>CM053783.1:299657895-300315395 GCA_028749045.1 Cupressus sempervirens
TTTTATACTTCCCTACTATTCCTTTGGAGTTAGATTCTCTTCTACTATGGTGAGGAGGGGTTTCTCTGGAGTGGTATATTGGTGAATGGGATGCTTTTTTTGATAGCTATAGAAGGGACAAGGGTGACATCTCTAATTTAAATCTTAATGTTTTGGATGCCTTTTCAAAATCAAATGCCCATATTAAGGGACCCTAAGAAAAACCTTCCACTTCAAGTTTTTACTAGATAATGTTTTTGGTTTTATTTGGTTGATGGAAAAAAGGTTATGAGAGTCTTTTTAAATTTCATTTATTTTTAGGTTAAGGGAGCCTAGATAAAGCACGTTGATTTTTTTTTCCTTCTAGAACATTTATTGTGTTACCTTGTCACTAGGGAAAATGAGGGTTTCTCAATATCCATGAATTTCCATGTTTTATGTACTTGACTTATTATGCTTGAGGTTTAGATAGCCTTGTGAGATCTTTTATATTATGTTGTAAAATATTTGGCTATATGTCTATGTAGCTCATGCATTGGTCTTCTTTTGTAAGGCTATTGTTTTTCTAATTTTTTTAATCTGTTTGTGTAAGAACAACATGAACTATGAAAAATAGGATATAAGAGTTGTGATAAAATAAGGCACACCAACAGATTGAGATGCCTAATACATAAAATACCTTGACATATGAATTCATTTTCTTATGAAAATCATTAGATAAAATATTGTAACATCTTTTCAATGAGTAGAATATGAAAGTATGGAAGAACCTTGAGGGATCCAAGAAGATGTCACTTCCTTGTCCCAAATAGTTTTTGCATGACATTATTATACATTTATATTGCACAATCCACTTTCAAGGATCCTCCAACATGCAAAGTAAAACATCAATTGGAATTCTTTTGTAGAAGGATATGTGTGATCCAAAATATCCACCACAAAATCATGAGAAGGGGATGTAATACTCCTTGTAACCAAGTGTAGACAAATTACATTTGAAATTTGGGAGCTATGAGTCATAAGTGGCATAGTTTTCAAATTAAATTAAAAAGAGGTCAATATTAAGAACATATAATTTATTATCAATATTTCAATGTTGCTATATTTGTACTTATAATATGTTCAGTTGAGAAATAAATCTGGCATCATACATGAAATTAAGAATGAAATACATTAGAGAATGACTAGAATATTGAGACTAGATATTTAATTATAATATAAGAAAGGAAGAAATATAATTCAAACTCAAAACTGAATGAGGGAAAAAAAAGGACAATGCCATTTTAATCGTCTTTGGTTGTTTTCCTCTTAGATTCAAAACTTTCCTGAAACTCATTATTTTTTTTTTTTAGAAAATCACTGATTTTTCTTTCCTGTACGCTTTTAAAAGATTATGAATGCAAGTGCTATACGATTTGTTAAAAATTACATATAGTATTCTTTATATACGCCTTCTTTCATGGATACAACTGCGATATAGTTCTTTTTGATTCTTTATGTTGTCTGATATGTTGCCAATTAATCATAGAGTGTGATTAATAATATTGATCATAAACCTAATTCACACAATCTAATGGCAAAACTTTGTACGGAAAGAAAATAATCAATGCTGCAATAATACTTCAATGTTGTTAAAGAACCATAGTTTTATTGCAGTGACAGAAGATAATTGCAATAGAGTAGTATTCTTAACACAGTGTGGCAATATTAAAAAGTCGAAAGGCCATATACATACAAAATAGATTGACACTCCCAATAAACAATGAAGCGTAATTTATGGTAATTGGCTATTTGTAATGATGATGGGTGGTAGAATTATATGATGGAATCCTGTGGCCTTTCTTCAAACATCCAGCACTTGTGTCGGCCATTTTACTCACAAAAAAGTTATGATTAAGTAAAGCAGGAAAGACCCCAAACCAAAATTGTTCTGATAGAAACCAAAATTGTTATTAATACTCACAAATAAAGATGTAATAGCATCATTCCTATTACAGCTATCTAGGACAAAATATATCTTGTCTAAAAGAGGCCAAACAATCAGAGCCAACTCAAAATCCATCAAAGCATACATAACTCACTGTATGTGTCCAGAGAACCACAAGTGTGTTGTAGAATAGTGTTGATGGTTTACCGAAACCCTAAGTTAGAAACATGTATAGTCGACACCAAAAATTAGAATTAAAAGAGAGACAGCCAATAATGTTATCAAACTTATCTTCTCCCTTCTTTTACTCTGCCATTTGCTGATTGATCGGATGGAAGAAATTGAATCAGTTCTTGAAGACTGAGAAAGGCTGATCAAACCCGACTAACTATATCTTAATTAAATCTTACCCAACAGACGAAAGCCGCCTATTGTATCTAAAAGCTATAACCAGAAATAACAATGTCAACTGCTGACACGTTTTCTTTTCATTAATGGTCCACCATATTTTTTTTAAAGAGTTCGTGACGTCCCCATAATTTTGTCTGTAGACTCCGTAGTATGACAGATAAGGGATGCCCCCATACAAGTGTAAGAAAGTGACAGAAACAGTTTGTTTACAACTTTAAAATCTGCCTTTACAGACATAAATAATATGAACTTACTGGTGTGGAGAGAAATTATAGGCTAAAATGTTAGTGGGTTTAAATTTTATGAGCATCTGTAAGATTTTTCATACCCAATCGCTGCCTCGAAATTTGTTTTTGGGTTATAAAATGGGAACTGTCCAATGATTTCTTTTCCATGATGTTCCTTGCAGTTCTATTGGTCCGTTCTGCTCTTAAGATAGATGAAACCATTAATTCCATCTGTTTACAACTGCAATCATCAGACCATTGGGGTTTACTAAATTATTTTAAAATATCTTAACTTTCAGATAGCAATGGGCCTTTGGTCTACTGGTGAAATTGAAAGTTCTTCAATAGCCCACCAGGAATCATGTTATGTTTACTCCTAATAGCTGCTCACCAAAAAAAGTACTTTTGCACAAATGGACTAACCAGCAACTAAGGATGTTGAAAAAAGGATCAACTAGTACATGTGTGATTTGTTGTTGGTACATTTGCTATAATTTTTTTTGGGCTTTTTTTGTGAGCTGTAATTTAAAGGTCTAAAATGATAGACATAGCGGTCATAGAACATGGATGACTCCCCTAATGACACATTCACTTTCTTTATTAGACAATTTTTTTCCTATTATTATTCTTGTCTATGTCCATCGGAACTCTAGATTGCTCGACTTTTCTTTGTTCATCATTATTCTAGATCTTGAGTAAATTTTCTATGACCATGTTATGTGTTGTTCGTTTGTTCTTGAATTCATAATCTCTAACATGTTAGCTTAAATAAGGTAGAGGCAGTATAAATTTAAGGAGTTTCTCTTCTAGGATGGTAGTATGTGACTTCATTGACTTCATTGACTTCATTGACCCTCATTCAAGTCTCTTTTTTGCAGTTTTAAGTATACAATTTGTACATTTTAGGGAGTTTCCTTATTAGTATGGGAGTAGGAGACTTCTTTGATTATGAGCAAAGCCTCTTGTTTACAGTTTGTAACTATAGTTTATAAGAGGAAAAACTTGTGTTTGAAGAGGATTCGTAATGAAATGAGTATTGATATTGAATGTGTTGTTGTCATTATTAGTAGAGAACTAATGTATTAAGTAAACCTATCTATAAATTTGAACAAGTCAAAAAATCTGAAATTCTAAAGTTTGAAGGAAGCCTATTTTGAATTTAATTTTTTTAAAATTTGTTGCTAACAATTTTGCTGGGTTTAATTATTGCTTCACCCATTTGACATAATTTACTTCCACTTGTATATAGAGGTATGTAAGTAAATCCTTTCTTTTATAATTGACATAATATGTCACATGTCTATAGTTCACCATCCATAATTTTATCGACTTGTTTTAATTAAAGAAACAAGGTAAAGCTCAATGACTTCCACTTTTTTAATATTCATAATATTAGAATAAATAATATATATTTTAATATAGTACATTCTAGTAGAAAATTAATTTTTTGGATTCTAGATCATAACCAAGCATATAATATATAAATATTTTTTATAAAATATTAAATATGAAATTTTAATTAATAAATATTATTTAACTTTAAAAATCTATCTATAAAAATATTAGTGAGTTTTTAATAATATAAACAATATTTATTAGTAATCTATATAATATACATTATAATCTAATAATTATTACAATTTTTTTCAATAGAGCTATTGATTTATTATTTCATTAACTTTTTCTCTTATAATTGGAACTATTGATTCTTGATCTATATCACAAAAATGAACCAAATGAAGCTACTACCTAGTACTCAAAATGATTCTGGAATCACTAATCTAAATTAGGAATTTATGATTTCACTAAAAAAGTCCTATTGTCCCACCATTTTATCTACTTCATTACATTAGGAAGAGACTCTAGCTGCTTGTAGCTCTTGTGTATTTTTCTTTAATTTTTTTTCTTTTGTAGTTTTTATTATTAACATTATGTCTCATTTGAACCATCTTCTTGTTATTATATTATTATAAAATACTCTTTTCGTATAGGTTTTTGTTTGATGTTATGCACTTGAAAAAAGAACTTTGATATTTGGTCGATTTCAATACTTTACTTCATGGATGTCCGAATATCTTTTTCATTTGTGGTTTTTCTTTAATGTTTTTTCTTTTGTGGTTTTTATTATTAACTTTGTGTCCCATTCGAACCATCATCTTGTTATTATATTATTATAACATACTCTTTTCATATAGGTTTTTGTTTGATGCTATTCACTTGAAAACAACACTTTGAATATTTGGTCGATTTCAATACTTTGCTTCATGGATGTCTGAATATCTTATTCATTTCAATATAGTCATTTTCATCTTTTGATTTATATGTTTAATGTTATGTTTCAATCTATGAGTTATAGGTTTATGATGTTATAATCTATTAAATGATTACTGTGGTTCAATAATATATACATTGAGAAAGTGCCTTTTAAATTTTTTGAGTGATTATAGGTGCAAGTTTATTCATCTATTTGAGAAAATAGGTGTAAATTTATTTTTCTATAATAATCATTTATGAGAAACCATGGTACATGGCTTCATTTTTTCTAGATTCCACCTAATGTGATCCAATGTACTATATTAGATTTTTATTCATTCAAATCAAAATTAAAAATGATTTCAAGATATGTAATTATGGAATTATACTGAATAAATTATTGATTTATCTAAATGGGTCAAAAATATAACTTGTAAGATTGTAGGGATAGGGATCTAAACCTATAGACACACAATCACATTTCAACATGCACTAGAGAGCTAGACATTGAGAATTTATAGTCATAAGCCACTAAAAGTCTTTGGAGAACAAAATTAATCAAAAAATACAAGATGTACTAGCTATATCTAAACTATTAGAAGCACTATTCTTATCCAATCTAGTATCTAACACCAACCTTGAGTACCTAAAAGACCTCTTCTATTGAAGGGGGAAAAAATGTTTAATTCCACTTATAGTTATAAGAACAAAAATAAATAGTAATACAAAGTTTAAGCATAGTAGTCATAGAAAAAACAACATTTTGACTATTCTTTAATTCATCACCAATAGCATCCTTTGGTTCCTTTTCATCTTTCTTATTGAATTCCCTAAGCTTGGTACTTTTTCTTAGCTCACTCTTTCATATAGCCACTCCAAATATGACCTTCATCATTATAACATCTATTATCCTATATAAAGAATATATAGAATTATCAAATTCCACTTTAAAATGATGGGAGGAAAATAAATTCCATATTGGCCAATCTATTCCTAAGGTCCTAGTTATATAAATCACCAACTCATTATTTCTCTCAAAATTCAAGCTGGGAGTAGGTGACTTGTTTTTTCTATGTTCTTCCTTAAAAAAGTAAGGGTTGTGCAAGAGATATCTACCATTTCCTCAATTTCCTCTATATGAACAATGATATCTCAAGATATCTCACCTTGACTTCATTATGCTCCTAAGTCACTTTTTCATAGTCTCATCATATGACCTATCCATTTCTTCACTCCATCAGCTTTATAATTTTGGTTAATTTCTAGGAGTACCTCATCATTTTTTCTCTTTAATATGATTGTTCTTCCTTAGCCTAGTAAATATATTCTCCCTAGAATTGATATCATACCATTTATCTTCCATGCTATCCAACTTTGGTTCCTCCTAAGAGACATTTTCTTTCTTCATTTTCTTTATTTTCTTCATCAACATAGTATTTGAAATCTAATAGGGAGAGTAAGATACTAAGAGGTGAGGGGTGAATCAAGATCTATAAAAAATTTACCACTTCAAACATGAACCACATTTACACTTGATTCACCATATATCTCAACCTTAACCTTAAACCTTAACATGCAACATCATATATCAATATTTAATATCAAACTAATATCTAATAACATGAATAAAACATATAAGAAATAGGTCAATACATGATACTAGATATGGTAATAGAGAAACCCTCCAAGGTGAAGGTAAAAGTATGGCAGGGATGACACCCACAAAATCTTCACTACATAAGCAATAAAGTATGCCTATTATGGATACATTGTTTGATATACTCTATGAGAATTATGTGCTATGAAGATATTATGAAACTCTTAATTCTAGCTTGATTGAAGGATTTTTACATCACAATAAAGTGAGCACTCGGTTAGGAGACTTAAATAGGCCTTTTACAACCACTATGTTAATAGATTCACCTGATATACTTGTTAGAATGTAATATGTACCATGATCCTTTGGTTTGCACTTGGTTAGTGATGAAAAATCTTCTCTTTCCAATATTCAATCACCTTAATGTGACATATATACTTTATCTCCTCTCTGTACCACTCAATCATCTTAGTCATTCAGCCTCAAATTTACCTTTAACTATGCAATCGTCTCTCTAACAACTTCAACCACAAAAAAATTAGGTCTTAAACACTTCTTAAATAACCATATGATGAAGCTTCTAGATCTTGATCAATGATTAGGATTCATTATTTTCTCACTTGTTCTTCCCTTATTTTGATTGGTTTATCACACATTATAGTAATTAATGATATCTAATTACAAGTTTAATTACCTCTATGCTTAACTCCTTGATCATATAAAAATGCTTCCATCTCAGAAAATGGTTTACCTATGAGTTTTTGCCATTATAAAACTCAAATAGAACAAATTGTTTTACTCGAGTCATATAGCTTCTAGCACTAGTCTCTACTTTTTCTTTCATGTTGTCCCTTCACATGAACTTGACTTATTCATAACTAATTTTATCTTCCAAATTCTTTAACTCATGTCACCTACTTAATCACTTGGCAATTATTGAAGTTCTTCATGATGCTCATGTGCACTCCATAGCTATAATTCTTCCTTGACACATACTGAACTTTTTCACTTTGCTATTTAATAGCTTAGTATATATATTGGCTTAGTTGCAATGAGGACTGACCAATATTTCCTTCTAAATGACTAAGTCTTTTGTACTAACTAACAATATTATTCCATTATTTCCTTTAGGGTCAAAAATATCCCCCTTTGGCATTAGTGCAAAAACTAGTCACTATAAAAACTTTCATTATAAAACTTCAAAAATTCAAAACTGAAACTCCTCCTTTCATACCTTATCTTGATAACTATACAGTATTTAGGTCCTCAATATATAAAATTTTCCCTAATTTTGATCTCTAATCTCTATATATTTCCCCCTTACTTTTGTCATGGTTTCCTTCTAATAGTAAACTAGGTACCGAGAAGTAAGTTACCATACTTGGTCATGAATGATTTATTCCATTACAAGATATTCATCAGAGTATAGCCCAATTTGTCTTGAGTGACTCAATAATATGGTTTTGAATC
The DNA here is from genome assembly GCA_028749045.1 of Cupressus sempervirens. Lineage (NCBI taxonomy): Eukaryota > Viridiplantae > Streptophyta > Pinopsida > Cupressales > Cupressaceae > Cupressus > Cupressus sempervirens. The sequence continues at coordinate 299,665,760 of CM053783.1, forward strand.
TCCATTCTACTAGCTAAGCCTATTGTTATCTAAAATGGATAAATTCTAATTAATCTTAATCATATCCTTGGGCTTTTATAAATGTCTTTCCATGACCTTCACATGAGGTGTTAGTAAATCTTGAATTGTAATAATATTTTCTCTTATTTTTCTCTCTTCTTGTATCAACTTCGATTTCTTTCCTTGAAAGAATCTCAACTTCAAAAAATATTCTGAGCTTGAACTTGCATCCAAGGTAAGTGTGTCGCCACTCTATAATAAAATAGCATTAAAATCTTGTCCATTTTGTCTCTTATTTCTTTTGTAAATGAGAGGAAATAATATAACTTCATAAATTATGTATTTACATTTTGGACTAGCTTGTCAAAATCATTTTCAAGGGTAGAAAGTTCAACCTATTTAAATACATTTTCTATTTCAACTTTCTCCATCACATTATTTTCAAATTTTCTTTCTAACCCACACATAATATTTTATGTTGTGTCTATATCAAGGTCATTCAACTTCTCTATATTTTGAACCAATTATTCAATGATTAGGGTATGTCCATTCAAGTTCTTAACATCAATATTTCAAGAAATATATCCTTGGTCTCATATAATACCTACTTCTTTTCACATTCTCTAATCATTTCCTCTTTTTTGGTCTTCCTATCCAACAACTCACTCAATGTATTCATCTTATCATAGGTTGAAATTTGTGCATTCCAGTTAAAAATTACAATAGCTTCATCTATGCTAACAAACTTACCTTGAATTCCCATTGGAGGCTTCTTTTTCTTTTTCTTTAGTCTCTTCCTCTTTGAGTCTGGGGTGCTAGAGATCAACATAGTCATATATAGACTTTCAATATGTACACTTATGATTAGTATACGTTTCTCCTTAGTCTAGGTATGCTCCACAATCATTGTTTGACTCTCAATAGTAGTCTCTTTTTGTATAGGTGCATTATCCTTTTTTGTCTTATCATTAGAGTGAGTCCAATTGAAGAACTAAATTGCACAACCTCATTTTCTTCTTCAATTTTAGCTCCTAAGGGAATTTTTCTTTCACTTATATTGGACTGATCCACATGATCATTCTCTGTCTTTTCATTATTCTCCTCATCAACATTCACATTTACATTTCACTTAGTGGCATTATTATGCTGATCTAGAACTTGTGCATTTTTTCTTCACTAGAAAAAACATTTTGTTGCTTAGCTTGTCTCTCACTCATAGCTCCTTTTCCTTGCCCATAAATGATTGTGACAACTTGTATAGTATGAGTACAACAAGTGTATATTGTAACTTTCATGTGGACTCTTTTGTATTGATATTGGAATAGTCCTTTACTTGCACGATCACTGGATTGGGGTCCATCAACTTATCACAAGCTAGAACTTGTATTGATTTTGTTTGTACATGGTCTTTACTCAACTTCTTAAGCTTAACTATGATATTTTTTTCACTTAACACATTTCTTTTAGGGCTATTTTCTAGTTTATCATAAGTGACTACTCTTTATGTCTTCCTTTCATTTAGTTGCACCAAATTGTTAATTGTATCAACAACATTATCTATCGCATCATAAATATCTTCAATATTATCTAGTGCTACATGTTTTCATTCATCTTTTTCTTCCTCATCATTTTGTTCATTATCAAGTATTAAGCCATATATCTTCTTCCATATCAATTTTCTCTCAATAATATTTTGAATTGTGTTCTTCAAATTTAGGAAAGCCCTCTTCTTAGGTACAAATTTTTTGTTGAAATCTTTCATGGATTTGGATATTTATTTTTTGTTCAACTCAAGCATGAATTGTGACGGTGTGCCCTCTCTAATATGCCTTTCTATTGTCAACACATACTTCCACTTTGTATCTAATCTATCATAGATCTCATTAGATATCATTTTCTCTAACTCTAATGGTGTATATTTAAAGTTAGCCATCATGTCTAACATTTATTCTTCTACTTTATTCTTGTCCTTATTATCCAATTCATCTAACTTAATAAATGGAATCTTGATAATCATATAGTTCCCCTAATACTTTCACATACCTCTTCTTCTATTATGAGCTTCTTGTGCACAACCACTCTGAACAGGCTTGTATCCTCAAATTCATTTCTATCATCATCTTCATCGTCTTTTGCAATAATAATTCTTCACATGGGCTTCTTAACTAGTTTTCTTAGCTCATCCATGTCTATATATCCTTTCCTCTTTGTTACATTCATACCTTGAGTTGGTCTTTATACTTCACTACTCCTTCCTTTGATGGCTTGAAAATTGCACCCTACCTTGGTTCTTTTCATGATCACTCTTTTTGTTTTAGAGATAGGCACAAAATATTTCTTCTTACCTTTACTAGTTTGTGGCTTGACCACAACTATCTCTTTACCTTTTCCTTCAACCTTTGCTTCTTCATGACCTTCTTCTTCTTTGTTTCTTTTGTCTTGATGTAGTACCTCTCCCATTAGACTTCTATAAGTCATCCTGATGGATTCAACCTTGATGATCTTTCTTGTGATGTGATTGTCCTATGAATATTTACATCATTCTTGCAATAATCTTTTACTATTGTGCACATGAATAATTTAAATAGAATATTTTAATGACATAGACTAGATGCTTAAATTATGAGATTTTGTATAATTATTTCTTTAGATATTATATATTGTGCATCTACACTTGATTGTTTTTATTTATTGTGCATGACTTATATCCCTGATAGTGACACATGGAGTTAGTGATTAGACCTTTCATGTTGAGCCAACATCGTCCTTATATGGGTGATGTATCTTTTATTGTTATTTTAATCCTCTACTAAGTGGTAAACCCATATTCATAATGCATAATGTGATTAGACCTATGAGCGTGTCTATACATTTAGGATTCTAAAATGTTCATAGAAAAGGTTAAATTAATTGATTAATGGGTTGGAGAAATTTTTTATTATTTTATTTAATCTTTATTTTATTATCAGCTAATTGGCTATAGTGAAATTCCATGCAACTAGCATTTCTTGATTTATCTGGTTTAAGGGGCTAGTTGGTTATTAAGTCATTTTGATAACCAAGTTTATAAGTCACTTTGAAAAAGTGCTTATATTGGCAAAAAGGAACTGTATTGTTCACTTTTCACTTTGTTATTGTTGAAACAATTGATTAATTGTGTATTGTATTTAATGTTATACAAAATTTCATATCATTATCGATCAGTGCATGTCAAGCTGACTTGGGAATTGAAGATAGCTTTGTGTGACTACTAAGCATTCCAAAGTTTGTTTAATTCATAAAGTAGTGTCTTCTGAGTTCACTCAGATGTCAAAGGAAAGAATACAAAAGTTGAGTGTTAACTGAGCTCATTCAATTAATAAAGGAAATGTTGGATGTAACTAGTGCTAACTAAACTCACTTGGTTACCAAAGGAACTTTGTGAGTATACAGTGTTAACTGAGTTCACTTGCATAACATAGGAAAATCATTTTTGAGTTAGTGTCTACCGAGCAGGGTTAGCTAAAGAAGGATTTTTTATAGTTTGGCATATTGAGTTTAATTGATTTATCTATTGGTTCTATCTAACTAAAAAGATGAATATTAGTTATTCTAGGTTGCATTTGAGACAACTTGACAAAATGAAAGATATAAATAAAAGGTCAAGTTGAGTGTTAGAGTGTGTGAAGTATGTGTGAATGCATGGAAGATTTTTTAAAATCTAATGATGTTGAAAGGAAGCGAATTAGAAGGATAAGAAGAGTATCCTTGAGAAGCTAAAAATATATATTTGATTAGGAAGGATCAAGTATACAACCCAGAATTAAGATTTGTAATCAACAATTTAGTTGCATCCAAAATCAGGTCATGTCATTATTACTCACCAATCATTGTAGCAGTGATCTAAATCTCTTAATAGAGTTATCTTAATAGTTATTTCTAAATCCTCTAACAAGGTGGAAATTCTATTGAATTGTCTAAAGACCTCTAACAAAGCCACTACCAATAGGGTTATTAAATCCTTTATTAGGGTTACACCTAATAGTCTATTTTGTAACCTTTAATAGGGTTGATTTCTAACAAGGATCACTTCAAAAGAGTGAAAAATAGTAACTAGTTGAATTGGTGGTTTTTATGAAATTGGATTTCCACGTTAAATCTTAGTGTCAAATGTTTTAATGATATTTTCCTTTATGATTTTACAACTGATTTAAAGTGATAGTAATCACAGATAACATCGTAATATTTTCATGATAAATGTTTTTTGAGCATTTTTAGTATTTACCAAGTTACAATATTTCTTTGTTTACCGAGCATCAACATAATTATTTTTTCACAGAATTGTTTTGTACCAACATCTAAGGGATTTTGGAAATATTTTGTAGTAACTGATTCACGCCTTCCCTCTCATTTACTCCTCTTATCTTTCCAACAATTGGTATTAGAGTTTTTGGTGCTTGCAGAGAAGGTTCCAAGGATCTAAGCTGAAGATCGATGTCTTATAGAAGAGAAATTCCCAAGTCGAATTGACACAATTTTGAAGCATGGAAAAGACATATGAAATTATGTCTAGTAACTATCAGTGATTCAGATTGTAAATATCTTGATGCTGAATACAAGACTCCTACTGGAACATTATCAGTTGAAAACATTGCTGAAAAGAAGAATCATAATATCGTGATGATTGAATTTGCTCTCAATTATGTTGAATTTGATGAAGCAAAAGATTGCAAAATAGTTCATGCAATGTGGACCAAACTGAAAGACATTTATGGAGGAGATGATAATATAAGAAGAGCCAAAGTAGAAAGCCTTAGAGGTGAATTTAATCAAATAAAAATGGGAGAAGATGAAAATATTGCAAAATATGTTGAAAGAATCAAAGCAAGTGTGAGTGAAATCAAAGCATCTAGAGGAGAAATTGATGACAAAACAGTTGTACAAGCAAGGTACTTAGAACCTTTATTCCTATTTATGAAATTAGAGTGTCTATTTTTCAAGAAATGAGATGTGATCCAAATATAAATATAACTTTGGATTTTCTAGTTCAAAGATTGACAACTTTTAATTTGGATAACTATGATAACTATGTTCCTAGTTCCAAAGGTATCGAGTCTGCATTTGAAGCCAAAATATCACTCAATAAAAAGAGTAAGAAATCAAAGGCCAATCAATCAAGAAGTGAAGAAGAAACATAAGAAAGTTCTGATAGTGATCTTGAAGTTGTTGAAGCCCTACTTGCAAGGAAATACTTGAAAGGCAGAGGAAAGTACAAAGGCAAGATTCCTCTAATCTTCTTTTCTTTTGAAGAAGTTGGTCACATTTCTGCTAGGTGTCTAAATAGAGAAAACAAGGATGAGAAGAAAAGCAACAAGTACAAAGGAAAGAAGGAATTCAAGAGCTACAAGGACAAAGGTAAGAAATCTTGTTTTATGGCTAAGGATTCAAATAAAAATGAAGATGAAATGGTATATATTTCTATAAAAGGTAAATCTGATGGTGAAGGAGAAAAGATGGCACTTATCTCTCATTTTAGTCAAAATGATACATGGATTATAGATAGTGGATGAACGCATCATATGAAAGGAGACAAAACATAATTTGAACACATGGAATATTATGATGGTGGTAGTGTGAGATTTGGAAACAATGAATCTTGTAACATAAAAGGAAGAGGATGTATCTCTTTGACTAATGAACTTGTATGTAATAATACTTATTGGTTTGAAGGACTAAATAATAATCTACTAAGTATAATATAGTTCAATAACATTGGATTCAAGGTAGAATTGATGGATGGAAAGGTCAAACTACTGGATTGAAAAGGAAATCTAGTTGGATCTAGAAGAAAAACAAAGGGTAATCTATTTTATCTTAATCTTAGTGAAAGTTCATGCTTTATTGCTCAAGTAGAAGAAAGCTGGTTGTGGCACAAAAGACTATGTAATATAAACTTTGATAATCTAGTTAAGATAAGAAAACATAAAAGAGTAAGAGGTATTCATAGTTTGAAGAAACCTAATATAGCTCTATGCACAAATTACCAAATGGTAAGATGGGAAAGACTAGTTTCAAAAGAAAAAACCATCATTCTGAAGAGGTATAGAGCTTGTGCATGCAAACTTATGTGGACCTATTGGAATAGAGTGTTACAATTGGAGATTTTTTTTTCATTCTTCTTATTAATGACTATTCTAGAATTATGACTATAATGTATCTAAAAGAAAAATTAGAAGCTTTTCAAAAATTCAAGTGGTATCTAGAAAGAGTAGAAAAAGAAACTGGAAATAAATTGAAATGTTTGAGTTCAGATAGAGGTGGTGAATTCATCTCCAATGAATTCAATGAATTGTACATTGAAAAAGGAATTAAAACACAAGTATCAGCCCTCGGTACACCTCAATAAAATAGTATAATTGAAAGAAGGAACAGATCCATCATGGATTGTGCAAGAACATTGATGATAAAAAAGAATGTTGCAATCAAATACTGGAAGGAAGCTATCAATACTATAGTTCATACTTTAAACAGAGTCTCAAATTAAACTCCTTATGAAATATGGTATGGCTACAAACCAAATGTAAGTTACATGAAAATATTTGGTAGCAAATGTTATATCTTGAAAGAATCTAGGAAAGGAAAATTTGATGTCAAAGGTGATGAAGGCATATTCCTAGGATACTTATAGAAGTAAAGCATACAAATGTTTGAATTTGTCTACTCATAAAATCATAGAAAGTGCACATGTGAGAATTAATGATTTTGTAGAAAAGAGTGAAGAAGAAAGAAACAAAGAGTGAGAGGATTATAGAAGATTTTTTTACTATGAACATGATAGCTTACCAAATTTATCTAAGAGAAACGAGGCTTCACCTCCTGAGTTCCCAAAATCTTCAATAGCTACAAAGTTGTAGATAGTGCAACCTGAGTCTCAGTTTGTAGGTCCTGAGTTAGAAGCTACCAAGCTAGAGAAAATTGTCCGGTGGACCCAAGTCATAGACAGTGGGACCCAAGCTTGATATTTAAGTTCATGATGAAATTAGTGAAACTTGTTCCAAATCTAAAGAACCTATTTTAGCAAGATATGTTAGAAGGTATCATGCACTTGATCAGATCATTGGAGATAAATCAAATAGAACAATGACAAGAAAAAAATTGAAAGGTACATGTTTACTTGCTAAATTTGAACCTTGAAATGTTAAGGATGCTTTGGATAATGAAATTTGGATTGAAGAAATGAATGAAGAAATAGAACATATAGAGAATAAAAAAACGTGGACTCTTGTTCCTAGACCTAAGGATAAAAATGTAATTGGTAGAAAGTGAGTGTTCAAAAATAAGCTGAATGAAGATGGAAAAGTTTCTAGAAACAAAGTAGTGTTGGTATGTAAAGATTATTCTCAAGAATAATGCATTGATTATGGTGAAACTTTTTCTCTTGTTACAAGATTAGAAGTTGTTAGAACTTTACTATCATATGCAGCTCACAGAGGATTTAAAGTGTATCAAATAGATGTAAAATCTACATTATTGAATGGAATTCTTAATAAGGAAGTCTACATTGAACAACCTGAAGGTTTTGTAGATACTAGAAAAAAGGACATTGTCTACAAGTTACACAAGGCATTATATGGTCTGAAGAAAGCTCCCAAAGCTTGGTATGGAAGACTTCATAAATACTTAATATAGATTGGTTTTTAAAGAACAAATGATAATAGTAGCTTGTATATCAAACAAGGACAAGACAAGAATATTGTGTTGATATAAATATTTATTGATGATACCTTATTCATAGGAAATAATGACTTGTGCAAAGCATTCTTAGAAGAAACGAGTAAAGAATTTGAGATGTCTATGTTTGGTGAAATAGAGTTCTTTGTTGGATTGCAGATTTAGCAGAAGAAAGATGGTATCTACATTACTCAATCTAAGTATATCAAGGAAATTCTAAATAAATTTGGAATGGAGGATTCAAGATTACTTGGAACTCCTATGTGCACTGAACATAATCTTTCCAAAAATGATGATTCCAAAAAAGCAGATCAAACCACTTACAGATCAATGATTGGAAAATTGTAGTATGTAGTACATATAAGGCTTGATATTGCATTAGTTGTCGATATGGTGGCAAGATTCTCAACAAATCTCAAAGAAAATCACATGATGACAGTCAAAAGCATCATGAGATATCTAAAAGGTACTAAAGATTATGGTTTATGGTACAAAATAGGAGGCAATTTGGACTTAAAAGTATTTATAGATGTTGATTGGGCATGAAGTATTGATGATATAAAAAGCACTAGTGGTGGAACATTCTTTCTTGGTAAAAGACCCTTGTGTTGGACAAAAAAGAAATAAAATTTTATCTCTCAGTCTAAAATAGAGCTAGAATATGTGGTAGGAGTAGTCAATTGTTCTAATATTATTTGCTGATGACAAGTATGAAGACAAAGATCAAGGATCCAATAGACATATATTTTGATAACAGTATTACAATCAATATATCAAAGAATCTAGTTATGCATACCAAAACAAAGCACATTGCTATAAAATATCATTTCTTGAGGGAATTGGTACAAGAAAAAGAAGATATACTAGAATATGTAAATACAAAAGAACAAATTATGGACATATTCACCAAGCCATCTAAGAGGTAAGCTAGGGGTCATTCCCCTATATGAATCACACTAAATTAAGTTTAGTGATGCATCAACTAGGGCATGTTGAAGATCAATCAATTGGTGTAGTATGGACAAGGGCATAATGCAAATGAATCAGTACTTGAGGTACATTGATATTCCCTGAATATTGTCTTCGGCATGAGATGTCAAAGAGGGAGAAGTTTACTATCATATCTCAAAGAATTTTTTTTCTGAAAAGAGGGAGAAGTTTAATCTTATATAAATTGTGTAAAGAGATGTCTAAGAGGGAGATTTAAGTTGGTTTTATATCAAAGGCAGAGTTTTCTGTAAGAAGTTTTTGCAAATAGAAGTTTTATAAAAAATGGAGAAACTAGAGACAGGTTTCACACTGATAGAGGGAGTTCTCATGGATGAGAATGAATATAAAACTAAGGATATGTTCCTTACTTTATTCTTGCTTCAAAATTTCATTGTGTTATGACATGCTTTGTTGCCATCAATTCCAAAGAGGGAGATTGTTGAAACAATTGATTAATTGTGTATTGTCTTTGATGTTACAAAAAATGTCATATCATTATCAGTTAGTGCATGTCGAGCTCACTCAAGCATTTAAGATAGTTTTCTATGGCTATTGAGAATTCTAGAGTTTTCTTAGTTCAGAAAGTAGTATCTACTGAGTTCACTCGAGTGTCAAAGGTACGATTGTAGAAGTTGAGTTATAAACAAGCTCACTCAATTAATGAAGGAAATGATGGATGGGACCAGTGTTAAGCAAGCTCACTTAGTTACAAAAGGAACTTTGTGACTATGCAGTGTTAATTAAGTCCACTTGGTTAACACATGAAAATCATTTCTAAGTTAGTGTCTACCAAGTAGGGTCAGCTAATGAAGAATTTTTTTATTTTGGCATATTGAGTTTAATTGATTTATTTTTTGGCTCTAGACGAATGAGAAGATGAATATTAGTTATTCTAAGTTGCATTCGAGTCAACTTCACAAAAAGAAAGTAAATATAAGGTCAGGTTCAGGGTTAGAGTGTGTGAAGTATGTGTGAATGCATGTGATGCTAAAAGGAAGTGAATCAGAAGGATAAGAAAAATATCCTTGAGAAGCTGAAAAGATAAATTTAAATAGGAAGGATCATGCAAACAAGCTAGAATTCAGATCTATAATCAGCAATTTAGTTAGATCCAAAATTAGGTTATGTCATTGTTACTCTCTAACAATTATATCAGTGATCTAAATCTCTTAATAAAGTTGGCTTAACAACTATCTGTAAATCCTCTAACAAGGTGGTAATTCTATTGAATTGTCTAAAGACCTCTAACAAGGCCACTCCTAACAAGGTGGTTAAATCCTCTAACAAGGTCACACCTAATAGTGTGTTTTGTAACCTTTAACAGGGTTGGCTCCTAAGAAGGCTCATTTCAAAAGAGTGAAAAATAGTAACTAGTTGCAATTGGTCATTTTTTCCAAATTGGGTTTCCATGTTAAATCTTAGTGTTAAATTTGGTAATGTTATTTTCCTTTATAAGTTTACAACTAAGTTAAAGTAATAGTAATCATAGATAACATCTTATAATTTTCATGATAAATATTTATTGAGCACTTTTAGTATTTACTCACTTATAGCATTTCTTTGCTTACCAAGTATCAGTAGAATTAAGTTTTCATATAATTGTTTTGTACTAACATCTAAGGGATTTGGGAAATATTTTTTAATAACTGATTCACCCCTCCCCTCTCAATTACTTGTCTTATATTTCCAATAGTTATTTCATGCTTGGAGAGAAAATTTCCAAAACCCTCTTCATGGAATTTTATTCTATTGTTCGTTGGGTGAGATTGGCTTAGTGGAACATTACAAGGTTGGCCTTGTTGGGTTTGTAGTATGAAGACCATCGTATGCCGAGTGTTTCAGCATATTTAGGGTGTCTATTATTTGTTGAGATCATATCTTGTTTTAGCCCTTTTGGCTACAACGTAGGGCCTTCTAGCTTTAATGGTTTTGCTCCATTTTAGCTTTCAATTCTTGTAGCTAAATGTTAGGGATTGGAGAACTAGTTTCCCCCTCCATTTTGATGCAATTTCATCACCTAATTGGATAAATATCAACATTTGATCTTTTCAACATGTGGGTTTGGGGATTTTTCCTGCTATTATGCTACTATTTTTGGGAAAAGTGTCTAAGTCCATGATTTTCTTTGAAAAGTTTGGTGTTGGGTGGATTTTATTAGTGTGTTTTCAATTCTATCGAATTCCAAGATGTTTTAGTATTTGATATTTTGAAAATGTCACATTTTGCATGCTGTTAGGGTTTTTGCCCATGTCTTTGTTTGGCTTATTTAAAGAATTTTTCTTGTAGACCTATCCTTAATGATTAGGACTATGGAATTGAAATGGTTATAGAACATTCTAGAGCATTTTATTTCCCAATTTGAACTCATGTTTCCATAGTGGATTTTGTGGACTTGTGCCTTTTGCTAGATTTTTTAGATTGTAGATCCAAGCCTCTTTGGTGAATTTTATTAGACCCTTGGTCTTGGGACATTTTTCTTGAGTTGGGGATTCATTTTTGATGTTATCTAAGAATTTTTAGTTTTGGTTCTTTTTAGTGTTGCCTCAGTTCGTGTATTGCCCATATTTTGTTGGTATTTTAGCATTGTCTCCTTCAAAGGTGGAAATGGATTGTAAGTGATATTTCCTTGCATGTTATGATGTTATTTCATGGACACTAGGATTTGTGTTGAATCCATATGTTAATATTTTGTAGCTTATTTTGAGTAGAACTATATATATATATATATATATATACATATATATATATATATATATACATATATATATATATATATACATATACATATATATATATATATACATATACATATATATATATATATACATATACATATATATATATATACATATACATATATATATATATATACATATACATATATATATATATATATATACATATACATATATATATATATATATACACATATACATATATATATATATATATACATATACATATATATATATATATATATACATATACATATATATATATATATATATATATATATACATATACATATATATATATATATATACACATATACATATATATATATATATATACATATACATATATATATATATATATATACATATACATATATATATATATATATATATATATATATATATATACATATACATATATATATATATATATATATATATACATATACATATATATATATATATATACATATACATATATATATATACATATACATATATATATATATATATATACATATACATATATATATATATATATATACATATACATATATATATATATATATACATATACATACACATATATATATATATATATACATATACATACATATATATATATATATATATATACATATACATACATATATATATATATATATATATATATATATATATATATATATATATATATATATATATATATATATATATATATATATATATATATATATATATATATATATATATATATATATATATATATATATATATATAAAAGAGTAAATATATATTATTGAAAACTAATGAGAGTTGAAGAGACATGTATATGTGTGTGTGTGTGTGTATAAGAGTAAATATATATTATTGATAACTAAGGAGAGTTGAAGAGACATGTATCTATGGAGATATGCCTCTAAGATATCATATACATATTCCTTGAGAATGCAATTCAAAAAATAAAAAATTTACAAACATTGTTAGTACATTTACATCCTCTAGAAAAATTCAATATGTATCAGAATGGGAACGAATCTTTAAAATTAGCATAAGGGTTGAAAACACTAAAATTTTGCAATCAATAGGTTATCAAGTGACAATAAAATGTGTATCCATTATTGGTGTTCCTATGGAGATCTTGACAATAAAGAAAAAAGTATATCACCACTAGAGATGCATCGAATTATGTTGCCACACTTTGCTCATGAAAGCCAATGATCAATAGATTGGTACATTAAAAATTTTTCAACACATATAAATGTAATCATTGAGAGAAATAGTTACCATCTCTACCAAAACATGGTTACACTATTGTACAATGTTGGCATTAGAGTGGCTATTATGTGAAAATTTCAATTGATAACTTCAAAGTTTAATCTATTGCAAAAGAAGTTGATTATGTGGACATGAAGGAAGATGACTTTCCCAATTACAATTATAAACCATACTTTTCAGACATGCATTATGTTTCATGTAGAAGGCTTCTTCTTTCATGTATTTTTGGATGATCATTTTTGTAGCATCCCATTGCTATCACTTGTATTGCATTCTCCTAATGAGTAAGTGCACTAAGTTTTAGTGCTAAAAGGGGGGTATAAGTGGGCACCTTCTTTTTGAAATCAACAAATTTTTAACTTTAACAAGAATTTGAAGATAGTTACGCTCAAATTTTAAGATATGACAAAAAAAAAGTAGTAGTCCTTTGAATCTAGTTTCTAAACTACTATTTTTTTTTCAAAATGGTTTACTTTTAGGTCCTCAAAAAAGGGGGCCAGCGAAAGTGGTGTTGTTTATTCCAAACAAATATAACACAATACAAAGTGTGCCCCCCCTAAAATTTTAAGTTTTTTTTTGAAATTCTTTAATCACTCTAGTCAAAAGCTACCTAACACTATGCAGTTTATCCCAAATTTTTTAAGTAATTTTATAATGTGTATTTTTTAATTTATCAATTTTTAAATTAGACACATGTGAAATATCTATGTGCTCTGCCTAGAAATGATTGAAAACTAATTTGAAATCAAAACTTCTTTTTTTGAAAGTGTGTAGAATGGAGTTTAGTTTCTAGAAAACTAAGTTGTTGCAAAATTTGATGAATTAGCTAAAATCTACAGCCCAATTAGTACATGTTGGTTTTTGACAAAAAAATAGACATACATTCAAAAGAAATTATAGTTGAAAGGCTTGAAATAGTTCAAATAAAAAATAAATTATATGGTTATATAGCTAACACAGAGGCCTACAATGTCATGTAAACTAATTTTATTGATGCTCAACCATGAGGAAACATGAAGGAGAGTACACAACAAAAATCAATCATTTTTTGTATGTTTGTAGAAAAACACATCTCAAACTAATTTATAGACTCCAAACCTTTGGGTTGGATCCCCAAGGCAAAACCAAGCCTTAGGCTTGGTAGAATACAAAGCTTTGAATAGAACATGCACCCTATAGCACGTGCACACTATAGCATGCACATGACATTTAAAGCTTTTTAAATTTGAGTCTTAATAACATGTGTGTGCATTAGTGTGCATGCACTATTGAGACCTAAATAGTTCAGAGAGAGAGAGAGAGAGAGAGAGAGAGAGAGAGAGAGATGGGACAAGGGAGAGAGAGTAGGGGATGGGAGAGAGAGGAAGTGAGAGAGAGAGTAGGGGTGGTAGGAGAGAGAGTACAAGATGGGAGAGGGAGGAAGCATGAGAGAGAGAGAAGGGGTGGAAGAGAGAGACTATAGGATGGGAGAGAGAGAGATTGAGAGTAGGGGATGGGAAAGAGAGGAAGTGAGAGAAAGAGAGTAGGGGTGGCAGATTGAGAGTATGAGATGGGAGAGAGATTGAGAGTAAGGGATGGGAGAGAGAGAGAGAGAGTAGGTAGTGGGAGAGGGAGAGAGAGAGGTTGAGGATGGTAGTGTGTGTGTGCATGAGAGAGAGAGAGAGAGTGGGGAATGGGAGAGAGTATGAGAGTGTGAGAGAGAGTAGGGGTGGTAGAGAGAGAAAGTAGGGGATGGGAGAGGGGAGAAAGAGTAGGGGATGGGAGAGAGAGTAGGGGTGGTAGAGGGAGTACAAGATGGGAGAAAGATTGGGAGTAGGGGATGGGGGGAGAGAGAGGGGGGGATGGGAGTATGTGCAAGAGAAAGTAGGTCATGAGAGAGTGTGTGAGAGAGAATAGGGGTGGCAAAGAGAGTAGGGGATGGGAGAGCGGGAGTAGAGAGGGAGAGAGAGTGAGAGAGAGAGAGAGTAGGTGGTGGGAGAGGGAGTGGGAGATTGAGAGAGAGGGGGGATGGGAGTTTGTGTGAGAGATCTAAAGAGTAGGAGATAGGAGAGAGAGAGAGAGGGAGATAGAGAGAGAGAGAGAGTAGGGGATGGGAGAGGGGAGAGAGAGTAGGAGATGGGAGAGAGAGTGAGAGAGAGAGAAGGAGTGGGTGGTGGAAGAGGGAGTGGGAGAGGGAGAGAGAGGAGGGGGGATGGGAGTGTGTAAGAGAGAGAGTAGGGGTGGTAGAGAGAGATTTCAGGCTAGGAGAGAGAGTGAGAGTAGGGGATGGGAGAGAGTGAGAGAGAGAGAGAGTAGGGGATGGGAAAGAGAAAGTGAGAGTATGGGATGGGAGAGAGAGAGTAGGTAGTTGGAGAGGGAGTGGGAGAGGGAGAGCAAGAGAGAGAGGACAATGCAAGTGTATGAGTGAGAGAGAGAGTAGGGGATGGGAGAGGGGAGAGAGAGTAGGGGATGGAAGAGGAGAGAGAGAGGGGAGATGAGAGAGAGAGAGTGTGTGTGTGTAAAAGAAAGAGATTAGAAGATGTAAGAGTGGAGAGAGAGAGTAGCCTCAGAGAGAGTAGGTAATGGGAGAGCCGAAGTAGGCGGTGGGAGAGAGAGAGAGAGGGGGGATGGGAATGTGTGTAAGAGAGAGAGAATAGGGGATGGGAGAGAGTGTGAGAGTGAGAGAGAGAGTAGGGGATGGGAAAGAGAAAGTGAGAGTATGGGATGGGAGAGAGAGTAGGTATTTGGAGAGGGAGTGGGAGAGGGAGAGCAAGAGAGAGAGGACAACGCAAGTGTATGAGCAAGAGAGAGAGAGTAGGGGATGGGAGAGGGGAGAGAGAGTAGGGGATGGAAGAGGAGAGAGAGAGAGAGGGGAGATGGGAGTGTGTGTTTGTATGTGTAAAAGAAAGAGATTAGGAGATGTAAGAGGGGAGAGAGAGAGTAGCCTGAGAGAGAGTAGGTAATGGGAGAGCCAGAGTAGGTGGTGGGAGAGAGAGAGAGAGGGGAGATGGGAATGTGTGTAAGAGAGAGAGAATAGGGGATGGGAGAGAGTGTGAGAATGTGAGAGATAGTATGGGGTGGTAGTGAGAGAGTAGAGAGGGAGACAATGAGAGTGAGAGAGAGATAGAGAGAGAGAGAGAGTGAGTGAGAGATAGTAGAAAGTGGGAGAGGGGAGTGAGTGAGAGAGAGTAGGGGATGGGAGAGGAGAGAGAGATAGAAAGATAGGGGGGATGGGTGTGTGTGTGTGTGTATGAAAGAGAGAGAGTAGGAGATGGGAGAGGGGAGAAAGAGAGAGTAGGGAATGTGGGAGAGAGAGAGAGAGAGTAAGTGGTGGGAGAGGGAGTGGGAGATGGAGAGGGAGGGGGGATAGAATTTTGTGTAAGAGAGAATAGGGGATGGGAGATATTGTGAGAGTGTGAGAGAGAGTAGGGGTGGCAGAGAGAGTAGGGGATGGGAGAGAGAGAGAGTAGAGAGGGAGAGAGTGTGAGAGAGAGAGAGATAGTAGGTGGTGGTCCGAGAGGGAGTGGGAAAGGGAGAGAAAGGGAAGATGGGAGTGTGTGTGAGAGATCTAGAGAGTAGGGGATGGGAGAAGAAAGAGAGAAGGGGGATGGGAGTGTGTGAAAGAGAGAGTAGGGGATGGGAGAGCGAAGAGAGAGAGAGAGTAGGGGATGGCTAAGAGAGAGTAGGTGGTGGGAGAGGGAGAGAGGGGGGGATAGGAATGTGTGTAAGAGAGAGGGTAGGGGATGGGAGAGTGTGTGAGAGTGAGACAGAGTAGGGGGTGGCAGAGAGAGAGTATAGGGTGGGAGAGAAAGAGAGTGAGAGCAAGGGATGGGAGAGAGTGTGAGAGAGAGTAGGGGATGGGAGGGAGAGAGAGAGAGAGAGAGAGAGAGAGAGAGAGAGAGAGAGAGAGAGACAAGGGGATGAGAATGTGTGAGAGATCAAGAGAGTAGGGGATGGGAGTGTGTGTGTGTGTGTGTGTGAAAGAGAGAGTAGCGGATGGGAGAGGGGGAGAGAGAGTAGAGAGAGAGAGAGAGAGAGAGAGAGTAGATGGGAGAGAGAGAATAGGTGGTGGGAGAAGGAGAGATAGGGGGATGGGAGTGTGTGTAAGAGAGAGAGTAGGGGATGAGAGTGAGAGAGAGTAGGTAGTGGGAGAGGGAGTTGGAGAGGGAGAGTGAGAGAGAGAGAGAGGAGCATGAGAGTGTGTAAGTGAGAGAGAGAGAGAGAGTAGTGGATGGGAGAAGGGGGGGAGAGAGAGAGTAGCCCAAGAGAGAGGGTAGGGGATGGGAGAGGGAGTAGGAGAGGGAAAGAAAGAGAGAGTAGGGTATGGGAGAGGAGAGAGAGTGTGAGAGAGTAGAGGATGGGAGAGGAGAGAGAGCAAGAGAGAGTAGGGGATGGGAGAGGAGACAGAGAGTGAGAGAGTAGGGGATGGGAGAGGAGAGAGAGTAGGGAGAGAGTAGTGGGTGGGGGAGGGGAGAGAGAAAGTAGGGAATGGGAGAGAGAGTAGGTGGTGGGAGAAGGAAAGAGAGAGGGGGGATGGAAATGTGAGAGAGAGAGAGTAGGGGATGGGAGGGAGTAGGCAGTGGGAGAGGGAGAGAAAGAGAGAGAGTAGGAGAAGGGAGAGGGGAGAGAGAGTAGGGAAAGAGAGAGAGAGAGTAGAGGATGGGAGAGGGGAGAGAGAGTAGGGGATGGGAGAGAGAGAGTAGGCAGTGGGAGAGGGAGAGAGAGGGGGGATGGAAGTGTGAGAGAGAGAGAGTAGCCAAGGAGAGAGGGTTAGAGAGAGCAAGGGATGGGAGAGAGAGAGAGTAGGTGGTGGCAGAGGGAGAGTGAGAGATCGAGTAGGGTATGGGAGAGGAGAGAGAGTGGAAGAGAGTAGGGGATGGGAGAGAAGAGAGACAGTGAGAGAGTAGGGGATGGGAGTGTGGAGAGAGTGAGAGAGTTGGGGATGGGAGAAAGAGAGAGTGAGAGAGAGTAGATGATGGGAGAGCGAGTAGGAGAGGGAGAGCAAGAGAGAGATAGTAGGGGATGAGAGAGGAGAGAGAGAGTGAGAGAGAGTAGGGGATGGGAGAGAAGAGAGAGAGTAGGGAGA
Source organism: Cupressus sempervirens (assembly GCA_028749045.1). Lineage (NCBI taxonomy): Eukaryota > Viridiplantae > Streptophyta > Pinopsida > Cupressales > Cupressaceae > Cupressus > Cupressus sempervirens. The sequence continues at coordinate 299,683,538 of CM053783.1, forward strand.
GAGAAAGAGTAGGGGATGGGGGATGGTGGGATATGGAGAGATTTATTTACATAGTGCTTACGCACTATGTGAAATCACCATGAAAAGGTCATAAAGCAAGTTTGGGTTCCCACTAATCCATATTCTACTTTTTGTCTATTGTGTATTCTATTGTTTTGATGGAAAACATGGTTTTCAAGCTGTTGGAAGTTAGCAAACACTATTTGAAGGCTTTTTGAAGCTAGCAAACACCAAATTCAATCATTAGATACATTATTTTAAGGATTTTTGAATATTCTTTCTATAGAAAAGGTTAGTGCAATATTTTTAAAATATTCTTTGTTGTTATATAGAGACAAATTTGATTATAATTTGACACGTTGTTTAATATATGGTGAATTCATTGAAATTTGTATGCTTGAATGAATTGTTATTTGGAAATGGTTAGAAATTTGACAAGTTGTTTAATATATATTTTGTATTCATTGTAATAATTGTAATTTTTATATGTATGTGAATGATTTGTAATTTACAAATTGTAAGTAGTTCAATATTTTGAATAATTTGACATATAGAAATCATCATCATGCCAAGGAAGAAACAAAAAACTCAAAAAAAGGAAGAGAGGGACACAAATTTGGAAATTAAAAGAGATAAAATGAAACTACTATGTGAACAAAGAAAATTGCAAAGCAATAATAAAGAATTGACTTTTGAAGAAGAATAAAAACCACCGATACAAAGAAACAAAGAGGAAGAATTGGAAAGACAAAGAGAACGATTGAGACTATTATGCTCAAGAAGAAAATTGAATTGTGAAGCTACACCATCTTCCAATGTTGGAGTCATATCATCCTCTCATGTTGAAGAGATGCTAATTTGTAGATTTGATGATGTACACACTCCATTACGTCATGTTGAATACACAACTCCAACATATCAAGTAGGTGATATTCCATCTTTTGGATCTTATTGCAAAAGCACATCAACTTTGGTTCAAGGTATGCAAAACACTCAACCTTATGTTGATGTTCAAAATGTTGAGAGAATGGAAGAGATTATAATAGCTTCTAGAATTCATTTTAGAAGACCAAAATATTTGATTGATATTGATATTAACATTTTGAAATCAATGCCTGACAAGATTAGCAAGCGTACTTGTCAAATAAAAGTTAATCATATATGGAGATTATCCTTTGAACAATTAATTATCATAGGTCAATGCCAAATTTTTTTAAATGATGAGGACTTTGAAATTTAGGCCTATCATGAAGATTCTTTAGCTAAGAACAATGGACGATTCAAATGAAAAAATCATTGTAATGAATCTAATGAATGCTTATGACAAAGCAAGTTCTAAATCATGCACCAAAGATAGTAATATCACAAGACGAGTACTTACATGAACAATAGTAAGTACCCAAATGAAGAAATCTCAACTCATGAGAAAGACAAGAAAAATATTAAAAATTGGTAGAGGAACTCTAAGGAGAGCCATGCTAAGGCATGAGAGATTGGAAGATCCAACAAAAAATGAGTTATGGACATTTAGTGGTAGAGTACCACGAAAGGATAAAGAAATTAGTAAAGCTTTCAAATCATTGATTGAAGATTTTTGAAAAAATAACACGCGTGTTTCCCCTAATCAAAGAGAGGTTGTAAGAAGGAGGATTGGTAGCCAAAATCATGACCCACATGTGAAACATTTTTTCTACTCAACTCGAACACAATTTTTTGCAAAATTTATTGGTATGTATCGTCAAATTTGAATAAGTTAATTATTTTTTGAGATGGGTAAACCTTTTTATGTGAAGCTAAATCACACATACACAACTTGTTGTTATAGGATACATATTGAATTTTCTAACCATTTTTGATGTTATTAGGCATATATGTGTATTTTTGCATTTTAAGTTTGTTTTGCAGGATTGTGACATGAATGAGCCACCAAGATCTTCAAGGGAATTCATATCCAACATTTTATGTGAAATAGGGGACAGCCAACAATTTTACAAGACATCATGCTTGGATGGCACATGCTTATTTTGTGGTTCTTTGCAACTTTTATCAACTTGTGAACATATGGATAGTACACATGCAATTGAAAATGAATAGGAGAACACACAAAATTTAAGATAGCAAAATATGCTCTAAAATATGGGAAACATGGTAAAAGATTTGATTTAGTCATTGAAAAGATTCTAGTGTATGAGTTCATGAAGATTTTTTATGAAATGATTATTTACAAGTATGCAAGGCATACACATAGAGCTCAATAGCTAGATTTGTAATTCATCTTGTACAAGGATACATTTCCACTAGATACCATTGTTTTAGTTGTAGAATTCACAAAGAACTACACACTACAACCACAAAATGAGGTGCAAGAAAAGTATTATAATTCTCAATAGTTTTCCATATTTGTTCACATAACATTCATGCATTCACCTACAAGTATAGAGGATGATAGGAAGATTTTGAGGGAGTACCATTTTTATATCAGCGATGATTGATCACATTCTATGGAGTTTGTACATGATTTTTTTCAACTATCTTATGGAGATTTGGCTAATAGGGGCATATATCATCAACACATTATTTAGTTAGACAATTGCAAATCTCAATTTAAGAATGCATAGATGTTTTATTTGTTAAGCAGGATGCACAAGTTGTGTAGAATTCAATATATGTGGAATTTCATAGAGGCTGGTCATGGAAAGGGAGAGCATGATGATGCAGGTGCATGCATCAAAAGAGCCTTAGCTCATGAAGAACTAAAGTACAAAGATGGAACAATATTGACAGATGTAAAATCCATCATCCAGTGGTGTAACACTACAATGGGTCTAGGTAAGGAAGGTGATTCTATAGTTCATAGATTTTTTTGGTTGATAGATAATACTAACATTGCACCATATGAGTATTTTTGCACACTAATAGGATCAAATGAGTTGCACTCTTTTAGAATCTCTAATGTAGGTTCATGAAGTATCAACACATGAAAAATGACATGCTATTGTCCATCATGTGTAAGGGAAAATTTGGATGACTGTGAGTCGACTGAATGGCTAGACAAATGGGATATACAAGATTTGGACCTAATTGAAACCAATCATCTCCCACAAGCACTAGAAATGGTAGGGATGGATTCATGTAGTAACTTTGACCACTTGTCTAATCTAGTGCAACCTATTAATATATATATTTATATATCTTTGTAATTTCAATATGTAAATTTATAAATTAATTATCACATTTTGTACATTTATCACTGCAGGCCATGTTTTTTCTATTATTGCACCTGAAGACAATGAAGAAGGGAAAAATTATTATTTGTGTCATTGTGTCCAAGCCAAACAAAAAATGAATCACTCAGTCATATATGGTGAAGGTTTAGAAGTACCATATTGGTGTGGTGGTTGTAACTGGCACATGGCTTTGACAATATTCTATGAAGAACCCTAACTCATGGTTATTAGAGGATTGGCAAATAGAGAGGAAGATTCTTCATTATTTAAACCTTGTTGTCACATCAAATGTCCACTTGATAAAATATGGTGGAAAGCCACATAATAAGACTCTTTGTAAAGTTCACAAGTCAGACCACGAGGCAATACTTGAGACATTAAAATGTAGAGTAGATCTAGTTCATTCATTAGATTGAATAGGAAGAGAGGGAGAGATAGAAAGAGTGGTGTAGGGTCACCTTGAATCATTGATGCAAGTGGTAGGGTACTAACAATGAAGGTTGGGAGAGTACAACCCACAAGCACACCTAAAAAAAGTTTGAAAGCCCAAACAGTACCCAAAACCCCACACTTGCACCTTGACAACAATAAATGCTTAACATATGAAACCTACTCTAGACATGGAACCATGAACATAGACTTAAGGCATGTTTTTTTTACATCAACAGGGGCATATGGACAGAATTTTAAGGCCTCAAACAAAGAAAATTTCATAGTTCCTTCATTAACCTCTTTGATTTCTAGTAGCCCAAGAAACAGGGTTATGCCCTACAACTTAGTAAGTGTTGAATGGAAGTAAAAACTAACCATTAAGATACTTCCTACTCCTGATATACTATCAGATTCCAAAGTGCTAACATTACATACACAAAAATGCTGCATTAACCCATGGGGACAATAATTAAGGCTAAAGGGTTGATTAGGTCACTATTGCAAAGGAAGTACTATTTAGACACATGCTAGAACCACCAAATGGTGTAGGGGCACCTTGTAACATAGGCCCCTCACCTTTTCAATTTTGTTGTGTTGTGCTCCTATAGAGCTTTTGTAAGTAGTAATAAGTGGTGTAGGGCACCAAGGCAAAGAAGTGCAATAGATCCATGGATTAGTCATTTGAATAAGGTTTTTGTAACAAGACCATATGTAAGGTCAATGGGATCCTTGGTGTCATTATAAGCCAAGATACCAAATTGAACCAACGGACAAATTTGAGGAATTTGAGTTATTTTGTGTGTAATAAGGAGTTTTTAGGTCTTTAGATAGATTTTAATGCCTTGGGGTCTTTAGGAAAAGATTTAGTTGTCGAGGAGGTTATTAAAAAAAAAAGTCGATGTTGTCATGCAAAAAAATGCAAAATGACATTTTTTCATGCTAAATAATTGAAAAGGTAGTTGAACATTGTCATAACCATTTGAATGATGGTTATGACCTTTAAAAATGTTGTACATGGAGATGACAATATAGTTGTATGGACTGGTGAAGATTTACATGAATAAAACTTTTATTTTCTACCTTTTTCTTTATTTTTCTGAGTTGTATGGACATGTATAGATTTGTGAAGGAAATCAACTATCATGGTTGGATATATTGATGAACTAGGTCTCATTTTCATTTGGTTTGAAGGTTATATCTTTTCATTTGCTTAATTTATTGTAGTTTTTGTGAAGGTTGCTTATTTGGGCTTGAATTCAAGGGTTTTGGCAAACACGTGCCTCTAACTTGCAAACCCATAGTTAGAATTTAATGCCTCTTTGTGGGATAAAAGTTAGGGGAGTGTACTTTGAAATGGCATAAATTTAGACATGGAGGAATTGATTTGATATTTTTAACAACCGGCCCTAGGTTGAACATCCTTATGTGTTCAGCCAATAATTCAAGAAGTGGCATTTAGGCTTCCAAACTGATTGTTTGAACCTAGGTGTAGGGTGAAATGGAGTTGTAGGAAGGAGAGGAAGAGTTTCATGGGGTTGAGTTGATCCTACCAACCCATCTTCAAGAACTTTCTTTGGAAACCCAACCTAATTAGGCCTATTAGGTCTACGAACTAAAGTGGAGTTTGGGTATGCTGGAATGGAGTCAGCCTTTGAACCTTTGGAGCCTTCAAGAACTAGGTAAAGGGTATTTGAAAAGATGATAAGTTGGCCTTGTCATTTGGAAAGTTTGGAAAACTAAATTTTGACCTACTAGGATTTCTAGGCCTAAGTTAGGGATATTGATCCTTTGAAGGTGTTATACGATCATTCTAGGGTTTTTGTACAAACCTCAAAAACCCTCTAAATTAGAAAGGGTGTTATATGGCCATTCTAGGGTCTAAAACATAGAATTTATTAAAGTTCTCACAAATTGAATAGAGGTCCATGAAGGCCATTTGGACTGTTTAGTTGAAGACAAAGGAGAAAATCCCTATTTTGTAGGTGAAATAGAGATAATTGGTGCTCTTCCTTGTAGCCCTATTTTGGAGAAAAAGGATGAAATCAAGTACAGACTTAGACATAGAAAGATGTTTTAATATGCCAAAGGAGTACATTGCAAGGTGTTGAGACTCCTTCCATGATCTTGCAAGTGGTTGAGAAGAATGGTCAAAAAGACCTAGTTTTGTTGAAGACTTTGAATGCTCCTCATTCTAGAATGGTACCTTGGTAGATAGAAAGAAGAGAAAACTTATCGAGTTAGTGGAGTAGGGTTTTAGATTGGGGTATCTTAGCTTGGAAAAGATCCCATAAATCTATGTGATGATCTTGCAAGACATCATAAGTCTTAGAGGTAGACAAGAAGCATGAATTAGTGATTGGTTCATCCCTACTTCTCCCTATCACCAAACCAACTGGACATGTTGAGGAATGTTTTGAATAGCAAAAATCCCAAGGTTGAGACATTGGAAATGAGTTTTAAGTTCTCAAGTGTTGACTATAGCAAAACAATGAGTTGGTGCATATATGCTTCATGCACCTAGGGCATCATCTTTCTCCCTTGTACGTACATTTCTGCAACTAAAACCACAAAAATAGATAAAGTAGTTATGATCCAACCAAATTTTCAAGTATGGTTAAATGAGTCTATTGAACAAATAGATAAAGTAGTTATGAAGTATAATTCATACAATTTCAATATTTTATCACCTTTAATGATACCAAACATAATGGGAGACTAGAAAGTATTTTTGATGTAGTAGAAGTTTGAGTTATATAGGCAGGGATAAAAAAGAGTAAAGAACATATGAAGCAAGTGAATTGAAAAATGTAAATATTGTTTCATCTTAAATAACAAAGTATATTGAGATGTGACTTTCTTTAAAAGGGTTCAAAGGTAGATTGAAGGTCATCATGAACATTATTTTTGTTTAACATAACCTTTCAATATGTTGGTCTTGATTTTTGCTTGGTAAGAACTAAGTATAAATCTACAAAAAAATTCCATTTGCATTGTGGCTCATGTCTCTTAAGCCCTTTTTTTATGTATTTGAATGCCCTTGCATTATCCTCATAGTTACTAGTGAATAGGTCAATGTTTGAATCTCAACATATGAATAGTTTGTCTTAGGTCTCATATGTAGTCTGTATATGTGGAAATGTGACCTCGGATTCTCACACACACTTCAACATGGTCTTTACCTACAGAATCATCCTGGAATAATCATGGAGTCATTTATCCAAGAGGTTTGACAATGTGGCATGTTCCTTTATAACTAGAAGGATTATGCCTATATGCTCTTAGACTGAGAAGCAGGCAACCAAACCTTTCAAGAATGAAGGATTTTATGCAGAGTATGATCATGCAATTAATCTAAATGAAGCGTAAGCATGAATCTAAGGAACAAAAGATATTAAGCTAAATGTATGCACCTTTAATCTAAAATGATAATTTAAGATGCTAAGCAATATGAAAGATAGGATGCAAATGAATACTTAGTTTGATAGAAATTCAATGCAATTAAAATTCCAACCCATGTAATCAGGGATTGAGAGTCCCTTAAATAGAAATCCTAAAATCCATCAACAGTCAAGATCAAAGAGAAGATTTAGTTGAAATGGAAACTTCCTTGTGCAGGTGAAGTTAACTATTTCAAATCTAAGTGTGATGAGTAGTTAATTGAGCTTATCATGAGTATCAGAAAAAGTTACCTAAATTAATTCCAATTCAAGGGATAGTTCACTTAGAGTTTCCATTCTAGAATTGAAGAGAACATTTTGAAGAGATTATTTAATTAAATAAAGTGATATATGACCTCATAAATGCCTTTTTCATTTAATTGAATAATCTCATTCAATTAATTAAAGGTAGCATAATTATTAAATTAAATATTTTTAATTCCTTAGTAAATTAACCTTAGGTGATAATTTAATTTAATTAAAGTATAAACACTTCAAATTAAATTAAATATTAATCAATGGGTTGAATGTAACTAATTCAAGTCAATACTTTAGGAATTAAATAGGTAGCCTAATTAATGCAGATTAGGATTTTTTGCATTTGACAATTAAGACAACTACCGAAAATCAGAATAAGAATTGCCTATTAAAATAAGACTTTAGAGTTGATCAAAATAGACCAGAATTGATTAACATGGCAATGAGCCAATTTTGGGGTATTACATTTTGCCCCTCTTTGAATGAATGTGTGAGCAACACATTCAATTTAAAGAAACTTGGAAAGCATGATGCGAAGATCAAGAAATGAGATTGATTATGAAATTTGATGATGCAGAAACCCATCAATAAGCTTTTAAAGATTATCTCTAGAATGGAGCTTAACCTTAAGGAATCTCGATAGAACACCCAAATACCTAGAGTTGATAAGATTGGTTCTGAAATTGATGACACAGAGACCAATTGATAAGCTTTTAAAGATTACCTCTAGAATGGAGCTTAATCTTAAGGGATCTAGATAGAACAACTAGATACCTAGATTGACAAGCTTTTAAAGACTATCTCCAAAATGAAGCTTAATCTTAAGGGATCCAGATAGAACATCTAGATAACTAGATTAATAAGCTTTTAAAAATTATCTCCAAAATGGAGCTTAATCTTAAGGGATCCAAATAGAACGCCTAGATACCTAGATTGATAAGCTTTCAAAGATTATCTTCAAAATGGAGCTTGATCTTAAGGGATCCAGATAGAACACCTAAATACCTAGATTGATATGCTTTTAAAGATTATCTCTAGAATGGAGCTCAACCTTAAGGGATCCAGATAGAACACATAGATGCCTATTCATAAAAGATAGCAAGATCCAACCATTAGTCGTAGAATCATCCCCAGAACAAGGCTTGATCCTCTAGAGTCAGGGTTTAGACTATCTTGATGCCTATCCATCAAACTCTGATAAGGACTATTATACGATTGATCAGCTAATCAAAAGATGAGATAGATGACAAATGATGCCAAATAGAGCTGAACAAGATGCCCCTAGTGATTAGATGCCTCAATTGATGAGGACATAAGATGGGAACAAGATGCCCTGAGCAATTAAGATTTAGATCAATTTGAAATTTAAATTCAATGATGTAATCATCCTACCCCCTCGGGAGCAAAATTGAAAGATGACACACTAGAAATATGATGTAAAGAAATATATTGAGAGATACAAAAGAAATTCAAGATTCAACAGAATATAGAAGAGATAAAAATGATTTGTAAAAAATTCGAAGTCAATTCAGCGTGATTTTGAGGTCTAGAAGACCAAGTTTACCAAAAAGTTGACCAAATTTGACCATACTTGACTTTCTCCAAAATGAATTTTGAAAATTTGAAGAATTTTGAGTTGAAAAGATTCTAATAATCACGAAGTACCAAAAAAAATTGGACTGCACAAGTGTTCGATCGTGTTGGTCCCAAAATTTTAAAATGCATTTTTGAGCTATTTAAGTGTGTTAGATTTCAAATTTGATCCCAAAAATGGATTCAGAGTATTCAAATTAGCCACAGGGGTGATTTTCATGCAAATCAAAGCACTTTGAAAAATTAGGTCAAAACCTATATAAGGACCGAAAGGGTCATTTTCAAATCATTTGTGCATTTTTTCTTTAGTGAAGAAGTGAGATCTGAGAGGAAGATGGTAGTTCCTATGTGGATGCATCATTTTGCGCACTCCCAAGGACATAGCCAGCTCACAGACTATGGATCTCTGGTGAGTAGTCAATAATCCCACTTCGTATTTATGTTTTTACATAGTTTGAGGTTAATTTTAGCATGTTTCAGCATGTTGTTTTCATTCCTCACACAGACCTAAACTATCTTCATGTGAAGGTTCATCAAACTGGTGTTTCTTCATGCTTGTTGGTGGGGAATCTCGCCTGGGAGATACCCACCTCTTGTGCGAGATGCATGGGATATTGGGTGCATCTTGCCTATTGTCTTGTCATTTCTTGTGTGAGAATGTGATTTCTTGGGTGAAGACATGAAATCTCATGCAAGAATGCACTTTCTCACATGAAAAACTAGCATCTTTGGAAAAATTGAAAGTTTAATTTTTTATGTTTCGTCACAAATTTGCATTTTGTTTTGTTGTCATTTTGACTTGTCAAGTGGGTACTAATTGTGTTCTTGTTGTCATTCATCATGTGTGCAAGCTATCTATCTTTGATGATGTCACATTTAGGTCCCATTATTTGCCCTATGGAGCTCTATTGTAGGGTCTTGATGATACAAATATGGTGCATATTGATCAATTGGGATTAGCATATCTATGTCGGATCCTAGCAATGTTGATGAATCAAGGCCTTTGATAACATTGGTGGAGCATTTCCATTTGAAGATGAACACCTTTCACCTTCCCCACGAAGAGATGACCATCACTCCTTAGGACATCTATAGGATTTTGTGGATACCCTTCCATAGGCCATGAGTGGTCTATGACAGTGTCTAAAGGAGGTACAGAGGCCCTACTGACCATCTTTCAGAGAGACCTGGCTATAGGGTGAGCCATCACATGGGATGAGCTCATGCTTATATATGGCCCTATTCGTAGGTTGGCCTCAATTTTGGTGATATTCATCAATTATTTCAAAGTATCAGATAGAGGGTAGCATAGACTAGAGTGTAGTTCCAGTGTGATGTTGCAGCAGATGTTACATGCCCTAGAGAGATTTGAGTGGGGATAGTGCATGCTTTCCCATACATATCATGAGATGCACAAGATATTCTATCATGAGCAAAGGAGCATGGCCATCAGAGTTTATGTTCTATAGATCTAGGCATGGGAGCACCTACCAGTGATGCAACCCATTTTTGAGGATTCATGGGAGCCAATGGAGCCATATATATGTAGATATAGAGGCCATCTTACCTAGACAGGTCTGGGAAGATTGAGAATTGGAGAGCACATCTCAATGACCTAGTCTCCATCATATGGCAACTTTAGAGAGAGATCGAGGACTAGGATGACTCTCCTTGAGATCTAAGCTAGATGTTTTCCTCACAACCACTTTTAGGCCAAGCCATACTGATTGTAGAGAGATTTCCCATCACATAGGTATGGTGATAGTATAGTTAGCCCTAGGACATCTCGCAGGAGTATTGTTGATATGCTGGATTAGCTAGAGATCTGGAGCGAGGATGATCAGTGAGATTAGACCTCGAAAGATCAATGATAGATGTGTGTAACCTAGTTGTGACATAGTGGGACTATCTCCTAGAGATAGAAGATGCCAGGATGATGCCTACTTACTAGACATATTTTGATAGCCATCCCTTCCCACAGTTCATAGATCTATTGGGGATGGTAGTTCATGGGCTACAAAGACCTTAGTAGGTACCGATAAAAGGACCAATACAACAGCCACCATAGGGACCTATAGAGTAGGTGAGATAGAGAGTGAGGTAGGTATTGATTCCCCCCCTGATAGATGGGGTCAGATCTAGGTGCTACTGATAGTGGGGCAGAGCAGGGTCAACAGTAGAGATTGGACACAGAGGAGTAGGCATCGACTGAGCAGTAGATAGAGATGCTAGTCAAGGAGATGAAGGACCAACTTAGGAGAGCTAGGGTGCATATTTGGTAGGCCTCTCAGTGACTAGGAGAGCTCTAGATACAAGGGGTCATATGAGACACATGGATAGCAGAGAAGTATCACAAGATCCTTAGGCTATGAGAGCAAGTACAGGCATCTAAGTGGAGAGTAGAGCTACTGGAGGATGAGGTCTGACTATAGGTAGCCTGAGCAACCTATTATTTTTCAACTTACTCCATAGTGGTGCCTGATGACACTCAGAAGGTGCCCAAATTCTCCTAGTATACTTGAGATTCTGGAGGTGCACGCCCACCAGCCAGGCCAGACATGTTGCTGCCTCCTCCTCCTCCAGGAGGTGAGGGTACTGGACAGAGCTAGAGCTAATGTTATTTTTCCTCTAAGTTTTGATCTGGCTATGTATCAATTGGTCTGCCAACACCATTTTGTACCATTTTTATTGATAGTGCATGAGTAGCACCCATTATATATATATATATATATATATATATATATATATATGAGATTTTGAGTCGAGTATCATGTGTAGATGTCATTGTCATTGTTTTCCTTTTAATTTGATGTACACGAGATGTTTATGCTGTGATTATGAGATGTGAAACATGATGTGATGTATGGATACATGTTTGATTTGATTTGTATATGTAGTGAAATGAATTTATGGATATATAGATGAAATGTATAGGTAAATGTACTGACATTTTATGTAGTGTTTCACATTTTTGCTTGATAGTAACAAGTATCCCATTGAAGAGCCAGAGGACAAACCAAAGAATTGAACACTTGTGTAACCATGAATAATCATGATACTTTGAAGAAGCTGATAAGCCCTCATCACAAAGGATGGAAGCAAATTTTCAATTGAATCATGTGTTTATGCAAGTGAAGTATGCTATCTGAACCTATGCTAGATGTGACCTAAAACTAGATGCAATATTAGGTCTTGTTACCAAGCTTTGACAATTATCATCACAGAGCATTTAACAAAATCCCATATGCCATTGAAATTACCACTAACATTGCAATCATGGAAATATGAATAGGACATATGTTATAGTTTTGTCGAGATTAAATGTAAGCATTTGAGGCACATGAAGAAAAAATGACTAGAACATTTGTCCCTTTTAATGTAGCAAGTTAACAGAAGCTTCAAAACATAAACACTACGATGACCAAAATTTTTCTTGCATGTAGACACATAGGAGATTTGTCTTATGCTAAGTATTCCATAAGTATTCTATCTACAATGACCCTTACATTCGTAACCTAAGACAAAAGTGTACTAGATATACTCACAGTGACCCATATGTTCACTTAGTAGGATGAGTATTTATTGTTGCATGAAGAGTTCACTCCAACAAGCAAGGAGAAGAACCAATGTTATTGATGGATCCATATAAAAGGAGTTGAGGTATACTTGGCCATCCAATACAAGATGGAGGCTCTTATAGCTGACACTCCTCTTATATGAATGTTTCAAGTTAGTGGAACTAAACCACAAATAGAAAGAAAATAGAAGATCATGCCCCTAGTCCTTGCTTCTCTAGTCGATAATGACATTATTGAGTTGCTCAAGGAGACATGAGAAAGAAAAAGAAAAGCCAAAAAAGAAAAGCTCAATACATCCAAACAAATTCATTATTTTGAGTTCAATTTGGGTGTTATCAGATTAATTTTAAGTGTCAATGTCCAGAACATGGATGAAAGAAATCTCTTCAAAAAGGTGATGATAGTAGACAGATGCAATCAGAATGACTGGTGACTAAAGTCAAAGAGGAATCTTCAAGGTGAAGAACCTGAATAGAACTGAGCAACAATAGATAGACACAACCAAAATGACTGGTGACTAATGCAAGAGAGATCTTCTGTAAAGGAATCTAAAAAATTGACATGAACAATAGTAGGTAGACATAGCTGAAACAACTGGTGACTATCGCAAAAGAGATTCTATGAGAAGAATCTCAAAAAGTGACATGAGCAATAGTAGGCAGGTACAACTAAAACAACTAGTGACTATTGTGAAAGAGATTCTATGAGTAGAATATTGAAAAGAGTGACACTAGCGATAGTAGGAAGATACAATTAGAACAATTAGTGACTATTGCGAAAGAGATTCTATGAGGAGAATCTCAAAAAATGACATGAGTGATAGTAGTCAAATGTAGTTGAAACAACTAGTGACTATCATGAAAGAGAATCTATAAGGAGAATCTCAAAAATAGTGACACTAGCGATAGTAGGCAAACATAGTTAGAATAATTGGTGACTATTGCAAAAGGGATTCTATGACACCAAAGGGTGGTATGCTTGAGTTGTGACAAGACTCAATCCCAGAAGATGCATTGCAAGATAGAGCATTGGGAACAAGAGGCACCTGTTTACCAAGTTTTCACCATCTTAGCATAGCTTCTATTTTTTTTCTACCATGATGCTTGTTTCTAGGTTTTCATCAATGGAACTTTTCTTTTTTTCAATTTTTTTTTGTATTTTTCTCTTTTTTTGATTTTTTGTGTATTACCAAGGTGCCTATTGCTAGGTTTTCACTAGGGTAATGATTTTTTTAGTACTTTTTATGATTTAAAAATTTCTTTTTTCAGGATATTTAGATATATACAAAGAGCTTTTGAGATTAGATCAAATATAGAATTGCTTCAAGTGGAGAGTGTTAATGGGTTCCTTGAGCACTTCTCCCTCAGCTATAGAAAGTTGGTAAGCACCCGATTAGTACACTACAATGATTATGTAAGGACCAAGCTAGTTTGGTTCACACTTCCCTTTTTGGACCCATTGTTGCTGATTCTTAGGATTTTCTCTTAGGATGAGATCACCGAGTTGGAAGTCATGTGGCTTAACCTTCTTATTGTAGCTTCTGGACATTTGTTGCTGATAAGCTCATAGATGATCGCACACCACTTGTCGACTTTCATCTAGTAACACTAGCTCTTGAAGCCAAGATATTCTATAATCTTACTTCATAATGAGGCCTTTCATAGAGATTCTCAGAGTAGGAATCTCAACCTCTATTAGATGCACATCATCTGCTCCATAAACCAAAGAAAAGGGCATTGTACCCATTGGAGTCCTGATACTTGTTCTTTATGCCCACAAAGTTGGATTAATTTAGAGGTGCCAGTCCCTCCTAGATTTGCTGATAGTGCAATGGAGGATCTTGAGTATTCCCTTGTTAGGTGCCTTTGCTTCACCCTTACCTTGGGGATAATAAATAGAAGACCAATGTTGTGTGATTTTGAATTATTTATATAGCTCCTTGAGGTCTTTGCTTTTAAACTGTCCTCTAGTATCTGTAATGATGGATGATGGTACACCATACCTGCATATGATGTAGTTTGTGATAAATAAAGCTACAATTTTTCCATTTTCTATTGTGATAGGTACTACCTCTACCCACTTTGTGAAGTAATCTATAGCCATAATAATGAACTTATGTCCATTAGAAGATGGGTGAATCTAACCCACAAGATCAAAGGCCCATTGTTGAAATGGCCACAGTATGGTAGATGGAATCAACTCCCTACCTAGAGCATGAATCAAATTCCCATGGAGCTAACATTATTTGTAGGACTTGGCATACTAGATTGTCTCTTGCTCCATTTTTGGCTAATAGTAACTAGCTCTAATGAGTTTGCAAGCTAGTGTCAAGCTATTTGAGTGAGATCTACAAATGGCCTCATGAATGTCAATTAATGCATTTTTGGACTCTTTAGGTTCTAGACACCTAAGGAGTGTTACATCGAGACCTCTCCTAAAAAAGTTGTCAACAATAATGACATATTGTGAAGCATTATGGATAAGGTAGCATATTTCATTCTGGATTAGATCATTCAGAATAGTTTGTTTATGGAGATAGGAGTAGATGTGGTGGTAGCTAAATGAGTCTTGTCCTAAAATAGAATAGATCATCCTAGAATTAGGAGTATTGTAGGCAGGGTAGAGTAATGCTTCTACCAAGAACTCATGTCAGAGATCATTTTTGGGCATCTATAGCAAGGAGGCCAAAATAGCCATGGCATTAGCCGCTTTTTTATCTACTTAAGAAAATTCTTGGAAGGTGATATGAGAAAAATATTTCTTCAAGTCATCAACCATGCATTTGTAAGGGATTAATTTATCATCCTTTTTCTAATACACATCATTAACCTAGTTTATTATGAGTTGAGAGTCCCCAAAGATATTCAACTAATCCACTCTCCATTTAGCTACAATCTTCATGTCATCAATTAGAGCCTCCTATTCCACAATGTTGTTTGTACAAGGAAAAAAAATCTTGTATGCCTTAGGCAATGAATATCTCTATGGTGTGATGAAGAGTAATCCTACATCTGATCCCTATTGTGTGAAGGACCTATCGAAGAACATCACCCATGTTTAGTTTTTGAGTGTCAAAATTGACTCATCAAGGAAATTGATGTTCATAGATAGAAGACTCTACATAGTTGTATCTGCTCACTAATCTGTAATCACTTGTCCCTTTATAGCCTTTTGATCAACATACTAAATGTCAAACTCATTGAGTATCATGACCCACTTAGCCAATCTTCCTATCAAAGCCACCTTGCTGAGCAAGTACTTTAGTGGATCTATTTTAGCCACGAACCATAGAGTGTGAGAAAGCATGTAGTGTCTCAACTTTTGGGAAGCAAAGATAACTGCCAAGAAAGCTTTCTCAATGATGTTGTAATTCATCTCATAAGAGATCAGCATGTGACTCAAATAGTAAATAGATCTTTCCTTGTTATTGTTATCCTCTTGAGCTAATAAAATTCTTAGAGATGTTTTAGTTGCTAAGATGTACAAAATCAAAGGCTTCCCATAGATAGGAGGCATCAATATTGGTAGATTAGTGAGATATTGGTTTATCTATGTCAAGCTTTGCTCATAATCCTGACTCTAGTTAAATTTCACACCCTTATGTGGAGTTTTTGTAGAAGGTTGTGATTTATCCACTAGCTGTGAGATGAACCTATGAATAGATTGGAGTCTCCCTTGTAGGCCTCTCATCTGGATAATATTACAAGGTGGAGGCATATCCATAATTTCTTGAACTTTATTTGGATCCACCTTGATTCCTTTCATTGACACACTATATCCTAGTTGTTTTCTTAATGTGATGCCAAATACACATTTCTTAGGATTGAGCCTGAGATTGAACTTTTCCATGCAATCTAAGATAGGTCCCAAATCATGCAGATGAGTATTGCATTTTGTGCTCTTGACCAAGCTATCATCCACATATTCCTCCATGGCCTTATGCATCATATCATGGAAAATTGTAGTGACTACTCTCTGATAGTTAGCACCAATATTTTTCAAGCCAAATGGTATCATGTTCCAATAGAAGGTCCCAAATGCACATGTTAAAGTAATCATTTCCTGATCTTCTAGTGCAATTTTGATCTGATTATAATTAGAAAACCCATCCATGAGTGAGTACATCACATATGCTGTTGTCATGTCCACTATCATATCAATATTTGGAAGTGGGAAATCATCCTTAGCACATGCTAAGTAAAGATCATAAAAGTTAGTACAAACTTCGATAGAATTTTCATGCTTAGAGACTGGAACAATGTTGGATATCCATTCAGTGTAATCAATAGCATAGAGGAAACTAGATTTTAGAATCTTCTCCAGTTCAGCTTTGATGAGAAATGCAACATGAGGCTGCATTTTTTGAAGTTCTTGTTTAATTGGTTTAATGCCTAGTGTGATGGAAAAATGATGCATAATGAGTTTAAGATCTAGTCTTGGCATATCAGAATATGTCCAAGAAAAAACTATCTGCTTCTCCTAGAGGAAGGCAATGAATTCCTCTTTTTCTTCAGGAGATAGTGACTATGCCAGATGTATCATGTGAGGATGTTCTTCTATGCCCAATTTGATTAGCTATGTTGGCTCTATCAACACTAATGATCTCCCTAAAAGTGACTTGGAAGTGCATCAAATATCTCCTCCGCACCTTGAAGAGGTTTTCACCCTTGGATGCATCTTTTATTTTTACTTTTCTGGGTTCCAACACTACCACAATGTGGTTTTCACCATTGGACCTTCTATTTTTTTCTTTTTAATTGTATGAATGAGATATTTGATGTCAGCTCTAGTCATGTTGATGCTTTTTTCACTCTTAGAAGATGTTACTAGTTCAACAATGTTCAAGTAGTAGTCAAGAGTATAGTCATTCTCGGATGTGGGGGCTTCACTGGATGTATTAGAATTCTTTCTACAGGCTCAGGATATGTGAGGAAAAGAGTGGTGGTGGGTTCAATTGTGTTTACAGTATGGTCATTAAATGTCTTGACCAATAATTCAAGACCTAGAGTGGCTTCATCCATAAGTGTGTTCGAATTTCTTTGAGCACTAATATCATCAGCCAAAGACTCGAGGACACTAGTTGGATTGGACCCACTCAACCTAGCCCTAGACACTTCACCCACTTTGAGTTGGTTTTTGTAGACATGAAATTAGTCAATGTCTTTATCCATAGTTACTTCTAAAAGGGAGTCAAATTTATATTCCTTGGAATCAGTGTTGCATGGTGATAGGCTATAGAATTCCCCCATAATGATAGGGACATACTCACCTTCATCATCTGGATTTTTACATAAGTACTCAACATGTAACACCTAAGTAGACTCTCCCTATTATGAATGAGCATAGTGTGGATTAGTATTGTCCTCAGAAGAATCACTTGTAGCATCCATAGTGTTGACACATGGCACAAAGTCATTTGGCTTAGAAAGATCATGAGGAATAGGATAAGGATAAGGATCCTCATCATCAAAATGATCTTCTTGAGTCTCTGACTCAGCTTGTGACTCATTTTTAGATGAACCCTTAGGTCTGGTATGAATTTTTTAACCCCTAAATGGAGGAGAACCTTCTTAAAGCCTAGAGCAGATGTGTCTCTATCTCTTTGAACTATTTCTTTGATAGGATCAACTAGACTATTATTATTGCATCCAATAGGATCAGTTCCCTTATAGCCAAAGCGCTTCATGAGTTTAAGACTAGAGCCATATTTCTTAGCAGTGTTCTCACAAGCTCATTCTATGAGCTCAACTAGAATCTCCTCTTTGTAAAGCCACACAGAAATGGCTCTATTTTCACTTTCATCCTCTAAGGGGACTCTAGCCTTGAGAAAAGTGGTTTCTTTGCCTCAGATGGTCTCCCATAATGATAAGGAGATTTAGGAAGAGATGTTAATGATAGCACTAGTTTGATAAGGTATTCACCCATGCTAGTTTCTTTCAGCTTGAATGATTGCTCAATTTGCTTCAACTTGTTATCATGAAAATCAATAGATTCCCTATTAACGGTGACAAAATTTTCAATAGCTTTCAGCATATTATAGGTATAACTAGTACTAGTAGGAATAGTGACTTTGAAGCCATGAAATGGGAATTTTACACATTGATGGTATGTGGATAGCACAACATGCATCTCATGTATTCGTGGCCTTCCTAGTAGAATGTTGTATGCCAAGGGAATGTCAAGTTCTTGATAAGTGACATCCCTTTCTATAGGACTAATGTGGAGGAGTAATACCACAAGACCTAGAGAATTTCACTTGACTCCATCATATGCTTTGATAGTGATCTTTTGATGAGGATCAATAGAGTCATCAAAATAATTTAATTGTTAAAGCTAATTAGTAGAGACAATGTTCAGCCCAAATCCATTATCAATGAGTACTCAACAAACACATGTCTAATGTATCATGACCTCAATGTGTAGAGGTTGATTGTGTGGATGACTCAATGAATTATCATACTCCTCAGAGAAGGACATATAGTAAGGCAAGGTTAGATGACCTACCATAGATTGAAATTTCTCAAGATCAAGATCTTGAGGAACATTTTCCTCAGTAAGGGCTTTCTCAAGAATCTACCTATGAGTAGGAAATATTTTAATCAGCTCAAAGATTGTGATTTGAGCATTAGTTTATTTTAATTGATCGAGAACACTATAGCTAGTGGCTGCCAAATTTGTTGTGAGTTTTGTACCTCTGCTAGATGGATTGGCAAGGGTTTTATCTTTATGTTTTTCAATATTAGGAGTAGAAGGCTTGGGACCTTTGAGCACCAACTTGGAATGAAAGCATGTAACAATGTTAACACAATATTGTGAAAATGTATTATTAGTTGTGTGGGAAGTAGGGCTCCACAAAACAAATGGTGTCTTTATTTTGTCATTATCTTGCTTGCCCTTGATAGTAATAATGTCACAGTACTCAAAATCCATAGGTCCAACCATGTTGATCACATTGTTTTCATTAAAGTATGTATAGTTGACCTTGTTTTTAGGTTTTGGTTTTGAGCTCTCTCCTTTTTCATAAGATGAGAAGGGCTCCTTGAAAGCCTTGTGATCTAAGTTCTTGTTATGTCCATCTACCATAATGTCACCATCATCGATCATGTCTTGGACTTTGTGATGAAGTTTTATGTAGTTCCTAGTTTTATGTCCCTTATTTTGGTGGTACTTGTAGAATGTGGTTTCATTCCACCATGGTGCGTGTGGTTGTGGATCATAGGGGCGAGAGTTGTCCAATGGTGAAATGAGCTTGTCTTATAGCTAGGTTTTGTAAACCACATCCAAAGTTTCACCCAAAGGTGTATACTCTCATTTAGGGCATGTAGCCCATGAGTTTCTCCATACATTCATAGATGTCTTGTTTTCAAAAGGAGGTTTCCCAACATTCTTTGCTACATTGAGACCATCTGTGAGATTAAAGGTTACCTTAGCAGGTTTAGGAGTGATGTTGTCAACAACCCCATCATGTACAATTTCTCAGTTCTTGTTGACATACTTGCATTTGTCCTTGTTGGAGGTGGATCCTTGTTTTTTGTCTTTCTAAAGAGTAAGTTCACCCTTCTTGACCATGAATTCCTCTATGCAGATAACTTGTGTGACCTTGTCTTAAAAGGTGCATGGACCTTGAAGTTGGACTCTATACTAATAATCAGGTAGGAGATTATCAGTGAAGATGTCAAGATTTTCCATTTTAGAAATCTTGCATGAATATTTAGTATATAGTTGTCTCCACCTTTCAAGGAGTACAAGGAAAGGTTCCCCAACCTTCTGCTTAAGACTACACAAGTCTCAGATGTTAACAGGGTGTTGAATATTATGAGAATATTTCTAGACAAACAAGTTAGCAATTTCATTAGACATTTTCATACCAAGAGGCAAGTGTGAAAACCACTCCATAGCCTAACCACCTAGACTTCTTGGGAATAAATGAATGAGATATGTTTGATTATGCATGAATTCCATAGACAAGGCACCAAATTCTCACAAATAATCTCAAGGATCGGTCATTTCAAAGTATTTATCATACTTAGGTAACTCTACTGCTCTTGGGAAAGGAGGCATGCCTATGCTCTTGTCAAATGGAAATGGACAAGTAGCATCTAAGGTGTATTTTTTTGTGGTTTTTTATTTATCATGCATCATCTGAGCTAGTTGGCCTTGCATGATTTTCAATTATTTTTGGAGTTTGGAAGTCTAGTTTTCCTCTTTAGGTGTGATGATGGTTTCCACGTTGAAATGATGGGGTATCTTAGCTGCCTCTTGGGAACGTTTTAGAAAGTATTTTTCTTTCTCTTCGTTGATTAGGATTTCCATGACCTTTTGAAAGTTTTTGTCTTTATAGAACTTTGCTATGTGTTCAAGAAGTATTTCCACCTCTTCTTGTTCCTCATTAGTGTCATAGTATTTTTCTTTATCATTCCAAGGTTGATCATAGTTTTTGTTGTGATTACTATGTCCAGGATTCTAATTATCCATTGTAGGAACATGTTCAGTTTCAGTATGTTGTGATTGAAAAGGTCCCTTGATAAAAGAATCCAAAAGTTTTGTTCAGAGATGCGAGACCTTTGCTAGTCTTAGGATCCTCTTGATACAAGGGGTTCCTATTTTGTTGTAATTTTATGGAGAATTTTTTTTGTACTCAAGGTGATCTAACAAGTGATGGAAATTGTGAATATTCCTCTTTGGACGAGCTAGATGTAGACCATATATAAAATGGAAGGTGACCTCTGCCCCAATTATGAACCCTAGCTTGACCTCGCCTAAGTGTAAGGGGATAAAAGATATTTCCACTTCTTATTGTGATAGTCATAGATGAGGAAAAGAAGAAAAGACCAAGACAAGGATCACACTAAAACATAGTCTTAGAAAGCAAGGGAAGAGTGTTGTAGACTAAGGTATGAGTAGTTTAAGTGTAGGCCAGAACAACCAAAGATTATGACTATCATGACATGAAGTATAATGAGCACTAGAGGATGAGAATAAGACAACTAAGAGACTAGACTAGTTGAAGTATAGATCATGAGTCATCAACTAAGAAAGATACTATGATTTGGGACTATTTATATATAGAGAAGAGGTAAATTGATGTAGGAAATAGACTAGATACAAAGCACAAATAGCTTTAACAAATCAATTTGATAGTTCTGACCCAAGATCTCACATGAAGATCCTTTGGGAGGTGCATGCAAAAGTACATAGGCATAGGTGATGTCTTAGAATAACAATCTAAACTCGTGTGAAGATGTGCTACAAGCCACACAAAGAAGTGCTAGGATTTGGCAGACAAGACAAAATGCTATCAACAAGATCTCGTGTGGGGATGTCCAAGTACTTGTGCGAGGAACTAGACATAACCGCATGAAGAAGTGACATGAAAAAAAGTACTCGAATGAAATTTGGTAAACTATGTGAAAAAATTGAGACTAGACTAAAAAATGAACTGGATTTTTAAAATTTCAGACTATTCTAGAGAAAGTGTTGGTTTGTTTGATAGATTTTAGACAAACAAAAAGGTTGACTTTCAAGTTTGTGAAATAGTGTTTTGTTTTGAGTAAGACAAAGTGTTTTCAAAAAGACATGGGAAGTAAGCAGTATTCAAATATAATCCAATCGAGGATAAAGCAACTCAAAGGGATGGGGGGGTCTTGACTTTCAGTTTGTTTAGATAGGTTTGGACATGTTTAAGACTTGATAACCCTAAAAACCAAAAATGGTAGAGAAGGAAAAACCTTTGTCCCACAACTTATGAGCATGTGTGTACGTCACATAGCCGTGTCACCCCCTAGAGGGTGCCCATGTTTTTGGTGTATTCAAAGGGCTCAATAACATATTTGTTAAATAAACACACTTGTGGTAGGGGTCAAGCACGTATACCACCTTCCAATGCCCAATAGCATACCTATGGTGAGTTCTATAGGAAAGGTTCTTCCCCATCCTTGCACAAAGATTATGCCCCCTTTCTTAGGTGAACCAGGTAGCCTCTAACTAAAGGGTTTTAATTTACTTCTATTTGTATTAATCAATAGTGGCTCTGCAAGGAGAGTTGAGACTAGTAGCCCACACCAACATCTGAAGGTGCACACACTTGCTTAGCAAGACTAGGGCCAATGCTACCCAGTGCAACAGACATAGCCTCTCCTTGATAAGAGATATCAAAAATGAAGGAGAGGAAATTAATATGGCTTTGGAGTCTTTCTCTCTACAAATATTCTTTATTATAGTGAGTTGGAATCTCTAGTGAAAGGAGTGTGCTCACTTGGGTCATTCCCAGAGATTGGATCACTCCAAAAGGCCCTCTAAAGGATTGACTCGGACTAGTGGTTCAAAATTAAGGGTCAAAGTTCCTAATTTCCTTTAAAGGGAAAGAGCATACTCCTCTACCTTATTTGCTCACTCAAACACACAAAACACATTAATCACTGACTTAACATAATCAATCTAGACTTATCCTTTCTAAAGATTTTGATCCCCTAAAAGGAAATCATCATCTCATCATAGAAGAGGATTCACACTAGAGAACCACTAAGTTTAATGCCTCCCTTAGATGTTGTCTTTAAGGGGCTTCTAGGAATCTAATTCACCCTTGGTCATGACTTCCAAGTGCTGAAAAGCATAGTCCCCTATTCCTCTATCTTGTACCCTAGGGTAAGTGCACCAAGTTGTGGTGCCAAAAAGATGACACCTCTTTTTCTCATTGTAGTTTTGCAAAGCATGCACATGCTATAGTGCATACGCACTATAGTGCACACGCACTATGGCTTGGGTGTACCAAGCCATAGTGCATATGCACTATAGTGTGTACGCATTAAAGCGCGTGTGCACTTTTCAAAAAAAAAATTACAAAGCATGTACACGCTATTTAAAAGTAAATTTAAAAGGCTTTAAATAGTGCGTACATGCTATAGGGCGCACACACTATTTAAAGCTTTACATTCTACCAAGCCTAATGTTTGGCTTTGGCTTGGGGATCCAACCCAAAGCTTTGATGTCTATAAACTAGTTTGAGATGTGTTTTGCTGCAAACATACAAAAAATGATTGATTTTTCTTGTGTGCTCTCCTTCCAATTTCTTCGTGGTTGAGCATCGTTAAAATCAAGTTACATGACATTGTAGATCTCTATGTTAGGTACACAACCATATAATTTATTTTTTATTTGAACTATTTCAAGCCTTTCATCTATAATTTCTTTTGAATGTATGTCCATTTTTTGTCAAAAACCAACATGTACTAATTGGGTTGTAGATTTTAGCTCGTTCATTGAATTTTGGAAAAAACTTAGTTTTTTAGAAACTAGACTCCATTCTACACACTTTGAAAAAAAGAAGTTTTGATTTTAGATTAGTTTTCAATCATTTCTAGGGGGAGCACACAGATATTTCACATTTTTGGGATGTGTCTGATTAAAACATTCATTAAAAAAAAATACACATTATAAAATTACCCAAAAATTTTGGGATAAACTACATAGTGTTAGGTAACTTTTGACTAGAGCGATTAAAGATTTTCAAAAAAAAAGTTAAAATTTTAGGGGGGCCACACTTTGTACTATGTTATGTTTTTCTGGAATAAATAGTACCACTTTTTGTGGCCCCCTTTTTTGAGGACCTAAAACTAAACCATTTTGAAAAAAAAATTAATAGTTTAAAAACTAGATTCAGAGGACTATGACTTTTATTTTTGTCATATCTTAAAATTTTGAGCGTAACTATCTTCAAATTCTTGTTGAAGTCAAAAAATTGCTGATTTTAGGAAAAAGGTGTCCACTTATACCCCCCTTTTGGCACCACAACTTGGTGCACTTACCCCCTATGAAGTTCACAAGCCCTAATTAGACTATGTTTGGAAAAAAAGAAAAAGACACATTATTTTAGTGGATTTTAAAATTGGTCTTTGACAATCATATCTTTGACAGCATCTTGCAAACACATAGTTAGTTCATGTTTGGGAAAGTTTGTGTAGAGGAGTCTTCATCAAATGTCTAGCAAACAACTGTTAGGCTGTAGAAAATCAGAAAAATTGAAATAAATATGCTTCAAAGAAAATAAATTATTGAAAAATGTTAAACAACATACTAAAAAATTGCATCTTAATTGTGCTATTTCAAGATTTTGTGTGAAATTTTGCATAGGTTGTGGCAAAGTCTTTCACTTACATGTGCTAGAACATGAGGTGCCATGTGAGAATCTATGCAATAGGGAACTTATCATGCCAAGAAGTGGATAGAGACTGGTGAAACCCTCAAATCTTCAAGCCAAAATGAGATTTTTCGCACGAAAATCTAGAAGATTGTATGTGCAAGTATGATAGAATAATGAAAATGTTAGAAAATAAGATAGATGAGGCTAGAAAAATTGTTTTTTCTTGACCGCATGGTGGGTTCCAGAAATATATATGTGGAAATGTGACCTCAGATTCTCACACACACTTCAACATGGTCTTTACCTATGGAATCATCCTAGAATAAACATGGAGTCATTATCCAAGAGGTCTGACAATGCGACCTGTTGCCTTCTAACTAGAAGGATTATGCCTATATGCTCTTAGATCAAGAAGCAGACAACCAAACCATTCTAGAATGAAGGATTTTAAGAAAAATATGATCATATAATTAATCTAAATGAAGTGTAAGAATTAATGTAAGAAACAAAAGATATTAATCTAAATGTATGCATCTTTAATCTAAAATGATAATTTAAGATGCTAAGCAATATGAAAGCTAGAAAGAAAATGAATACTTAGTTCGACAACAATTCAATGCAATTCAAATTCCAACCCCTATAATGAGGGATTGAGAGCCCCTTAAATAGAAATCTTGGAATCCATCAACAATCAAGATTAAAGAGAAGATTTAGTTGAAATGGAAACTTCCTTATATAGGTGAAGTTAACTATTTCAGATTTGAGCCTAATGAGTGCTTAATTGAGCTTTTCATGAATATAAGAACAAGTTAACTAAATTAATTCCAATTCAAGAGATAGTTCACTTAGAGTTTCCATTCTAGAAATGAAGAGAAGATTTTGAAGAGATTATTTAATTTAATAAAGTGAGATATGACCTCATAAATGCCTTTTTCGTTTAATTGAATAATCTCCTTCAATTAATTAATGTAAGCATAGTTATTAAATTAAATATTTTTGAGTCAATACTTTAGGAATTAAATAGGTAGCCTGATTAATGTAGATTAGGATTTTTCATATTTGACAATTAAGATAAGTAGCAAAAATTAGAATAAGAATTTCCTATTAAAATAGGGCTTTAGAGTTGATCAAAATAGACTAGAATTGGTTAAAATGGCAATGAGCCAAGTTTTAGGTATTACATAGTCAAGGTCCTTGACATTAGTTACAAGTCATAAACATGCATTAACAAAATGCAATTAGGTCTCACAAACTTGATTGCAAGTTTTCTCATGCCTAAGTTCTTGGCAGGCCTTAAGACCCAACCAATAAGTGATCCTTCTATGTTGATAGGCATGTATTGTAATCAAGTCTCGAGGAATTGATTGCAAGCTCTTTAAGCATCTTCATATGTCATTAGGTTAAGTCTTGTGTCCCTACAATCTAATTTTGAAGACCTGATTGCATATCACCCTCTTAACACAATCATAGGTAAGTATTTGAGACTTGAATACATATCAACATGAACTTAAAACTTGTAATGTAGCTCTAAGACCCAATTACATAATGTATCTCTTCTACACTTGCAATCAAGTCTTTAGGGTATGATTACATATCTTCTATATAGAAATTTGTAGGCAAAGTCTTGAAGACTTGACCACATATTATCTATAATTAATTCTTGTAATTGAGTTAGTGAGACCCACTTACATATAAACATTGTATATCCACTTGCAACTAGGTCTTTGAGACCTGATTACATGCCAGGCCTTTGCATATCCACTAACATGATTACAAACAATTTTTCTTAGTAATGAAAAACGTTGCAAAGTTGCATAGTAACTTTTGCAAATTTTATTGCATTTTTTCATTTTTATGCCTAAAAGACATTTTAACTATGTAAATGAGTCCTAATTGACTCAATACAACTATTAGAACCTAGATGACAAGCATATTCATTCAAAATACAAAAATTGTACCTTTGTGACCTCACTGAGGAAAGGGCTTATAAAACACCCAATATTCCTAATGGACCATATAAAAAGGTTAATGGAAAATCAAGGAGTCTAAAATCATGACCTTATTGAAAACATGGAAAGAAAACTAGAAAGAGGTCATAAATGACCCAAACAACTTGATTACATGATTTCATAAGAGGGGCGCTCCTGTACCAATTTTAAGGTCCTCGGTTTCTCATTTTTGTTGTGTTATGCTACAAGTGAGCCTTGTAAGTAGAATAAGTGTCATTGGACCTAGATGTGGTAGTATGGGTATTGGATGCACTTTATTGCAAACTTGCAAACACAAAGAGTTTTATTGTTGCATTTCACAAATCTCACTATGTCGATGGTCATTGTTCCTTTTTCATTCATGTTTGGGGTTATGTTCCTGGTGTAGAGCACCAAGGCACTTGGTTTATATTTTGGTTTTCATATTTTTTCTACCTACTTAGGCTAGAATAAAGAACCCTTGGATGAGAAGTCCATGGTTGTCAAAGAAAGACACCATCTTATATGCTTGAGGCACTTTATGTAATTTATAAACAAAACTTGCTCATTAGAAAAATTTAGGATTTTTAATATTTCTGGTCAAGAAATCCTAGGACTATGTTTTTTGTAGTTTGTTTAGGTATGTTGGAACCTTTTCCAAGTCCTAGAAGTGGAATCAAGTGAAAAATATAAAAATTACACTTTTTGTACAAAGTTGCATTGTTGAAAGTTGTAAAAGTTGCTCAAATTTGCAACTTAGTGGGAAACTGGTTATAACTATTAAAATATTGGTTCTAACCATTAAAACACACACACACACACACACACACACACACACACACACACACACACACACACACACACACACACACACACACACACACATATATATATATACTGATACTATAGTGCCTACCCTCATTCACATCTTTTCTAGACTTATTGTTATCAGACTATGTAGACTAGTTTTATGTTGATGGTTTAGTGGTGTTGTTTTGACACTATCAAATATTATGATAAGGATTCAGTTGATATATGATGAGAACATTTAGACTTTACATTTCATGTATGTATGATGATCATTACATCGTTTTCAGTTATTAATGATGATTAGTTAGATGGTTTATTATCTCATGTGTTTTATTATGGTTACTTACCCCATACTTGCATGTGTATGGTGTGCGTGTTTTCTTATTGTATGGCATTTCTGATGTGGTTGAGGAAGGGAGTCATAGTCACCTGCTTAGTCGAGATCTACACGATGCACCACTTCCTACCATTGTCTGTTTAGCTTAGCATTATATATTATATGTACACGCATAGTTTTTCTGCAAGTTGCAAGTACCGGGTATCGACTTTCCTGAATTGCCAGGATGAGCGTACCCTATTATACTATCTCAATGATAAGAGAAGGGAGATAAATTCTCAAGTCCAAATCCCAAACCTAAAAACCATTTGTCCTAGTGAGTTAGGACAAGTATCAAAGTTGAATACTCACCGAATGTGTCGGATGACATATTTCGTGATTTTTAACCCTTTAGATTTATTTTGTATGATTTGTTCTATAATAGATTTTCATATTTTATCTTGGAGGTCTATGGTGAATTTTTCATTAATTACGTCTTAACAAATAGATTTAATTAATAAATTATTTATTTGAGAAAATTAATAAAATATCATGATCTTTGATATTTTGATTATAATGTGAATTATTGGGGAAAAGGAATTAAATAAAAGAAAACTAGAAATTAAAATTAATAATAGTTATTAAATAATAATAAAGTAATAAATAAAATAATAATAATAAAAGTTATAAAAGATTAAAATAAAAGTTATTAAATTTAAATAGAAATTATTGGAGTTATAAGCTTGCATGGGAATTAACATGCGTCAACAACACGGGGGTTAGTGCATCAATTAAGCACAAGGTGTCTAAAATTCTATGACTCATCAAAAAGAATTGGAAAAGACCCATGCTTAGTTGGTGACACCTTTTAGCGGTTTCAAGAAGCATTCCAAAGGTTTCTTGAGAGCTATTTGTATTCAGGCATTCATAGAAGCTTAGGGAGAGGGTGGAGAGCAATTGGAGCATTGGAGGACTCAAGAACTCTAAAGAAGAGAGCTTGCTCTGTGGGTTTTCTGAAGAAGAACGAATTAGCATCTGAATCCAAGTAGATTCTTGTGATTTTACTTATGCTATTTCCACATCGTGCATTCCTATCTTCATCGTGTCTGTTATATGTGTCTGAAACTTCTCTATGATTGAATCTGTAATTTAAAATTTTCATCTAGATATGCTATTTGGTTGAGAAGAAAACAATAGAAAAACCCTAGATCCAATTAAGGAGAAATAATTAGATATGAACCGGATTTGGGTTCGAATTTATATTAAATTAGAAAGACAAGATTTAGAATTAAAATAGAAATTTTATGGTGAAAATTTGAATGATTAGATGTAATATTTCTATCAATTATATTTCTAGATGCGTATGAATAAACCCTTTTATGGTTAAATTTAGAGAACAATTATTTTAAGAGGAAATTTTTAATTCATCACAAACTGCCCTGTCGCTGCCCCTTAGATAGACCCAAAATCAGTCATTCATAACTTTTTATTGTGATCGAATTTATTTTATCGCTCTAGTCAGAATTGGCGTGACTTGGCCCTCTCCAACATATTTCAATTTCAGCCCGATCCAATGGTTCATTAGGGAGATATGGCCATCGTACTAAGACTAATTTATTCAAAGACAGATATTTCTCCATTTTCCATAACCAAGAGTTCTTTATGCTAAAACTTCACAAGAAAAAAAATAATATACCAAAGCATGGAATGGATTAAAGATATTATTGCAATCTTCCCTTATTAGAATCTTATTAATATGCATTAGTTTTATATGGTTTATTATCTATTCTAATTAAATCAAATTTAATTAAGATTAGTTAATAGTAGAAGAAGTGTAATTAATTATTAGTCAATCTAAGTAAATGGATTTTAAAATGAGAGAAAATTAAAAGAAAAGATATTTTAATATACTGGAATTTTTATAATGTATATTGAATACTATTTAATATATATTAAACAATTTTAGAGTTGTTTAATGAAGATGATAACGTTAAGAATTTGGAGATTATTTATGTTAAAATCTACAATGAGTCTTATTGGTTTGGTGATAGGAATCTTTTTCAAAAAACTTTTATATAGACAAAATATTATTAGTACAATTAGCAAATAGAGTCTAGTAGTTTTGAGAAGAAACTTTTATCTATCAAACAAATACATGGGTTAGGAAAAACGTGAAATTTCTCCAATTAATATAATTTGGGAATACGTAAACTAAGACTTCTAAATTCAAATTTGAAAACTTAGCAAAACCAAAACATGTGTTTGCATCGTGTATTCTATATGCTTGTTGTTTTGGGTTTTGGGTTAACTAGTGTTGACTAGTCCTAGGTTGTTATCAGAGGCTCAGGGGTTATGAGATGTGTTGGCATGTTGATCTTATTTGGTCTCGATCTTTATAAGCCCAACCATGGTAATGTGATTTTATGCTCTATGAAATGTTTGTATTTACTGTTTGTATTTGTTCATTAGTCTTCATGTGTGAAGCTGAGATGTATGTGTATGAGACACTTGAGCTAATCATTCTTGATGATGTCATGTTGTGACATGTTTGACTCAACCATTTGTAGAGTCTTCGAGCAGTATGATTGAGATATATATTTTGGTTATTGAGAACCATTGGATACTTTGATTATCAGTGATACTTTAGTTGCCAATAGAGAGCTATTGTGTTCATGTTTTTCTATGGATGTTTTCTCATGGAGATTTGATACTTTTATGCATATTTGATGAGTTTATGGATTATCTTCTGTGATTTTGAGATTTATGAGTCCATGAGCATTAGGGTAGAATATCTGCATGTAGTGACGGGAAGTGGCTTGCAACGGGGTCCGGGGCCTTAAGAGGCTGCCAGGGTAACTCATTATAAGTTGGATTAATAAGTGATAACATTCACACCTAATACTAACAAAATGAACCTAAAAAGATAAGTTTTTTTTTCTCGCCCATGCCTTGAGTGCTTGTACAGGCTAGGGTGGGAGTAGTGAGATGCATGGTTGCGACCTTGCATTCTGTAGTATGCCTCGTCAGTATGAGAGGATACTAGTGGCCGCATGAAATCAGTATGGACCCATGGAGTTTAGCTAACTACCAGGGTAACTTGTACGTGATAATTGCGATGACACTTTTTCGCTTGCATAGTAGGTTCCTACATGTCGTTGTGTGCCTCTGGGAAGTAGATGTCAGTTTCGTGATTGGAACCTTTGAGTTAGTATACTTTTAGGATTCCTAGACTATAGAGATTTGTGCTATGTGTTATGGATAGCTTGTTTGGTACTTGAGATTATCTCCTCAGCATGGTGGGAGTGGACCACTTAGGTACCATGCGGTCGGGTGGTAGTGTATTTTCCACTTTTATCATTTGAGATTCATCGAGACATCGTGGCTGATGCGTCCTTTGTGATGGTGGATATGTATCCTTTCATTGATGATAAGCATATGTTAGATGATGTTATATTATGCTTATATTTGAATATTATATTACTTTCTACATATGATGTTGTATATGTTAAGAGTGACATTCCTACTATGTTAATACCGATGATCCCTTCGGTGATTTGGGATGTTATGCACAGAGGGATGGCTAGGGCCCACGATGGTCTAATGATTCTATTAATGGTTGGGAGGAACCATGCACTTAGTTTATTTTGTTTGATCTTTATGATGGATGTATATGTCTTCTATGATGATGTATCATGTGATTGTCTTTGATGTATCATGGATTAGAATAGGATGATGTACCTTATTTCACATATGTATATTCTTTTAAGCCTTCATACCTTGTGACATGTACAGTGGATGATTGAGCATTTGGAAATGTAATTTATGAACATTGGACTTATCATTATTATTTCATATGGTTGTTGTACTAGATGGATTCATGTATGTAATTCAATGTTAAGGGATCTTAAAGAATGTAATCTGTTATGTATGTTATGTTTACTTTTCAGATAGACATTGCTATTGCTTCTGTTATTGTGAATAAGTTATGTATGGTATTTACTTTCATGTAAAAAAAAAAAATGTTACCAAACTTAGTGAAATTCTAGGTTAATTCTTTGGATCCCTTGGCGGGGCATTACATATACCTCATTTGTGAGGTCTAGAGGGCATTAATATATGGAGTGGAAGAAGTTGCAAAGAAAGAAATTTAGTTTTTGAGTCATTTTTACTGTTGTTTGCACACTGCATGAAATGTATGCACTTTCAAACTAGATGTGATGGATTTTTCAAATAGAGCTTTGAATCAACTTTATTTTTCTTTTGGTCTCATCATTCTACGTGTTTTATAACACAAGTTATTACATTTTTACTGAAACTAAGTTTTTAGGACAACATTTGGTCTACATAGAAAAAATAAGCCGCTAACTACTTGGTTGAAATTTCATGGAAACTTGGGAAATGGTAGTTAGTAGGGTCCTTTTTAAGATTCTAGAGTTTCAAGACTAGAGGATGTGTTTTGTGATTTTTCCAATCAAGCCCTAGGTCAAGTACCATGAAGGATTTGACCTCTTATAGCATGTTGATTTGTGAATGGTAAGAGTTTGGGAATTGGTGAAGGGTTGAGCATTTGGAAATAAGTTATTTAAGTGTTTCTAAACCTTCCTAAGCATTGAGTTCATTTCCATGACTTCATTTCCTACTAGTTGCTTTGTAAAGTAGTCATCTACTTGACTGGGACATGTTTGGGAATTGACAATCTCCATTTAAATTGAAGTGTGCATATAAAGGTGGCAATGAGATTTTTTTTGTTCTGTTAAGATCATTAATATATTTCAATAATAACTTTGAGGGATCATGCCTAGCTTGAGTATCCTGGCTTCCCCAATCTTGTAAATGTAAAGTTGCAATGTTGCTCAAGAAGTTGCTTGAGTAATTTTTGCAATTTTTATAAAAAAGTTGCAAATGGAAGTTTGGGAAGTTGTAACTATCCATGCGTGGGTATATGAGCATGGGAAACATTTTTTGAAAGGTTTCCAGTCAGATTTTCATTTTTAAGCAACTTTTGCAAATTTGCACAAAAAGTGAAACTAATGCAAAGTTCACTAGATTTCACTTCTAATACTTGGAAAAGGTTCTAAACTATTAAAAAACCACTAAAAACACCTAATCGTAGGCTATCTTTACCAAAAACTCAAAAAGACCCAATTTGGCCTAATTAGCAACTTTTGCTCATATCTTGTAGAAAGTGGCCTATGCATACATATCTTGCTCATATCTCTCTCACTATTCATTATGGGATCAAACTATCTATTTTATTAGCTTTGAGTGGTTGGGTAAAGCCTAGCCCCAAGCTCATCCCATCCCATTGAGCACTCAAATGATCTCAAACATGCCAAATTGAAATGTTCCTAAGGGTCAATAAATGTCATTGGGAAGTGATCTTTGATGGGGTGTATCTCAGAGCTTGTGTGACATATGGATATGATTCTAGGTGCTATAGGACCATGTTATAGAGACTTACAATAACTTCTCTCTCTTTTTGGAGATCTTGCTCTATTTTGATTTTGCGATGCCATCTTGAGTAATGCTAAAACTTATAGTGTTGGCTAGTACAAAGTTGGAAACTGCCAAATCTTCCTCACCCTTCTTTGTGGGATCAAACTATCTATTTTGTTAGCTTAACCTATCTAGGTAAACCCTAGTCCCAAGATCATCCCATCCCATTGAGCGCTTAATCATTTTCAACCACACCAAACTAAAATGTCCCTAAGGGTCACTAAATTCCATAGGGTAGTGATTTTTGATGTGGCATATCTCAGAGCTTGTGTGAGGTATGGATGTGATTCTAGGTATTATAGGACCGTATTGCAAAGACCTATAATAACCTCTCTCTTATTTTGGAGATCTTACTCCATTTTGATTTTGCGATGTTATCTCAAGTGATGCAGAAAAATACAATATTTCCAACTACCAAACCTCTCTCACCATTTGTCATGGGATTAAACTATCTATTCCATTAGCTCTAGGTGGCTAGGTAAAGCCTAACCCCAAGCTCATCCTATCCTATTGAGCACTCCAACATTCTCAAGCACGCCAAACTGAAATGTCCCTAAGGTTCACTAAATGCCATAGGGAAGTGATCTTAAATGAGGCATATCTTAGAGATTGTGTGTGGTATGGATGTGATTCTAGGTGTTATAGGACTGTGTTGTGGAGACCTACAATAAACTCTCTCTCTTTTTAGAGATCTTGCTACATTTTGATTTTTTGACAGCATCTCAGATGATGCTAAAACTCATAGTGTTGGCTAGTACAAAGTTACCAACTACCAAATCTCCCTCACCATTCATCATGAGATCAAACTATCTATTCCATTAGCTCTAGGTGGTTGGGTAAACCCTAGCCTAAAGCTTGTCCTATCCTGTTGAATGCTTGAACATTCTCAGGCACGTTGAATGTAAATGTTCCTAAGGGTCACTAAATGCCATAGGGTAGCGATCTTTGATGGGACATATCTTGGAGCTTGTGTGAGGTATGGATGCAATTCTAGGTGCTATAGGACCATGTTATGGAGGCCTACAATAACCTTTCTCTCTTTATGGATATCTTAATCCATTTTGATTTTGTGATGCCATCTTGGATGATGTTGAAACTCATAGTGTTGGTTAGTACAAACTTGCCAACTACCAAATCTCCTTTACCATTCATCATGGAATTGAATTATCTATTCTATTAGCTCTAGGTGGGCATGTAAACTCTAGTCCTAGGCTCCTCCCATCCCATTGAGCACTCAAACATTCTCAGATGCGTCGACCTAAAATGTCCATGAGGGTCACTATATGCCATAGGGCAGCGATCTTTGATGGGGCATATCTTAGAGCATATGTGAGGTATGGATGTGATTCTAGGTGATATAGGATTGTGTTGCAGAGATCTACAATAAACTCTCTCACTTTTTGGATATCTTACTCCATTTTGATTTTGTGATGCCATCTCGGGTGATGTTGGAACTCATAGTATTGGCCAATACAAAGTTTCCAACTACCAAATTTCCCTCACTATTTTTCATGGGTTCAAACTATTTATTCTATTAGCTTTGAGTGGCTAGGTAATCTCTAGCCCCAAGCCCCTCCCATCCTATTGATCTCTTGAACATTCTTGGGCACGCCAAACCAAAATGTCCCTAAGGGTCACTAAATGCCATAGGGCAGTGATCTTTGACAACACATAACTTAGAACTTGTGCAAGGTATGAATTCAATTCTAGCAGCTATAGGACTATGTTGTAGAGACAAAATATAACCTCTCTCAATTCTTGGAGATCTTAATCTATTTTGATTTTGTGATGCCATCTCGGGTGATGCTGAAACTTGTAGTGTTGGCCAGTACAAAGTTGCCAATTGCTAAATCTCCCTCACCATTCATCATGGGATCAAACTGTCTATTTTGTTATCTCCAAGTGGTAGGGTAAACACTTGTCCTAAGCTCCTCTAGTCTCATTGAGCACTCAAAATTTCTCAAGTATGTTGAACCAAATTGTCCCTAAGAGTCACTAATTTCCATAGGGCAACGATCTTTGATGGGGCTTGTCTTGGAGCTTGTATGAGGTATGAATGTGATTCTAGGTGCTATAGGACCATGTTATAGAGACCTACAATAATCTCTCTTTATTTTTGGTAATCTTACTCTATTTTTATTTTGTGATGTCATCTCAGGTGATGTTGAAACTTGTAGTGTTGGCTAGTACAAAGTTTTCAATTACCAAATCCCTCTCACCTTTCATCATGGGATCAAACTATCTCTTTTGTTAGCTACTAGTGGCTAGGTAAACACCATCCCCAAGTTTTTATCATCCATTTGAGCACTCAAAAATTCTCATACATGCCAAACTAAATCATCCCTAAGGGTCACTAAATGCCTTAGGGAAACAATCTTTGACTATGGCAACTAGATATGTCATCTCATCCAATGATATAGACTCATGATAGAAGGTAAAGGGGTGATCATACACATCATTTTGAACATGTAATTTTTTTGTGGTAATAAGGTAATCCTTGTTTGTAAGGTCAAGGAACTTGAGGTCACCTATAAACCCAAATTGCCTTAGTCGTAACAATTTTCTTTTTTTTGTTGTTTTTGTTAATAAGTTGACTTAATAAGTGTTTTGAGAGTTATTACACCTTATATAGTTGAATGTTATCACTGAATGGCATTAGTGGAAGATGTTGATGATCTTCTTAGTTTTCTTAATAGTCATTTCATGGGTTTGAAACATAACCACTTCCCTTTGTGAAGAGTTGTCTAAAAATCAACAAATTACATGTTGTTGCAAAGAAAATACAGTCATAGGATGTTGAAGAGTCTCTTGGAAGGATGGAATAGATGATAGACTGAATTTTTTGGGATAGTTATTAAGTGTTCCTTGAAGTGGCTAAGATGTTAGTTTGAAGCAAAAAGTTGATTATGATCCATTTCTCAAATTTGCTCATTTTTCCCTTATTGCTTCCCAAGTCTTCAATAGGGAAATTGATCAAGTAGTTTTGTGATGTTGGATAGATTTTTTTTCAATATTATAACCAAGTTGGAAAGAGTCTTTGAAGTTACTTACAAAGATGGGAAAGGTAGTTTTCCTTAAAAGTGTTCTTGCTAGGAATCCACTAGTTTTGGTGTGAGCACTCTACATCATTTTGGATGCAATTTACATTAAAATGAAATACATGAAATGTACTTAAAATGTCAACAATAAAAACAAGATATATATTATGATAACTAGTAATTTCACACATGAACAAACATATAATATACAAGATTACATGGGGATAGGGGTGCTTGGGGTACTTAGAGTATGGGTATGGGTATGGGTACAACTATGTTTTATAATAAGGGATGGAGGTACTTGGGTATGTCAAAATTTATTTTTAATTATACTTTTATATTTATAGAAAACCTAAATTTATGAGTCGTGACAATGATTTTTCAAATCAAGAACAATGATAAAGTTTGCAAATGTAATGTATTTTGTTTAGTTTCAGATTTTTTATATGTTTGTAATAATAATTTATGATAAACATTTAGATACATAACATAGAAGGCAGACTTTAAACATTAACAAGATCATAAATCATATTACAATGACATATTGCAAATGATAAATTTCTAGCCTTAACACTGATAAAGTTTATTGTTGATCAATATTGTATCAAAATTTCAAATTGATTAGGTATTGAATTAGCTTGATAAACAAATAATAGAGAAGGAAATTTTTTAACATGAATAAGATCATAAATCGTATGATGATGACATATTGGAAATGATAAATTTATGCTTGAACAATGATAAAGTTTATTGCTAATCAATATTCTATCAAAGTTTTGAACTAATTAGGTATTGCATTAAGCTTGATAAACAATGAGTTGATACACAAACAAAAAACTGAAAAAAATTCAGAAATCTCAATCAAGGTCCTTAGCTATGATGCTCTCAACCAAGTACCCAGTACTTGGAATACATGTACCTAGTACTTTGGTACATGAGTACGAGTACTAGGGTGTGGGTAAAAGTACTCATGCAAGCTCATAATATATTATGATAACCAATAATGTCATACATGAATGCACATATGATATATTATGATAACCAATAATGTCATACATGAATGAATATTTAATATATTATGATAACCAATAATGTCATACATGAACAAACATATAATATAAAATGATAACCAATAATTTCATACATGAAAAAACATATCATATATTAACCAATAATGTCATAAGTCTAATAATGCTATGCATCAAATATTTGTCATACATCAAATATGAAATGTCATATATACATCAAATGTATATTGAATACGTCCACTAACATAAGATTGAACATATATGTCCACCAATTCCTATGCATGTGTGTCTATCGACTATATCTTCTCCTTCCCATGAGCAGAAGGAAGCAAATCCCTAGAGGTATTCAGTTGGTGTGTGGAGGGAGATGATGGGGATTAAGGGGTATTCCTCACCCACTCACTCATCCTCTTGTTTAAGCTCTTCTCTAACTTAAATTGATACAAACAAAGTAGATATGAATCAATAATTATTATACATTGAAATTAAATATATGAACACGCAAAATTAATTATTTTCTTACTACCATCAAATAGTCACTGTGTATGTCCACCTCAAAGGCTCATGGATGATTGAGTCTAACAAGGCCCTACAACAATTCAATCAATATAATCACTTATAAATAAAATCAGAAATTTTGATACTAACTATTACAAACAACTAAAACAAAGAAATTTTTTTCATACCTCAATGAATGGCTCTAAACTAGGCATCGCTGCAGCAACTCCACAATTGATGTACTACTCAAGATGACGAGTCTCAGATGTTAAGAGCTGCATGTCATACAATACAAGTTAGATGTAACATGAAACATGAAACAAATATAATCAAATTAATTAAATTAACATGAAACAAATGTACCTCTATGAAGCTCATATCATGTATAGGCTCGGAGTCGCTAGTGAATGTCAATGGTCCTCTAGAGAACTGATGCACATGCATAATTTTTTTTTGTCAATCCTTCATATGATTGCTTGATAAATATATGTATTAATTTAAATGACTAAATCAATACATACCTCTAGACTCGTCAATGAGAGGAAAAATGGGGTTGGGGTATCTCTACCAGGGCTACCAACACTATTACCTTTAATTTTAAATAATGTCAATACATGCTAATTAATTAATCATTCACTATACAGATGAAATGTGATCAAATTAGTTTATTATAATTATAATTTACCTATGTCAATGCCAAATGTCTAACTCGAGAACTGATCAATGACTAGTCCATCATCCATACTATCTCCAACATGATTGCCATATGTGCATAAGGATCTACATGATGTGCACATGTGACCATGATGCACAAAAGGCTCCTCCTAAACTAATGGACTCATGCAATGAATGAGGGTCTACGTCAAAGTATTAATAGTCCCTAGAGTGTTGGTCTCTACATGTTCCTTCACAACAAAAGGAATAATCACATGCTCACCCTGTGGCTTGACATCATGTGCCCTAACCACATTAGGGTCATGACGTGCCCCGAACCTCTCAAATGATGACCCACCACCTCTACCCTGAGATTCTAATATATCAAAATAATTAGGGATCTCCCTAAGGAAAAATTCAAAATATAATTTTTTTAAGAAATACATTGAAACCTCATGATTATTGTAGGGAGGGGCATCAAAGACCATCCACCATCTATCCCAAAAATTATTTGTAATACACCATGTATGTACCAATGATGGGGAACCATTTAGTTATCTCTCTAACAGTATTTTGTTCACTAGGCTTTCTAAACAATGTATGAATGCTACCTTTTTAAACAAAAATAAAAAAAAATCTTGACATGATAATTTGTTTGCATAATATCTTTTTTGTTCATCCCTCTTAACATGCCAAATATCAAAATAACCACTAACATAAGCTACATGGGTCATAATGGACTCGAGGGAGGACGTCAATGATGCTCTCATTGGATTGGTTTGTCCACAACCTTTCAATGTACCAATGAGTGCTTCTAATTCATTTTTCCCTCTTTCAAGTTTATTTATTATGTTTTCTTGTGTGCTAGGAGGATGTCTTCCAATTGGTGCAGGTTGCAAAATTTCTTGTTATTATTGTGGAGGGTTTTGGTTTTGATCTTGTTGGGGATTTTCCAATTCATTATTCACAATTCCTAATAAGAAACCAAATTTCAATCTAAATAAATAAATAAATTTAAAGAAAAAATGTAAAAAAACCTACAAAACAATGCAAAAAAAAGAGTAGAAAACATACGACATGATCTTGATCTTGAACTTTAGCGATGAGGAGGCATTTTCATGAGGTAGGTGGCAAATTTCTTCAATTCCTTCAACTCGCGTACACAATATGAGGAGGAAATCCTTGTCAAATGATGTGAAAATAAAATGGGTTGTGGGTTTGTAGCCCATTTATAAATTTTTTTTGATTTTAAAAGTTAATATGCATTATGGCTTGGGTAGCCCAAGCCATAGCACATGTGTGCTATAGTGCAAACATGCTTTTGAAAACTAAAAAAAAGGGTGTCATATTTTTGGCAGCACAACTTGGTGCACACACTCTAATACTCCTCCACTATTGATGGTGAATATTTCCTTTCCATCCACTTTGTTTCTTTCATGTATCTCTTAAATAGATCCAACCATTATATGTGCATTGAAGCATTTCATTGAGATTTGACTACACACTTTCTACATCCAAGAACCACAGAGGATAAATCTAGGAATTGTAATAATTTGTCTCATAAGTGATTGACATCAATTTAATATTTTGGATACATAAATAATGTCAATTCTACTATGGATTTTGTACATGTAACATTCCACCAGGATTTGATACATATCTCCATGTAGCTAGTCTTTAAAAATTCAAACCCATATGTTTGTTGACATCCACATAATTAATTAATTGAGCCATGTGGGAAGGTGATCCACTAGTAAATAGAATAAAATAAAAAATAAAGGGTGAGCACTTGTGATATGATGGGTCACCCACAAGGGCAGCATGTAAAAATGCCAAGTGTATGAGATGGACCCACCCAAAATTAAGGAAGGAAGAACTAGGTGCATATATAAATGAAGTTGACTATGTCTATGACATAAAGTGGGTCATGTTGGAAAGACACCACCAAATATAATTCGATAGAAGAGAAGATAAAGGAGGAAACTACTTAAGGGGACAAAATCTTTGAGATATGGAGCATTGAACCTTAAGGTATATGTATAAAGATATGATTTTAGATATTTTATTATATATTTGTTCCTATAGCATTTGATATGTTCTATAGTTAAAAATATGTATGTTCAATAATATATAATGCTCTTTGTTGAGAATATCGTGAAATATAATAGTGTTATATATATACATTCATTCAAAAATATGATATATGATGATTTCAATTTATGTTTGTTATACATAAAGAGATTCATTATGAGAATATTGAAGGTAAAGATCATATGTAGCTATATTTGGCTTCTCTAAATCATTAAGTATTAT
The DNA here is from genome assembly GCA_028749045.1 of Cupressus sempervirens. Lineage (NCBI taxonomy): Eukaryota > Viridiplantae > Streptophyta > Pinopsida > Cupressales > Cupressaceae > Cupressus > Cupressus sempervirens. The sequence continues at coordinate 299,724,322 of CM053783.1, forward strand.
GTTATTGAAAATATAAAATAAAGAGAACTATATTATAATCATTTATATTGTTAGTAATAGGCATGAGTTAAATTACTAACATCTTAAGACATGTTAGCATTCTTATTTCAAGATATACTATAAGAGCTATATACCTTGATCTTTTCCTTTGAGAATGTTGTTGCAAGCAAAAGAAGATTGAGATTTAGAGGAAGCTTGATATTCATTATGAGAAACCTTGAAAGAGAGGGAGAAGATAGATGATATGATTCAATCAACCTTCAATGATCTTAGTCATATGAATTTAGAGGGAGTAAACCATGTTGAGATGCATTCTCTAGTGATCAATAAATTGTAGCAATCAAGAGGACTGTGGATCATGAATATACCTTGTGACTATCTAATTTTAGTAGGCCTACCCCATGTTGAAGAAGTGACAACTTCCAAATGACGTGACTTGTATTCACAAAAGTTATTGAAAGGTGATGATATTGTAACAACAACTTGTATTATGAGATCAAACAAATTGAGTATATGGTGAATGTCTTGCATCTTAACATTATAGGAGGCCACTAATCAAAGAGTACTTTATGAATTTCATTGAAATTCTACGAGGCCAATACTCTTGATATCATATGTAATATCAAACTTTATTTTGAGTAATTGGTCAATATTTTATGATATTCTTGGAGACCAATACTAATCACATCATATGTGATAGCACACCTTATTTGAGCACTTGGTGAATATTGGATGTCATTATTCTAGGAGGCCAATACTCTTGATATCATATGTGATATAAAACTTTACTGAGTACTTAGTAAATATTATATGTTGATATTATAGAGGACTTATACTCATGATATAAAATGTGATCAAAATGTTGAATATATTCTTAAGAAATATATATTACTTTGAGGTAATATGTATGTTTATCCTTTGTATCTAAGAGGGAGTGTTAATATTTTTTTAACTTCTTCTGGATAAAATTATATATACATATATACATACATACATGTATGTATGTATGTATGTATGTATGTATGAGTTATTACCACATTCCTAATCAAAGTAAATATATGTTATTGATAGATAATGAGAGTTAAAGACACATGTCTCTGTGGAGACATGTCTATAAAATATCATATACATATGCATTAAGAATATAATTTTGAAAATCATTCATATCCTCTAGGGAAATTCAATACCATACTCCCAGATTTAGGTCAGTTAAGTGAGTTCATGATGTTTGGTTTTGTTTCATCATTGGGATTCATGTAGAATCCATACTCCTAGATATAGCCTAGTCAAGTGAGATTGTTATACTTGTTTGATTGCTATACTTCTCATATCCAACTATTGAATTGGTTACCTGATTATTACATTAAGTTGGTTGTGCCCACACATGAACATGAGCACATGCATTTGATAGGATCTTGCAAGACCCAAACTCCCAGATATAGATTGGTTGAGGGATTGTTCATTTGATGTTGGGTTGGGAACTTGCATTACCTCTGAGAGCTTATTGTGAGATGAGAATCAGTATATAGGGTAGACATGTGGAATGGCTTTTCTTGTATACTCTAATTGCATTACAATAAGGTAGTGTGAAGAATTTCTAATAAGTGATAACTAAATTAATAAATGGGTAATAAAACATAATATCAAATATGTGAATGCATATATAGTGTATCTGAGGGCATGGTGTGATGTTTTCCTAAGGGACTTATTTTGCACTAGTGTGATGGTTTCCTATGAGATTCATTCCACACCTAATATAGCCTAGGATTTCAAATGCCAAGAGACTTACACTCCACTAGAGTCCCAAAATAGTTGTTCATAGTGGATCTAACTAGTGACTTGATTTATTGCATTCTCTTCATGATCCTATAGATGTTGGTATCATGTTCTTGATTGTCATGTGTGTTAGCCATGGGTGAGTGTCTTCTTTGATTGTGGTTGGATTGTTATCTATATTAGCATGGTGGGAGTGAGCCTTAGGTACAACATGGATGCCAAGAGGCATAGCTACCTATGCCACTACTAGGAACTAGTGTACATAGATTATCTATTTCCAGTTTGAGGTTGGTGTTGGATTTTCACTTGGTATATTGGTGTATTTTGAGTATGTTCTCTTTTGATTTATATTTTACTTTAGATGCATTAATATCATGTTTAGATGATGAGTATTATGTTACTTGATAAATTCCTTTATCATGATGTTGTGTCATATTGGTAGATGAGATTTATTAACACTACTTTGGAGTAGTGATTCTGTTGGTAGATTAGCATGTTGGATGTACTTGTTCTTATGATGTTTTTTGTGGGTTATTGATAAGAATGATCTCATTATACAACTCCAACTATCTCATTGGAAATTTGAGGTTCATGCTTGGGGGATGGCAGGGCCTTTGAGGTCTCATACTACTATTATAGATGGGAAGAAAGAAGCACAATTTTTTAAAGTTTGGTGGCTTTATTTATTGTGTTTTCTTTCTTGTGATAGTTAATTAATGCACATGTATGTTCAATGTGATGTTTCTTTCAAGATGATTTCATTTGATGTTATGGATTAGAGGTTGTTTTATTTGATCTGCTTTATGCTCTTGAGTAATCATTCCTAGATATATGTGGATCTAGTACTCCCTGGTGTGGAGGTTGCATATGTTTATGCATTTTGTTCTTACCTTGTTGATATGTTGTTGATATTTCTTGCATGGGAAGGGCAATTTCTCATATGAGAATGTACTTCCTTGCACAAGTATGTACTTCCTTGTGTGGAGAAATGAAGCTTTACATGCATGGCTATGTGAATCCTCATGTGTGATAATGAAAATCCTCACACATGACAATGCTAATGCTTGAGCATGTTAATGCAAATCCTCCCATGCAAGAATGAAAATCATCATGCGAGACTACATGAGCGAATTTCCTCACATAAAACATAGTGGGCATTTTGGCTTGGCAAAGAAAAGTTTGGAAGTTGGTTTTGGAAACCATATTGGGTTCCATGCCTTTCTTATACTTAATATATATTATAATATATGGAACAATTCATTTTAGAAAGGTTCCAAACCTCTCTAAGTTAAGATAATGATTCTAGGAAACTTTAGGGCTTTTTGATTTTAGATATAGCCAAATTTCAAGATTCAACATTTATCTTTCAACATGGTGTGCAATAGATGAGTGCTTGAAAATTTGAGCCATCATCTTGTGCATGGCCAATGGTGGTCTCTACTTTTAATTCTTGATTATGTTATAATTAGTCAACATGGACTTGTATGATTAAACATGCTAGGAACTTGTTCTTTGGGGCTTTAAAATACAATCTCTCCTTGTTTATTTTCATGGTTCATGTGATCTTTGGTTTGTAAGTTATAGTTTTGTGCTTGGAGACCTTTGGAAGTGTTTGTAAGACTTTCACTAGTGTAAGTGAACATGTGATCTTAGCAATGTTCCCTATTTTATTATCTTGTATAGATGTTTCACTTGGTTACTTTATGTTGTTGTTCTTAACTTATCTTAAGAATAAAATTATTTAGTACATGTTTTATCCTTGTGTTTGAAGGATCTCTAGGAGGGGAATTACATCGTCTCCTTCTTCTTCATCACTTGATAAATCTTCACTTTTTCCTTCTATAATTTGTAGGGATGCCTTCCCCTCAACATCTTCTCCCAAAAATGTTTCTAGATTCTTTATCAGCCCTTTTCCTATACACCTTAGGGATCTTAGCCTCCATCCTAATCTTGAGTTTGGCTATTATATGTTCCTAATGGCTAAACTTCCTGGTCAATGGATTCAACAAGTAAAGTTGTGATTGTTGCCACCACTTTATCAATGTAAATCTCATAATCTAGTGGCTTTAGTGGTGAAATGGCACCCATGAAAGAATTAATTTACCATCATTATTGTTTAATATTATGCACAAACATAAGCATGAAATGCGACATGGGTGAAGGACCCTAGAAGAATTAATATCTTATCATTATTATCTAAGTTGATGTGCAAGTTTAATAGGTAATGTATCTTATAAATAATCCTCAAACAAAAGGATTTTACACTATTTTGTAATCAAATGAATGATCTTGGGGTAGTTTTAAAATGGTTTGTAAACTATTAAGATAGTCTTTAAAATACATCTCATAATGTAATCAAAGGGCATAGAAGAGGATCAATAAGAGGGGAAAAGATGATAGGTTTGAAGAGGAAAGTAACTTGAGAAGAAACTCTCATGGTTCTCTTGCACCAGCCAGAGAGCCATACATTTGTAATCTATCATTAGTATATAATGGAATTGTGTTTTATTTTTAATAATGTTTCAGTCTTCTTTTTATCGATCTTTGTTATTACTTCCAAGCATTTGGTTACAACTCATTGGTTCATTCATAGAAAGAATGTTATAACAGTTTGGTTCAAGTTCCAAGTTAAGGATAGTTAGTTTCATATTACTATTATTTTATTGTTTTTATTGTTATGTCTCCTCATCATATTGCTATCAAAGCTCAAAAGATTCTGAGCGTGTAGATGGAATCTACACTAGGTAGTGTTGAGTTGTTTTGTATTCTTGATATGAAGTTTGTGGTTGCAGATTGGTTCTGGTTCACTCAACTGTAGGGGGTGGACATGAAGGTCTACCAAAGGTCATAGGAGATGGTCTTGTGTGTTGCCAATAGGATTTTTTTGTGGTGAGTTTGAAGCAGCGATGGTAAAGGTGGATCTCTTATTGATAAGGCACTGTGGAGTTGTAGCCATTAATGCTCCACTGACATGAGTATTTAAGAAGATGATTTTGAGGATAGTCCTATGTCCTTAAGGAAAAATATGATGGTGATAAAGGCATGAAGAGGCAAACATAAAGGAATTTAAAGATGAATATTTTTTTTGTAATTTTTTTTAGGTTATGGCACACATTTCCAAGAGACTTGGAAAGCTTTCAAGGTCGGTAGTTTGACATAAGAGCACCCAATCCTAAAGGTCACTATGAGATATATAAGGTTTTAGTGTCATTTAAAGTCAATTATATTATGTTTTGATTCATTTCAAATCCATTTGTAATAGTGTTGACAAGAAAGGTAAGCACGTGCACAATATTGCTCAAGTTGTCAAATAGGTCATGTTTAGGTTACATGGTAACAATTGTATAAAAGACATATGAAATGATAAATTCATTATAAGAGGTCTTAAATATTATATTTAGGTATGTATAGAGAGGTTTGATAAAAAATTTAAGTCATTTTGTCAAAAATGTAAAAGTTGCATTAAAAAGTTATAAAATGCAACATTGAGAAAGTGGCTAACATTGCAAAAAAATATGTAAAAGGGTAGATGGTTGGTGTAGGAGTTGGTTATGAAGGTAAAATCTACCAAATACCTTATAAATACCATTTTATGGTTGAAACAAATCATAGAATTTAGAGAAGAGGAAATATTTTGATACATTTTTGGTGCATTCTACTGTTGTTGTTTTGATTGGTGTTTTAGTTTTAGTGTTGTTTCTAGGCCTTGTACAACCATGTACAGCCTAGAAACCATGTAATATAGTAATGGATAGATATAATGATTAATCCTCCTTCTCATGATTTTTTTTTGGTTCAAATTTATGAAAAAATGAATAATTTATGATCGTTTTGGTGAAAATGGGTATTTGTAGATTTGAGATTCCTTGAATATAGTCATGTTCCATCATGTGGTATGGACACATTTTGGAGACTAAAGACCTATAATAATATTCATTGGAAATATATGTGAACTAAATTTCATTTCTAATTGGTTTGAATCATTTTCATTTAGATTTGTGAAAGTTATGAAGATTTGAGTGAAAACTAGTTTTTAAATGCCTTCAATGGTGTTGCAAACAAAGATTTGATATTATACAATGATATATGAATGGGAAATGGAATAAATATTTGGACACTAGACTTAGAAATGGATAATGTGGAATTGGTTTTGTCTTATTTGAATTTTTTTATGAAAGATAGTTGATGCCTTAGGAAGGATTACCAGTTTTGTTTCTAGTTTATGATAGAGAAAATGGGTCTTGATAAAAAGACCATAACTTATAATTGGTTTATTGAATGGGTATCATCTTCGAATATGTTTTATTATTTCTAATTTTTAATAATTAGTCTAAATTTATTGGCAAGAAAGGTTTGGGAATGAAAGTTATAAATAATGTAATTGGACATAGAAATCTGATTGTGTGAATGAAGATGTTGTCTTTATTGGTGTATAATGTCAGGGTTCTTTGTTGAAATATTTGAGATGTTCTTGGTTCATTGAGGGTGTACCAGCCTATTGTGAATCCCTTGAGTTGAACTAAGATTCCTTGAAGGTAAATATAGAGGGCTTTACATCATTTAGCCATGTGATTCTATGTATGATAGCTTGGATGTAGGTCCTATACATATCAACATGAAAACAATTCTTTTATAATAATTTTGAAGTAATGATTTATGTATCCTAGAGATTTCCTTCATTCTCTAATTTAATTCATCAAGATAGCTATCTAGAATTGATTCAAAATTACTTCCTAACTAATTGATAAACTCATTGATTTTCTGGGTAATTAGCTTCTTCTTACTCCATGTAATGTTACCTTTAGCAGGAAAATAATTTTGCAAATAAAAGAATATGTAAACTAATAGAGAATGAAAATTACTTATTTTAATTTTTTCCTTCCCAATACTTTTCAATTTCTCTCATAATTGTCGTAGTTGCAGGTCAGCTAGGTCATAGGAATGACCTTTCATCACAATCTTCTATGCAACACAAAGTGCAACACATGGAATGTTGTCTAGCTAGCTTGATTGGTAAAACTTGTGTGAAATGAACCTTACATCAATATTTGTCTCGACATCCTTTATGGTAAAAATTATCACACCACACTTCTTACAAACTCCCATTGTGTTAGATTTAATAAAATCTTTACTCTAACATCAAATGGTTTTCCCTTTATGCATCATAAGGTAACTAGTCATTCAGTGAATTATTTTTTTGGTGATCCATAGTAGTCCACCCTCTAGCCAAAACTTCATTTCATGTACTCAACTTAGAAAACCTTAATCCATTCAACCTTAAATATATTTGGAAAATATAGAGTACGAGTATGTCCAACCTTAGTAATGTGATTGTGCTCTTCTTTTAGCTTCACATCGATGCAAAACCTTTCATATGCATTCCTTATCTTAAGATCAAATACTTCACCAATTTTTCACATATAGTATGACCTAATATCATGAATCATTATAACCCTAGGTGGGATTGATGAAAAGGCACTAGATGGATCACCCTTCATTGCAATCTTAGGATATGAATTAAATGTTGGGAGTTTAACTACTTCATTTTGAATCAATTGCACATCACTAAATTGTGATGTTTCCCCTTTCTCTAAAGTTTAATTTGATGTCATTTCTTCATTTAAGATTTGAAACTTGAATTCTACTAAATGCTTGGTGATAACATAACCTTTAGATCACTCCTAAATGCTGATAGTGTACATATTCATAAAAATCCCTTAGTTTCTCTCTAACTCTTCTTCTCTAAAATCTCAAATGTAGGGTATTCAAAATGATTGCAAAAATTTACTATATAGCTCAAAATTTTTATCTTAGGGCCTCATAAATGTCTCATATATATAGTGAGTGCCCAACAACTATCTCTTCCTTGACTCAAAAACTCAACAAACATACTTCACACTCCTTCAATTTAGTCAATATACCTACTCAGTCAATAATAGAAATCTCACTTGGTCACTTAACACTTTCATCACCAATACTGATACATGACATTTATTAACATTTCAATTCATCTTCCATACATTACTAGATAAAAACTTCAAATCTATCCTTATGAATCTAACAATATGCTAATTTGGACCTTTTCACTTTAAATATTAGGAAATGATGTATGATTTAGAAAATTTAAAATATAGTTCCATACATACCTCATTATTTAGTTTGAGTTTGGGGAATCACCCAATCCATTGGATTGGGTGATCACAACTTTACCATTTGTACCACTTTCTCCTTCAATTTTATTTTTCTAGGATTGATTCATCTAGGTTCTCACTTCTTCATTAGTAAAATTTGTCTTTCCATTATTCTCTTCATTATTTTATACTGCTGCTCATTTCATGTAGTTTTTTCTTAGGTGATTGACCTTTTGACAGTTAAAACATATTGGTAAAACATTTCTACATTTTCTTGATCTTCCTCTAAGATGTATTTTTGCACAATTTTCTACAATGTGTTGATACTTTCTACATAACTGATAGTTGACCAAAGTATCATAATGAAAATTTATACTATTTCCTCATCTAGTTTCTTTACCTTGACCTTTAGGTGTCACACTATTATTTGCATTAGAACTATAATCTTGTACCTTGTGACCAAACTTCTTACATGTACATAACAATAACTTTCAAATATAGATATAGGTTGTGTATTACTAGTCTTCGATCTAAATTCATGTTCTTAATGTCCATGCTTGTTACAATTGAAACAATTACCATTGAATTTATGCTTAGGATTTGACTTACTAGTTTTCCTCCTACAAATGTTTATTATATGAACCAATTTTCCATAGTGATAGCATGTGGGCTTCTTGTTCTTAGCATTCCTCTTTTCTCCATGCTTTGATGACTCTCACTATTCAGTATATGATATGAAATTATTATAACCTATCCTACTAATGTCATGACGTCTTCTTTGTACTCTTAGATATTCATCAAGTTGTCTCATAGCCTCTCCAAATCTGTTCATTCTTTCCATGATTTCTTTTTCATATATTAGCTTAGCTTTTGGCTAATTTTTCTCAAATATTAGACTTGTAATCTCTTTCACCTACCCATCAATCTCATGATTTGAACTTAATAAAAAATTGACCATGTCAAGTTGACTATGATTCAACCTTTCTACTTCATTGATCCTTTCATGAAGACTTGTAACCGTCTACCTTTTGTCTTCATTAGCTATTGCCTTATCTACTTTAGGCTTTTTCTTTTGTTTAGTCACTCCACTTCTCCTCATTGATTGTTCTATGAACCCTAAAATGGTTTCCTAGACTATGGGCTCTAATTTATCAATTTATTAATTGCATGAATCAATGCCTTGCAATTTTTATCAAATCAATTCAAATCATTTTCCTTGATCTGATCATAATTAATTCAATTATTTCAATATTTCCTAAGGTTTGATCATTTTATCCTTAGTTGTATTTAATTAAAAGAAAGCTTCTCTTTTAATAAAATAAAATAATCTCATTTAATTACAAGAAAATCTCCCTTTTAATTAAATAATGTAAATCCCTCTTTTAATTAAATAAATAAAATCTTCACTTAAATATCTCTTTGTGATGAAAATGGAAATAAAACACATTAAAATCATTTTTATCTACACTAAAATGCACATATTTTTAAGTGGGATTCTTTTTTTTCCTTTCCACTTTCTTGTTAAACACTCCTCTTTTCTCATTAGTGGAATTTTGTCTCACATGGAACAAACCCTATTATCCCATATTGGCTGTGAGAAGCCTCCCATCTCCACACTTTCCTATATAAGGAGCCCTCTCGTTCTCTTTTCACAAGAAGAGTAATAAGGTTAGTGGATATAGTATTGTTATGGTATAGGTTCTGAGAGAAATTTGGGAGGTAGATTTTGAGCATTAAGGTTTGAGCCTTAGGGTTTGGAAATTGGAGCTTCATTGTAACTTCTCTCTTCTTTTCTTCTTCTCTCATTCATCCATGTCTTCCATCATCATGTTTCATCCTTGCATTTTCATATTAGCTTAGAGTCATATTTTGTTTCATAGATTAATCTTGCAGTGTTATTTCCTTCCATAGATTAGACTTCTTTTTTGCATTGCTTTGCATTGTTATCACCTAGATTAGCTTGCATCTTCATTTGCATAAATATTTTACTATCATGGAAACTAGCACTCTTGATTTTCCTCTTTGAATCTATCAATTTATTGTGTACTTGCATGGGCACAAACTAGGTCTAAGCTTAGGGTCTCCATTATAAACCCTTGCACTCCATGAATAGAGAGCTATGAGTGTCCATTTGAGACCTCATTCTTGAGAAATCTTGGATATAATGACTCATAGAAGTGTATCAACATTTTATCACATAAATATGTTTCATGTTCTCTTTTCATTGCTCTTATTTCTTCATTCAAGATAATGTTCTTCTCCAATAGATATGCTATAGTTGCATCAGTTTCAATGGATCTTCATTCATCACATATGTACTCAATACTTTATTCTGTGTATTATGTTTCATTTTTTGAATTTTCATCTCCTTCCATCTATTCAAGGGTTTCTTTAATTCTTCCTTTTATAGCTTTGACTTGCTCAAGTGCAAGCAAAAAATCAATCATTTGACTTTTAATAACCTTTCCCAACTTGTAGGCTTCCATCTCCAAGATCTTTGACTCTCAAGTGGTTAGACTTCTTCCTCATAGAACTTGGCTCTAATACCAATTGTTTGAAATATAATAGGGAAAGTAAGATACTAAGAGGGTGGGTGGGGGGGCAGTGGGGGGGGATGTGTGAGGGGGTGTTGGGGGGTCAAATGTGAATCTCAATTTTAGCACACAGTTATATTTCATGTTCTCCTTTTAGTGCTCTTATTTCTTCATTCATAATAATGTACTTGTCCAATAGATTTGCTTTTGTTGCATCAGTTTCAATGGATCTTCATTCATCACATACTTACTCAATACTTTATTCTGTATATTATGTTTCATTTTTTAAATTATCATCTCCTTCCTTTTAATCAAGGATTTCTTTAATTCTTCTTTTATAGCCTTGACTTGCTCAAATTCAAGCTATAAGTCAATTATTTGATATTTAATAACTTTTCCAAACTTGTAGTCTTCCATCTCCAAGATCTTTGGTTTTGAGGTGATTAGACTTCTTCCTTAGAGAACTTGGCTCTAAAACCAATTTTTGGAAATATAATAGGGAAACTAAGATACTAAGAGGGGGATGAATATGTTTACAACTTCAAACATGAATCATATTTGTACTTGATTTTCCACATATCTCAACCTTGACATGCAACATCATGCAACATCATGTATCAAAATATAATATTAGATCTAACATCCAATAACATGAATATCACATATAAGCAATAGATCAACACGACACACTAGATATGGTAATGCAAATACTCTCCAAGGTAAACGTAAAACTATGGTGGAGATGAGATCCACAAAATCTTCATTAGTACAAAAATAAATTGTGCTTGTTAGGGTTGTCAAGTTTGATCACTTCTAATAATATTACTCATGATTGATTTATCATGTTAAGAGCATACAAGATTATTTAGTCTACCTTGATTAAAGGATTTTTCATCATAATAAAGTAAGCATTATTTTAGGACATTTACAATTGGCTTTTTAGGACCACTCTATTATGAAATTCATGAGATACAGTGATAAGAATGCAATAAGTACCATGATCCTTTGGTTTGTACTTGATTGTCGATGAAAGAACTTCTCTTTCCAATATTCAATCACCTCAATATGACAGATGTACTTTATCTCTTTTCTTCATTGATTAGTCACTTTAGTCTTTCAACCTTTTATTTACCTTCAACTATACAATCCTCTCTCTAATAACTTCAAAAAAATTAAAATAAAGTCTTAAACCCTTCTTAAATAGCCATCTAATGAAGCTTTTAGCTATTGATCAATGATTAGGATTCATTCTTTTTTCTGCTTGACCTTTCCATTTTTCTGATTAGCTAATCACACAACATAGGGATTTATGATTGAAAATTATAAACATAATTTCCTTTGTGCTTGATCACTTTATTAAATAAACATGTTTTTACCTAGATAGAGTATTTTAGCTATGATTTTGTGTCATTAAAAACTCAAATAAACTATGTTAATCAACTCATATAGCTTTTGACACTCAACTCTTCATGTTCTTTCATGTTTTCCCTTAGCATAAACATGGCTCAGCCATAACTAATTTTACCTTTAGGATTTCTTGGTGTATTTTGGCTCTTGAATCACTCAAAAAATATTGAACTTCCTAGTGATGCTTATGTGTGGTCAAAAACTATAACTTCCTCAGCACATAATGAATTATTTCACTTTACTACATAATAGCTTATCCTATATAGTTACTCTATTGCAATGATGACCGACCAACATTGCCTAGTAAATGACTAATTATTTTTCACTAGCTAGCAATACTATGATTTCCTTTAGGGTCAACATGTATTTCATATTATATTTAAGATTCTTCTTGCTAAATTTATCAATGATGGTGTTTTAGCAAGATCTTTCCTTTTGAAATATGCGGTAACAATTGGGGTTCTTCAAACAACATGGTAAGGAAGCATGTGGGGGGGATTATCCTTAGCAAGAGGCTATAATTGTTTTTTGATTTTTATATAATTGGGCCTAGGGTTTAGTCTCTAAGTGATTAGGTGACTTCTAATCATCTCAATTTTAATAATTATTTTATGTATTTCTTAGACCTAATATTTTTCTTTCTATGGATACATTAGGAACTTACTACTAAAAATATAGTTTCTAAACAAAGATTGATACATGATATACTCAAACCCTAGTGCATTGGAGGAGACTTATCATTATTTATACTATTATTGAGCCAAGAAAATATAAAATAAGGGAAATTAATTTTCCCCATGCCTAATGTAATAAAAAAAGGGAAAATGATACCCATGAAAAGGGGTAAAGCATTCCTCAAGAATAATGTATTTCACCACATACACAAAAACTAGAAGGTAAGGAGGGAAAATGGTAAGGCCAAAATAATGGTTCCCACTTTTCATAACAAAGAAATCAAATGAAAAGTGGGAAAATCATCTTCTAGTGACTTCAGCTAAAGTGTATGCTTCGAATGAAGCCCTCCTAGGGCTTTATTCAAAGTAGTGGCCCGAGAGGCTTTGTTTGAAGCCTGTAATGCCAACTGCTATAGGGGCTTTGAATAAAGCCTTAGGGCTTCAAGTGAAGCCTCTAGGGCTAATTGGTGGCTAAAAAGTGGGCCAAGGGGCTTTGTTCAAACCCCCCAGGGCTAATAGCTAGTAGCAAAGTGGGCTAGGGGGGCTCATTCGAATCCTCCTAGAACCACTAGGTAGTCAAAAACTAGGATAGGGGGATTTTTTTGAATCCCCTAGGGCCACCTAGATAACCCCTTAGGGAGATTTGAATGAATCCCCTTCATTTGGAAGCTTGTCCAAGGGCTTCATTTGAAGCCCCCTTCATGTGAAGGTCCCAAAATTGAAAATTTTACAAACTTACTCAAATTTTTATCATTTCCCCCCCTTTTAGGGCTCAACCAAGAGTAAAATAGGTTCATATTCTAAAACTAAATATAGAAAATTATTGTTATCTGAATAAGCTTTCCAATGGCTATACTTTTAGTATATATTGTGATTATCATGATGTTTAATTTTTAGTTTTATTAAATATAGGTTGATTAGCCATTCCACAAATCTTGATTTGAAGCTTCAAGAAAAATAGATGATGAAAAAATATAAAATTTTAAAAACATGTCCATCAAACGTATGTGTATCACCTCTCTACAAAATAAAGAAAAAATTCATTTCGATAAATACAACTCAAATTATATTGATAAAAAGCAAGCTATGTCTACGTTATTGTTAGCATCACTTTGGAACTAAATAAAATCTATATATTTTTAATCAAATTGAATGAAATTAACTAAACTTTCTTGTTATTGATGTTACAATTCTATCCTTGGAATAGTTTAGTCATTTACATTTTTTTGTTGAAAGTTATCTTGATCAAACAAATCATCACTCTTTGAAAATGTTGATTTTCATAGTAAACCACTTCTCAAAGGAGATGTAGAAATGGACTTCAACTAAATTTTAAAAAAAAATAGAAATACTTTTGGAAACTATATAGAAAATTCTAAAAATCACTAGTTTACATAATCATCAAATTCTTTATGGTTTTGTAACAATATGCATTTGAAAATCAAGTTTTTTGTTAATAATATCTACTTTAGTGTCAAACTTGGCTAAAAAGTGGGAACCATTACCATTTCCTTACCCATAAGGGAGAAGTGATCATAACCATTATATGAGCTAATACTACCACAAGTTTATTTCCCTTCATAATAATTTCTTTAAATACATTTTCATAATCATTAATGCTCTTTCTCTCATCATTGTCTCCATGAAATTATGACCTCATAGTTTCAATAACTAGCTATAAAATCAACCAAAATTTGATGCTCCTAATTCCCATATTATGTTTCTACCAAGAGTTATTAAATATTATTGAAAGGGATGTTTGATAACTAATAAGGGTAGGTGAATTAGTTATGTTAGGTCCCTTAACAATTGCCCACCTAAAACTCTTATCAAAAACTAATCTTAATAATCATATTTAAGAAATCAACCAACCACAAAAGTATCCACATAAAAATGATAAAATAACATGATAAACATTTAACTACAATTTGATTCCAACTTTTTAAATAGAAACACAAGTTGGGTAAAATCCACAATGGGAATTGTTACCCATGAGTAATTAACTCTTATGTAGTGAACTCAATTAAAATTCAACATTGTTAAAGGCTACAAAAACATTTTCTAGTTGTCACCATGTTAGGGGGGTTTCACCAAAGATCAAATAGATATGTGAGCCTTTAGTAAGTGGCATCATTCAAGGACTTGGTACATTTCCTACAATGCTACATTTTCTATAATAGTTATATAGTAATAGTTAAATTATCTAATAAATGTGCAACTACCTTTTCCTATTCATATATCCTTTGTGCTATTATCTCTTCTTCAACTTCTTTTTGTTTTCTAGTTAACATACAATCTTCATCTCATTTCTTTCCTTCTCTTAATTTGCACTTTTCTTCAACTTTGTTATGATTGTTGATTCTTTTATGCCCACTTAGCTATCTACAAGATAAAACTTATTATATATCCTTTATATAGACAATATTTTTCTTCTTAATCTCATTCATTAGGGTTTTCTTCAATTCCCCTCATCAGCACAATCAAATATCAACTCACATTCATTGAATATGTCACATAGAAATATGTGTTATGGATCTTGCTAGCTAAATCTCATCTCAACACTTCAACTTTTTAAGGATCTTGAACCAATCTACAAATATTCACCATATATCTTTATCTAACCTTTTTAAACATTGATTCTGCTAAATGACTATAACCCTTCCCCACAATATTCTAGATTAATTTAGATCATCACCTGATGTCATCCTTCTATTGATCTTTCCAAAATTGTTCTTCATTACTGAGTTGTGTTCTTTTTCAACCAACCAACTTCATCACCTCAGTTAAGGCTATTTACTTGGTCAAAACTATGTTCTTCAATTTACAAACACATTCTTAATTTCCTTCAACTTACCAATATGATTTCTTATAGACCACCATTTCTAGCCCTATAAAACACAATGATTCCTTGTCTTCTTAGTTTATAACTTTATTCTTTTATTATGAACAAATATAACTCACTTTTCCATCATACTAATACTTTTAATCAAACCAATATTTCCTTGTCATGGAGTGATTGAACATTTTATATTTTAGCTCACATAATTACCATCTTTTCTTCATTTCAACTTCTATCATTTCCAACCATTTCTTTACTCAATAACTGCTACACATTTTAGATTGATATGATTACTTACTTAAACTAGTAAGTCAATAGGTTTATGATCAATGACAACATAAAAAAGTATCTAATTCTTCTACATAACTTTCATTCATTGTGAACTATGTAACCTTGTTTATCATTGGCATCAGTTGGGGTAATAGTATCAATTGGGACAACAATCTACCCCTTTGTAATCTTGTCTAAAATACATGACCAAATACCAATAGTCTTCATCAACTTTATTTTATTTTTCCTCTTTTGCTTCCCTTACTATCTTTTAATTTTCATATGTACTCACTCTTTGATTATTCTCCTCCTTTTAATTATTTCCCTCTTCAATAGTTCTATCAAAATCTTATTCTTCTTCCCTTTCTTAATCTTTTACTCTTCTTTCCCTTTCTTTATTCTCTCCCTCTCAACACAAAATCTATTTTTCTTTGTAGTTTTACCTTCTATCGATTGATTTTGTTTCCTCATACTTTTCCCACAACTTTATGCTTCTCCTAAAGAGTGGACATCTACATGAACCCATATATAGGTAATCTAATAAAACATGAATTGATGTGACCTGCATCTTTCTCTAATGAACATTAAATGGGGGAGTGACCCTTGGTTTACCTCCAAAATACTCAAAAGTATCCCTGAGCAATGGATTTATAAATATGTAAGCAATCTACTCCTTAGATTTAACATATTCAAGCTTAACTTATTTCTCTTGTACATATTCTCCCAAATAGTGATACTTGATTGATATATGATTTCTTGAAGAATGCATCACTTGGTTCTTTGAAATGTTTATGGCACCAGTATTATAAAAATCTATTTATATAGGACCACTTTTTTTTTCATGTACCCCTTCAAGATGTAGTTTTTTGAGACACACAATATTAGAATAATTGATTGCAACAACAACATATTTTGACTTAGCAATTCATTGTCAAATGCAACTTTTCTTTGTTCTTATACAATTTTCTAGTCATTATCCTAAGAAGAAAGCTCCTCCACTTTTACTTTTCATTTCATCAATATAGTAATTCAATTCAAAATCTTCATCCTTTCTGTACCATAAGCTATTCCTTAGTTCTTTTCACATATCTAAAAATTCTCTTCATAGTAGACATTTGTGTCTCATTAGGATTAGAAGAAAATATTTCCTAAATACCAATATCATGTGAAATATCTAGCCTACTATGAGAAATATATTTAATCTTACAAATCATTGATCTATTGAGTATTTTATTTATCTTGATATAGTAATCTTCCTTTGGTAATTTGTATCCAATGATCATCGGTGTACCATCCAATTTTGAATCTTCCATGCTAAAAATATTTAGGATCTTTTTCAAGTACATTGAATATGTTATGCATATCCCATTCATGAATTGTGTAACTTGAAATCAATGAAGAATCCAAACTCTTCAAACATTTACATTCAAATTCCTTCATCATTTTACTAGCAATTTTTAAGCTATTAACACATTATCTTCAAACCAAATTTTCAAGAATAGATTAATATAATCACTAACTCTCATGAAACCAATTATTGTTAAATATGATTTAAGTATTTTGTGCCATGTGTGGGGTGCTTGTTTCAAACCATAGAGTGCTTTCTTTATTTTACATTCCATGGGTTTCATACTTTTGTCAATATCTCCCTCTGGTTTCTCAATGTAATTTTTCTCTTCTAGTATTCCAATAAAAAATATATACTTTATATCTATTTTATATTCTTTGAAACCTTCATAAGTTTCATATACAAGTAGAATTTTGATACAGGAGCATCGTGAGTTAATGAGAAATATTGCATTACCCAAAAAAAATTCCTATTTTTCTATACTTGTTTGTTTCTCATGTTCTCATGTTGTATTCATTGCTACCTTGATTTTTTTTCTATATACAATAAGGATAATGTTGAGGACCTATTTTCAGTCCTTACTATAAGTACATTGTAAATGTTTATGTGTCATTTTTCTTGAGTTCTATGTCATTATTTTTGGTCTTTGTTTCCTCCTATTTATATCCTATGAGGTGAGCTATTTATTTTTGCCTATGGTTTCCTATGATGATGTAGCATGTTGCAAAGTTGGAAGCTATCTCCTAACTTGTGTTTGGAACTATCTTGAAGAGAATGTGAATGATTGATACCCATTGTTTTGGATATGGTTTGTATCTCCACTACTGGATCTATATTGTAATTAAATTTCTTACTGGCTCACTCGTTGTCTATCTTTGTATATCAACATTTAGATCTAATGTAAGAAAGAAGGAAGAAATTAGTATGAGAGTAACATGATTTGTACTAGAGTATATAAATTTTGTGTTAAAAACTACAATTGGAAAAATTGTTGTGTTGTCATTATTCTCAAACCTTAGTAGTGAGATAGTTGCTACCTAAGTAGAGTGTCATATCATGTGATTGATGAAGAGGATTTGAAAGTAAGAGATAAAAAGAAGACCCAGTCGAGAGGTTCAGTTATGTGGAACTAAAATGGGTGCTTGATTAGTTGGCACACTCCAAAGCTTATGTGTTGTTTAATCATGTCATCAAGTGGAGAAGATAGTGCCATTCCCTCGCCCTCTATGGTGAACTTTCACTAAGATAGAATAGCATTCAACTATCCTAAATATAAAATACTTGTAGAATGTAAACATTAAGAATAGATCATCACAAATAACATGCACACAAGTTTGACACTAGGATTTAGTATGGAAATCTAATCTAGGAAAAAATACTGACAACATGTCACCAATCTTTTCACTCTTTTGAAGTCAGCTCTATTAGGAGAAACCCTACTAAAGGTTATCAAAAACAATATTAAATGTGACCTTGTTAGTGAAATTTATAACATTACATTGGAATGCTACCTTGATTAAAGGATTTACATATGATGGTTAGGTCAACCTTGATTAAAAGATTTCAATATTGAAAGAATGGTTAGAAAGTAATAGCAATTTTGATGTGAGAAATACAAATCTTTTGTAAATATAGATATTAATTTGGCTAAAATGTTGATCTATAGAATGACCTCCAGTGTCATATCAGCCTTTGATCTACTTGGAAACCCTTCAATAAATCACTCCTCACCTCTCCTCAACTTTCTTTATCCTTTTGATTAAGATCACTAATCAATAGAATCAACAACTATTCCAACCTAGTTAGGTTATCCCATGTAACTCTTTATATAAGTAATTCTAGTCTTTTTCTACTGAAACACCACTATAGATCTTAGGGTTTGGTCAAATTTATTGAATCATTCACACATTTCTTCTCCTCTTTCGCATTCTATTAACATCATCATGAATCCTTGCATAAACATGTGCAAACATGGTTTCCCTTGATTTAAATTTTCTAGGTCATCCATCCTTATCTTCAACATGCTTTACCACTTCTAATAAATAAACTCTCTCAATTAGAAGTTATGATTTTATAATAAATTATAAAAATGTTGTCCCTCGACCAACATTGTTTTCTAATGCCTAGTCATCTCTGGGTTACTTGATCATTACCAAAAAGTTCTCCACACATATACTGATACTTGGTCAATATTGATTCTCTACCAACACTATCTTTCTTTGGCACATGTTGTGGCTTGGTGGCACAAACTTCAAGTTTCTTAATCTTTTTCTCCATTTCTTGGTCGAGCCTATGGATTTGATCAATCTTTAATCAATTCTTTAAGGATTTAGTACAACTATCTTATTCACTTGTATCATTATTAAACATTCACTTTATCTTGTCAAATTCTATCTAATCAAGTGTCCATGTTATTTTCTTCTCATAACTCAACCTTTCCTATAAGTTCTTTTGTTATGACCAACTTCTCAAATCCTCTTCATCAATCATCTAGATTTAACACTCAATTTAGATAGAAAATCATCTCACCAATAAGGTTTTAGATCAATGCTAACATAACAATTATTCCAATTATAGTTTCCGACAATCTCCCTCTTTGGCATTAATGGAAACATCACTAGTTATGATGCCATCCAAAACATGTACTTCATCAAGAAAAATCTCTTCATGTATAGTATCAAATCTTTATTAATATTATTAGTTTCATTTTGATTCTCATCTCTATGTCCAACAAGCTCTCTTTAGTTTCAATCTAATTCTCATACATGCAACTCTGATATGCAACTCATAAGCTCCCTCTATTATATCAGATCATGAAATCAATTAGATTCTTTTGTATTGATTTCAATACATCTTATAACTTCTATGGAATCCCTCTTTCTTTCTTATTCAATCTCTCCCTCTTGTTGATCACAACCTAGGAAATTGCTTCAATATTATTCCTCTTCATGGCAAGTAAATTACATCTTCTCCCTCTTTGACAGTAAGACTAAAGACATTTTATCTATCTTATGCATTCATGCAGGAGCATCTAGTGGTATAAGGGAAATCTTGTATCACCTAAAAATATGCTTAATGATAATTTTTGTTTAATGTTTTCATTTTTGGATACCCATTTGGGTCAAATAAAGGTTCCAACTCTCATAGTTCCATTTTTCTTTTTTGGGTTAGAGGTTTTAAACACCTTGGGATACGTGTGAATGTAGAAAATAGGTTATTTTGTAATTGAACCATAATTATGATGAGTTAGAGGTCTTAAGTTGGAGGGATGATTACAAATATAATTTAAAGCACTCCAAAAAAAAAATTAGGTCAAACGACTTTATGGTTTGAAACTTATTATAGTTTTTAGTTGCTTAGAGACCTCCTAAGACCAATTCAAAGTCAAATTTGAGGCACTAAATAGCCTCGTACAAGCCCAAAGAAAGGGGCACTTGGAGAGATTTCCAAAAATGTAAACAGATCATCAATGGAAGCCCTAGATCAAAAGCTACACTGCCTAGAAGTTAGACTACCATTTCTAGATTCTTCTAATTTTACACCAACCTTTGATGTAATTTCTAGAACCTCTAATTTTGGTAGTGGATGCCAAATGGAATATTCTATAATTTATTCCTAACCCTAAACCTAATTGGGGTTACTTAAGAACATTTCTAGCATTTTAAAGGGAATTCTTGGTGGCTTTTGGGAGAAGGTACTGGAGGAGAATTTTCTCCAAATTTAGGCAACATTATAAGCCCATAGGGAATGTCTTAGAGTCTATTTGTAGTGTACTAAATGTAATATTAGGTCACTTTTGATAATAATATTTTCCTTTTCCTATTGTGTTCATTTTGTTCTTGGATTTTCCCTTCATCAAGTGGTATCAGAGCGACCCTTCATCTAGTGGTATTAGAGAAGGTTTTCTTGAGTGTGTAGATAGAGTACCATCTGTGAGGAAATTTGCGCCTAGACTGTGTGGTTGTGGGTTTGATACAAGAAGATTCCTCCATGAAGGGAGCATATTGGAAGGGCTCGAGTTGTTACATTTGAGATTAGAGCCCTCTAGAGACAAGTCCAAGCATTATAGGAGGAGCTCTCTAGAGTGTTGAATGTTGCCCTATGTGACAAAAGTGAGGAAGAAAATGAAGAAGGAAATATTAGGTAGGAATGGGATGGAGATAGTGATGTCCTAAACTAGGTGGAGGAGAATCTTTTTAGGGTTGTTTCCAAGCTTGGAAAAATATCTAAAATTGACATTAACACGTTTTTAGGAAATCTAAACTCGGATGAGTTGATCGATTAGATTAAGCTATTGGAGTAATATTTTGAGTATGAGGATATTAGGGACCCTAATAGGGTTAATTTTATGAAGACCAAAATGAAAGGCCATGAAAAAATTTGGTTGCAAGAGATTTAGTTAGAAAGAAATAGAAGAGGAAACGAGAGAATTACAAGATGGGATTTCATTTTGGACAAACTAAACAAGTAGTTCATTCTTGTTGGTTACAAGCTTGATTTGTTCAAGAAGGTGCAAGGGTTAAAGAAAGTCAAAAAATCTATCTAGGAATACATAGAGGAATTTTACCAAGTCCTTATTAGGGTGGGGCATGAAGAAGCAAACAAGGAGAAGGTTGCCCATTACCTTCGTGGGTTAAGACCTAGCATTCAAGAGGAGTTACGTGTTGTTAGAATGCATAACATTGAAGAGGCACACTAGTCTGCCTTACAAGATGAGTAGAAGTTAAACAAAAAGTTTGATAGAAGGCATAGAGGGTGTAGTGAAGGAGGAAGGGGTACTGGTAGGTCTTTTGGAGGCCAAATGAGAAAAAGAGAAAAAATAAAGATGTGGGTACTACTTGAAACCAAAGGAATGAGAGTTTCAACTACTCCCATGATTTAAAATTTGGATATCAGAGAGGAAGAGGTAGAGGAAGTAGAAAAGGTTTAGGAAGAGGAGGTTTATATATTACATATTTTCATTGCAATAAAGAAGGTCATTGTGCCTTTGAATGCCCTCAACACCAAGGAAGGACAAATAGGAGAGCTAATGATCAAGCAAGGGTTGCTCATGTAGATGATGATGTATAGTCATCGCATTTAGAGGATGTAGAAAGAGGAGAGGTTCTGGTTAATGAAAGGGTCTTACTAAGTGGTGAGACAAAACCTAGACAAAGGAGGAGTTTATTTCATACCAGGTGCAAGTGTGAGGGTAAATGTTGTGATACATGATTATTGATGGTGGATGCACTGACAACTTGGTGTCAGAAGAGATGGTATCAAAGCTAAAGCTTAAAAGGGAGAAACATCCCCAACCTTATTGGATTGCTTGGATGAAGGATGATCATAAGACCATGGCTAATGAGCAATGTTTAGTAAAGTTCAAGATTACAAGTTACCATGATGAGGTTCTCTATGACATCATTCCAATGGATGTCTACCATTTATAATTGGGAAGGTCATGGAAATTTGATAGGCATGTTTTACATCTTGAACATGGAAATACATACTCTACAAAAAAGGATGGAGTTTTCCAAAAATTGAAGCCTTTAATAAAGGAGGTTGAAAAGGTATATAGTTGTGTTAGGGTATGTCTTGTTGATGGATGATTTTTTTTGGATGGAATGAAACATTAGTGTATGCGTGATGCTTTGATTCCTAGAAAAGATAAGGAAGGTAGTAATGAAATTCCTATTGAAGTTTCAGGTCTATTAAGTGATTATGGAGATGTAATCCTTGATAATGTTCTAGAAGGGTTTCCACTAGTAAGGAAAATCAATCATCAAATAGATTTAGGCGATGGAGCTAGTTTACCTACCAAGGCTGCTCATATGACGACTCCTACTGAGACTGAGGAACTTAATAGACATGTTCAAGAGCTATTGAGGAAAGGTTTCATTCAAGAGATCCTAAGTTCATGTGTAGTACCTATAGTACTAGCACCAAAGAATGATGGAGAGTGGAGAATGTGTACAAAATCTCAAGCTATAAATAGAATAACCATCAAGTACCAATTTCCTCTGCCAAGAATGGATGATCTTATGGATTGTTAGAGTGGAGCTCAGTACTTCACAAAGATCTTAAGAGTGGCTATCACCAAATATGGATATGAGAATGAGATGCGTGGAAGACTACATTCAAGACCAAGGAAGGTCTATATGATTGGTTAGTCATGCCTTTTGGACTAACCAATGCACCTTCATGTAGCTTACGAATGAGGTGCTAAAGAAAATTTTGGAAAAAATTGTTATTGTCTGTCTAGATGATATTTTGATTTTCAATAAATCATTGGATAAAATTTTCTTGCAAATTCATAGTGTCCTTCAAAGGTTGAGGGAAGAGAAACAATTGATTAATTTGAAGAAGTGTAGATTTGTCAAAAGGGAGTTAGTCTATTTGGGTTTTTTTGTATGATCTGAATGTCTCAAAATGAACCCAAATAAGGTGAAGGTCATCTTGGAATGTCCTACTCCAAGGTTTTCTATTGAGGTGACATCATGAGGTTCATTAGGAATTTTAGTAGCATATGTGCACCCCTAACAAAAATAATGAAGGGGGATAGAAAAGAGTTCAAGTGGATTACAAGAGCTGTAAGAAGTTTTGAATTGCTCAAGAAGAAGGAGACAAAGAAACATGTGTTAGCACTTCTTAATTTCAACAAGGTATTTTGAGTGGATTGTGATTCTAGTGCCAATGCTATTGGGGTTGTATTGAGCTAAGAAGGTAAACCTATTGCCTATTTTAGTAAAAAATTGAATGATGCAAAGAATAAGTACTTTGTTTATGATCAAGAGTTCTATGCAATAGTTTAGGCCTTAAAGAAATGGAGGCATTACTTGTTGCCAAAAGAATTTGACTTGTATACTAATCACTAGGAATTACAGTACCTAAATAGCCAAGGTAAATTGAATCAGAGACATTTGAAATGGGTAGAGTTCATGCAAAGCTATACATTTGTATTGAAACATAGAAGTGGAAGGTCTAATAGGGTTGCAAATGCATTAAGTAGGAGATAGTTGTCGTTGATAGTAATGTAGGTTGAAGTGGTTGGGTTTAATGAACTAGAGAATTTGTACCCTGAGGATCCTAACTTTGCAGAGGCATGAAAGGCTTGTAAAGAACCTATTACTCTAGACAGGACTAGGTGGCTAGATTAGTTGATTCAAGAACGATTTCTATGAGGGAGAACTTGATCAAGGAGAAACATAATAGAGGGATGGTAGGACACTATGGTCGAGATAAGACCATTTCCATTATTAGAAAACATTATTTTTGGCCTCAATTGTCACAGGATGTGAAGAAGTTTGTGCAGAGTTGTCAAGTAAGTCAAACAACCAAAGGATTTAGTCACAATATTGGACTCTATCAGCCATTTCGTATTCCATCAAAGCCATGGGGGGACATAGGTATGGATTTTTTTATTGGGTTTCCAAGGAAATAAAGGGGTAATGACTCATTATTTGTGGTAGTTGATAAGTTTTCCAAGATGGCATATTTCATTCCATGCCACAAGACTCATGGTTTAGTACCTATTGTAGATTTTTTTTAGAGAGTTGGTGAGGCTACATGGCCTCCCAAAAAGTATTATTTCTAATAGAGATACTAAATTTGTTGGGTATATGTAGAGGACTTTGTAGAAGAATTTGAAGATAGAGTTGAAGTTTAGTTTTGCACATCATTTGCAAACTAATGAACAAACAAAAGTAGTGAACAGAAGTCTGGGCAATATGTTGAGGTTTTTAGTAGGAGTTAAGCCCAAGGGATGGGATTTTATTCTACCACAAGAAGAATTTTCTTACAATAATTCTATAAATAGGAGTACTCGTAGATCACCATTCCAAATTGTATATGGGAGTAGTCCAAAGACTACACCAGAGCTAAGGAAGATGGAGCAAGGGAAGAGGAGAAGTGCTGAGGCAAAAGAATTTGGTGAACATGTCAAGAACATACATGAGGAGGTACATGCACATATCACCAAGATGAACCAACATCATAAGGATGGATTAGATGAAAAGAGTAGACATAAGGAGTTCCAAGTTGGGGACTTGGTTATGGTAGACTTGAGGAAGGAACGATTTCCAGTAGGCACCTACAACAAGCTGAAGATGAAGAAATTTTTCTTGAGCAAAATTTTGAGGAAACATGATTTAGGAAATGCATATGAGGTGGAGTTGCTAGACATGATTCACATTTCTCCTAGTTTTAATGTTGTAGACTTGACAAAATATCATGTTGATGGTGTAGATGAGGAGTTGATGCTGGAGTCATGTCTAATTCCTACTACAAAGGAAGAGATTGAGGAAATTCTAGATAGTCATGTGGGCTGAAGTACCAGAAATAGGTAGCATGAAGAATACCTAGTGAAGTGGAACGGATGACTAGTAGAAGATTCATCTTGGATATCTACAATAGAGCTTTCCCATTTGGGTTTTCCTCTACCAGCTACAAAGTGACACGGTCGCTTTTCAATCTACCTTGGGTGTGTGATGTAAGAGCGTCCAGTGGTATAAGGGCAATCATGTATCACCCAAAAATATGCTTAGTGTTAGTTTTTTTAAAATGTGTTTTCATTTCTAGGTACCCATTTGTGTAAAATAAAGGTTTCAACTCTCATAGTCTAGCTTTTGTTTTTCTAGGTTAGAGTTTTTGAGCACCTTGGGATACATGCTCATACATAAAATTGGTTATTTTGTAATTGAACCATAATTATGATGAGTTATATGGTGTAAGTTCGAGGGATGATTATAAATTTAATTTAAAGCACTCTAGAAAAAGAATAAGGTCAAAAGACTTTATGGTTTGAAAGTCATTGTAATTTTAAGTTTCTTAGAGACCTCCAAAGAGAACTTCAAAGTTAGATTTGACAAACTAAATGGCCTCGTACATGCCCAAAAAATTGGGATAGGCATTTCTCATCCATGGGCCTATAGAGAACTTTAAAAGCTTTTTGAAATTGTAAATAGTTCATCAATCAGAGTCTTGGATCAAAAGTTATGCCTCTTGGAAGTTGGACTACCATTTCTAAATTCTTCTAATTTTACACCAACCTCTAACGTGATTTCTAGAAACTTCTATTTTGGTATGAGTTGTGGTTGTCCTTCCTTCCTTGATAGAGAAGGTGGATGCAAAATGAAATATTCTAGAATTTATTCCCAACCCTAAACCTAACTGGGGTTAATTAAGAACATTTATGGCATTGTAAAGGCAATTTTGGTGGAGTTTGGGAGAAGGTACTAGACGAGGATTTTCTCTAGATTCAAGAAACATTGTAAGCCCATAGGGAATGTCTTAGAGTCCATTTTTAGTGTAGTAAATGTAATAGCATATCACTTTTGATAATAATATTTTCCTTTTCCTATTGTGTTCATTTTGGTCTTGGATTATGCCCTCATCAAGTGGTATCAAAGCGACCCTTCATCATGCATCTTTTCATGTAAATATATTCATGTTAGCATTGAATTCATCCCTTTTCATCTATGTATGATTTATAGAATGTGATTCTAATATCCTGGTTCCTTTACTACTACTTTGGGAAATTCCTAAAGTGGGATTGTATACATCAATTTAAATAATTTAATCAATATATTTGATGTAGAACTCCATCTTATCTTAAGTATCCTTGTCTAGTGCAATCACCCCTAATTTACCTCTTGCATATTCAAGAACATCATTAGGTAATAATTTAGTGAATATGTAAGCTATTTTCTCCTTAGTGTTCACATACTCTAATCTCACTTCTTTGTCTTGAACTAACTCTCTCAAGTAATGATACTTGGTAGAAATATGCTTAGTCTTTGTATATTGTACATGATTCTTTGATATGCTAATAGAACTTGGGTTATCACAATAGATAAAAACTAGATCAACAATCTCTTCCTTCATTCCTTTCAATAATTGCTTGATCCATATGATGTGTGAACAATTCACTACTGCTGCCACATACTCAACTTCAGCTATTGATTGAGAAATGTAGTTATGCTTCTTTCCTATCTATGAAAATAGTCTATTTCCTAGAAAGAATTCTCCTCCACTTGTACTTTTTTTTTGTGCTCAACATTTCTTACCCAATTAGAATTGGTGAACACTTTCATGTTCAAAATTTTGTTCTTCTTGTAATACAATCCATTTTCTTATTTTCCTTTTATATATCTCAATATCCTTTTCACTTCCATCATGTGATTCTCCTTAGGATTTCCAAAAAATCTTGCAACTATCCCAACTACTAATGCAATATCAGGTTTGTTGTCAACAACATATTATAGTTTTCCAATTGTTGATATATACAATTTCTAGTTTACATTAGTACAATCATCATTCGTAGATAACTTATGTTCTATGTTCATACATCTAATAATTGGTCCTGAATCTTCCATTCCAAAAGTTTTCATCTCTTTGATGTATTTGGATTGAGTAATGAAGATACCTTGCATCATTTGATATACTTGTAAATTTTAAACAAAAATTAATCTCACCAAATATAAACACTTCAAATACTTTCTTTATCTCATCTATAAATTATTTGCATAACACATTTTTTCCTCCAAATATGATATCATCAACAAAAATATTAGATGGAAATATCTCATTGATACCTCTAGTTTGCAAGTATAGATTATTGTTATCATTAGTTCTTGCAAATCCAATCTTTACCAAAGAATTATGTAGCCTTCGATACCATAATCTAGGCGATTGCTTCAATTATATAGAGCTTTCATAGTTTATATAACATGTTCTCCTTGCTGGGATTGACAAATCATTTTTGGTTGTTCTCTGTAACCATCTTCTTCAAGTATTCCATTCAAAATTGTAGATTTGATAGCCATTTGTTATACTTTAAATCCTTGATAAGAAGAATATAAAAGTAGTGTTCTAGCTTCTTCTAATCTTGCAATTATATAAAATATTTCCCCATATTTAGTTCTTCCTCCTTGTGCATAGCCTTTACATACCAATCTAGCCTTGTTCCTTGTGACTTCAGCATTTTCATTCATCTTATTCATAAATTCCCACTTTGTTCCACTAACATTTTTGTCCTTAGGTCTAGGTACGAATGTCCATGTTTTTTCTCTTCTATCTTCTCAATTTCTTTTTTCATTATGCGTATCCAATCCTCATTCTCCAAAGATTCTTTTAGTGATTTGGGCTCAAACTCACAAAGTAAGCATGTCTCATTTCAGAGTCTTTTCCTTGTCATGACACTATATTCTTTATCTCCACCAATTTTCTCAGGTGCATGATGTGTTGTCACATATTTTACTAGTATAGGTTCTTTCCTTCTCTCTCTTCTGCATGTTCATCATGAAAAATAATTTCAATGTAAGGTCCCTCGCATATGCTTAACAAATATGAATTTCTCTATTAAATCCATTATAAGAGATTAGAATAGATATGAAGTAATGTTTTATGTTTTAGATGTCCTAATGAATATTGAGATCAAATGATACATTCATGTTTTAAATACTTAGTGATTTGAGAACTACTGCATTATCTTGACTATGTAAACTGCACTAATGATGATATGAGTTGTTTTCACCTAATGATGAGAATGTTGATCTTGGTACCTCATTGATTAGATTATATGCATTCAAAAGATTTCATATTCCTTAATTGATGATCTTTGTGGTGTTTAGGTATATGCATGCCTAATAATGATTATTCTAGCATTTTAATTTGAAATAATGAATAGGCTAGGTTATTTTGAGTATGCAATTGTTGAGGATTAAAATATGTGAGCAGAAATGAGCTAAATTGTTAATTATATGAAAGATTTATGTTTTGACTTATGTGATTATCCAGATAAGTTTTGAATATATGTATGTATTTTTCTCAAGCTACTAATGTGCAAAATGAGTGTGCAAGATTATTAGCTAGGAAATCTAACAAAAAATTAGAACTGGACCCTATGTACCATTTGTGAAAACTAGGGTTGAGCCTCATAAAAGATGCAGACCTCGTTGTTCATATTTTATTTATATCATGAATTGAGTGTATGTAACATTTCAACATGATAATTAGGGTTAGTCAAGTAACCTAGGAATTTTAGTTGGGCTAGGTTAGTGACCTATTGCTAATTAGTGGGTAATTATGATTAATTACCCTAATAAGGGTTTAGTGATATATTTGCATTCTTAGGGTTTTTAAGAAAGTCCAAATATTTCAAGCATTTTAATAGGTCCCTAATTAGTCCTAGAGGCTAAAAATTATGAAAATTAATTACCTAGGTGGTATATGGATGGGTTGGGGGCATTTTCCACTCCTCTAGCCCCTTTCATTGACTTTGGTGACCACCCAAATATCTCATTTTTGCTTTATTACAAAAATTGAAGTTTCATCATGAGTTTGATAAGATAAACTCTACCTTGAAGTTTTCTTGAGTGGTGAGGTTAAGTTAGAAGTTTCTAGAAACCTTAGTCAAGTGGCATAGTTATTAAATTTTGTAGGTGGTTGAGTTAGGAGCCTATTTAGAGGTAGATTTGAGGGTAAAATTTTGTTAACCCAACCTCTAGGTTTTAGAGAGAAATTAAAGATTTAAGGAGAAGGAAGGAAAGCTCTTCTCAAATTTTAGTTTCCATCACCTTATTGTGAAGATAGGAACCCTTCAAGATCATTTTGTTCATGTTGTGTTTCATTCTTCAGTAGCTTCTTTTGCATATGTATTCTCATGTGTTTGATAAACATGTTTGGGAGGGATTTTAATGGACTTCTTTATAAGCTTTTTCTTCCTTTTTTTTAAATTTGATTTTCAAAGGGATTGTAAAGGTTGTATTGACATTACTCAACCTCAGATAGGGAAAAAGTGGCCATGTATAGGAGAAGGGCTTTAGTGGCACTCTGATAGTGTAGATTCTCTCCTCATGATGAGGAGAGGAAGGGAGTACAGTGTTATGGACCCCTACTCATCAGTACAAAACATGTTTTTTTTTTTTGAAAAATTTAGAAGTGAAAGAATGGAAGTTCTTGTGATATTAGCCTTGAAAGGGCATCTGTAGAAGAACAAAAATTCTTGAGATTATAGTCCCAAAAGGGCATTTGTTATGGTGTTGTGACTGATGTCTCCTATTTGGAATAATCCACCTTCTCCCTAGTCTGGTTCAATGAAGAGCCTACTATGTAAACCTATGTTGGGAGTAAATGATTGATTATGTCTTCATGTTAAAAATGTTTGTCTTCCAATCAGTTTCATTATCTCCATGGTTAACTTGATAAAATTGCAGTTTCTCAAAGTGGCTACTTTGTTATGGAGCCAAGTAGGATCTAAGAGTTGTTGTTATCATTTCAAATGTGTTGGGAGGTTTCTCCTCAAGAAAATGATCCTATGTAATAATTTTATTATTAAAGTCATTGTTGAAATGGACATAATGTTGGGTTTTCTTCCCTGGTTCTTTCCTAACAGAGTCTTTGAATCGGGTTGTTTTAAAAAAAGATCATTCCTTGCACAAGAGAAATTTCATTGTATTATTAAATGTGTTTCAATAAGTTCTTCCATTGTAGTTTAACCTCTAATTGAAAATGTGACACATGGTTTTTTTAAATGTTGCTTTACATTATAGTGAAAAATGTTATTCTCTTATTAAAACAACAATAGATATAAGTTATGCAATTTGAATTCAAATTACATCAAGTAAATTTAAAAATACACGAATTAAATCTCCTCTCACATTTTCGTATTTAATTGGAAGGGGAAATAATCCTACGTTATTGTATTAACAAGACATATAAACTCTATGTTATAATTCAAATTTAAAAAATAAAATTATATCCCCCTTGGCTATATAAACAAATCTAAAAATCCTATTACGTCAACAAAAAAAGGCTTTGAAAAAAAAGTGGGTCTTGAGAAAATTGTTCACTCTTAGAGCAAAGTTTTACTTATTTATGACTACTATAGTTTTAAACATAAAGGATCCTTGCCTTGATGATGTCAACCAAAGTCATTTAATTTTTCTTACAAGTGTCCCCTCTTACTTCATATCATGAGTACCTTTTTCCTTGGGCTGTCATAGTTGACTTAATGGGGGAGACATGTCAGTTTGAAAGTAAGACATCTTTTATTACACTTCTAACCGTTAATCTTATCAAAGATCTTTACTTTTTTTTACTTGATACCAATACCCAAGCATACCATTTGGAAAGAGCTATCTTGGGCAGCATATGACAATTTTAGGATAGTGTGCAGCCACTTGGGAGGCTACCCAAGGTTGTATTGGGTAGTGGGGACCAAGTGGGATGTAGGGTAGGTTAGCTGTAGGTCAGTTCTTTTATTTTTTTATTTTTTTATGTTAAGATATTTTTATTAGTATTGTTGATGGGTAGTTAGTATTTCTTTGGTGAAAATAGATTTTAGTATTTAGTAAGTTTTAAATTAGTTTAGGATTGGATTGTTAGTTAGTTAGTTAGTAGAGTTAAGTGTTAGTAATAATAGTATGTAGTAATTAGTGTTAATTAAAAGGATATTGGGGTTAGTAAAAGTAAGATTGTTTATGTTGTATTACTTTAAAGGTTAGGATATGATTTAATTAGATAATCTTAAATTTTGGTCTTAGAATATATTAGTGTTGGATTTTAATTAATTTTAGTTAGTAAGTTAAAATTAATTGTTAATTTTAAAATGTTAGAAAATGTTTAGATGTTAGAAGTAGTAAAGGTTATTTAATTATAGTTGTTAGTGTTTTAGTATGTTTTTAGTTAGTATATTAGTGATTAGATTTATATTAATTTTTAATTATAGTAGTATGGAAAGAGAGTTAAGTTGGTATTATTTAACTTACTTTTGTAAATAAAATTAGTATTTATGTAGAATTGTTTAGTTATTTTAATTTAAAATTAATATATATTTAATGAATATTTGAAAGGATTGGAAGTAGAACTTGATTAAGGAAGTAATGTTATTTTAGATTATATTGATGCTAGTGAATTATTATTATTATTATTTTGAAAATAATAGTTAATATTTATTTTGGTGTAGAATATCAAAGTTGTTTTAAGGGTTAGAGACATTATGATGGCGCTAGTTATTGTTAGATAACATTCTTAATAGTTAAGTGAAGGATAAAATGGAAAATTGATTAGTTAGAAATTTTATGTTATTACTCTTTTGTTGGGATTTAAAAATTATTTGATGATTAAAGTATTGGGATATTTTGCATTTGAATTTTAAACCTAGAAGATGGTTAGTGAATTGGGAAGTGTTGTAACTCAAATTTGACTAGGTAACGAAATATGATGAGTTGGGTTAAGATAGATGATGAGTTAGCTATTGTAAATAGTTTATGATAAATGTTTTAATATTTTAATTAGTTCAAAATGAGTTTTGGTAATATTTAGAGTAAGTATTAGTACATTATGATAGATTAACTTTTAAATGAAGGATAAGATTTTTTGAAGGATCAATCTTGTGTAGTGTTAAAAAGGGATAGCATCATAATCAACTTATGAACTTGGAAAGCCTAACATGTAAATTGAATTAGAAGTTGTACCTTTGTAAATTTTACCTAAATGTAATCAATCCACTCACTCAATTAGAGCTACATCTTCCTATAGCATTTAAACCTAGAGTTTCAAACCTATTCATTGTCTTGGAATACTAAATCTATGTCTTTATGATATGTATTCAAAAACTCACTCTTAATTATTTGTCTACTTCTCATAACCATTGTAGTGTAGCATGTATTATCATAGTAGATTAATTATCTCTTTAAAAAAAAATTGTTGGTGTGTTTTTGCCCTATATTTTGGGCATGACATTCAAGCTCTTTTTTCTCTTTCTTGTTCAAGTTTTGGTTTATACTATTCTTTCTTGACATTTCCCTCCTGATGTTTGGCTTCCTTTTTTGTGACTTGGCATCATTTTTTTGTTTCTTAACACCCATAGTTTGTTGCTTGGTAACTTTCTATTGCAACTTAGCATTTCCATTTTGTTATTGAGTTGTAGATTTATTTTCTTACTTAAGTGGGGTGCTAGGAGAACCTTCACTCAAGTATATGAATGTATTTTAGTCTTCAAGTTCCATCTTTCATTCAATTTCATTCTTTTTTGCATCATCAACTATCACATTTATACTTTCCACGACTCTTTTAGTGTTATATTTCAAACACTTATAAGGTTTTATGTTTGTGGGGTAACCTAGGAATATGCATTCATCACTTTTAACATCAAGTTTCTCATTCCTATTATCCTTAAGTATGTAGTACTTTCTTTTAAAAACTTTAAAATACTTCACACTAGATGCATATCTATACTAAAATTTAAAATGTTGTAGCATTTGTACCTTTCTTGACTTGCACTCTATTCAAAGTATAAACTAATAACTAATAACTTCTCTCCAATATTTATATCATACATTTTCTACATCATCACTATTCTAGAACAATCCATGATTGATCTATTTCTCCTTTTATCTAGTATATTTTGAGGAGTCCTAGGTGTTCATATCTACCTTTTGATTACTCTATCATTGTAGAATATGCTAGATTCATTAGAAATGAATTCTCCATCACTATCAAATCTCAAGAATTTCATAATGTTTTCTGTCTACTTTTCAACTCTGGCCAAATACCACTTAAACAACTAAAAAGCATTAGATTTCTCATTAAGAAACACCATAGCCATCATTCTATAATAATCATCAACAAATAAAATGAAATATTTGTGTCTATAATAGCTTTCAACACTAATAGGTCCACATAGGTCAATATGAACTAATTACAAAATATCATCAGATGAATGTGTCTTTCTCTTAAAATTAGACATTTTTATTTTTCCCAATTGACATTGTTTACACATAGCATTATTAGGTTTCTTCAATTTTGGAAACCCTCTTACTCTTTTCATCCTTCTAATTCTAACCAACTTGTCAAAAATTACATGACATAACCTCTTACGCCATAACCATATATACAAAATAGACAACTTCTTCATCATTACTTTTAGATTCATTATCAATTTCTTCTTCAACAAAGTAACAAGATTTCTTACCTTTTGTATTTGTAGTCCTTTCTTCTCTTGATATCTTGATCATCTCATCTTCATTTGTACTTGATTTCCCTCTTTTCATCCTTGTCTTATCTATTAGGACATATTGTAGCAATATGACCAACTTTTTTACATGAAAAATAGATTATAGGAAGTTTACCTTTGTATTTCCCTTTGCCTCTTGGAAGTATTCTAGCAATCAATGCTTCAAACTCATCAAGTTTATCATTCAAAATATCGTTGTCACTTTTTTAATATTTTCCTTTTCCTTTCTTACAATGAACCATTTGTGATTTAAAAGAAGATTAAATAGAGGTAGGAGTGAAGTTATCAAAAATTGACATCTCAGAAGCAGCAAGCCTACCATTCGCACCTTCTGGAGTTAGGTCATTACCTGGAGTACATCTCAGTTCTTGTATTGCAGAAACCCTAATAGCATAGATAGGAAGTTGAGTTATCAATACCTTTCTGATTACAATTTCATCATCAATATTTTCATTAGCTCCTCTTATAGCATTTACTACCTTTTTTATTCTTCTACAATAGTTGACTATATTATCACCTTCTATCTTTCTCATTTAATTTAACTTACCTCTCAAGCTCTAATTTTCCCCTCAATAAATTATTATCTCCCCCATAGATAGTTTGTAGTGTGTCCCACATTTCCTTAGTAATCTTGCACATTTAATTTCATGAAACTTGACATAGCTTAGGGCTGATGCAATCTCCAACATAGCTTGGTTGTGCTCTTGCTTCTCTTTTAGTTGTTGAGATGTTAGAGGATATATTGTTATTTCCACATATGCATTGTCCACAAAATTTATTTCACATTCTCCAATTCATAATAGATGTAGCAACTTCAAAAAATTTCATAAAGGAAATTTCTCTTTGTTCAACCTTGGAACATCCTTTTTGTATGTCTTGATCTTTAGCTATGAGTACCTTCAAATTTTTCTCAACAAGTGCTAGTGCTCTAACACCAATTGCTAGAATGTTTTGAATAACTAAGAGAGGGAGGGGGGTGGGTGGTTAATCAGTGATCCAAGGTCCACATGTTCCAATTGAACAAATAAAAACTTAAAGTAATTTAGATATTAACATCAATTTTCTCGGCTTCTATAGTAAATGCCTAGTAATATATACTAGCAATCCTAAATATAACATACTTGTAGAAGGTAAACATTAACAATAAAACATCACAAATAACATCCATAAAATTTTGACACTAGGATTTAGAATGGAAACCCAATTTAGGAAACCACCAAAAAAATGTAACCAATATTTTCTCTCTTTTGGAATGAGCTCTCTTAGTAGGAAATCCTCTTAAATGTGACCTTGTTAAGGGATTTAATCACCCGTTTAGGATTAGCCTTGTCAAAGAAATTTATAACACTCTATTAGAATGACACATTGACTAAAGGTTTTATAAATGACTATTAGGTCAACCTTGATCAAAGGATTTCATTACTCATACAATTGTTAGAAAGTAGAAATAGGTTTGATCTAGAAAATACATCTCACTTTGCAAATACATATCTTAGTTCATCTCAAATATTGATCCACCAAATGGAATTCATTGTCATCTCAATCTCTAGTTTGCATGGGAACCCTTCAAGAAATTACTCTTCACCTCTCCTCAATTCTTTTCAGCCTTTTATTTATGATTGTCAATGAGTAACATCAATAACTACTCCATTCTAGTTAGGTGGATTTTTTACCTCCTTATATAGGTAATTATAATCCTTTTCCACTTAAACACTAGTATAGCTCCTAGCCACCTAGATATAGCCACCTAGGACCAGGTGTGTGGATCTTAAATTAGAATAGTTTTTTTTTAGTTCGTAGGTGGAGTGTTTAATGGAACAAAATTAGAGATCAAAGATCTAGTAGTCATATATTGTGATAACACCAGTGCAATAAATATATCAAAGAACCTAGTGATGCACACTGAAACAAAGAAAATTTCTATAAAATAACACTTCTTAAGAGAATTGGTGTAGGATAAAGAAGTTAGATTGGAATGTGTAAATACAAAAGAGAAAATTGTAGACATATTCAGCAAGCCACTGCCTAAGGATGCATTTTTGTATCTAATAGGTAAGCTAGGGGTCATTCCCCTATCTAAAGCTCAATAAATGAATTTTAGTGATGCATCAACTAGAGCAAGTTGAGGATCAAATAGTTAATGCATTATTGACAGGGGCATATTACAAATGAATCAGTACTAAGGTACATTGATATTATTAGAATTGTTGTCCTTCATATGTTCTGTCAAAGAAGGATAAGTTTACTATCATATCTCTTAAACATTTTTGTTATTATAAAGAGGGAGAAGTTCTATGAAGATATGTCAAAGAGGTAGAATGAACTTGGTAGAAAATTGTCTAATAGAGGGAGAAGTTGAAGAGCTTACACTAATAGAGGGAGTCTTGTTCTCAAAATTTTATTGTGTTATGACATATTTTGTTGTCATCAATGCCAAAGAGAAAGATTGTTGGATACAATTGATTGATTATGTGTTACCTTTGATGTTACAAAAATGTCATATCAATTATCATTCAGTGCATACAGAGCTCACTTAGACAGTGAATACAATTTTTAGTATTTAGTGAGCATTTTTGTTCAAATGATAGTTTCTATCAAGTTCACTAGGGAATTGAAGGAAAATCTTCAAAAGATTTGTGTTAACCAATCTCACTTGGTTAATGAAGGAAAGATTGGATGGACTTAGTGTTAATTGAACTCACTTAGTTACTAAAGGATCATTGTAAGTTTGGAGTGTTAACTGAGCTTCTGTTGGTTAATAAAGGTAAATCATTTCTGAGTTAGTGTCTACTAAGATGGGTCGGCTAATGAAGGGATTTCCTATTTTGGCATGTTGAGCTTAATTAATTTATCTATTGATTCCAACTAGCTAAGATGATGAATTTAAATTATTCTAAGATGTATTATAGTTGACTTGATAATAAGAAGGATATAAGTATAAGTTCAAGTTGTGAGCGAGTAATAAGTATGTGCAAAATGGATCATCGTTAAAGATTTGAAAATTT
Source organism: Cupressus sempervirens (assembly GCA_028749045.1). Classification (NCBI taxonomy): domain Eukaryota; kingdom Viridiplantae; phylum Streptophyta; class Pinopsida; order Cupressales; family Cupressaceae; genus Cupressus; species Cupressus sempervirens. The sequence continues at coordinate 299,761,302 of CM053783.1, forward strand.
CTCTAAGTGAATTTGGAGGTCAAAAGTATATGTTTTAGGAGCTAAAAGGATATATTCAATCAGGAAGGATCATGTACAAGCTACAATAGAGATCTATAATCTATAATTTAGTTGCATCTACATCAAGTTATCTCATTGTTACTCTCTAATAATTGTAGCAATGATCTAAATCTCTTAATAGAGTTGGCTTAATAGTTATTTATAAATCCTCTAACAAGGTGGTAGTCTATTGAATTGATTAAAGACCTTTAACAAGGCCACTCCTAATAGGGTGATTAAATCCTTTAATAGGGTCACACCTAGCAGTGTGTTTTATAACCTTTAATAAGGTTGGCTCCTAATAGGGCTCACTTTAGAACAGTGAAAAACAATAACTAGTTACAATTGGTGGTTTTTCAAAATTGGGTTTCCACATTAAATCTTGGTGTCATATGTGTTCATGCTATTTCTTTTATTCTTGCAATTAAGATAAAGTAATGATAATCATTTATAACATCTTAAGATCTACGAAGTTAATTCATTACTAAGTACATTAATATTTATCAAGTTATAACATTAACTATGTGTATATCGAGTATTAGTATTTTAGTTTCTAGAGTTTGCTTTATGCTAACATCCAAAGGGATCTTGGATTTATTTTTGTAGTAAATAATTTGTGCCCTTCCCCTCTTAGTTACTCCTTTATATTTCCAACATAAAGGACATATGTTCTAGCCGCATGCCTAAAATGTGGGCACACTTCTATGAGTCATTATATCCAAAATTGCTCAAGAATGAGGTCACAAATGGTGGCTCATAGCTCTCTATTCATGGAATGCAAGGGTTTGTAATGGAGGCCCTCAGTTTGACCTAGTTTGTGTCCATGCAACTACACCATGAAACAAGAGATTCGAGGATAAAAATATGAATGCAAATGAAGATACAAACTAATCTAAATGATAACAATGCAAAGCAATGCAAGAAAAGAAATCTAATCTATGAAAGGAAATAATAATGAAATATTAATATATGAAAATAAATATGACTCTAAGATAATATGAAAATGCAAGGATGAAACCTCATGATGGAAGCCATGGATGTAAGAGAGAATAAGACAAGAAGATAGAAGTTCTTCACAAAAATCTTTAATGATCAAACTCCTTCTCCAAGAATCATTTTCCAAAACATAAAAATAACATAATCATGGATTTACAAAATGAGGAGAGGACTCCCCCTTATTAAGGAAAATATAGAGGTGAGAGGCTTCTCACAACCAATATGGGATAATATAGTTTGATCAATGTGAGACAAAATTCCACCAATGAGGAAAAAATGAGTGTTTGAGAAGAAAGTGGAAAGAGGAAAAAGAGGACTTCCACTTAGAGATATGTGCATTTAAGTGTAGAGAAAATTAAAAACATTTAATTAATTTTTTATTTATCTCCTTTTTCAAGTGGGTTTAATTTTTATTTATTCAATTTCCTTTTTCATCACAAAGAGATATATAAACTTGGGAATTTTATTTAATTAAAAGGGAGCAACTTCTTTCAATTACATAGGAAATATTTAATTAAATTAAAAAGAGGGGTTTTTCTCTTAATTAATTAAATGTGGATGAATTATTTAATTAAAAGAGAGGTTTTCTTTTAATTAAATGGAGACTTATTTTATTTAATTAAAAGGGAGATTTTCTTTTAATTAAATAAGACTTAGGATAAAATGATCAACCTTAGAAAAACATTGAAATAATTAAATTAATTATGTAAATTTGATCAAAGAAATTGATTTAAATAAAAAATTGCAACCATTGATTCAAAAAAATTGATAAATTGAATAATGGGTTCCATAGTCTAGGTGACCATTTTAGGGTTCATATAGTAGCTAGTTAGCAGGTTTGAACCGTTGGATTTCTCTAAAAAATTTATATGTTGTTTGAAACCTAGTTACGCCAAATCTCAACGGTTGGATTGAGTAAATCTTTTCTGGTTCGAAAGTTATTCATGTTTGAGTGCAGGTCTATTCGGAGGTAGCAAGAAGATATTTTGGGGGATTTTATTTTCAAAGTTTTGTTTTGAATCTGATTTTAGTGTGTGATCCTGGAGGTTGTAGATGCCCCTTGAAGCAACTCAGTTGAGTGATTGATTCCTCCTGAGTTTTCTAAGGTGTGGCTCTGCATCATTTTTGGTATCAAAGCTCAGCAAAAGGTTTGGAAAAAAGTAGTTGTGTATATGTTTGTGTGATTGTGAAAGATTGAGAGAAATAGTCTGAGAAGAAGTCCAGGAGACTAGATAAGAAGAAAATAACCTAGCTGAGGAATGATGGGACAAGAAGAAGTAGCTTTATTGTATCTTTTTAGAAGGTATCGACAGAGAAAGGATTCTAAACAGAAGGAGATAGGGGAAAAGAAGAAAAAAGAGAAAGAAGAAAGGAGAAAACAAAGAGAAGAGCTAAGAAAGATAGAAGAGGAGATAAACAATCTGAGAAGGAGACTTGAGGAGAATGAGGCTAAGTTGAAAGAGAATAAAGCTAAGTTGAAAGAAGTGTAGCAAGAACACAAAGTGCAGCAACAAGAAGTGCAGCAAGTATCTCTTGACGAGTGTAGTAACAAGACAAGCCCTATTGGATTTAAATGCAAACAATCTGTGGTTGGAACAATAATGTGTCCTTTGAAAATAGAGAAGAGTACAATGTTGGAAGGTACTCCTATGGAAAATATTTTGGAGGCAACTGATGAAGCCTTAAATATGCATAATGAAGAAAAATGTCAAGAGGAATGGCATGAAGATGAAGCTAAGGAATGTGTAACAGCAAGTTCTAAAGAAGAATTTGATTTATGAGAAAAATTTGCAGCCATTGTGGGAGAATGGAAAAGGCATGGCGGTAGTACAGAAACTCAGCTTGAAGAAGAAAGGAAAGAGTGCAATACTATCATTGTTCTTGAGAAAATTTGTAATAAGAAAGAGATATTTGAAAGTGAGATTACTACAGAAGATCAAGATGATGATAAATGTTTAATAAAGGAAGAAGAGATAAATACGATTCTTAAGATTCAAGATGTGAAACTGGTTGATAGTCAAGAAGCAGATAAGTTTATGGTTACTATTGATGAAGATAGATATGATGCACATTACATGGTGTATAAGGAAGCTCATATTCAAAAAGAGAACTCAAATAATCTTAATGCTGATGATATGTTTTCTTCTAATAATGTTTATGCAGGGATGCAGATTTCATGTATAGTGAATCGTGCTGGAGAATTTTTTGTGACATCTACAGCATTAAAGAATCAAAGCTACAAGGTGGAGAAGTTGGATATATTTTTTTTTTTCTTGTAGATATTCTCATCCTAGTTCAAAGAAATTGGAAAGTTCAAAGGAAGAATGAGATTCATTTCTACAATGCATCATCTCAAGAGGACTTGAGATTCATTCTACAGGGGAGTATGCTGCAGTGGCAGAGAAGAGAAACGCTATAGGAGGCAACATTGTTGAAAATGTAATAGGGAATTTAATGTTATGTTTTAAATGCTTTTAGTTTTTGAAGTTTGTAATAACGTCCTACATGTGGTGGCATACCTAGAGTGGCAGTTCAATAAGCTCTCCAGATATAGCCACCTAGGACCAGGTATGTGGATCTTAAATTAGAATACTTTTTTTTTAGTTCTTAGGTGGAGTGTTTAATGATTTTTAGAATCCAATAATAGGTAGTAGGCAGTTTCAGATTCTTACCCTTTTCTTGGATAGAAGACAAAAAAAATGTTTCTCACCCTTTTATTAGAAAAGGAGAGTTAGTTTTAAATAAGCCGGTTGGCTATGTAAGAGAGGCATTCGAATTTGGGTAATAGAGAAAAGTTTCAATTTTTGCCTTAGAAAGGATATAGATAATCGACTATGGAGTTTGGCAGAAATTTGATCTTGGTCTCTCTTGTCAAAGTGAAAATATATTTTCTTTGAGGACATTCCGGGTTAAAGATCTTGGTGTGCGGGTGAAGATAAACTATGGAGATTTATATATTCTGATTAATCCAATCTTGAGTTTGGTTCAAGTTCGATCTCGGCTAATTGATGTCATGCCCCTTGAAGTAACCCAGTTGAGTGAGTATTCCTCCTGAGCTTTCCAAGGTGTGGCTCTACATCACATGTGGTCTGGTCTACTTCTTTGGAATCATCATTTTTGGAAAATTTATGTCTAGTAAAAATGGGAGTTCCAACTAGTCTTGAGTCTTTTGTTCCAAATTTCTTTAGTATCTCCTTGATTTATTTGGATCGAGTGATGTAGATACCATCTTTCTTCTATTGAATCTATAATCCAAGCAAGAATTTTATTTCTCCAAACATAGACATTTCAAATTCTTTTTTCATTTATTTTGAAATTTTTTGACACAATTCTTCATTTCTTGTGAATAGTGTGTCATCAATGAATATTTCTCCCAACACAATCTTTTTGTCTAGTCCTTCTTTGATATACAAGCTATTGTTATCATTTTTTCTTTGAAAACCAATCTATATCAAATAGTTGTGTAGTCTTCCATACTAGGCTCTAGGAGCTTTCTTGAGACCGTATAGTGCTTTGTGTAATTTGCATACCATGTCCTTTTTTTTAGGATCTACAAAACTTTTTGGCTCTTTAATGTAGACTTCCTCATCAAGAATTCCATTCAAGAATGCAGATTTAACATCCATTTGATACACTTTAAATTCCCTATGTGTTGCATATGCAATTAGAGTTCTAACACCTTCTAATCTTGTAATAGGTGAAAAATTTTCACCATAATCAATACCTTCTTCTGAGAATAACCTTTACATACTAGTCTTGCTTTATTTCTAGACACTTTTCCATCTTCATTCTTCTTATTTTTGAATACCAACTTAGTACGAATTACATTTTTATATTTGGCTCTAGGAACAATAGTCCAAGTTTTGTTCTTCTCTATTTTTTCTTTCTCTTCATTAATTTCTTCAACCCAAGTTTCATTATCTAATGCATCCTTAATATTTCTTGGTTCAAATTCAAAAAGTAAACATGTATCTTTCAATTTTCTTCTAGTCATTATTCCATCAAATTTATCTCCAATTATCTGATTAGGTGCATGCTGTCTTCTAACATATCTTGCTAGAATAGGTTCTTTGGATTTTGTGTGAGTTCCACTATTTTCATTATGAGCTTCAATATTGAGCTCAAGTTCCATTGGCTATGACTTAGGTCCTTCAGACTTAGTTTGAACTATCTTAGTAGCTTCTAACTTGGGTCCTTTAGAATGGGACTCAATTTGCACTTCATGTAACTCGGTAATCATTGTAGATTTAGGGGACTTGAGAGATGAAGTCTCCTTTCTTTCAAATAGATTTGTAAATGTATTAGGTTCATAGTAGATAAATCTTCTGTAATCCTCTAGCTTCTTTTTGCTATCTTTTTCACTCTTTTCTACAAACTCATCAATTCTCACATGTGCACTTTCTATGATCTTATGAGTAGACAAATTCAAACATTTGTATGCTTTACTTCTAAAGGAGTAACCTAGAAATATACCTTCATAACCTTTTACATCAAATTTTCCTTTTCTAGATTCTTTTAAGATATAACATTTTCTTCCAAATACTTTTAAGTAACTAACATTAGGTTTATAGCCATACCATAGTTCATAGAGAGTTTTGTTTGAGTCTTTCTTCATCTAAACTCAATTTAAAGTATGAACTATAGTACTGATAGCTTCCTTCCAGTATTTGATAGCAACATTCTTTTCTATCATTAGTGTTCTTACATAATCCATGATAGATCTATTTCTTCTTTTATCTATACCATTCTGGTGAGGTGTACTAGGGGTTTGTACTTGTCTTTTGATTCCTCTCTCAATGTAGAAATTATTAAATTCATTAGAGATGAATTAACCACCTCTATCTAATCTTAATCATTTCAATCTCTTTATGATTTCTTTCTCTACTCTTGCTCGATACCATTTGAAATTCTCAATAACTTCTAATTTTTATTTTAGATACATCATAATAGTCATTCTAGAATAATCATCAACAAAAATTATGAAATTTTTTTCTCTAGTATAACTCTCTATTCTAATGATTCCACATAGGTTAGTATGTACAATTTCAAAGACTTCTTCTAACTGATAGTTTTTTCTATTAAAACTAGTCTTTCCCATTTTACCAATTTGGCAATTCTTGCACAAACCAACATCAGGTTTCTTCAAACTAGGAATACCTCTTATTCTTCTATATTTTCTTATCTTGACTAGATTATCAAATTTTACGTGACATAGTCTTCTGTGCCATAACTAGCTTTCTTCTACTTGAGCAATATAATAGGAGCATTCACTAAGATCAAGATAAAATAGATTACATTTTTTTTTCTTGCCTAATCAAAGAAGATTTCTTTTGTCATCCAACAATTTTTCTTTGTCATTCATGAATTCAACCTTGAATCGAATATTGTTCAACTATGTGACACTAAGTAGATTATGATTTAGTCCTTCAACCCAATAGGCATTATCACTAATAAGTTCATTGGTTAATGAGATACAACATTTTCCCTTTATGCAACAAGGCTCATTATTACCAAATCTTACACTTCCTCCATCATAATATTCAAAATGCTCAAACTTTGATTTATCTCCAATCATATAGTGTAAACATCCGCTATCTATAATGCATGTGTCATTTTTTATAACATGAGAGATAAGTGCCATCTTATATCCTTCATTATTAGATTCATCTTTTATAGAAATATACACCATTTCATCTTCACTATCCTTAGAAACTTTAGCCATAAAACAAGTTTTCTTACCTTTGTCCTTGTAGTTCTTATGTCTTTTGAATTCCTTCTTGCCTTTGTGCTTGTAACTTTTCTTCTCATCCTTGCTTTCTCTATTTGGAAACCTAGTAGCAATATGACCAATTTCTTCACAAGAAAAATAATTAGAGGGATTATGCCTTTGTACTTTCCTCTACCTTTGGAATATTTCTTTGCAAGTAGGGCTTCAACAATTTCAAGATCATTTTCAAATCTTTTTTTAGTTTCTTCCTCACTTATTGATTGATTGTCCTTTGATTTCTTGTTCTTTTCCTTAATTGAGAGTTTGGCTTCAAATGCAGACTCAATATTCTTGGAAATATGAACATAGTTATCATAGTTATCTAGTTCAAAAGCTCTTAATCTTCCAAGTAGAGCATCCAAGGTCAATTTGTTATTTGGAGCACATCTCATTTTTTGAATAATAGATACTCTAGTTGCATGGATAGGAAGAATAATTTTGTGTACCTTGCTTACAATAATTGCCTCCTAAATGTCTCCTCCAAATGCCTTCATTACACTAACACTGACCTTGATTCTTTCCACATATTTTGCAATATTCTCATCTTCTCTCATCTTCATTTGATCAAATTATCCTCTGAGACTTTTTTCTTTTTCTCTTCTTACATTGTCATCACCTCCATAAATATCTTTTAGTTTGGTCCATGTTGCATGAGTAGATTTATAGTCTTTTACCTCATCAAATTTAGCATAACTAAGAGCATATGCAATATCAATCATCATGATGTTATGGTTCTTCTTCTCAACAATATCTTCAACTGATCAAGTTGCAATGGGAATTTTGTATTCAATATCAAGATACTTGCAATCTAAATAACTGATAGCTAGATGTAACCTCATATGTCCTTCCCATGTTGCAAAGTTGTCTTTGTTCAACTTTGGAATCTCTCTTTTGTAAGATATCCTGATCTTTAACTTAGTTCTTGAAACCTTCTCTGCAAGCACCAAAAGCTCTAATACCAATTGTTGGAAATATAAAGGAGTAAGTGAGAGAGGAAGGGTGAATCAACTACTACAAAAATAAATCCGAGATCCCTTTGGATGTCAGCATAAAGAAAACTCTAAAAACTGAAATATTGATACTCGACATACACATAGTTAATGATGTAACACCATAAATACTGACTATACTTAGTGATGAATTAACTTTGTAGATCTTAAGATTTTATTAGTGATTATAATTACTTTTTCTTCATTTAAAGCATAAAATAAATATCATGAACACATATGGCACCGAGATTTAATGTGGATGCCCAATTTGGGAAAACCACCAATTGTAACTAGTTACTATTTTTCACTCTTCTAGTAGGAGACAACCCTATTAAAGGTTACAAAATACATTGTTGGGTGTTGATGCTATTAAATTATTTAATCACCTTGTTAGGAGTGGCCTTGTTATAGGTCTTTCGGCAATTCAATAAAACTAGAACCTTGTTAGAGGATTTACAAATAGTTATTAAGCCAACTTTGTTAAGAGATCTAGATCATTGCTACAATGGTTAGAGAGTAACAATGAGATAACCTAATTTAGATGCAACTAAACTGTACATTATAGATCTCTATTCTAACTTGTACATGATCCTTCTTGATCAAATATATCCTTTCATCTCCTCAAACATATCTTTCTAACCTCTAGATTCATTTCCTTAGAGAAATATTCAAATATTCAATGATGATCCTTTTTCACACATAATTCTCACTATCTCACAACTTGACCTTATACTTATATCCTTCTTATTAACAAGTTGGCTAGAAGACATCTTAGAATAATTAACATTAATCAGCCTATTTAGTTGGAATTAATAGATAAATTAATTAAGCTCAATATGCCAAAATAGGAAATTACTTCGTTAGCTAACCTAACTCAGTAGACAATAACTCAAAAAAAATTTCCTTGTGTTAACCAACAGAAGCTTGGTTAACACTACAAACTTGCAACAATCCTTTGGTAACTAAGTGAACTTGGTTAACATTGATTCCATGCAACCTTTCCTTCATTAACTGAGTGAGCTTTGTTAGCACTCATCTTCTACAAAATTTCCTTCAATGCTTGAGTGAACTTACTAGAAATTTTCTTCTGAATAGGAACACTTAGTACACACCAAAAACTATCTTCACTATCTAAGAGAGCTCAATATGCACTGATTGATAATTGATATGACATTTGTGTAACAACAAAGACAATGCACAATTAATCAATTGTATCCAACACTTTACTATGCCTCTATAGATAGTAGTGTGTGAGCATGATGCTTCTTGCAAGACCATGTAGTAGGACTAGAACAAAGACATAAGATAAATACACAAGTAGACTTATGATCACCACTATCACCAACACAGTCTAAGTTTGTGTAACCAACAATGTGAGGATTCTCTAAGATGTAGTGAATTCCATAACATGTATTACCCCTAATGTACCTAAAAATATATTTAGAAGATTTCTAATGACTCTCATGTGGATCATTGGAGAATCTAGAGACAAGTCCAACCACAAAGAAAATATCAAGATGTGTGTTTTTTAGGTACAATAAGCTACCCACAACATGTTTGTATAAATGGAAATCCACTGTAGGAGTAGTGTAAGTCATAAATGAAATAATTCTGAACTAAAAATGTTTGGAAGAAGGCTTGCAATCAGGCATGTTGAATCGCTAAAGTATATTGAGATCAGCCTTATTCTTGAGTATGGATATCCCATCCAAATACCAAACAAACTCTAGGCCCAAAAAAAAGTGCAGTAATCCAAGGTGCCTCATCTAAGACTACTATCTCAAAGCTTGTTGAACACTCTATATCATGGGGCATGAGCTACCTATAATAATGTGATCATATACATAAATGACAAGTATCAATAAGTCAGCCCCATGATGAAGAATGTAAATAGTAGGATTAGAATGACACTGAGTCAACTGTGAAGCAAGAAAGAAGGAATCCATCTTCTCATACCAATCATAAGGGGCTTGTTTGAGACCATATAAAGATCTCTAAATCTAGAATACCAATAAATGTTCTTGCACAAAACCATGAGTCTGATCCATATAGATCTCCTCATGAAGCTCTCCAGATAAAAATACATTCTTCATTTCAATCTAAAAAATTGTCCATCCCTATGAAGCTGCAAGAGAGACTACATGGTGAATAGAATTCATCTCAAAAACTAGAGAAAAGATCTTAGAGTAATCTAAACACTCAATTTGTTAAAAAACATTTGCAACAATATGTGCCTTGTACTTTTCAATAGAACCATCTGTAACATACTTGGCTTGGTACACCCACTGACATTGAACAAACTTTCTTCCTTTTGGAAGAGGAAAAAGATCTCGTGTGTAGTTCTTCATCAAACATGAGTACCCCTCATACATAGCCCTATCCCACTATAGGTTTCCTATGGCCTATGAAAATCTATGGGAATCATCTAAAATGACATAACTCAAGAGTCCAATACCAAAAGTTGGAGCATGAGTGTGATGATAATCTCAAGGATAACCTTCCATAGGTCCTATTGCATCAATAGTAGCATGAGCCCACTTGGGAACTCGGTGAACAATTGGTAGAGTTGGTGAAGGGAGGTCAATATCAATATATTCCTTAAAGGATTAATAATCCTATTGAGGAGTAGAGGAAGTATTGGGTAGTGAAGGAGAAGCTAGTAATGGAGGCTCCATGTGAGGATAACACTCATCAAACTCAACATCTCACAAAAACAAGACATCTTTAGGATCAAGATCAAACAACTTGTATGCCTTTACATCCTCATAATATCTAAAAAATATGAGTGGTCAACTCTTCCTCTCCATGGATTTCCACTCAGCATTTGGAATAAATGCCCAAGCCTCACTACCATAAATGTAGAATGTAGAAACATCAGGCTTGAGATGAGTCCAAGCTTTCTTAGGAGTCAAGTGTTATAATTCCTTGTGAGCCATCTGATTCTAAATATAGTTGGTACAATTGATAGCCTCAATAAAAAATGAAGAACTCATAGCTTAAGACTAAATAATAGAATTGGCCATTTCCCATAATGTCATGGTCTTTCTCTATATAACCCCATTTTTGTTGAGGGGTATGAGGAACTATGAATTGAGGTTGTTATCCATGCTTAATGAAAAAATATCTAAAATATTGTTCACATATTCCTCCCATTTTCAGTGTGTATACACCTAATAGAAAGACCAGACTACTTCTCCATAAATATCATAAATATTTAAAATGAGTCAAAGAAATTAGACTTGTACTTCAAAAATTACACCCATGTACATCTAGAGAAGTCATCTATAAAGGTAAGCACATATTGAGCACCTAAAAAGGCTAGAGTGGGAAATGATATAAGATCATTGTGTATCAACATCAATGATGGAAATTGATCTTTGTGATGTTTTCCAACTACACAACCTTGACAATCACTATCAATATGAGATATCTAAGGTAGCCCAATCAGTAGCTCCTATATACTCATCTAGTGTAGATATTAGTGCCAAAATGTTCATGCCAAAGATTATTCACTATGTTTACATGAGAAGTGAGAGAAAAACCTATAGAATCAGAGCTCTTGAAGCCATCAAACTAATGTAATTGATACTAAAGATCAACACTACAAGTAGCAATAACCAACTTAAGATCATGGAGGTCTCAAATAATCACATCATATGGTGATAACTCAACTATCTTTCTAGAGACAGAATGGAAAATCTAAAAGATATAAAGGAGGTTCATAGAAATTGTCAGAACCAAGAGAACATCCTATAGTGAACCACCCTCTATAAAGATAGTTCCTAAACCTATGACTGGAAGCTATATAGTGTCACCAACTACAATTTTTGTAGTAACAATCTAATAAAGTGAGATAACCAAATCAGGTGAGTAGTTCATATATTGTGAAGGACTTGAATCAAGAATCCAAGTATCTATAGAAGATAATGTTCATGTAGAAAGATAATTTCCTTTCACTGAAGGAGAAGGTGGTCGCTTCAAAGAAACAATACTATGTTGCTACATGGCCTCCTCTAAAACTTCAATATAAAGTGCTCTAATCTCATTGATGGTACCAAACAAGTCCTTGAACTTGTCCCACATTTCTTGAGAAGTGGAACACTTATCAAGATTGAACTATAGTCTATCTAAAACACTCAAAGAAATCAAACCCATGGCTTCATCCATCTTATTCTTGTATTGAAAAGTTTGATATTGACTTTAAAATACCAGTTCCACTATATCTAAACAAGACTATAGACCCTTTGAATAAAGAAGCCATTTTATATGATATTTCGATTTGTGATAGTTGTGTGGGTTTAGAAGTATTAGACAAGAAGAGTTCTTAGCCATTTTTTTAATAATTTTTTTTGAAGTTTTCAGATACACTATTATTGTAACAATTTTTTGTTAAAAGCATCCCCATAATGCAAAAAAACTAAACCCCATCTTGTAGAAGGAGTGCGTATACAAGAATAGAGTAAAAATACTTCAGAGTATCATAGATACCTAGTTTAAAATATTGGTGAAATGATAAAGAGTCTAGAGAGTGCTTAAGAAGAGTTTTCTAATTCTTCTTTTGGATCAAAAAATCAAGCAATAATGAACACTAAGTTATGCTCATAGAGGATAGAAGGAATCATGTGAATTTGACTAAATAGATAGGTACTAAACTAGAAAAAAATCCAAAATATACCTTCACCATCATCTTTGTCTCTGTATCTCCTTTCTAAAGCTTCTTTTGGATTAAAAAAAACCTCTATATGTTCAAGTTATAGAGAGAAGACTGCTAGGGTCTCCAAAGGGCTAGCAATATTTTTTATTTTATTTTTAAAAAAATTGCAACCACCATTATACTTATGAAAGATATAAGTATATAGTTAGGTTCTAGTTTCAAAGTGTGCAAGATGTTATGAATGAGTTGTAAGGGATGAAGAGAGGAAGACAATTTGAAGGATAAGAAGAATATTCTTGTGAAGAAGAAAAGCTATATTCTATCAGAAAAGATTAAGTACAAGCTAAAATAGATATCTGTAATTAGAAATTTAGTTGCATCTCAATTAAGTCATTTTATTGTTACTCTCTAACCATTGTAGCAGTGATCTAAATCTCTTAATAGAGTTAGTTTAGAAGCCATTTGTAAATCCTATAAAAAGGTGGCAATTATATTAAATTGTCTAAAGAACTCTAACAAGGCCACTCCTAATGGGGTGATCAAATCCTTTAATAGAGTCACACCTAATAGTGTATTTTGTAACCTTTAATAGGGTTGGCTCCTAATAGGGCTCACTCTAGAAGAGTGAAAAATAGTAACGAGTTACAATTGGTAGTTTTTCCCAAATTAGGTTTCCACATTAAATTTTGGTGTCATATCTGTTCATGCTATTTATTTCATCCTTGCAATAAATTTTAAGTAATGGTAATCACTATAAATATCTTAAAGATCTGAAAAGTTAATTAGTTACTAAGTACATTTAGTGTTTACAGAGTTACAACACTTTATATGTGTTTACCAAGCATCAACAATATTCAACTTTCAGTTTGTAATTTGAACTAACATCCAAGGGATTTGAGATTTATTTTATTAGTAACCAATTCACCCCTCTCCTCTTAGTTACTCCTCTTGTATTTCAAACAAGTATTCGTTGATTGTTAGCATTTGATAATTAGTAAAAGAATTCAAATTTTGGCTGACACAATTAATTTTTTGGATTGGTCAAATCACATATGGGATGCATATTGATGAAATGGAGCATTTAATGTATGATAAACTATGTTTGAGAAGTCCTATGTATGGATTCAAAGAGAAGTTTTTACAAGTGTCTAGAAGGAGAAGGAGGAAATGAAATAATGGAAAGATTTGATGAATCTAACATATCCATAAGATCAATGGTAATATTTAAGAGGCAAAAGATCAAAGCTTCCTATTTAAGGAGACATTAGCATTGACTGAAGGAGGTTAGCAATTGTTGATTTTGTTGATTAGAAACTGGAGGGGAAGGCTATGTAGAAGGAGCGGAGTAGAGGTGAACACTGATTTCTTGAATTGTTTTCCCAACAAATTAGAGTTTGATAATGAAGACATGAATGGAGTATAATAAATGATTTAGTAGATGAGCTACACTGCGATATGTATTTGCAAAAGTGATTTGTGTTTATTAGTTCAAGCCCTATTAATTTCTAACCATTGTATCAGTTAAAATAATTCAATCATGGTTAAACTAACAATCATTTATTAATCTGTTAATCAAGGTAAAACTCTAATTAAATGTTATTAAGTCCTCTAACAAGGCCACTGATAACATGGTGATTACATCCTTTAAAATGTTCACACATAAAAGTGTGTTTCATAACCTTTAAAAGGGTTGTCTCTTAAGTATGATCACTTCAAAAGAGTAAAGGTAGCATGTTACTAGAGGGTTTTTTTCAAATTTGGTTTCCATGTTAAATCTTGGTATCATAGTTGTGAGAATTCTATAAACGATGAGTTTTATTGCTAAATTCTTTAGATTCTACAAGTAGGTTTCCATTGGGATAGTGAACTATAAGTTTATGTTACTATATGTTATGTTTCTATATAGTCACTAAGTTGTTTGAAGATTAAATCTAACTTCTTTAAAGTATTCAAAATTTCAACTGGTACATGTTGACAAAAGGATAACTAATTTAGCACCCCCCCAGTCTTGGTTATTCTAAAATTATTTGAAAAAATTATTGACTTAGAATCTAATTTTGTAATTCTTTATTTAAGGCCAAAACTTGAATGCCTCATCACTATGTATGTTGGTTGTTATTTATCTTGTCTAAAAAATTAGTAAATCTATGAATTGTATGGTCCCTTGTTGTAATTATGTGCTTGGATTTCATGTGTACTCTTTGCAGGGTTTTATTAGGTTTAAGTTTAGTTTATACTACTTAGACATCCTATCATCCAATGCATCAGGTGGTATCAAAGGCTAATTTCTTTCTTGTGCATGAGCTTATGGAGAACCTTAATTGGATTGGTTGTAGGGTAGTTGATCTAAAATCTTTCCTATAACTTGCAAAAGTTTATGATCTTGTATGAACTATTGTCAAAAAGGTTTGAGGTAGAGGAAATGAAGATAATATTATAATGGACAAGGTAAGGTAGATTACAGTGAGACTTGAAGCTATTGAGATGGCCTAGAGAAGATATGTACATGTTGAGGATATTAGTGATGATAAAGAAGAAACACACACTCCTAACCTTAAACCTAAGGTGGAACAAGATGAGTAAAAACATCTTAGATTTTTGTCTAGAAGAAATTATAGACCTATTAAATTTTCTTATTATGATGGGAGACTTAAGACTAATGAAGTATTAGATTGGATCTCTAAGATGGATAAAAGCTTTGATCATGAAAGCACTCCTGATAACAAAAAGGTGAAAATAACATTCACAAAGTTGAAGGGCCATGCTTTACTTTGGTGGGATCACATCCAAATGCAAAGATATAAAAGAGGAAAGGAAAATATCAAGACATGAGAAAAGATGATTAGAAAAGTGAAGAAGTTCCTCCCTATATAATACCATATTAACTTGTTGAGAAGGATGAAAAACCTAAGACATAGAGACATGAGTTTAAAGGAATGTAGTGAGGAATTCTACAAATTGGATATTTTAGATCTAGAAATATGGATGATGAAGTTGAAAAGGTTCCTAGAAACCTAAATTATTTGAGGACATCTATTCACAATGAGATCAGTTATCTTAAGATGGATAGTGTAGAAGAAGCATATCAGTATGCCTTGAAAGATGAAGAAAGATTGGAAAAGAAAAATGATCAAAGACAAAGAGATAGACGTGGAATCAAGGAAGTGAAGAAAGAACCTATGGAAAAGGTAGAAAATCTAATAATATGATGCAAGAAAAAGGAAAGACAAACTAGAAAGAAGGGCCTACTAGAAAAATAGGTAGTTACACTAGAGGTAACTATATTGGCTACTCTAGGAATAATAATGCTAGTAGGAGAGACGAGAGATCTTGGTTTAAGTGTACTCTTTTCATTTGTAGAGAAGAAGGAAATAGATATTTTTAATGTAGTCTATAACTCTAGAAAGAAGACTGGAGGTAATAGTAGAGTATGTGCAGGATCTTGGTCAAGAAAACGATGGCCTTAAGTGGTAGTGAAAAACCAACAAATCAAGGTTGTGTAAACTTGACACATAATTTTAAAGTGGTTCTACACTTTATATCAAAAAGTTATAAGAAAATAATTTGTAAGAAATTTAATGTAGTTTCTAAACTACTAGGCCTTATCTAGAGAAAAATAAAATTAATTGGTCAAAATTTTGGATTTTAATGCAATACTATGAACTTTAGGGTAAAAACAAAAAGTAGGTGTATGTCTGACCACCTTAATCAAAATCAAATGATAATTTTGTTTAATATAATTATACATATAAAAAGTAAACTCATGTCTGGATGTGATGCATATTTTTGAGTATTTTTATTGTAAATAAATAATTAAATATGAATTTTCTACTATGACTTTTTCAAAATAAAAAAACTCTTGTGTCAGACCATCTTAACTAATTGAAAGCCTTACCAAATTTTAAAAAAAAATTCCCTCATATTAGGAAAAGCATAGAATGTGACACAACTTTTGGATTTCAAAAATGTTATACCTTTTCAAAGTTATAGTTATTTTTCAATTAGTATGTCAATTAGCACTTTACAATCATCTTCATTGAAAATTAACAAATAAATATTTATCGAACTTAGAATTTGACAACAACAATATCAATGGAATCTTGAGAGTGTTATAGAAAAAGCCTTTTAGTTTCATTGAATTTCAACGAAAATAATATTCCCAAATGGCTACTCAAAGTCTGAATGTTAATGAAACCTTCTCAAACACATTTTTTGAGTTGATCAAATAAGTTTGGTAAATACCAAGCCTAATCAAATACCAAATTTCAAATTGGGTATTCAATTACAAATTAGATACTAGAGATAAAGTTAGGAATCCAAAAAGTCAAAATTTTCCAATTGCCAAAAATTTTGAGGGAAACTACCCACATTGGAAATTTTGGAGGCAAACAAAAATTTGGGTAGTGTGGGAATTATTATTATTACATATGATTATGATTATTATTATTAACTATTATTATTATATAAGATTATAATTATTATTATATATAGTAATATTATATGATTATTATTATATATAATAATACAAATAGTTATTATTATATTAAAATATACAATATTATATTATTATTAAATATTATATTGTCTCAATGCATTTCATGACAACATATGTCCCCTAGGGCTCATACTGACCCCTTTTGATGCATTCCTAATGGGTCCCTAGGGGACCTATGTTGTGATGATCGACCTATGATCCAATTCAATGCATTCAAACCAACCAAATGTGTCCCTAGGGACATATGTTGTCATGAAATGCATCAAAAGGGGTCATAGGTTTAACGCATTCAAACCAACCAAATGCATCCCCAGGGTCCCTAAGGTCCCTAAGGACATATCTTGTCATGAAATGCATGGAGAGGGGTCATAAGTTAATCTATGAGCCCTCTCGATGCACTCAAACTAAATAAATGCATCCCTATGGGCCCTAGGGCACCTAGGGACATATGTTGTCATGAAATGTGTTGAGAGGGGCCAAGGTCATAGGTTAACTTAGGTCCCCTCTCGATGCATTTGAACCAACCAAATAGGTCCCTATAGGCACTAGGGCCCCTAGGGACATATGTTGTCATGAAATACATCAAGAGGGGTCATAGGTTAACCTATGACCCCTTTCAACACATCCAAACCAACCATATTAGTCCCTTTAGGCCTTAGTGTCCCTAGGAACATATGTTGTCATGAAATGCATTGAGAAGGGTCATAGGTTAACTTATGACCCCTCTAGATGCATTTGAGCCAACCAAATGTGTCCCAAGGGGCCCTAAGGCCCCTAGGAACATATGTTGACCTATGAACCCTCTTAATGTGTCAAGAGGGGTCATAGGTTAATCTATAACCCCTCTCAATGAATTGAAAGAAACCAAATGCATCCCTAGGGGTCCTAAGGCCCCTAGGGACATACGTTGTCATAAAATGCATTGAGAGTCATCAAGGATTAACCTATGACCCCTCTTGGTGTATTCAAACCAACCAAATGCATCCCTAGTTGTCTTGGGGCCCCTAGGGACATATGTTATCATGAAATGCATTGAGAGGGGTCATAGGTTAACCTAAGAACCCTCTCGACACATTCGAACCAACCAAATGCCTGCTTAGGGGCTTTAGGGCTGCTAGGGACATTTGTTGTCATGAAATATGTTGAGGAGGGTCATAGGTTAACCTCTTACCCCTTTTGATGTATTCAAACTAACCAAATTTTTCCCTAGGGGCCCTAGGGACATACATTTCCATGAAATGCATTGAGAGGGGTCATAGGATAATCTATACCCCCTCTTGATGCATTCAAACCAACCAAATGCATCCCTAGAGGTCTTAGGGACCCTAGCGACATACGTTGTCATGAAATGCATTGAGATGGGTCATAGGTTAATCTATGACCCATCTCAATGCATTTGAATAAATAAAATGGGTCCTTAGGGCCCCTAGAGCCCCTACGTACATACGTTATCATGAAATGAATTAAGAGGGATCATAGGTTAAACTATGACCCCTCTTGACACATTCAAACCAATGAAATGGGTCCTTAGGGATCCTAGGGTCCCTATGCATACATGATATGTTGTCATAAAATGCATCAAGAGGGTTCATAGGTTAATTTATGACCCCTATCAATCCATTCAAACTAATGAAATGGGTCCCTAGGGGCCCTAACCCCTCTAGGGATAGACGTTGTCATGAAATACATCAAGAGGGATCATAGGTTAACCTATGACCCCTCTTGAAACATTTGAACCAACCAAATGCATCCCTAGGGGCCCTCAGGATACTAGGAACATACATTGTCATGAAATGAATTGAGAGGGATCATAGGTTAACCTATGACCCCTCTCGATGCATTCGAACTAACCAAATATGTCCCTAGGGGTCCTAGGGCCCCTAGGGACATGCATTGTCATGAAATGCATCGAGAACCTCTCGAAGCATTTGAACCAACAAAATCAATCCCTATGGGCCCTAGGGTGCCTATGGACATATCTTATTATGAAATGAGTTGAGAGGGGTTATAGGTTAACCTATGACCCCTCTCAATGCATTCATACTAACCAAATGCTTGCCTAGGGGTCCTAGGGTCCTAGGGACATATGTTGTCATGAAATGTGTCAAAAGGGGTCATAGGTTAACCTATGAAACCTCCTAGTGCATTTGAATTAAGAAAATATGTCCCTAGGGGCCCTATGGCCCCTAGGGACATATGTTTTCATGAATTGGGTTGAGAGGGGTCATATGTTAACCTACAACCCCTATCGATGCATTCAAACCAACCAAATGGGTCCCTAGGAACCCTAGGGCCCCTAAGGACATATGTTTTCATGAAATGTGTTGAGAGGGGCCATAGGTTAATCTATAACCCCTCTCCATCCATTTGAACCATCAAAATGTGTCCCTAGGGGTCCTAGGGCCCCTAGGAATATATGTTGTGATGAAATTTGAACTAGCCAAATGCGTCCCTAGGGGCCCTAGGGCTGCTAATTGCATCAAGAGGTTTCATAGGTTAACCTATGACCCCTCTTGATGCTTTCAAATCAACCAAATGGGTCTCTAGTGGCCCTAGGTGCCCTAGGGACATACATTTCCATGAAATGAATCTAGAGGGGTCACAGGTTAACCTATGACCCCTTTCAATTCATTCAAGCCAACCAAATGTGTCCCTAGGGGTCTTATGGCCCCTAGGGAGATATGTTGTCATGAAATGCATCAAGAGGACTTATGACCCCTTTCTACACATTGGAACCACCCAAATTGATCTCTAGGGGTCCTAGGGCCCCTAGGGACATATTTTGTAATGAAATTCATTGAGAGGGGGCATACGTTAACCTATGACCCCTTTTGATGCACTTGAACCAACCAAATGCATCCCTTGGGGCCCTAAGGCCCCTAGGGACATATCTTGTCATGAAATGCATCGAGAGGGTTCATAGGACCCCTCTTGATGCATTTGAACCAACCAAATGGGTCTCTAGGGCCTATAGGGTCCCTAGCGACGTACATTGTCATAAAATGTATTGATAAGGGTCATAGGTTAACCTATGACCCCTTTCAATGCATTCGAACCAACCAAATGCATCCCTAGAGGTCCTAGGGCCCTTAGAGTCATATTTTCTCATGAAATGTGTCAAGAGGGGTCATAGGTTAACCTATGACCCCTTTTTACTCATTGGAACCAACCAAAATAGTCCTTAGGGGTCCTAGGGCCCCTAGGGACATATGTTGTCATGAAATGCATTGAGAGGGGTCATAGGTTAACCTATGACCCCTATCGACACATTTGAACCAACCAAATGCATCCCTAGGGGCCCTAGGGTCCTTTGGGACATATTTTATCATGACATGCATCAAGAGGGGTCATAGGTTAACCTATGACCCCTCTCAACACATTCGAACCAACCAAATGTGTCCCTCAGGGCTCTAGTGCCCCCAGGGACATATGTTCTCATAAAATGCATCGAGAGGGGTTAGGGATCATAGGTTAACCTATAACCCCTATCGATGCATTTGAACTAACCAACTAGGTCCCTAGGGGCCTTGGGACCCCTAGAGACATATGTTTTCATGAAATGCATCAAGAGGGGTTGTAGGTTAACCTTTCACATTTTGATAAGAATCTGTCCAATGATGTGACGAAAGAAATTACCCAAATTTGGAACTCTAGCTCAATAGTATTACCCAATGCTTAAGACATGTTAAAGTTGAGAATTGGTATCAAAGACCACATGCCACATCCTAAATATTTCTTGGAGCTAAGTCAAACTATGTTGTTCAAATAGTTTACAAAGAGTCATCCAAGTTTTAATAGATCACAAAGGGTTTTTGAATTTTTGAAGCAATTTTATTGTGTGCCACTTAAAATTTGAAATACATGTTGTTGCAAATATCATGTCAATTTTTCCATGCACCATGAACTATTAAACTCCATTTGTTCTACTTTTAATAGTAAAGAAATGTTGGAGAATTGTGGTGCCAGTGATCTTCCAAAATCATCAAGAGACTTGCTAGATCAATTTTTATGTCATAGAGTTGATGGTTGTTTCTTTTCTAGAAATTCTTGCTTAAATGAAAAGTGTTCAGAATATGGTGGCTTATCCAAGTTTGACACATGTTTTGGTGAGGGCTACCAACTAGATCTTGGGAAGACAATAGTAAAAAAAAATGGTATATGAAATGGTGAAATACACATTGAAGAGTGGGGCTGAGGGCTCTAGATGTGAATTGGTTGCAAAAGAGATCAGTGTGGCTAGTTTTATTTCAGATTTTAAGACAAATCTTTTCTACAAGTATGTAAGACATAGTCGCAGGTCTGAGTGGTTAGATCAACAATATAGAATGTGTAAGGAGACTTTTCTCATTGGTACTATTATATTAGTTGTTAACTTTTCTAAGAACTACACATTGTAGCCTCAAAATGAGACACAATCTTAGTATTACAACTCCATTTAGATTTCTATTTTCATCGACATAACATATAGACATGCCCTTGATAGTGTGGAAGATAATTAGAAGATTATTAGAGAGTACCATTTTTATATGAGTAAAGATAGATCTTACTCTCATGAGTTTGTGCAACATTTTTTTGAGACCATGTACGTGAGTGTTGTTGTAGGGGTATCTATTGAGGTTCTTGTGGCACATGTTTTTGTTGTAACAGATATTGCTGGTATGTAATTTATTGCTCAAGATGTCTTTGATATTTTGTTTGTCATTTGAGTTGTTCTTGGTGTTTAGCAAACATTTCTTGTTGTTGTTAGAATTGTTGCTGAAATTGTTGTTGATAAATTGTGTGTAAGTCAAGTGGGTTCACATGGGACTGCATATTAGGAATGTTGGATGTTTTCCCCATTTGAGGTTGTTGTCATTGTTGTTGATGCTATTGTTGATATGTGAGATGTGTGTTAAGTGGATGTAGACTTGGTTGCACCTTGGAAGTGTTGAGTCCTTGTACCACTGTAGGTTGTTGTTGTCATGGGGGTTGACTAAGTCCTTGAGAATTGAACATCATGTTTGGATTGTTGTTTTGGTACCTTTGTGTGTTAAATGTTCCTACTTCTGAACTCATGTTGACTTGATTGTGAGATGTGTCCCTATTGGGAATGGGCATAATCTCAATAAGAATTTTCCTTTGTGTGTGCATAGGGATGGTTACACTTGATGTTTCACATGTTGTACTTATGAGAGGCTCCATAGCATTTGATATCATAGCACTTGGTAAAGTTAGGAGCAAAGGTGTACTTTGTTGATTTGCCTCTAGAGAAGGTATATCTGGCATCCCTAGAGCACAAGTCCCTTTAGATGCATCTTTTTGTTGCATCATGTGACTGAAATCAAGTCTTAATGTCCTATTGGGGTGTTTAGGGATTGGTGGTATTTCATCAAACAAGGGGTTAACATTGATGTGTTTAAATGTACTTTGGAGGATTTTGACAGTTGATTCTTGATGGGACCTTATAGGTACCACTATCATGTTTGAAAACTCCAAAGGTTTTTTTCCTTTATCTAAGTCCAAATTGATCATGGGTTGTATGTTTTCAATTGTTGTGTTGGTTTGATTTTTGGACTTAGGACCTTCCAAGTTTGGGTTAAATTTGACAATTTCTTGGGCTGCCAAACATTTGAAGTTCTTGCAAAAACTTTTTTTCTTGACATGTCCTAGCCATTTCATCATCACTGATGCCATAATCTAGATGTCAAAGTCATCACTTTGGTGTACAGTACCTTGTTAATGTTTGATGTGTTAGGTTGGCTGAATTCGAAGGAATGTGATTGTTCATCCTCAAGTGTGGTTGGTACACTTCCACCTCAAGGTGGTATTGGCATGAATATAGGTTCAAAGTTAGGACTCCATTGAACCATCCCATGTGTGGGGGAAGTGTTTGGAGGAAATCTAATGGTAGGTACATTTTTTAAGGTTTTTTATTTCATAGCTTGGTTATGGTGCTCTTGTGGATACATGTTTAAGGGGTTTGTGAGTAAATGTATTGATGCCTCGATTTGTTCTTTGTCAAAGCTTTGTTGGGTTTTCTTGCTCTTTCTCTATCTTGGATGAGGTTTTGGTTGTGTATGTGCCTCGAAAAACAAAGGTCGATAGAGTTCCTTGGGTCTCTGAGCTGATTGTGTCCTAGTAAGTGCTGGCATGATACCTAAGAATGCAGATACAAAGGCAATTTTGAGTGTTTTGGTGATTAAGAGTGGTAGGTATGCAAGATATGAGTTTTTTTGGGATTTTTAAGTGTTTAGGAATGTTATTCAATGTGAGGAAATGATAAATGAATTAGGGTTTTGATGTGAAAAGTGCAAATGTCCTAGGGATGTTATGCAAATGCAAATGCAAGGTGATGTTTCGAGGGTATGTAAAATGAAGGTATGCAAAATGAAGGTTAGGGTTATGTTTTGAACTTGGTAATGACACTAATGGTAGGTGTATTCAAGGTAGACTATGAAAAGGATGGTTTCCAAGGGTTGATAATGATGTTTAGGATATGTAAAATGAGGGTAAGTGATCAAGAAGGCAATTTCGTTAATGGGTCATCTAATAGGGTTTGGTAGTGAGAATGATACTAAGGTTTGGACCATGCAAGATGAAAGGGATATACCACTAGGGTAAGTCAAAGTGATGTTTGGGGATGCTAGGGATATGATTATGCTATGAAAAGGGTATATGGAAAGTTTTGAACTTAGGTAAAACCTTTTAAAAAGTATTTTGTCTAGGAGTTTAACCTTGTGATAAAGGACTTTGGATCTTTACCAAAAAGTGACAAAAGATGAAAAGATCAAATTGGTAAAAGATGACAAGGTCAAATCTATCAAGACATAGACATATTTTTACCAAAGAAAATGATAAGAAAAGATAAAAAGACTAGTCAAGATCCATTATCTGTCAACACTAGGAGATACTCTAAGACTCATACTTTGTCTAGATTTTTAACTAGATTCAAAGGTTTTGGGGGTTCAAAATGATGTTTAGAGGACCCAAAATGGTGGTAATGTTGAGTGGATGTGTGATATGGACAATTCCTATGATGCAAAAGGGTATTTTGGGTGCAAGATACAGTTTTGGGTCAAGTGCAGAATGGGGAGGTGTAGAGGGTCCTAGATGCAATTTTGGGGTCCTAAAGTGCAGTTTGGAGGCCCAAAATGGTCATGCAGGTACCCAATTGCACCCTAATAGTTCCAAGTGTACCTTAAAAGTACCAAATATGTCATTAATGCACTTCGAGCTAGTTTGGGCATAGGTGGTAGTTTTTGGGTGCAGTTGGTAAGCTAGGAAGAATGTTTCCTGATTCTGAAGGGTATGATTACAAAACTGATATGCCAGGAGGCTAAGATGCTGGGGTTGATGTTAGGATGGGTTTGGAGATGAAAAATATAGGTTATTACCTATATAATGATGTCTTAAGTGAAGGTGATGAAGACTAGGTGATACAAAATGCAGATCTAAGCAAGCTAGTGCAAGGGGAGCTAACTAGGTACCTAAGGACATTGTTGAAGCCCCAAAATGTTATCTAGAACCAAAAACTAGGTATTAGGACCACCAAGTGTGCCCAAATAGTGTATACTACATCAATAATGTAGTTGGTAGTTTCTGGGCATAGTTGGTAAACTAGGCTGAAACTGAGGCAATTCTAGGAGCTATGGTTTCCAGATTGACATCACAAAGAGGTAAATAGTAGGGGACAATGTCAAGACTAGTATGAATTCTAAAAATGATGGTTAGGACACTTTTAATGATGGATAAAGTGGTCAAAATTATGAATAGGTATGCAAAGATGCAAGGTGGTGAATGCAAAGTGTTGATTTTGAGATGGGAATGAAAAAACTAAGGGAGGTAAACTAAACCTAAATAGATGCAATATGAAAGGTAATAGATGTTAAATGAGGACTAAAAGGTGCAATATGAAGTCCATATGATGCATGAATGAGGCCTATACTGGGGTGAATGCAAGTGAAGTCTATGGAAGTGTGAGATATATGTTTTTCCAAGCATGTTTAGGAGCACAAGTCACCATGTTTTCCAAGGTTTGAGTGTGTTGGACCAAAGTTTGGAAAGTTTGATAAAGATTGAAATTTTTTGGCAATGTGTAATGTTTGGAGAAGGTTCAAGGTGTAAATTTTAATATTGGCTATTATCTTGATTATGTTTTACACACATGCAAGATACATTAAGACAATAATAGCTGTTGTTAAAAGTTAACAAACACACCACAACCTAGGTTTTTAGGACTATATCCACTGAATTCCTACTTGCATGCTTATCCAAAGTGGACAACCTAGAATCTTACCACCACAGGCTCCCCCTTACAATGCACTCACTTCTCAAGGCTACCAAGATCCACTTCCCAAGGGGTATGACTTCCCAAGGGACTATTGCCTCTACTAAGGACTGTGAGAATGTAAGATGTCTTCATAGGCATGGGTGACCCCTTGAGCCAATGGATAGAAATGATTTTGGCCACTAAAACATGATTTTTAGTAAGGGCATTCCGTTCAGCAAGTAAATGATAAACTTTCGCAAAAGGTCTCCCAGCCCCAAGAATTAGGGTCTGACGCACCATAAGGGTACTGGAGGAGAGCTATTGCGCAGCAATACCACTAACATGGCTTTCACCATAATTGAATTTTATATAGTGGCTAGAATGTTGACCTGGCTTTTGGCTTATTACCACTCTAAGGTCATCTCCTAGCATACCCAATATCGAGTATCTTGGTCCAAGGCAGGCCTCCTATAGAAGTTACACAAATTTCTCTTACACCCAAGATCCACGAATGGCGAGGGGAGAGGATATGTCCAATGCAACTGCTAGGGATTTAATACTATAGGCATGCTAGGCAGAAAAGAAAAAGGTTCATCTTAAGCACCAAATGAAGTGTTATCTAATCTAAGAAATCCACACACATAGTTTGGAAAGACACATAGAGTCTTCAACAATGTCCTGCAAAGCACACATTAGTAGTTTCTTATGATCACATCTTTATCCAATGATTGTCAAATGCTGAAAATAGACCATCAGTAACATAAAATCATCTAATCTATGTCCTAGAGAGTGATAGGAACCTTAGATGAAAATTTTGATTGATGCATGTGCTTACTATGAACCCAAGTGTGCTTTGACAGAGCAGATTGCTCCCCAGAAGGCCAAAATGGCTCTGAACACCCCCAAGTGCACCTAGACAATGTAGACTACATCAATGATGCAGTTGGGGCCCACTTGGGTACAGTTGGTAGCTTTAGGGCATAGTTGGGAAGTCAAGTGCAAAGTGTGGGGAAATGGTGCCTAAACAAGACCCAGAAATCAAAATTTTCAAAACTACACTCCCAAGTACACCCAAATAGTGTAGACTATGTGAATGACATAGTCGGGGCCTAGTTGGGCATAGCTAGTAATTCAAAAATAACAAAAAGAGGTTTTGGTGGCTTCTGGAGTCCTAAAACTACTCCTAGGGGTCCCAAGTGCGCGCTGACAGAGAAGAGTGCACCCTAGGACAACAAGCTAACAAAATGCATGAAACAAGAGCATATAAGCTTTTTTCTAGACCCCCTAATTAATCTAGGTGTGAAAAGGAATAGCAAATAGTCATTATACCCTTTCAAGTGAGCTCCTTCCTTGCACCTGCAAGCACAAAACAAGAAAACCCAAGTTAGATATGCATGTTCATGTCGGGTTCACCAAATGTAGGACCAAAAAATGGGTTAAATGCATAAAATACTATGAGAAAATAACAAGACTCAATAATCATATATTAGCACCCACTAGTCTACCATAAAAGCCAAACTAATTAATAAAGAAATAGAAACCCCCTCTTTTGTTTGTAGCTCCCATGTCCTTCTTTCTTCTCCAAATGATTGTAGCTCCAATTTGCCTATGGTGCACACAAGATTGAAGCAAAAGTATATGATGTAGTTAATGCCATGAGAATACTAGAAGTTTTATTTTAAGCTTGAGAGAAAATGGTATGAAAATGCAAAGAAGCTAAGGATCTAAGGACTTCAAAGACTTCAAGGATTCAAGGACCAAAAATGAGAGAAGGAGTATCCATTTTATAATCAACACTCAAGGTGAGAGCATTGGATTTGTCACCCATAGATATGTGATTGTATGTCTTGATGACATTCTAATGTTTTTTAAAACTAAGGAAGAATACTTTGAGCACATCAAACAAGTATTGCAATGATTTAAGAAGGAGAATTTGTTGATTAACTTGAAGAAATGTTCATTCATGAAGGAGGAGATTGTGTATCTTGGTTTTGTCATTTTAGTTGATATTTTGAAGATGGATCCTAAAAAAGATAAAATTTATTCTTGACTTACCTACACCTAAGAATGTTGGAGAAGTTATACCATTTCATGAATTTCAAATAGAAACTCATTGAAACTATGAAAGGTGACAAAAAGTATTTCAAATAGATAGATGGAGAACATAAATAATTTTGAAACATGGAAACATCTATTGCCAATTTTCCTATGCTTGCTTTACATTATTTTAATTTAAAGTTTTTAAAGTTGATTGTGATTTAAGTAGAAGTGCCATAGGATCTTTTTTGAGTCAAGAAGGAAGATCTATAAATTTCTATAGTGATACATTGAATGATGCTAAGAAAATATGTTTCATTTGTGATCAATAATTATATTGTATTTTTTACGCTTTGAAGACATAGAGACATTACTCTAAGAAGAGGGTTAACATGATTAAGAAGGTTTTCTATGACAAAATAAGAAAGAGCATTAGAGGAAAAGCCTACATGGAATAGCTTGTTCATTGGAAACATAAACTGGATGAAGACAATTCATGGGTAATTCAAGTTGAGTTGGATTTCTATGATTCAAGTTAGAGCATTAGGGGTTCCTGATGTGGAAATTAATTCTTTACTTACCTAAGGTGTTTGATGTAGAAAAATTTTTGGTCAATGAGAAATCTTACATCACACCAAAAAATTTCTTATTTTTTATAATTCTGTATTGTTGATGATGTAGCCATTGCTACCTTGATTCTGTGCTACGTGTAGTTAGGATGTTGTTGAGAACCTATTTTCAGTCCTTAAGCTAAGTGCACAAATGTTGATGTGCCATATTTCTCGAGTACAATGTCATTCTTCGAGGTCTTTGTTTCATACTATTTGCATGCTTGCACAATTGGGACAAAACTACTAAATTGTGTTTGAACCTATCTTGAAGAGAACATGAACAATTGATGCACATTTCTTGTGTTTGCTAGTAAACACATTTGTTCTTTCCAGTTCTTACTCACTAATGCCCTAATTTATGAACAAATTCTGATTACAATAGTTTAGAAAGTGATTTCTTAAAGATTTTCTTTCCTCTAAATTATTAGTTATATCTCCTGATTTTTAAATTTGCAATGAGTTTTTTCTTTTTTATAAATCTAAATAGGGTATGTTCTTAACTAGAGAATAGGAGAGGAAAACTAAGTCAAACCTATATAGGAATTAACTTATGGAAGAAGTAACACTTTGAAAGTTATTCAAATCTAATGAACTCACACATCTTATGAATTCATACTAAAATTAATTGATTTATCTAGGAACTAATTTGAAGAAAAAGATTATATAGAATGAAAAAATTTGAAGAATCTCTTCATATTTAAGTGACTATTCCTATCCATTCAACAAGTTGTATTAAAATAGAGGAAACAAAACTTTGTGTATTCCTCTCTTCAATTCTAGATAAAGAGAAACAAAAAACTAATAACAACTATTTCAAATGGAGTAGAAAATTATTGATACAAAAATACCATTCAATTGACTCTACAATATCAAGTCTTTCATACTAAAAATTTGGCCACCTTTCATTAGTCTTTCATTATCATATGTAGAGGATTCTGAGATGACCATTACAAAGGAAGTTTAATTAGTTCATCTTCTCAAAAATAACAAATGGAAAAGAGCCATTTTTTCTATTACGAAGACTACAAAATAAAAATGGAAAGGGTGGAATATGAATCACTTTGTGTTCTTCCCTTTCTTTGCTTTTTCCCTACAGGCTTTAGCAACAACAATGACTAGAATTAGCTCTTCATGTTTATGCACATGCATGTTTGTGTATCACAAGAGTCACTTGGAGTGCCCCTTTGGCCAAATCTTTGACAATGCCCAATCAATCTTGTAATTCCTTTGTGGCTATGTCCACAACTCCACCAAGCTTTTGAAGCTTGGAAACTCTATCCTGATGGCTAGAAGTCATTGTTGTTAGCTTATCTATGTAATTGGTAAATTTTTCTTGCATGAAAATCACCCTAATTATTGCTTTCCCTTGCCCACTAGATTGTTAATTTGTATGAAAGCCTCTTAGCAATTCATAATATCTATCTTGCTACTTATTTTCTTTGTCTTTAGTTTCCTTTTGTCCTTCTTCTGCTACCAAAATCATCTTAGATTTGAAATGCATACTTTGAAACCACTCAACAAGGGGCTCATCTCGCTTAGGAAAAATCTTTGCTTCAAGTGTGTCTTTTAATTTCTTTTGGATGATCATTTTCAACAGGGACACACAATCATCACTCTTAACTTTATTTATGGCCAAGGTGGCCCTACTTGATGTTATATTATCCTTGTCTATTTCTAATCTTAAAATGGCATTACCAATCTGATCTATAATAGAGAGTCCTTCCACCTGGACCTTCTCAACCGCCTCTTTGTCAATTTTCCCAAAATGTTTATCTTCTTGAAACTGGGAGATAAGTGCCTAGACATCTGTAGTGGTGGGATCTTTAGTATTGGACACACTAGAAATACTTGTGGTGGCTAACTCTCTCATGAAACTATTTAATTTTTGAATTTCAGCTTTCATTTGAACCTTTGACAACTTGAGGGTTTCTAGTTGTCCTTTGATCACTTCATTTGTAGACTTCCATAAGCCAACTATAGTGTCATGCCTAAACTCCTTGAGAACTACTAAATGCATGGTGAAATCATCTATAGTCATATCTTTAATTCTTCCTTTCTTGTTAGGTTTGGATATCTCCATTGTTAAATGTCCTATTTCAATATCCTACCCAAGGATGGACAAGGTCTTCTATTTCGTCACCTTGGTTAATGCAGATCTAGAAAAAAAGCCTAGGGACAAGATATCATGAGTAAGAGCACCTTCATCCTTCCTTTTTCTCTTCTTGTCCAAAGTATCTTCTAACCATGAGTCTATACCAATCACTTTTGAGGCTATCCCAAGAGAATCTATACTAAACATTTTCCTTTTGACCAAAGTGAGTGCCTTCATGGTTGAAGAGAAAGGATTATTTTGAGCTTGAGAGACAAGCTTTGAGGACTCCTAACCTTTCTTAGTGTCTATAATCTTCTTAGTTACTTCCTCTAACTCTGGACTCACTATCGCTACTCCCCCCATCTTATAAATCTACTACTTGTACTTGAGTGCTACTTGGCAAGAGAAGCGTAGCACTCATAGTTGGTACAAGACTACAATGAGTTGAAGGGACTAGAGTAACAACACTATCCTTTGGCTCCTCTACTTTCTTCTCAAATTTTGGTTGAGCATCAACCACTCGAGGGGATCCATCTTGACAAGTTTTTGTTAAAGGAATTTTTTGTATAGAGGTTGATCACCTCCACCAGCTAGTTGAGCTAGCCCCTAGGTAGTAGCTAGTGTTAGACTCAGGGTACCACCTTGGGAGGAAGAAGGAACTATAGCTATTGGAGAAGCTTGAGTTTTCACACTTCTACTTTGGCTCCTCTTTCCTATGGTACATTCAACCCATTTCTTGGTCCTCTTAACAATTCTAGCCATCATAACCTCTAGATCATCCCCAACATCTTCATAGGGCTCTGAACTAATAAGGACATTTCTTAGCTTTGTTAAATATGCATTACTATACATATTATGCCCATCATCTTCAATTACTTCAAAATTAAGGTTAATTTTGTACATTTTTACTTGATCCACTATGAATTTGGCAAAAACATGGTCTTGACTATCAAATTCATCTTTGCAATCTGCCCAATAGTCTCCAACTGTGGTTATGTGTTTGATCACCCTCCCAATTTGCAACACTTCCCTTGCATAGCATTCAGGTCAAATATAGGTTTCAAGACCTCATGCATCTCCAATTTGTATTTCATTTCAAATTCTTTCAGCATGTTCTTTGCATCTGAATGAGACTCACAACTAAAAGCTCCAACCTTCATAGGGAAATCATATCCCTTCTTCAAACTCTTGCTTAGCATGTTCACTTGGATCACTTGCCTCATGATTTTGATTAGCACAACCATGTCACTTGGATATCTTAGTAGCTTCAAGGGGAATCCATTGAATGCTGCAAGACACAAATATGAGAAAGATGATAACTAGATAAAATAGCTTCTGAATTGACTAATAGTTGCCATTGCTTCTAGATTGAATCTCCTCTCTAGGCATCCCTAGAGCTCCCTATAAATTCTCTCTGTAAATGCATCATTAAATCTTATATATTCTACATAACTATTTTCTAGTTGCAAACATGGGTAGAACTCATATGACTTTACATCATCAAGAAAAAGAAATAACTCTCGAGAGACCCGACCATAACTATAGAGAAGCTAACATGTAAATTAGAAAAGAGGACAAGTAGAAAGTGTTGTAGAATTTCATGATATTGAGAGCATTGGATAAGTTCTCACATACCTTGTGAGCCCAGTCAATATATTGAGTATCTAGGTAGATAACTTGTACCAAAAAGAAATATTGCTCAATGAAATTTAAAGCTTCTACCTCATCTTTCAGCTTGTGCAAGAGAACCAGGATGTCCACAATCTCAGGCTTGAGATTAGTGGCAGAAAGAGCCTTAGGGACCTTACTCTTGGAAATATATGGCTTTTAAAATCATGATTTCATAATCTCCTTCCTTAAGACCACTTTCTTCATGAAAAACTTACAGATGGCTCCACCAATTATAAAATTTGAAAACTCTTCTCGATCTAGAATTCTGAGGCAATTTATTATAGTTTGCATATTAGTGGAGATCAAGACTCTGTCATCTAGTAATACAGTTTATTTGGTTTCTAGGTTATAATGGTTAATACATTCACATATCAACTCTAGAGCTTGGACTACAACTGGAAAACCTGCTACTTCAACTACTTTACATCCTCAGAGCTTATTAGTTATAGGATGAATTGGCTCTAATCTCACTCTCTTCTAAAAATCTTGCATATCATAGAAATGGACAGAAGTGCCCATGAAATTTTGTAGACTAGACTTGATTCCATTTAGCCTATCAAAGACCACAAATCTAGTTGCCATTTTATTTGAGAATGAATTGAATTTTGAATCTAGAAGGATAAAAGAACAACAAATGCACCAACACAAGCTTTTTGAAAAAGTTGTACAAATTAATGGAATAATAGTTCAAGAAAGAGTGGTAGTTTGTATAACTATTTATGTTTCCATCTATATAGGAGTTTTAATTGACTCATTGATCTTTAAGATTCATGCCAGAAGAATGAATTGGAGGATAAATCCATTCAAACAGTAAATTCAGAGGTCTTAATGGATAACTTGGCGTCTTTTCACTATTTTGTTGACCCAATGGTAACTTTCTATCCATTCACACTTACTTTCCTATTTTCCCATTAAGTTTCTAGAAATTATGAATAGAGTACTTTGTAAGGAAATAGCTACCAAAACAATTTTTTCCTAATAGATCTTTTCATGCAATTTTTAGAGTGCTTCCATCATCATCTTAAGGTATTTTACATATGAAGTGTGAGTTCAATTTACTTATAAACTTGATTTTCTTTAAAATGTCAAAAATCATCTTCATGGGTTGGAAACCTGTTGAGGAGAAGATAATTTTCATTTCTCCTCCTAAGCCTTCTTTTAACTTTTGCCTTTGAATTATTGTTTCCTTGCATTCAGAGATATCCATAAGGAGTGTGAATCTTATTTGGGGACCCACCTCAAAAAATTAATTTCATGGGTGGAAAACCTACCTAGGAGAAGTCAATTTTTAATTTTTCCACCTAAGATGATTTTGAGAGCTATGACAAGTCTTTAATACCTCCTGAGGTAGATAATCATAAAATAAATAGAAATGCATCATAAGATACTTTATCACCTTCTTGTTGAGGCTCATATGCATCATTTGGTGCTCTCCATGGGAAATTGCCTTCATGGGTTGAAAACCTGCTAAGGAGAAGGAAAAGTCTAGATTTTCACCAGCTTCCTTTTATGGAGAGTATGATAGGCTACAAGTGGATTCAACTCTTATGAATGATCATTGCATGTTAGATAATCTCCATCAGATTAGGTACTAAGCTACCCGCAAAAATTCATAGCATGAGGGAAGACTAGCTGGTTATGAAATGTGGGGAAGGGAAAGATTAAAAAATTTGATGAAGACTCCACCTAAGAGGACTTAGACCTAGACTCAGACATACCTAAGACTTAACTAGGACACAAAGTTCCCCCCTTGCAAAATGCTTATAGGGTGAAAATTGGGCACCAACTGGCTCTGACTGGGGACTTGGATAGACCTTACCCAAGCAAGGAATCCAAAATCTCTAGTTTCACAAAAATAAAAGGATGCACACAACAAAACTAAAGCAAGGAAAAATGAGGAAAAGAGGAAAACAAGGGAAACCTAGCTAGGAAAACTAAAGAACAAGAACTAAACTTAACTATTGTAGAACACAGGGGTTACCTACTTTCATTTTGAAATTTGATAAAGCTTTAGATCCTGACCATTGTAGGTTAGAGGTAACACTTCACCATCTTGATATGCCAATTTAAAATAATTATTCTCAAATGCTTGATGAATAGTTAATGGGCCTTTCCACAAGGTATCAAATTTATTCTGCATACCTTTTGGAGCTCTTCACTTATCCCACAGTAACAAACTATTGCCTACCACAAATTAATGTGACCTCACCTTTTTATTGAATAGGTTGTTTGCATGCATTTGGTGTTGTGCTATATGATCCACAATTTTATCTCTTTCCTCTTTGAGTTTGCTCAAGTAGAGAATTCTCTTTTCCAAACCATCACTATAGATATCATCTTCAATTACTATCCTTAATCTATTCATAGCTAATTTTGAGGGTAATAGAAGATTGAATTCGGTCTTGTAGACCAATTCAAAAGGAGATATACCAATTGCCCTTTTAGGTGTCACCCTTTCTACCCACAGTGCCTCGTGAATTTTCTTGTGCCAAGTCTTTTGATTGTTTGATACCACTTTCTTAACAATATTCATCAAGTTTTTGTTACTAGACTCTGCTTGACCATTTCCTTGTGGGAAATAATTAGATGAATGACTAACTGTGATTCCATGCTCAAAGAAAAAACTAGTAATCTCTATTAAAGAGAATTGCACTGCATTATCCATCACTAATTTGATGGAGACACTGAATCTAACTAATATGTTTTCTTTAATGAATTCACATACTACTTTAGAAGTACTCTTCTTGGTTTCCTTTGCTTCCACCAACTTAGTGAAATAGTTATCACATATTGGTGACTAGTACTAGATGTTCGGTTGATGGGCCCAATGAAATTGAGACTCCATTGTTGAAAAGGCCCTTTGATGATGATGGGCTTGAGAGACAAAGTAGATAATTGGGGACGCTTGGTGAACATCTTACATTTCTCACATTTTCCCACCCAAGAATAGGAATCTTTAAACATTCCTAGCTAGTAGTAACACTGTCTTAATATCTTGAAAGCCATGACTAAGGATGAGAAATGTTCCTCATAGGCTCCATCGTGAAAATTTCTCAACAACTT
The DNA here is from genome assembly GCA_028749045.1 of Cupressus sempervirens. Lineage (NCBI taxonomy): Eukaryota > Viridiplantae > Streptophyta > Pinopsida > Cupressales > Cupressaceae > Cupressus > Cupressus sempervirens. The sequence goes on from CM053783.1 coordinate 299,795,964, forward strand.
TTCTTTCTGCTATTTGTCTACGCACCAAAGAAAAGTACCATCCATAGCCCTTTTAAACAATTTCCCATCACAAATTACATATTTAGCTACTTTTAGTTTAAGATCTCTTCTTTGTCTTGTTGTTAAGCCTTCTGGACATGCTCTATAGGTCAATAAGTAAGTAATATTCTCAAACTAGGAATCTTGCATGTCTACTACTAATACTAGTTGCTTTCCTCCTAATTCTTTAGTTTCTTCAACAACTCTATTTTTTGCAATTTCTTTGCACAAGGCATTGCCTCTCACTAACTTAGTGGGCCTAATTTCAATATCATACTCTTGTGTTTTTGCTATCCATGTTCCTCTAGTGTTACACCCTACATCCTACTGTGTTAATACACTTTTTACTACTACATCTGAGACATAAACCATGGAATGCAAGTGCAAGATGTAGAATCAAATTTCTTTAAGTGTTTCAACTACTACAAAGGCATGTTTCTCAATTTGTGAGTATTTCAACTCATGATTCTTCAGAGGCATGCTCATGAAAGCTATTGGGGCTTGTATTCCTTCGTCATTATCTTGCATAAGTATCACTGATAAAGTGTGTACAAAGGCATAATAGTAAATGACAAAATCTTATTTATAATTCGAGTGACATAATACTAGGGTGTTAGCAATGGCAATCTTAATCTTTTGAAAAGCCTATTTCCTAGCTTCATTCCATTTAAAAAATTAATTTCCTTTCATCATGTCTAGAATACATTTAGTAGTTTCTGCAAAATTTGGAACAAATCTTCTGAGGAAATTTACTTGTCTAAAGAAGGACTTAACTCCTATTTTGTTTACTACAATCATAAATTTTGAATGGCCTTCACTCATTCTAGATCAATTCTGATACCTTCCTAGGAAACTATATGGCCTAGAAGCTCCCCTTTTGTGACACAGAAGATGGACTTTTTAGGATTGAGTGAGATTTCATATTCTCAACATCTTTGTAAGACTTTCTTCAAATCTTCTATGTGAATTTTCCTTTTCTTAGGAAATAAGGTGAGGTTATCCAAGTATATGACTATAATCTAGTCCTTAAGATCTACAAGTGTTTTAATCATGCATCTCTAAAATGTAATGGTAGCATTAATAAGTCAAAAAGGCATTTTATGGTATGTGAATGTACCCCATGGAGTAGTAAAGGTCATTTTGTGTCTATCCTTCTCTTCTACTTCTATTTGATTGTACTCTGAGAAACCATCAAGCGTGGACATCATTTCAACTCTAGCTACTATTTTTAATAGGTAATCCATGTTGGGAAGGGAAAAATTGTCTTTCAAAGACACCTAGTTCAAATTTTGGAAATTTACACATATCCATATTTCTCCATTCTTCTTCCTAACTGGTACTATATTGGCTACCCAGGTGCAATGATGGATGGGATAGATAATCCTTGCTTTCAACATCTTATCTACTTCTCAAAATATGGCATAAGCTACCTTAGGATTATAATTCCTCTATTTTTTTTAGAAGGGTACCACATTAGGCTTTAGGGGAATTTGATGTTTCACTTTCCCATCCCTGTAACTTTTCAAGTCTTCATAACTCTATGTGAATACATCCTAGTACTCTATGAAAAGTTTTCTAGCAACTTCTTTATCCTCTAGTGAAAAACACTTACCAATATTGATCATTTTAGGGTTATAGACATCACCAATATTCACTCCTTCATACTCACCTATAGTAGGTCCCTTTTACACCCTCTTTTTCTTTATGCAGGCATTATGTCTATTAAATAATTTTTCCAAAGATACAAAGTATGAGGGAATGATATTACCTTGTAATTGGAATTCACCAGTTTGATCTCCTTTTAGCTCATGATTAGGGTCTAAATTATTATATTCATTAGACTAATGTTTGCAAGTAGCCTTTCCATTTTCTAAGAATAGTTACAAGATCTTTTAATCTTCAAAAGTTTGCCAAGATTCTATGTTATCTAGAATAGTGGCTCAATACACAATCTCAATCTAGTATTTCTTATCTTTGAATTTAGGATGTGGTAGCAATAGAGAAGTAGAAACTATTAAGGAATCAGCTTTGGTTTTCATTCCCCTTGGTTCTAATTCAATAGCAAAGGCATCTAGGCCTTCTATTTGAACCAAAACTCTATTTTTTAATTTTTTTTTAGCTTATGGTTCTTTTTCCCTATAAGTTCTACATCACCTTAGGCTTTTAGGATCTTTAGCCCATTTTATTTTGTATTTATTATCCCAAGGAGTAAAGCCTTGTATTTTGTAGTGTTATTGGTGCTTACAAACTCCAGTTTAAAAGCCATGGGTTCTTGTTCTCCTTCGTGGGGTATTAACACTACACTTGCACCATACCATGAAGAGGAACAACTTCCATCAAAATCTAATGTCTAGATATCTATTGACTCTTCATTCACATTAGACATTTCTTTTCTTAGGCCTCCACTTCTTTGTTCAGCTAGAGTTTCCTTAGTAAATAACATATAATTGCCAAACTCCAACTCTTGATTAAGAATCTGAGCTTTAGGATCATCTGACTTTAGCACAGTAAATTTTTCCTTTTCTTTAGGTTCCAATCTAACTTTCTTGTTCCCTATGGGTATGACTATTTCAGACCAGTCTAACTTTATTTCTCCTCCTAAATCTCAAAAAAGACTCCTATTTAAGAGAACCCCATAACTTGTTGGAATATCAGCCACTAGGATAGTCCGTAATAGTTTCTTTTCTGGATGTGAAGCCAAGGATACCTGAGCATCTTTTATCTATCCAAGCAAGGGGACTTGTTTGGCATCCATAGAGTAACACCTTCCATGAAATTTAGTGAGGTTGAGACCTAGGGCTTTAGCTATAGAATAAGGCATCAAATTTTTTGATGAACCTAAATCTATTATGTAATTTCTCAATTTGCATCCATTGATATATAGTGAAATATAGAACACATCAGGTTTTTTCCTGGGGGAGGTTACTAAGATAGAATTCTCTTGATTAAATAGGTTAGATGTCAAATTTTCATCTCCTTCTTCAATGGTAACACTATGATTTAAATCTAAATTATTTCCTTTATAACGCTCTACCAGTCTTTTTAACTCAGAGGGATGAGATTTCAAATAATCTATAGGGGAGATCTAGATTTTTAACTCTTTGTAGAATTGAATAAAATTGGAGGGAATTTTGTCCTTACCTATTTGAGATGTCGATGCTCCTTGATCAACATGAATATTATTTGTTGAAGGATTGGGATCATTTCTTGGATCATGACTAGAGGACTGATTCTTGAGCCTTTGACCTTGAGTCAACACTATATATGAAGTTTCATCAATGGTCACATAGCATTCACCCTTAGGTTCAGAATTCAATTCATATTCCAAAAATAAATTCCTAGAGTCACCATTTGAGTACAAATCTAACTCTGAACAAGAAGTTGTGGTATTCAATTCATTGGCAGATAATAACTACATCATATGAGCAATTTCTAGGCAACTCTCACTATCATGATCTGTCATCAAATCAAACACTCAGATGTTTCCTTTCTTTGGTGTAGCCTCAATCACCAACCTTGGTTCTAAATATTGTGAAAATTTCCCATCATTATTCAATCCTGGTGGATTTTGGTAATTTCATTGGTAGGATTGATTAAGCCTAAGTAATTGTCTCTTTACTACTACTAGCTCATTTTATAATTTTTGAATCATGTCATTGGATGATGTGGTATTACTGGAACTTACTTTACTTTGAAGTTCTCACTTCCATTTTCCCACAAAAATCAAGTCATCTTCAAATTAAACTACCTTCTTTTGTGCATCTACCAAATCTATGGGATGTGCTCATCTTAAGTCATAATTGATATCTAGGGGCATTACACTTATGAAGAATGTTTTCAGATTACTAGTAGTAGGTCTATCAATAGTAGGGATTCTACTAGTGATCTTATTGAAAGTAGCAATGAAATCCCTTATAGTCATTGTGGGTTGTTTTTTGATGGATGTTAACTGTGTTAACAAAACATGTTCATCTTCTGTAGTCTTGAACCTAGTCTCAAAGGCTGTTCTCATTGTATCCCAATTGTTAATTGAACCATCAGCCAAATGATAGAACCAGTTTGTTGCATTTTTTGTCCAAGTTTCAACAAATAGCCTTATAGATACATCTTCATGAGTAACTCCTAAGATGTGAGTAGCTATGAAGAAGGCCTTAATGTGTTCATCTATGGTAACCTTCCCATCACCCAAAATTTAGGGAAATTATTCCTTGAACTAGCTGGGAGTGGGTGATAGCTTGTTAATGCCAATGGGCCTATCACTATAGCTCAAGGGGTAGCCATAATTGTTCTAGCAAGGTATAGTAGAAAGTTGACAATGAAGGAGTAGTTACTCTGTGCAAGGCCAATACTTGACAAGTATTATATGAAGAGCTCTAGTTTCTAACAGGTGAAGGTGGTCTATTTTGGCTTTTCTTCTCACCTTTCTTCTTAGGAATATTTAGGATGGGAAAACCAAGTTTTGTGAGTTTATCAAAAATAGGGTCTTGCCCACCCTATTCTTTGGTACCTCTAAGGAATCTTGTTTGTTCCAAGATGCTAGGCTAGTTTTTCTTCGAGCTTCACATCTCAATTGTCTTTTTTCCCTTTGAATGTCTCTCCTCTAAAAAACACTTTCTAATGCTTCAGCTCTAGATTCTTCTTCTTCCAATACTTGGCTAACATTCTTGTAGTGTTTAGTGTTCCTCATATTTCTCCAAATGAATGACTAAGAGATAAAATCATGTCTTCTTGGTCATCTTGGAAACCAAGATTAGGTTTGAGCACTAGGACAATATTCTCATCATGTAGTACCATTTTCCCTCATGTTATAAGATTTATTGGTCAAGTGACTTCTCATCTCCTAGTAGAGTGAACAAAAAATTGTTGGTAAATAGATTTTTTCTTTCTAGTTCTAACTTAAAAATTACCTAATTTATGAACAAATTCTAATTACAATAGTTTGGAAAGTGATTTTTCAAAGATCTACTTTCCTTTGAATTATTAGATACAACTCTTGATTATAAAATTTGCAATGAATTTTGTTTATTCCTAAATCTAAATAGGGCATGTTCTTAACCAGAGAACAAGAGAGAAAAACTAAGTCAAACCTATATAGAATTTAACTTAGGAAAGAAGTAATGCTTTGAGAGTTAATCAAATCTAACAGACTCAAACATCTTACGAATTCATTTTGAAATTAATTGATTTATCTAGGAACTAATTTGTAGAAAAAGTTTATACAAAATGAAAATATCTAAATAATCTCTTGAGTTTTAAGTGACAATTCTATCACATTCAACTTGTTGTACTAAAATAAAGGAAACAAAACTCTATTTATTCCTCACTTTAATTCCAGATAAAGAGAAACAACAAACTAACAACAACTATTTCAAATGGAATACAAAATGATTGATACAAAAATAATATTCAATTGAGTCTATAATCTCAAGTCTTTCATACCAAAAAAATTTTGACCTTTCATTAATATTTCATTATCATACATATAGGATTCTGGGATGATTGTTACAAAGGAAGTTTAATCGGTTCATCTTCTTAAAACTAATGAATGGAAAAGAGCCAGTTTATCTATTACAAAGATTACAAAATAAAAAATGGAAAGGGTGGAATATGAATCACTTTTCCTTCTTCCCTTTCTCTACTTTTTCCTTATAGGCTCTAGCAACAACAATGATCAAAATCAGCTCTTCATGTTTATGTACATGTAGTTTGCATATCTCAAGAGCCACTTGGAGTGCTCCTAGGCTAGATCTTTGATGGTGCCCAATCGATCTTGTAATTCCTCTATGGCTATGTGCACACATTGACCAAGCTTTTTAAGCTTAGAAACTCTATCCTAATGGCTAGAAGTCATTGTTGTTAGCTCATCTATGTAATTGCTAAAGTTTTCTTGCATGACAATCACTCCAATTATTCTTTCCCTTGCCCACTAGATTGTAAATTTGTATGCAAAACTCTTAGAAATTCATAATCCTTGTCTTGCTCCTTCTTTGATTTGGCTTTAGTTTCCTTTAGTCCTTCTTATGCTACCACAATCATCTTAGATTTGAACTGCATACTCTAAAACTAGTCAACAAGGGGCTCATCTCCCTTAGGAAAAATCTTTTCTTCATTGAGCTCTTTTACTTTCATTTGAATGATCATTTTCAACAGGGACACACAATCATCACTCTTAACTTTCTCTATGGCCAAGGTGGCCCTATTTGATGTTATATTATCCTTCTTTATTTCTAATCTTAAAATTGCATTATCAATCTAGTCTATAACAGAGACTCCTTCCACCTTGACCTTCTCAACCCACTCTTTACTGACTTGCCCAAAATTTTTATCTTCTTGAAGCTAGGAGATAATTACCTATACATCCATAGTGGTGGGATCTTTAGTAATGGATAGCCCATAAATACTTGCCAAAAGGGTGGCTAATTGTCTTATGAAACTATTTAGTTCTTGAATTTTTGCTTTCATCTAAACCTTTGACAACTTGAGGCTTTCTAGTTGTCCTTTGATCACTTCATTTTTAGACTTCTATAAGAAAACTTTAGTGTCATGCCTAGCCTGCTTGAGATCTATTGAATGCATGGTGAAATCATCCATAGTCATATCTTTGATTCTTCCTTCCTTTTTAGGTTTGGCTATCTTCATTGTTAAATTCCCTATTTTGGAATCCTACCCAAGGATGGACATGGTCTTCTATTTCTTCACCTTAGATAATACAAATTCAAAATGAACAACTAGGGATAAGGTATCCTTAGAAGGAGTTCCTTCATCCTTCCTTTTTCTCTTCCTTTCCATAGTATCTTCAAACTATGAGTCTATGCTAATCACTTTTTAGGCTATCCCAAGAGAATCTATATAGAACATTTTCCTTTTGACCAAAGTGATTGCCTTTATGGTCGAAGAGAAAGGATTCTTTTGAGCTTGAGAGACAAGATTTGAGTACTCTTGACCTTTCTTTGTGTCTACAGTCTTCTTAGTTGTTTCCTCTAACTTGATGGAATCACTATCACTACTTCCCCCATCTCCTAAATCTACTGCTTGTACTTGAGGGCTACTTCATAGAGGAAGTCTAACTTTTGTAGTTAGCATAGGATTACTATGAGGTGAAGGGACTAGAGTAATAGCACTATCGTTTGGCTCCTCTAATTTCTTCTTAGCTTTTGGTTGAGCACCAACCACTCAAGGGAATCCATCTAGACAATTTTTTGTCGAAGGAATGTTTTTTCTCGGAGCTTGATCACCTCCACCCACCAGTTGAGTTGGCCCCTAGGTAGTAGCTAGTGTTACACCTAGGGCACCACCTTAGAAGGAAGAAGGAACTATAGCTACTAGAGAAGCTTGAGTTGTTGCACTTCTTCTTTGGCTCCTCTTTCTTATGGTCCATCCAACCTATTTCCTAGTCCTCTTAACAATTTGGGTCATCATAATCTCTAGATCATCCCCAACATCTTAATAGGGCTCTGAACTAATAGGGATATTTCTTAGCTTTGTTAAATATGTATTACTATACATATTCTACACATCATATTCAATTCATTCAACATTAAGGTTAAAACTTTGTACATTTTTACTTGATCCACTATTAATTTGGCAAAAGCATGGTCTTGGCTCTTGAATATATCTTTGCAATTTTCTCAATAGTCTTCAACCATCGTGATGTGTTTGATAACACTCCAAATCTATAACACTTCCCTTCCATACCCATTTGGGTCAAACATATGTCTTAAGACCTCATACATCTCCAATTTGTATTTCATTTCAAACACTTTCAGTACATTCTTTGCATCAAAATGAGACTCATAACTAAAAGCACCCACCTTCATAGTGAACTCCTATCTCTTCTTCTTCAAAATCCCACTCAACATGTTCACATGGATTGCTTGCCTCATGATTTTGATAAACATAATCATGTCACTCAGATATATTGATAGCTTCAAGGGGATTCCGTAAAAAGGCTACAAGATGAAAATATGAGAAAGATGAGAACTAGATAAAATAGCTTCTAAACTGACTAATAGCTACCATTGCTTCTAGACTGAATCTCCTCTCTAGACATCCCTGGAGCTCCCTACAATTTCTAATTGTAAATGCATCATTAACTCTTATATATTCTACATAACTATTTTCTAGTTGCAAACATGGGCAAAACTCATAAGACTTTACATCATTAGGAAAATTTTCTACTCTTAGGAGACCCATCCATAACTTTAGAGAAGCTAACATGTAAATTAGGAATGAGGACATGTAGAAAGTGTTGTATAATTTTGTGGCATTGAGAGCATTGGATAAGTTCTTGCTTATCTCATGAGCCTAGTCAACATATTGGGTATCTAAGCAGATTACTTGTATGAAAAATAAATATTGCTCAATGAAATTTAAAGCTTCTACCTCACCTTTCAACCTGTGCTAGAGAACTAGGATGCCCACAATCTCTGGGTTGAGATTAGTGCCAAAAAAATCTTACGGACATTACTCTTGGCACTCTGTGGCTTTTCAAACTATGACTACATAATCTCCTTTGTCCTGACCATTTTCTTTGTGAAAAACTCAGAGACAACTACACCAATTATCAAATCTAAAAACTCTTCTCACTCCAGAATTCTAAGGCAATTTATCATAGTTTTCCTATCAATGGAGATCGAGACTAATTCATTTGGTTATACAATTTATCTAGTGTCCAAGTTATAACAATTTATATATTCATATATCAACTTCAGAGCTTGAACTGCAACTAGAAAAATCATTGCTTCAACTAGCCCACATCCTCAAAGCTTCTCAGTTATAGGATGAATTGGCTTTGATCTCACTCTCTTCTAAAAATCTTGCATATCATAGAAATGGAGAGAAGTCTCTATGAAATTCTATAGAGCAGAGTTCATTTCATTCAGCTTGTTAAAGCCCACAAATCTAGTTGCCATTCTATCTGAGAATGAATAGAATGTTAAGTCTACAAGGATAAAAGAACAACAAATGCACCAATATAGGATTTTTGTAAAAGTTGTTCAAATTAATGGAATAACAGTTCAAGAAACAGTGGTAGTTTGTATAACTTTTTATGTTTCCATCTATATAGGAGTTTTAATTGACTTGTTGATCTTTAGGATTTGCACCACACAAATGAATAAAAGGATAAATTTGTTGAAATAGTAAATGTAGAGGACTTAACAGATAACTTGGTGTCTTTTCTTTGTTTCATTTCCCCAATGGTAACTTTCTATCCTTTCTCACTTTCTTGTTTTCCCATTAAGTTTTGGGAAATTATGAATAGAGTGCTCCATAAGGCAATATCTACCAAATTTTTCTTTGCCTAATACATATTTTCTTGCAATGATTAGATTTCTTCCATCATCATCTTAAGGTATTTTGCATGCAAAATGTGAGTTCAATTTACTTATAAACTTGATTCTTTTTTTTTTAAATGCAAAAAATCATCTTCATGGGTTGGAAACCCACCAAGGAGAAGACAATTTTCATTTCTCCTCCCAAGCCTTCTTTTAACTTAAACTTTTGACTTATTGTTTTCTTAGTTTTAGAGATATCCATAAGGAGTGTGAATCTTAGTTAGGGACCCACCTCTTGTTTCATTTCCTTTGGAATAAAACTCTTGTGAATGACCATTGCATGTTACAAGAATCCCCATTAGATTAGGTACTAAGCTACTTGTGAAAACTCATAGCATGAGGGAAAACCACTTGGCAATAAAATGTGGGGAAGGGGAAGATGAAAAAATGTGATGAAGACTCCACTTAAGAGGACTTAGACTTAGACTTGAACATACATAAGACTTAACTAGGACACAAAGTTTCCCCCCTTACAAAATGGTTATAGGGTGAAAATTGGGCAACGGGGTTATGGTTCACATCTCCAAGGCTGGACCTATATTGTAATTAAATGCCTAACAAGTTGACTTGTGTTCTAGTTGGCTATGTAAGTATTTTGATCTTATGTAGGAAAGTAGGAATAAGGTAGTATGAGAGTAACATGATTATTAAAAGGGAAAATAACCACTATATACATGGAATCTAATGTTGTAACTCTTTGTTAAAGGCTGAAACTTAGAAGGCCTGATAGTTGGACATATTGGTTTTTCTTTTTCTCTTGTAATCAATTAATAAATCTATGAATTCTATTGTCTCTTTTCTACAATTCTATGTTTGTATTCTATGTATACTCTTAGTAGGGTGTTAGTAGGTTTAAGTTGAGTTTATTTGTCTTATACCTCCTACTATCCCATGCATCAAATTCTCACATAGTTTAGAATAGAAATAGAGGAAAATGTACCACCACAATCTATACCTTCCTCATGATCATATCCTTTGCACACTAGTATTTATTTGTTCCCTATCGCATCTCCATTTTCTTTTAGCTTATTCCTAAAAAATCCACTTTGCACTTGTAATATTTCTATTCTTAGATCTTGAAACCAAAGACAAATGATTGTTCTTTTTAATTTGATCAATCTCTTATTTCATTTCACTAACCCAATCTTAAGTTTCTAGTGCATCCTTTACTAATCTATGATCAAATTCAAAAATTAAAGATGAATTTTCTCTCAATTTACTTCTTTTGAAGACTCCTTCATTCTTATCTCAATTATTTGAGTCCATAATTTGTTCTTTTTAACATACTTTTATAATTATAGCTTGGTTATCTCTTATTAGACATTTTATTCTCCTAGTGGGTGCTCAATTGGTTCCTTAGTTACTTCTTATTAGTTAGGTGATGTACCAAAAACTCCATCCTATATATATATATATAGTCCACCTTCCAATTAGTATCCTTATAATACATTTATAATATTTGATCTATGTGGAGTATCATACAAATATGCCTTCATCTCCTTTAGAGTCAAAATTTTTTATGATCCTAGTGGGCGACCTTCAGTACCATGTGGTACCATGTGGTATCAGAGCCTCCACCCAGGTTTGAAACTCAGAGTGGGTGGCAATGCTAGCATTGCAATTTTCATTTGGGGCTCATATGGCCAAGGGAGGGCCTGCCATATTGGTGAACATCTAGTCCAGAGTCTAGACTACAAAGCATGGTGGGATGTTATCATCCTAGTGGGTGGGCTTCACTAGCACCTTAGGGTTTTGCTATAATAATGTGTATCAAAATTTCCATTCATAACATCTTTCAAAATGTAACATCTACTTCCAAATATATTAAAGTAGCTAACATTAGCCATATGCCCATACTAATGTTCATAAGAAGTTTTATTTGTACCTTCCTTTAGTTGTACTTAGGTGAGGGTGTAAGAAACTATGTAAATGGGCTCTCTCCATAATATTTTTATAACCTCCTTCATGATTAACAATGTTCTAGCACAATCAACTATTGATTTGTTCATTCTTTAAAATACATCAGTCTATTATGTAGTTCTTGATGCTAAGGGATATGTTTTGATTCTATTTTCATTGTAGAATACACCAATTTTTTCAAAGATAAATTGACCTCCTCTATCAAATCTTGAAAATAAAGTTACCTACATGTTTTCTTCTCAACTCTTTCCATGTACCATTTAAACATTTGGGATACATCAGACCTTTCTTTTAGAACCATTGCCAACATCATCCATGACTATTCATCAACAAACAAGATGAAATATTGATCACCATAATAATTTTAAACTCTGATAATACCATAGAGATAATTATGAATGATATATAATATATAATTAGATGAGTAAGAATTTCTTGAAATTTTTTATTTTGTCATCTTACCAATTTGAGGATCATTACACATAGCTTTGTCTGATTAGCTTAATCTTGGTAAACCTCTAACACTTTTCTTCTTACTAACTTTGATCAAGTTATCAAAGTTTACATGACTTAACCTTTAATTCCATAACCAAGAATCTTCACTTATTTTTATAAGACATATATTCATAGTAGAGTTTAGATAAAATAAGTTACTATTTGATTGTTGACTAGTTCCAATAAAATCTCTAAGAGCATCATAGATCTTTAGCTTTTGGTTCAAAAATTCTAGCCAATGACTTGTGTTGTTAGGTTGTGCAAAACTCAACATGTTGTCTTTAAGTACTTGAACCCTATATTTAATTTCCTACTTAATCTCTACATTTAGTGCAATGGACCCATTTCCCTTTATAGAACATGGAGCTTCATTTCCAAGTCTAAAAAATTCTCCTTTATATTCTTCTATATTTTCAAACTTTCAACATGACTAGTCACATGATATAAATAGCCACTATCATAAATATATTTCCCAATTGTATCAACTTAAGAAATACTCTATTTTTTCATCTGCATGGCTTTCTTCTTCTGAATCATCCTTCATAGCACATAAATCACTTCCTCTCCATCTTCTTCCTCGCCATCTTTTAAGTCATCAAATTCATCATCAATTTGGTCTTCCTCAACTAGGTCACATGATTTATTTCCTTTATCCTTATTGTCTCCAAACTTTTGGTATTGATTATCCTTCATGTCCTTCTTATCATTCTTGATATTATTAGAACAACTAGATTCAATATGACCTATCTTGTTGCAATTGAAACATTAAGGAGGACATTTGGATGTATACACTCTTTTTCCTCTTAGTACCCTTTTTAATAGAAGTGATTTGTATTTTCTTGTATTTTTCTCCTTGGATAGTATGATATCATAGTAACTTGCACCTAAATGATGATGAATATCTCGTTCTCTTTCTCTTCTTGAAATACTAATGGTTATGAATGATTTGAAAGTAGTTTCTATCTTTGATAAAGTATTAGCATAGTCTCTAGATTAAAATGCAATCAACTTATCAATCAAAGAATCAAGAGTAACAACACTAACAGGTATGGATTTCACTTCCTGAATAACATATTGGAGTAAGAGGGTTTAAAGTATTGTACTCATGACATCATCTTCAATCATTGTTACAGTAGCACCTTTAATAGCTCTTACAACAACCTTGATTCAACAATTATATTGTGTAATATTTTTACCTTCTTGCACCTCATCTCATAAAATTTTCCTTTGATACTCTTAATATTTTCTTCTGGTACATTCTTCTTACCTCCATAAAAAAATGCAATTTTATCCCTTATTTCATTTGTTGTAGCAAATTTCTTGATATCATCAAATTTAGCATTAGTTAGAGAAGAAGCTATCTCAATAATTACATTTTTATGTTCCTACCTATCTCTCATATTCTTGACTATCATAGGTCTAACTGGTGGTGGGGTGTAGTCATTATCCATACAATATAATGAAGATTCTCCAATTCTAATCTTAGCCTTCTCTTTCATGTAGAAAAGCTCTCCTTGTTCAACTTTGATGCCTCTCTCTTATGTGTCTTCATATCCATGGCTTAAGTCTTTTAAAAAATTTCATCCAAGCACAAAATTCTCTGATACTAATTGTTAGATAATGAGGGCGGGGGGGGGGGGGGGAGAAGTTGAATTAGTTATTTTAGGTCCCTTCAAAATTTCTCCCCTTCAAATCTTACAAGCAACTAATCTTAATAATTAAATTTAAGAAATCCACCAACCACAATAGTGTGTATATGAATATTAGAAAATAAAATGATAAATATTCAATCACAAATTGAGACCAATTTAACTAATTAGAAAACCCAATTTTGGTAATAAATATTGTGGGATTTGTCACTCACAAATAATTCACTCTTCTGAAGTGAGCTTGATTAAGAGGGATTTTACAAATTTGGCTAAGGTAGACATTGAATATTGTCATCTATGGAAAAGTATCTTTAGTATGAAGAAGGAAGATCTTGAAGATCAAGTTATGGCATTCATAGTTAGAAAATTGTCTAAGAATGATACAAATTCTCTAACAAATTGGATAGATTTTTGATTGGAGAACTTTACAGAAACTATATTGGTATGTATGCACTTAAGGGAAGGAAGTATAGACTACTATGATGATGTATGCTAGAGCACAAGGTAGTAAAAACTATATACACAAAGTTATGAGCAATTTATAGCTATAGAAATATAACTAGAAGAACATAGAATAATAGAGAAATGGGTATTTTGGGTTAAGGAATTGTGTTATTTACAAAAATAATTATTTATAATAATGTATTTTGTATAGTATGTAAAATCATGAAGGTTGACTGAGAAAAATATTGTAGTTGAAAGATAGACAAGAAAATTTGGAACTGAGAAGTTAAAGTATAAATGGAAGAAGTGATGTGTATGTAAAATGGGAAATATGAATTTTAATGTATGATCAGAGGTATGCAAATTGAGATAAAATTTTGTATACAACAACAAAAGAAAAATATTAGATATTGAAGATATCAGTAGCAGTGTGAAAGAGGTTTTCTTAATCTATCTTTGTTTATGAAGGAACTTCATTGTATATTGCATGTTTGGGTAGTGGGCTCATCTTTTTTATATTTTGTATTGATATATAAAAAATTCTAATAGTTTTAAGGCTTCTAAAATGGCCCCTAATTTCTCTAACAAGGATCAAGGCACTATATAGATGTAATAGGCTCCTAATAAGATCAACATCTTTAGACAAATACTTTTGATTAGTGGATCATTTTGTGGGTACTATCCCTATAGGGGGTTTTCCCTTGGCTAGGGTTTCCCTATTTTAAAAAAATGGTGTTATGAGTTCCCTTATTGTATGGTTATGGTTATTTTTTAGCATAATTAGTATACTTTCATATCAAACTTATCAGGTAATTAATAATATCCATATTTGGGATAAATTTTGTATAATATTGATTCACGAACCTCCCCCCCACCCTTTTTCAATAATCATTATTAGAGTACAATTACTTAGAAGAGGCTTTAAATCTTGAGTAAGATCCCTATGCATATGGAATAGTTATAGAAGAACCTAGAAGAAGCACTTGAGCATATTGATAATCTTAATAAAGAAAGAGGTAACTTGAAAGAAAGATATGAAGATGCAAAAGACTACATTGAAAAGTTTAAAGATCACATTAATCATCTCAAATCCAAAAAAAATCCTAAATATAAAATTAACAATAGTGATGAAATTTCAAGATTGAGGAAAGAAAATAGCAAAACTAAGTCAGATCTAGAATTTAAGAATCTAAATCTAAGATCTCATTTAACAAAAGCTACATATGAACTTGAATCCACCAAGTTTTAGTGTGTAGAGCTTGAAAACTATAACACTATTTTGAAAGGAAAGCTAACCAAAACTAATTGATAATTAGAGAATTTATATTCAAGTAGTGAGAGAATTGATGAGAAAATGTATTTTAGAGACATTATGATAAGATTGGTCTTGGATATTTTATTGGAGATAAATTAGCTAAACAATATAAAGCTAGAAAGGAAGCTAGAAATTCATCAGCCTATGCAAGACAAAGAAGCCTTGAACAAGGTTAAGTGAAATCATTCTGACAATGCACCCAAGGAGATTAAACAAAATGATCAACATAAACAAACTAATGAACATAAGTAATATAAGAAAAATAAGTCACTTAAATAAGTGAGGTATAAATTCAAAGGTAGATACTATGCATTTAATGAAATTGGTAATATGAAAAGGGAATGCACATGTATTCCATTTAAACATGTTAATAATTTGTATTACTACAATTATCATGATTTTGGTCATAGATAAATTAATTGTAAGAGACCTAAATTTGGTAATAATCATAGCATAGTTGTCATGCCCAAAATATAAGGGCAAAAATGCACAAAGTTTTTTTTTAATTAAGAGCAATGATTCAATAAGTTAATATGGTCGACAAGGTTTAGATGTATAACCACATTGGAGTTAATTGTATGAGGGGCTTAAGATTCAGATGGCCATAGGTACTATAAGGGTAGATGTAAGATTACCATAGATAAGTAATTGGTTTATGACTTAGTTTGATCATTTCATCAAGGAGGTTATCTGAGTGAACGAAAGGTCTCATAGAAAATCCAATAATATATTAAAAAAACTAATCCATTTGATAAAGTCATAACTTATCAATCTATTATAATGATACAATTAAATTATGAGATATATACCACTAACCCTATAGATGATTCAATTAGCTAGACCTCCTTCGATTTAACTAATAACTTGATCGAATTTGGAAATTTAATCATTTAACATTAGAAGATTTAAACTCTAGAAGATCTGTAAAATCTACTATACGACGTGTGCTATCTACATTTTAAACTTTAGTCTACAATCTAATTTAGTAATTTATCATTTACAATTGAAATTGATGCCTAGAGTCAATTTATTAAATCTACAAGTTAATCTAAACTTTATGAGTAACTAAAACAAAATTTAAGTTCACATTAAAATTGCCAATATAAAAGTCAATCTAGTAATTATCACAATGGCATAAAACTATTTAATAAGACATTAAAAAATTATTTTAATTTAAGTATTCTAATTTCAAATTTAAAACTTTTAAATTAGAACTACTTTAATACTCTAACAACTAAGACACTATAAAAATACTTTCATCCACACTAACATAAAAGACATTATATCTCTTCCTAATATAACCAACCTCTACTACCCTAACTAAAGTTTTGATACCTCCCCTATTAAAATTAAACATATATTTAAATCCTAACTACTATTGAATATCCATCCTAAGCTACATACTAACTAAAATATTTAGCATTTTATGCTAATAACAAAACCAAGATAACCTAACACTAATACTACCCATTTTACTTCCTAGACCTAAGATCTACCTAGGATCTACCCCCTACACCCCTATGCCAAGTGGGCATGACATGAGGCCCCACTTCCCAAGGGTCTGTGCACTACCCAAGGGCCTGCATACATAGACCTATCCCTTCCCTTATGTCCCCACACATTGGATCATGCATTTGGGGAAGATGGAAGCATTGGGGGGGGTGGGTGAGAAGTTTAGAGTTTTCTATTGTTTGTTTTAATAAACTTTCTTCACCTCCTCCTTAAAGCCAAGACATGACCCCACATGAGCTTGGTAAAAGCAAGTGGCAAGAGGTTGGTGGGGTCCATGCCTACCCTTGCACAATGAGGGTGAAAGAGATGTGTGGGAAGAAAACTATAAGTGGGTGAGATATTAATTTTCCTTTTTTTAAAAATTGATTTATTAAGAGACAAGATTTGAGGCCAAAAGCAAGTACCCTCCCCTTTGTCATATGAAGTTAATACTGATGCAATAGACCTGTGCCCAAATTGGCAAAGGAGATTTGAAACTTGATTTAGTGGAGGCTAGGTGGCTAGGAGAGTTAATGCATAAAGTTATATGGTTGAGGGAAGGCACTAAGAAATGCCACAATAATTGCATTAGGAGATATATATATTATATATTTTAATGTATTTAAGTTATATTATTAAAAGAATTAGCAATAATTTTAATTAAAATTCCAATAGAATAACATAGAGAATATTCTCTATGGTCTTGGGGAAATAAAATTTCTCTCCATACATTGTCTAGAGAGCTTTTTCTCTTGGAGGTGCACAAATTTTTTGAAGCCCTTTTTTTGTCTAAGTAAAAATTTTCTCATTAAGCTATAATGTTTTGTTGTTGTCTGATTAGTGCTCTCTATCCTTGTTGTAACCTTGATTTCTTCTTAACAAGCATAATAATACAAGGGTAGAAGTACGATTGTAATATTTTTGTCTTTCCTCCTAAAATTTATGTTTTATTAATCATTATATAACAAGGAATATGATCCTATATTCAAAACTCAAGGTGATGCATAATTCTTGATCGAATTGATTGTGTCAATTATGAAACTTAACAATAAGAGAATTAACTTTGTGCTCACAATGTAGGATTTCCATTTCCTCTTAATACTTATAACATCGAATTGAAAACTTTAACATATCCAATTGCTTTTCATTACATAATTGAAAACTTGGAAATTCAGAATTCAAAGGCATTATCTATCATTCTATTTTCTACTAAACACATGCAAAACTTGAAATCACATGAGAGCAATACAAGGAGGTTTTCATAATCTCTTTTTTTTTTTCTATATTATTCATCCTAGTTTAAGGCTCTATCGGGAAAGAACTAGTAAGAAAACTTGATGTTGTTGCCAATACAACAAAATTCAAATACATTTTTTTGTTCAGAATATTACATGTCAAATGAAATCTCTTTTAAATCCTTCAAAAATGCTTTCTTCCAATACCTTCAAAACTTCAAGAAAATACAAGGAGGAGACAAGAGCTGACCCGGGGTGAAAAATAGAACATCAAAGAAATTCAAGCATACACCAAAACCTGGTTTTGCATAATAGATCCAAACATAGGAGCTGACTTGGGGGGAAGTGGATTTTCCCAATGAGAGATGTCAATCACTATACCATAACATGGCCCTTTCAGGGCTAAAACTTCAAGAATTTCCATTCTTTTACAAGGCCCTTTTGCGGCTACTATCACAAGGATGTTCATTCCTTTCCATATTCAAGATTTCACAATATCAACAAGGTATGTGATGACAAGTAGGGGCCCATACTCCCTACCCTCTTTCCCGCCTCTCACCATGAAAGGAGACTCTCACCATTGAGATCCAACTAGGGCCCTACATCCATACATGGCCACTTCTTCCCTATCCAAGGGTGAGTAATGCCAAAACAATCCCTATGAAATCCCCTCAAAACAAATCATCAAGATAAGCAAAAGAATGCATCAAGAACAACAAAAAAAAACCCTTCCAAATCAATCCCCACACACAAGCAAGTAAAAGAAGGAATAACACAACACCTTAAGCAAGATTCAAACATGGTCAACATGAAGAGAAAAACCAATACAGTGAAGAACTCCTACCTTCACAAAGAGTTATGGTAAAATGGTAAGTTGAGAAGAGCTTTTCCCTTTCTTCATTCAATCTTCAAAACTTTCTCTCAAACTAGAGATTGGGTGACAAAAAACAAAACTACTCCAAAAATGCCTCTAAGTATGATCCTTAACTCAACTAGACTTCAATTAACCTCAAGATGGAGTTTTGGTTCACCAACTCAAGTAAAGAGACAATCCATTTTCGCAATCAACCAAAAGTAGGGTTTTGAGTGACCCTAAAAGTCAACCAAGGAGATTAAGGGGTTCGAAAGTATCCCCAACCCATAACTTTACCCCTAGGGTACTTAAATTTGATGTTTTTAAGCCTTAAAGACTTAATAAGAACAGAAAAAAGTTAGGGAAAATAGTATGACCAAATAAAAACCTTTAACGAATTACAATACAAAGATAGCACAAAATTAACAAGGGGGTTCAACTTTGTCTTTCCATTGGATTTCTTGGCTAAATTTCCTGCACACTCATTGCACACATTAGTAGCTCAAGAAACACATGTATACACATATATAAAAATATGCATCAAGAAATTCATGTGATTTAAAGCATCCATTTTCTACAATTCAATTGCTTATCTTATTCTATTCATTAAAACTGGAAAATTCAAAGTGTTAGTTCTACAGTCATCCACTTCATCATCATACATGTTTATAAAGCATTCAATGACAAAATCAAATATCTGAAAGTAAGCATCACACATCATAGATAACATAATAATGTTCAGTGCATCAAATAATGTTCTAATATATCGAGTCATGAGTATCAAAATAATAATGTATCATCGATGCTAGGATGGGTCGGGGCAAAGCATCACAACAGTAGAATGTTTGGATGTACTAACACTGTAGGAGATCTAATGAAGGAAATAATGGATCAAGGAACAATATTGTGTGTTATGAGTGTAATAACTTTGGACACATAAACATAAATTGTAGAGCACCTATAAACTATCATGGACCCATATTTGGAGGCAATGCACTAATATTCCCATTGTGTAGAACAAATTTTGGCATATAGAAATATTATGTAGAATGGATATGAGGAATAGCAACAAGAATAAAAAATTTAGAAGAAATATGAATAGGAATTTTAAAAGAATAGATAGTAGCAATGATAGTCAGAAAGAAAGCTTCAAGGAAAATGTAGAGGTATTCAAAGAGGTATTTGTCAAAGCCAAAGACCCATCTAGTTCACATGTAGCATTGTAAGAACAATCATTTGAAGCACCTAAACGATGATTGAAGTCATCAATTAAGTACTTTAGACAAGAGATCAATGATTAGAAAGGTAAAGATGATGACAGAGAGAGTTAAGGTTGGTGCAGTTAGTATGAGGTACAACATGATGTTCTAAACTCATGGTTAAGAGTGCATATGATTTAAATATCTAGTGTGACTACATAAGAGAAATCAAGTTGCCTAGTAACCAAAAATATTTTTTTGGTGATTGTGTACTTGTGCAATTAATGCAACCATAAATTGGTAGAAATTTAAGGTTGTAAATAATTTGTTGAAGAACCATTTGATCATACAAGAGTTAAAGAATTACTTTTAGAGAAAATTTGAGGAAAAGTCAAAAGATTTTTCAAGTGCGAGTAGAAGAAACCCTAGTTCTATGAACTTGAGGTATTTAACAAATTTTGAAAGACTTATCTATGATTTGAATTTATAATTTGTGGTAAACATGGATAGAAGTTTGCTAGAAAATTTTAAGATTGGGGCTAAAACTAAGATCAAGATTGACCCTATTCAACCCTTAGAGGAAGACCATATAAAGTGTTGTATTTGGGTATGTAGGAAGTTATTTTAAAACTACATTTGAAATAATAGGTGAGGGAAGTATATCAAAGTAATTTTATCACATTTACAACTAGGACACAAGTCTTAAAACTAGGTATGAATACCTAGAACATAATGAAATGATTAATATCTTGTTTTCACATGACTTTGAGGATGAGGATTGGGAATAAGTTATATTAAGTATGATTCATAATGGGAAATTTTGGTTGGTAGATAATGTTGTAAGAATATTAGCTAACATAATTCATGAGGTTATTGATCTATGTAATGAAGGATCAATTTTAGTCAAAGAAAAAAAATGTGAAGAAACTTGTGTTAGAAAACACCAAGTCTAAATACAATGGAAGAGGAATTGTGATAAGAAAGGTAAAGCAAAATGATGTAAGATTCATATGAAGAATAATGCCATCCAATATATGTGCTAGTTCTAGAGACTGTGACATGGTAGTAGATCTTATATAGGTGGTCTACAACATGCATTTGGAAAGAGTTAAGATAAAAATGTGTGGAATATTGAAAGCATAGTTGATAAAAAACTTGGAAAGGATTAAAAAAGTAAAGAATAGTCAATTCAGACTTAGATCACTGATCATTTAAATGTTTTCCCCTTTGATTAAGATATTTCCATTCTAATTTGTGACTAAACTGATACATAATGACAAGAGGAAAATGATAAGATAACTAATTTATATATAAGAAATCTCATTGATAAGATTCACAACAATACAAATCTTATTATGAAAACATTCCAAGAATAAATGAGACAAAGGTACAAAATCTTAGCTTCACTTGTAAGGAAATTCAAGAATGATATATGTTTCATGATTGATATTGATTTTACCTACATAGAACCAATTGAACATAGAATGACTTATGTTGAAACACTTGTTTATGAGGTTACTCAGGACAAAGTAAAAGGATATGTAGTTTAGTAGTTTTAAAATCAGCAAGAGATGATGAATTCAATAGGTTTGGAACCTATGAAGAAATTATGGAAGAAACTACTAAAGATTAGCTTCAAAAATCTTCAAAGAAGAAGGTACAGGCTATAAGGAAGAAAATAATGGATAAAGCTAAAATGAATCTAGAAGAAGTAACAGTAGTGAGACAAACAACTATTGGAATGAGGCAATGTGGTCAAGAAGGAATTACACATGTGACACCACTTGCAACAACTAGAGCATTAGAAGGCATAACTATTGGAGAACCACAAGAAGTTCTATCAACAATATCATACACTTCAATTTCTTAGGTACAACCAATAGTTGTCTAGCCCATGTAAAAGGGGAAAGGTGAAGAAGATGTAAGTATAATAGGATTTCAAGAAGTAATTCCTCCCAACACTAGGAGGTCAGCCAGATTAATAGAAGCTAACAAAGAAAGAAAAAGACTCATAATATAAGAAGAGGACTAAGAAGATGTCTAGTGGTACTAGTAAGAGAAGAAAAAACATACAAGTAATTGAGTCAAATTGATGCAAGTGGTCAGGGTACTGACAATGTAGATTGGGAGAGAACAACCCACAAGAACACATTAGCATGGTTCGAAAGGCCAATCAAGACCCAAGACCCCACACTTGCACCTTGACAATAATAATGGCTTAGCACATGAAACCTACACTAGACATGGAACCAAGAACTAAGACTCAAAGTGTTAGAATTCTTTAGAATAACTGGGAAGGGGGGGGGGGGTGTGAATTGGTTATTCAAGGTCCAATGATATCCAATACAACTTTTTCTACAAATCAGTAAATAGTATATAACTGATATTATCATATATGCAATTGAACATTAAACAACCATGAAAATTAAACATGCATCAAACCATAATACTACGAATTTGATAATCCAGAAACCCTCCAAGAATAAGAAGGTAAAGCTGGAGTGGGGATGATACCTGCAAAATAACTGCGCAATTGATTTCAACCACTTCTGATGGTCTACCCTATTAAAGGCTACAACACATTGTTAAATGTGACCTTTTAAAGGATTTAAGAACATTCAACTTGGAATGTCACCTTGTTAAAGGATTTACATAGAGTTTTTAGGCTCACCCAGGTTTTATGGGATTTGAAGTTACCTTCACAAAAGAATCTTTCATCCCTCTCTAAGGATCTCCTATCCTCCTCCTAAGGATATCTTATCCTTCTCTTAAGGATCTCTTTGTCCTTCTCTTGAGGATCTCTTTTTCCTTCTCCTAGGGATCTTCTATTCTTGTCCTAAGGCTTATCCACCTAGCTATTAAGCTAACCTAGCAATGTAGGGTTTCATTATCTAATATAATGGTAAGAAAGTATTAGAAAGGTTTTGACCTAATATAGATTTGCAACCCTCACTGTGTAGATTTTAGATCACTCTTCAATTCCTTTCTTTGCTTGGCTTCTCTTCCTTGAAGTGTTGATAGCTTGTTCACCCTTCAAGATCCGTCTCCTTGAGTTCTTCCACTCATTATGCCAATGCAATCTCTGGTCACTTGATCAACTTAGAGTCTTGATGCTCTATTCTTACTCCTCTAGGCTTCTTCACATGATCACACATATGACCAATTCCCTCTCTTGCATGTGTGCTTCATCTTTGACCTATAACTCCTTATAAAGAAGTTATGTTCTTGATTTCTCACTTAAATCTTAATTTGCTCTTGAGAAAATGGTATTGTTCCTTACATCTTTGATATATCTCAGTGTGTCCATCCTCTTAGAGTATGTTATCAATACATTATTTCATCAATGGCTTAGCTGATCCTTATACTTCATTACATCATCATAACTTCAACCTTTCTCTAGGTACTTTAGTTACATCTTATTTATTGCCACCTCCTTGTTAATCAACCAAGTAATAGTATTTGGATCACTAAAACAATTGTCATTCTTGAAAGTAGCAAGTTTGACATCAATGACAAAACAATGATTGAAAACATTCTTTACCAGTTCCATTATCCTTCATTCATGATCTTTTCAATCATTTTCAATGATCTCCCTCTTTGGCATTGATGGAAAACCAAACTGATCAAATGATTAAGCTAATCAACTTAGTTACCACCAAAATTACATACGTTTGTTGCTTGGTATATAACTGATACAAATTGAATCCTTTGTTTTGCTTCTCCCTCTGTACTACTGCATCTTTACTCTATATTCCTGATCCTTCATATATATCATATATCTCCCTCTTTGTATTGATCAGATCAATTTCACCTATATCTCCCTCTTTGACATAAATGCCAAAGATGTAGCATCTTTAGTATGCTAAATAGAGGCCTTGCATCTTTATGTTTTTCTCCCTCTGTCACCATGCTTGTGATTGATCTAGAGTTTCTACTCCTGTTGTCATCCTCTACATCACACTTCTGATATTTTAATGATCTACTCTTGTTGATGCAGGGAAACTTCCATGCTGCTTTAAACTACTTGAGTTAGGGGCATTACCCCCAACTTGCCTCTAAGATGATCATAAGCATCCTTGGGTAATGGTTTGCTGAAGATGCCTACAATTTGTTTCTTTGTATGAATGTACTCCATCTTCACTTGTTTATCCTCCAGTAATTCTCTGACATAGTGATACTTGATTGCAATATGCTTGGTTTTTGCATGCATTACTGGATTCTTGGATATGTTTATAGCACTTGTATTATCACAATACAATGGCATAGGTTTAGTTACCTCTTCTTTCATTCCTTTCAATAGATGTTTAAGCCACACAATGTTTTTGCAATTGGCTGTTGTTGTCATGTATTTAGCTTCTACAGTGGACTAAGATGTGCATGTTTGTTTCTTACTAGTTCAAGTAACTAGCCTTTTTCCTAAGAATAATGCTCCTCCACTTGTGCTTTTTCTGTCATCAATGTTTCCTCCCTAATCTACATCTGTATATGCATTGAGCTCAAACTTTTCATTCTTTTTGTAATATAGGCCAAAATCATCAGTTCCTTTGAGATACCTTATTATCCTTTTTATTGCCATGAGATGATTTTCTCTAGGATTGGCAGAGAATCTAGCCACTATTCCAACTACAAGTGCTATGTCTGGTCTGCTATGTACAACATATTGTAGTTTTGCAATAATGGATTTCTACATTATTTGATTGACTTCAGCTAATTCATCATTTTTAGATAGCTTATGTCCTATTGCCATTGGTGTGCTGATAGGTTTGGAATTTTCTAATCCAAACTTTTTAAGTATCTCTTTGATGTATTTTGATTGTGTTACAAATATGCCATGTTTTAGTTGATGTACTTGCAATCCTACAAAGAGCTTGATTTCTCCAAACATAGACATTTCAAACTCATGTTTCATTTTGTCAGCAAAACTTTTGCAAAGTGCTTCCTTTCCTCCAAAAACTATATCATCCACAAATATTTCAGATACAAGAATATCCTTACCTTCTTTTGATTTGATGTACATGTTGTTGTTATCATCAGTTCTTTCAAATCCTATTTGCACCAAATACTTGTGAAGTCTCTCATACCAAGATCTAGGGGCTTGCTTCAATCCATATAGAGCCTTATGTAGTTTACATACCTTATTTTGTTCTTTTCATCAACAAAACCTTCTGGTTGCTCTATGTAGACTTCCTCTTCAAGTATACCATTCAAAAATGCAGACTTAATATCCATCTGATAGACTTTAAATCCTTTGAAGACTGCATATGCTAGTAAGGTCCTTACTCCTTCCATTCTGGCAACTGGAGCAAAATTTTCTCCATAATCTAGTCCTTCTTCTTGTGCATAACCTTTAAAAACTAGTCTTGCCTTGTTCCTTGTGATTTCACCATTTTTATCTAACTTGTTTCTAAATACCCACTTGGTTCCAATCACATTCTTATCAGCTGGTCTTGAGACTAAGGTCCATGTCTTGTTCTTCTCAATTTGTTCTATTTCTTCTTTCATAGCATTATACCAGTCATCATATGGTATGGCTTCACTTACTATTTTTGGTTCCATTTTGCTAAGCAGACTTCAGTTCTAAGTCTATTCCTTATCATTGGTCCTGCCTCTTTATTTCCAATAATTTGATCTGAAGGATTATGTCTTTTCATATACTTTGCCAATACAAGTTATTTCCTTGTTTGCATGTTGTCTCTTTTAGAATCTATATCCTCATGCATATTTTTATCAGGTATTTGTTCATTTTCTTCTTGTTGGTTGTTCTTAGAATCTGAATGAGCATTTTTTGTATTTTGCAACTCGGCTTCTAAATGTGTCTGTTGTTTGACATTCACTGTCTATGACTCGGTAGATACTAGATTCTGTTGCTGATTGTCATTTTGAGTTTCAACTTCACCATCATTAGGTATACCTTCATAAAAGTATACAAAGGTCTTGTATTCCTCTACTTTCTTGGTGTTTTCAATACTTTGAACTTTTTCAAGCTCATCAAATTTTAAATTTGTGCTTTCTACTACTTTATTAGTGTTAACATTCAAGCACTTATAAGCTTTGCTTCTAGTAGAATAACCAAGAAATGTGCCTTCCTCACTCTTTGGATCAAAATTTCCATTCCTAGACTCTTTATATATATAACATTTGCATCTAAATACTTTGAAATGTTTTACATTAGGAGAATGCGCATACCATAATTCAAAAGGTGTTGCATTTGTACCTTTCTTGACTTGAACTTTGTTGAGTGTGTAGACTGCAGTACTTACAACTTCTCTCTAGTACTTGAGTGCAATGTTTTTCTTCATCATTAAAGTCTTGGCACAGTCAATATTTGATATATTCCTTCTCTCTACTATACCATTTTGAGGTGGAGTTCTGGGTGCTAATGTCTGCCTTTTAATTCCTCTTTCATTGTAGAACTCTTCAAATTCTCTTGATGTGAATTCACCTCCTCTATCAGATCTGAGACATTTTAAACTCTTTCCAATTTCTTTCTCAACTCTAGCCAAGTATCATTTGAACATTTGGAATGCATCTGATTTTTGTTTCAAGAACATGATTGTCATCATTCTTGAATAGTCATCTACAAATAGCATTATTTATCTATCACCTTTGTAGCTTTTTACTTCAATAGGACCACACAAGTATGTATGAACTAGCTCTAATACTTCTTTTGAAGTATAATTTTTTCTTTTGAAAGTTAACTTGGTCATCTTTCCTAGTTGGCATTGTTTGCACATGATGTTATCAGGCTTCTTTAAATTTGGTAGTCCTCTGACTTTCTTCATCTTGTTGATGCTTATCAAATTTTCAAAATTTACATGACATAGCCTCTTGTGCCATAACCATACATCATCAGTTTAAACAATAAGACAAGAAGCACCTTCCATGTCAAGATAAAACAAGTTGCTCCTAGTCTGATCACCTTTTCCTATTTGACTTCCTTGAGAATTATAAATCTTAGCAATTCCTTTTTCAAATTCAACCTTACATCCTATGTTTCCTAACTATGAGCCACTTAACAAGTTATAATTCATTCCTTCAACATAGTATGCATTATCACATGATATCATTTTAGTAAGCTTGATACTGCCTTTCCCTTTGATCTAACATGGTCCATTGTTACCAAATCTAACACTATTTCCTTCATATTGAGTAAAGGAAATGGACTTACTTTTATCTCCAGTCATGTGACGAGAGCATCCACTATCTATGATCCATCTATCATTTTTGTTCATGCAAGTTACCAAAGTAGTTGCTTCATCTTCATCTGATTCATCTTTCATAGCCACATAGACTACTTCATCATCATTTTTGTTAGAGTCTTCTTCAACAATGTAGCATCTTTTTCCTTTACCTTTGTAGTCTTTGTTTTCCTCTTTCTTGTTCTTGAAATTGCCTCCATCCTTGTAATTTTTCTTTTGTGTGCATCTGGCTGCAATGTGACCAACTTCATTACAATTGAAACAAATGATTGGTAGCTTACCTTTAAATTTACCTCTTCCTCTTTGAAATCGCCTTGCTAGTAATGCCTCCAATTGGTCCACATCATCTTCATCGGTGCTGCTATCACTAGATACATACTTTCCTTTTCCATTCTTTTTCTTTGTTTGAACCTCCTCCTTGTGTTTCATTTTCATCTTAGCTTTGAATGCAGATTCAAAAATTTCTAGCTTGTAGTTGTCAAAGTTGGATAGCTCAAAGGCAATGAGTCTTCCAATTTTTCCCTCAAATCTCACTGTGTTTCCTGGTACACACCATAGCTCTTGGATGGCTAATACTCTTATAGCATAGATGGGAAGCAAAGTTCTCAAGTATTTGTTGCATACTATTTCTTCTGCTAACTGTCCTCCTAGACTTCTTATGGCACTGACTACTTCCTTCATCCTTGCATTGTATTGAGCAACATTCTCTCCTTCTTCCATTTTCATATCATCAAACTTTCCTCTAAGGCTTTCTCTTTTGGCTGTCTTGACATTGTCATCTCCTCCATAGATTCTTGATAATGTATTCCAAATTTGATGTGAAGTATCACATCTTTTGATGCCATCATACTCAGCATAGCTTAGTGCTAAAGCAATATCTAACATTGCTTGATTGTGCTCCTTCTTCTTGTTCATGTCATCTGTAGTGAGGGGTCCTGTAGCATCTACATGGTCAACTGTGATTGAGGTCTATGCATAGTCACCTATTGATCCAAGGTGTAGCTTCATCAGACTTTTCCATGCAAATTTTTTTTCTTTGTTTAGCTTGGGAACTTCTCTCTTGGACATATTGATCTTCCTATTGCTAGTACCTTGAAACAAATCACCAATCTGCTCTAATACCAATTATTAGAATTCTTTAGAATAACTAAGAGGTGGGGGGGGCAGGGTGAATAAGTTATTCAAGGTCCAATGATGTCCAATACAACTTTTTCTACAAATCCTTAATAGTATATAACTGATATTATCATATATGCAATTCAACATTAAACATCCATGAAAAGTAAACATGCATCACACCATAATACTATGGATTTGATAACCCAAAAACCTTCCAAGAGTAAGAAGGTAAAACTGGAGTGGGGATGATACCCACAAAATAATTGCGCAATTGATTTCAACCACTTCAAATGGTCTACCCTGTTAAAGGCTACATCACATTGTCAAATGTGACATTGTTAAAGGATTTAAGAACATTCAACTTGGAATGTCACCTTGTTAAAGGATTTACATAGATCTGTTAAGCTCACCCAAGTTTTATGGGATTTGCAGTCACCTTCACAAAAGAATCTTTCATCCCTCTTTAAGGATCTCCTATCCTCCTCCTAAGGATCTCTTATCCTTCTATTAAGGATCTCTTTGTCCTTCTCTTGAGGATCTCTTTGTCCTTCTCCTAGGGATCTTCTATTCTTTTCCCGAGGCTTATCCACCTAGCTATTAAGCTAACCTAGCAATGTAGGATTTTAGTATCTAATACAATGGTAAGAAAGTATTAGAAAGGTTTTGACCTGATGTAGATTTGCAGCCCTCACTGCACAAATTTTAGATCACTCTTCGGTTCCTTCCTTTGCTTGGCTTCTCTTCCTTGCAGTGCTGACAACTTATTCACCCTTCAAGATCTGTCTCCTTGAGTTCTTCCACTCATTATGCCAATGCAATCTATGGTCACTTGATTAGCTTAGAGTCTTGATGCTCTGTTCTTACTCCTCTAGGCTTCTTCACATGATCACACTTATGACCAATTCCCTCTCTTGCATGCATGCTTGATCTCTGACCTATAACTCCTTATAAAGAATTTATGTTCTTGATTTCCTACTCAAATCTTAATTTTCTCTTGAGAAAATGGTATTGTTTTCCCTCCAAATTGTTTCTTCTAGAAACTTCATGATGAATCCATTAGCATTCACCTTGGATTGGTTTGCATGGATTACATAGAATTTTGTGACATCTACTCATCATTCATAACTTCCATCTACTTCACAAAATTTGATGTAACAACCTTATCGCTATTGATCTGGAAAATCTTGTTTTAACAAATAATGCAGCAACTCAGCATTATTGGTTTACTGATGCTTGACACCTTTTGTGTTACTCGATTTTTATTTACTGGTGCTTGGTACCTAAAGCATTTTGGTTTTTCTCGCCACTTGAAAACTTACTCGGCATCCATTATCTTTTTCTACTACTCGATAGCTAAAGGATTCTATGTTACTTAGCATCTGAGTAATAACTCAGATTATATTGAAGTTGAACTTGCTCAGCTTCAACTGAGAATCTTTTTGGCTCTAACTACCTTGCTCAGTTCTTTCTAGTGAACTTAGTTAATCCTTACATCTTTGATATATCTTACTGTGTCCATCCTCTTAGAGTATGTTATCAATACATTATTTCATCAATGGCTTAGTTGATCCTTATACTTCATTACATCATCAAAACTTCAACCTTTCTCTAGGTACTCTAGTTACATCTTATTGATTGCCACCTCCTTTTCAATCAACCAATTAATAGTATTTGGATCACTAAAACAATTGTCATTCCTTCAAGTAGAAAGTTTGACATCAATGATAAAACAATGATTGAAAACATTCTTTACCAGTTCCATTATCCTTCATTCATGATCTTTTCAATCATTTTCATCAAAGAACATTTTTCTTATATTAGCATGGACATGTGGACTGAAATTGAAGACCCCAAACTGAGAAAAAGACATAGTTCCTTCATTAACCACTTGGATTCCTAGTAGCCCAATGAATGAGGTTTTGGCCTACAACTTGTAAAATTTTAATGGAAGAAAGACACTAACCATCAAGATAATTTTTGATTCTAATGTACTATCAAATTCCAAAGTGTTGATATCACATGAAGAAAAATGTTGACTTAACCTATGGGGACAACAATTAGGCCTAGAGGACTAATTAGGCCACAATTACAAAGGAAATACTATTTAGACATGTGAAGAAAAAACCAAACCACTTGGACATGTTGAGGAAGGTTTCAAATAGTTTGAATCCCAAGTTTGAGACTTTACAAATGAGTTTTAATGTGTCAAATGTTAACCATAGCGAAATAGTGAGTTGGTGTATACATAGAATATACACCTAGGGCATCATCATTATCCCTTGTACCTGCATCTCTTCAATTGAATCCAAAAAAATCTTAAAGAGAATTATGAATACAAGGATTCCACCAAAGGCCAAAAAATTCCTATGGTTGAATCTTAAGTTATAATGTGATTTCAAACAAAACCCTTGAAACCATCAAAATCTAGGTTGTTTGCACAAAAATAGGTGTAACTTGAGTTCTAGGATGTTTCAAGACCTCAAACTAGTTTCATTAGAAAGATAATTCAAGTATTCATCCATCCATACTATAATCAACTTCCTATGCATCTATACACATCTATACAATCCAAAAAACTCACTTAGAATGTAGAAAAATAGGGTTACTTTTATTGATTTAATGCCAAAAACATACATTCTACCTTCCACCCACATAAAATTGTTATATGAAGGTCTTCCCCAAATGATCCATCCAAATTTGAAAGGTTTTGACCATTGGGGGATTGGTTACAAACACTTTTTCTTAATTATGCAAAAAAATTTAACGTTGCATAATAACTTTTGCAAATTTTATTGCATTTTACATTTTAAAGCCTTAAAGGCATTTTGAACTATCCAAATGAATCTTATTAGACTCAATACCACTAATGGAGCCTAGATTATAAGAAAATGCATCCAATTACATAAATTTTTTCCTTGTGTCCTTATTAAGCAATGAGCTTATAAAACATCAAAATTGCTAATGGGCCACACAAAAGGGTTAAAAGTGAACCTAGGGATCTAAAAGCATTGCCTTATTGAAAAAATAGAAAAGTAAACTAGAGCAAGGCCATAGATGACCCAAACAACCTTATTTCGTTGTTTCATGGAAGAGTGCTCCCACACTATGCTACCCTAGGGAAAAGAAACTCAAGTTCCTACTTGAGGTGAGTTGATCAATAGTGTATCCATGTTGCTAAATTTGATCTTCAGTCATCCATGTGGCATCAATTGTAGGTAAGCCCTTCCATTTAACCAAGTATTGATAATAGGTGTGATTCCTTGTCTTTTTGACAACTTTGGTTTCCAAGATTGCTTCCAACTCTAAGGGTTGAGAATCTGGTAGATACTTTAACCAGCCTTCATGTGAGTCTACTATAGATGTACCTACAACATCAAGAAAAATACTTCAAAATAGTGAGGTTGGCCACATTGAAAATTGGTGAGATGGAAATGGTAGGTAGGAATGAAATTTCATAGGCATTAGAACCAAATGTATACAAGATTTTACAATGTCCTATCTTCTTCATTTGGAGTTTGGTATGATGACCTTTAGGTAGTCTTTCCTTTCTCAAATATGCCCATACTTCGTCACCTACTTGGAATTGAACATCCTTCCTCTTCTGATCTACTTGTGCTTTGTATTTTTGTGAAGTATGTTCCAATGCATCTTTCACTTTTTCATGTACTTTTTTGATAATTTCATCTAATTCTTCCCCTTTTGCACTTACCTTGATGTCATTAGGTAACTCTCTAAGTTCTAGAGGTCCTTTTGGATGATAGACATAGACTATTTGGAATGGTGTCTTTCCTGTAGACCTATTCAATAAATCATTGAAATCAAACTTAGCTTGTGGAAGAATTTGATCCCAATTTTGTGCATATTTCTTGGTGAGGCATCTAAGGAGGTTTCAAAGAGATCTATTTTCAACTTCAATTTGACCATCCATTTGGGGATGGTAGATAGAACTAAATTGTAGATTTGTGCCTAATTTCTTATACAAGGTTCTCCAAAAATGTCCTTGGAATTTAGTGTCTCTATCTGAAATAATAGAGTTAGGCAAACAATGAATTCTTACAATCTCTTTAAAGAAGAGATGATAAATATGAGAGGCATCATGTCATGTCCCCTATTCAAATAATTAAAAAAAAAAAAACTTTGTTAAGGCAGGCAGGCTCCAAAAAGGTGAAATTTTGGAAAAAGAGGCTAATATTTGGAAACCAATGGACTAATAAATAAAAATTATTATTAAATTATATTTTATTAACCCCTCTTGGACGTGAGTTAGGGTTATGCCCTCTTTAAAAGGGGTTTGGAGGCATTTTGGGCTGATTCTACATCTTGATTCTTGCTAATTTTCTTGTTGTTCTTCAGAGGCTGCCAAACCTGTGGAGAAGGAGACCCAAGAATGGGAGTTTTCAGGTTTCTAGGAAGGCTAAGGATGGGATTTTGAAGCCATTCCATGAGCATGCTCATACAGAGTTTGCCTTTGTGCTGAATAGTGTCGATTTGAGTGTTTTCGGGGTTGTTTTTTGTTTGAGTTTGGGTTTTCAGTTGAGTGTTTCATATCAGTTTGGTTTTCTGCTGTATTTCAGATGTTATGATGTTAAAATAGAGCTAAATATATGTATTGGGTTGTGATTAAACTTCTGAGATAGTTTATGAGTGTTTTGTGGTGTTTCCGGGCATTTTTGTGTTAATTTCGGGAGCCCGATTGAGCATAGTTTTGCCCTACATTTGTGAGTTGTTGTGTAAAGGCTATAAAAATCTAGAAATGTCATTTTTTAGGCTGTTATGCTTTCATATTTATTAATAATTTTTGAAGTTGTGAAGTTTTTGGCACTAATTTGGACATACCCGATTTGGGTTTTATTGGGAAATTGGCAAATCTTTGTAATATTGATTGTTTGGTTTTAAAGTTCTGATTTGAGGCTGGAAATATCATAAAAAAATCAGTAAAGGGAAATTACAGTGGTATCAGAGCCGTGATCTTGCCAGCCTGATGGTTTGTAGAAGTTGCATGTCAGTTTTAACAACTACCCAGATCTTGCATGTCAAGTTTTGATAACTACCCAGATCTTGCATGTCATATTTTATGATTGCATGCAACTAAGTGAAAGAGAAAAAAGATATTTGCAGTGAGAAAAGAATAAAGAAATTTTGATCAAAACTCCAGTTGAAAGAAAAAGTACAAAATCCAAGGAAGAAAAAAGTATGGCTGATCGAGATGAGATGGAAAAGAAATTCTTCCAAGACATCCAAAATACTCAGAAGCAAACAATGGATGGGTTGGCAGAAACTAGAGAGGCTTTGCGAATATTGACAGAAAAATTACAAGGAATTGTTATTTTCTTGCCTGCAGATGAGCCACCAGTACCAAATCCAGCCATTAATCCAGTGGAAGAGGTTACAGGTAATTTGATTACATTAAGAGCTACTTATAATGGCTTAGATGATGATTTTTGTAGTTCAGTTACTTTTAGAGAATATGTGGATATGATGAACGCTTTGATGCCCAAGAAAGAGAATAGGAGGGAGAATGACACAAGTGGAAGAGAGCTCAAAAATAAAATAAGCAAGTTTACAACACCTACTTTTGATGGAACAAATAAAATTTCAGCTAGAGCATGGCTACAAAAATGACAAACTTTCTTCACACTTAACCCCATGAAAGAGAGTGATGCTATTCAATTTGCAAGTCTGCACTTGGAAGATGCAGCCTATGATTGGTGGTATCATAGAATGACTACTCAAGGTCATGATCAGGTAACTACATTTGAAGATTTTAGTCAAAGGGTGATAGATAGATTTGACCTCAAGGATGATGAAGAGTACTTTAAAGAATTGTCAAAGTTGAAGCAAACCAAATCAGTTAATGAGTATATAGAAGAATTTCAAAAATTGGCTGTTATGGTACCTGATATGAGTGAAAAGAGGATCGTTTATCTTTTTCTTGATGGTTTAGAAGATTCTGTTAAGGGTTTGGTTAAGGCTTTCTCACCCTCAACCTTACAGGAAGCTATCAAAAGAAGCTTGCAACTTGAAACTTGCGTGCGTATGAAATCAATCACTAATCAAAAACCCCCAAATCTTTGGCAACATAAGGGAAATTTTCAAAAAAAGACTTTCCCAACACTACCACCAAAAGATGTGACAAATGTGGCAAAAAAGAAGGTAGATGAAGAGACTAGGAGTGAATTACGAAGGAAAAAGCTTTGTTTTACTTGTAGAGAACCATGGGTTCCAGGACACAGATGTTTGGGGAAAGGTCAAGTGCACTATATTGAAGTTGCTTCAGAATCTGATTCAGATGAGCATGAGGAATTTCATGATACTAGGGAGGAGGTAGAAGAAGAGAAAGTAAAAGAAATCAGCAAGGATGGCACTTTAGAAGCATTATCAGGAGTCCCAAGATACCATCCCTTCCGAATTCGAGGGGTACTAGCAGGGGAAAGGTTGATTGTTCTTCTTGATAGTGGGGCAACTCACAATTTTATTGATGAGGGATTTGTCATGAAAAGAGGGCTTAAAGCAGAAGATTTTGAGGGATTCAATGTTACTGTAGCTGATGGATTCACTATGCCTTGCACACGGGTGGTGAAACAACTCAAGATGACCTTAGGAGATTATGAGTTATGTGATGACTTCTATGTGGTTGGTATTGGGGAGACAGATCTTGTATTGGGTGTTCAATGGTTGCACTCTATCGGAGGCTATTACATGAACCATCAAACTATGGAGTTTAAATTTCATTCCAATGGGAAAGAAGTCATATTGAGAGGGTTATCGAATGGAGCACCTAAGGCGGTCTCTGCAAAGAGGATGGAGAGGACTTTTCGAAGAGGACAAGTAACATGGGCAGCAGGAGTCATAATCCAACCAACAAGCTCTCCAAAGAATCAAGGTAATTTTCATTTTGAAATTCAAAATATTTTTGATAAGCATAGTATAGTTTTCAATGATTTGCATCCAGGATTACCACTAGATAGAGGTTTTGAGCATGTTATAGAGTTAGAACAGGGTGCCAAACTAGTTATAATAACCCCATACCACCATCCAAGAGGTTATAAGGAAGAAATTGAAAAAACTATTAAAGAACTCCTGGACATGGGATTCATAAGGCCAAGCTCTAGTCCATTTGCATCATCTATGGTACTTGTCAAGAAAAAGGATGGTACAATGAGAATGTGTATAGACTACAGGGCTCTAAACAAGAAGACCATAAAAAATAGGTATCCCATACCACACATAGATGAACTCATTGATGAGTTACATGGTGTTGTATACTTCTCAAAAATTGACTTAAGATCAGGCTACCATCAAATCCGAATGAGGAGTGAAGATGTGGAAAAGACTGCTTTCAGATGTCACTATGGGCACTTTGAATTTCTTGTTATGCCATTTGGACTCACTAATGCACTTGCAACATTCCAATCTTGTATGAATAAGGTATTCAGTCAGCATCTTCGAAAATTTGTTTTGGTATTTTTTGATGATATCTTGATATTCAGTAAAACATGGGAAGAGCATCTAAAGCACATAGACACTGTTTTGGGAATCTTGTAGCAGCAATCCTTCTATGCTAAGATATCTAAATGTGAGTTTGGTTTGACAGAGATCCTATATTTGGGACATATTATAAGCTCTAAAGGAGTACAGGTTGATCAACAAAAAATCCAGGCAATTTTGGATTGGCCTCCACCCACTAATCTTACACAGTTGAGAGGTTTCTTTGGGTTGTGTAGCTACTATAGGAGATTTGCCAAGGGATTTTCTCAGCTTGCTGCCTCCTTGACTGATTTGACAAAGAAAGGAGCTTTTTTTTGGATAGAAGAGGCACAAAAAATATTTGATAAGCTTAAGGAGGTAATGAGTTCATGCCCTGTGCTTGCAATTCCAGATTTCTCTTTACCTTTTGCTGTTGAATGTGATGCTTCTAGAGAAGGTATAGGGGCTGTCCTAACTCAAAGGGGACATCCAATAGCATTTGAGAGTTGAAAATTAAATCAATCAGAGAAAGGGTACTCCATCTATGATAAGGAAATGTTGGCAATCATGCATGCACTTCATAAGTTTAGACAATATTTGGTATGTGGGAGATTCATTGTAAAGACAGACCATAATAGCCTCAGGTTCTTCTTGAACCAAAGGGATTTGAATGATCGTCAACAAAAATGGGTAAGAAAATTGCAAGCTTATGATTTTGATATTGAATACATGAAAGGAAAGAATAATGTGGTTGCTGATGCTCTCTCAAGAAAGCCCACTTTGTGTTCCTTATCATCTATCTCTGCTAATTGGAAAGTCTCCATAATTTTAGAGTATGCTAAAGATTCATTTGCCACCAAGATTTTGGATAAGTTAGTGGATGATAACAGGTACAAGGTTGTTGATGAATTGATTTATTACAAGAACAGGATCTTCTTAGTGCCAGGGTCAAAAACTAAGGAGAGGATATTGAGGGCCTTTCATGACACACCTTTGGCTGGTCACCAGGGATACTTCAAGACATATAGGAAAATTTGAGAGTGGTTTTCATGGAAGGGTATGAAGGAGGATGTCCTTAAACACATTAAGGAATGTATGGTATGCCAACAAAGCAAGAGTGAGCAAAATTTTCCTGCAGGGTTGTTGCATCCACTTCCTATTCCCGAACAAAAATGGGAAAGTATTTCCATGGATTTCATCACTGGGTTGCCCAAGGTTCAAGGTAAGGATTGCATATATGTGGTGGTAGATAGACTAACTAAGTATGCACATTTCTTTCCTATCACATCTGATTTCAAGGCATCACAAGTGGTTGAATTGTTCTTCAAGGAAATTTTTAGATTACATGGTTTGCCTAGAAACATTGTTAGTGACCAGGACAGTAGATTCCTCAGCTCTTTTTGGAAGGATCTCTTTCATTTGGCAGGAACTGAACTCACTCCCAGTACTAGCTATCACCCTCAAACAGATGGACAAATAGAGATAGTTAATAAATGGATAGAAGGATATTTGAGGAACTATGTTTCAAATCAACAACATGCTTGGGTGAAATGGTTACACCTAGGGGAGTATTGTTACAATACATCTCATCACATGTCTATTGGTATGCCTCCTTTTCATTCTCTTTATGGTTATGATGCCCTTTCCTTTTTTGATCTAATAAATTTTGATAGCAGAGTACCCGCAGCAAGTGATTTCATCAAGCAAAGCCAAGACATAATAAGGTCCCTCAAGGATAATCTACAACATGCACAAAACCAACAAAAGATATATGCTGACAGGAAAAGGATTGAAAGATCTTTTGAGGTGGGAGATTTGGTATTTGTTAGGTTGCATCCATATAAGCAAAGCACCTTGAAGAGAAGTGGGGCAGAGAAACTCAAGCCAAGGTTCTATGGGCCTTATAAAATCATCAAGAAGGTAGGAGAGGTAGCTTATGAATTGGAGCTCCCACCAAACAGCAAAATACATAATATTTTTCATGTATCTTGCTTAAAGAAGGTTCTAGGCCAGCAAACCATAGTATCTACAGAATTACCACCTCTTGATGATGAAGGGAAATTAGTTTTGATACCAGAAGAGATTTTGGATACAAGAGAGAAAAGGTTGAGAAATAGGAGCATCATTGAGCATTTGGTCAAATGGAAAGGATTACCACTAGGGGATGCAACTTGGGAAGGAGCACATATTCTTGAGAATTCCAACCTTCATTGCTTGAGGACAAGCAATATTTGGGAGGGGAGGACTTGTCATGTCCCCTATTCAAATAATTAAAAAAAAATAAACTTTGTTAAGGCAGGCAAGCTCCAAAAAGGTGAAATTTCGGAAAAAGAGGCTAATCTTTGGAAACCAATGGACTAATAAATAAAAATTATTATTAAATTATATTTTATTAACCCCTCTTGGACGTGAGTTAGGGTTATACCCTCTTCAAAAGGGGTTTGGAGGCATTTTGGGCTGATTCTACATCTTGATTCTTGCTAATTTTCTTGTTGTACTTCAGAGGCTGCCAAACCTGTGGAGAAGGAGACCCAAGAACGAGAGTTTTCAGGTTTCCAGGAAGGCTAAGGATGGGAGTTTGAAGCCATTCCATGAGCATGCTCATACAGAGTTTTCCTTTGTGCTGAATCGTGCTGATTTGGGTGTTTTCGGGGTTGTTTTTTGTTTGAGTTTGGGTTTTCAGTTGAGTGTTTCATATCAGTTTGGTTTGCTTCTATATTTCAGACTTTATGATGTTAAAATAGAGCTGAATATATGTATTGGGTTGTGATTAAACTTATGAGATAGTTTATGAGTGTTTTGTGGTGTTTCCGAGCATTTTTGTGTTAATTTCGAGAGCCCGATTGAGCATAGTTTTGCCCTACATTTGTGAGCTATTGTGTAAAGGCTATACAAATCTGGAAATTTCATTTTGTAGGTTGTTATTCTTTCAAATTTATTAATAATTTGTGAATTTTTGAAGTTTTTGGCACTAATTTGGACATACCCGATTTGGGTTTTATTGGAAAATTGGCAGATCTTTGTAATATTGGTTGTTTGATTTTAAAGTTCTGATTTGAGGCTGGAAATATCATAAAAAAATCAGTAAAGGGACATTACACATCATGATTTCTTTTACAATGGATAAAATGTGCCATCTTGTTGAAAAGGTCTACAACCACAAATATGTTATCATATCCTAGTTTTGTCCTTGGTAATCCCATTACACAGTCCATAGATATGGCTTCCCAAGGTCTAGAAAGGATTGGTTGGGGTTGGTATAACCCTTGGTTAGTTGTAGTACCCTTTTCTTGTTGGCATATGACACATGACTCTACATATTTCTTTACATCATGCTGCATTTTTGGCCGATGATAATGTCTCTTGACAACCTCTAATGTTTTGTCAATATCAAAGTGACCACTCATGCCTCCACAATGTTTTCCTTTACTATATTGTCTCTCATAGAGAATTTTGGAATAAAAAGTTGATGACCCTTAAAAAGTAGTCCATCTTGAATAAGAAATTCAAAAAAAATTGTATGATACCTATCCATAAGAGTAGTGCAAACCTGATATATTTCTCCAAAATTTGAATCATCTTTGTATAGGTCCTTTAATGCTTTGATGACTATTCTTTGACATTGGACACCAAAATGATCCTCCTACTTAGTGCATTAGCAACTTTGTTTTCTTGGCCTTTCTTGTGCTTTATAGTGAAGGAATAGACTTGTAATTGTTCCATCCATTTGATATGTTTGACACTCAACATGTCTTGAGAATTTAAATAACTTAGAGCATGGTTATTTGTAAAAACCATAAATTCTTTAGGTAATAAGTAGTGGCTCCACTTCCTGAGGGCTTGAACCATAGCATAAAGTTCTAAGTCATAAGTTGAGTACTTCTTTTTAGCATCATTTAGGTTTTTAGAGAAGAAAAGTACAAGTTTGTTGTCTTGGCTAAGGACTACTCCAATTGCTAACTTGCTTGCATTTGTCTCAACAGTAAAAACCTCATTAAAATTAGGAAGAGTGAGTATTGGGTATTGTGCCACTCTTGATTTTAGATATTGAAATGCATCATCATCTACTTTAATCCAAACAAACTTTATCTTTTTACCTCCTTTGATTATATCTAATATAGGTGCACATACATGGCTAAAGTTATTAATGAACTTTCTATAGAATGTTGCTAAACCATGAAAACTTCTTACATCACCTACATTCCTTGGAGGAGGCCAATTTATGATTTCAACTACCTGTGTTGGATCCATCTTTACTATTCCTTTAGAGATCACAAATCCCAAGAAGGTGAGTTCTTTCTACAAGAATGAGCACTTCTCAATGTTGATCATTAGTTGGTGCTCTTTTAGCCTTTTGAGAACCAATTCAATGTGTTAAAGGTATTCCTCCAAGTTGTAACTAAAAATTAGAATGTCATCAAGATAAATAACCAAAAACTTTCCATTGTAATCATAAAGATCTCGTTCATTAGCCTCATGAAGGTAGAGGGGGTGTTGTTTAAACCAAATGGCATTACTAGCCATTCATAGAGACCTTTTGTAGTTTTGAAGGTAGTCTTTCATTTATCATTTGGCTTGATTCTTATTTGGTGATAACCACATTTTAGATCAACTTTTGAAAAGTATGATGCATTGCCCAATTGGTCTAGGAGGTCTTCAATCCTTGGAATACGAAATCTATATTTTATAGTGATCTTATTAATGGCTCTCCTATCAATGTATTGTCTCCATTTACCATCATTTTTAGGAGCCAAAATTGATGGAATAGCACATGGACTAAGAATTTTTTGAATAAGTCCTTTATCTAATAATTATGCAACTTGTTTGTGTATTTCAACATTTTTAGTAGGGGTAAGTTTGTATGGGGCTTTGTTAGGCAAGGATTCTCTAGGGATGGCATCTATTTGGTGGCTTATGTCTCTAATGGGTTGGAGGGATGAGGGTAAATCTTTTGCAACCACTTCCTTGTATTCTTGAAGAAGTTTTTTAACCTCTTTTCAAACTGATTTATCCTTGCTAAATGCTGGTTCATCCTTTGGTTTCAGAATTAATGCATATCCCTCTTTTTCTTCTTTGATTATTTTTAACATTTATTTTTCTCCCACTATGATAACCAAAGGTTCTGTTTCCTTTCTAGGTTTAGGTAGAGGCTTGAAATTATAAAATTTTCCATCCCTTACTATGATTTATGTATTTTTCCTACAATTATACATGGCATCCATATCATATTGCCATGGCCTTCCTAAGAGAAGGTGGCAAGCATCCATTTCTACAATATCGCATAAAACTTTGTCTTTGAAATCACCTAATGAGAATTCTACCATAGCTTGTTCACTTACAAGTGTTTGCTACCCTTTTGATAGCCAAGAAACATTATAAGGACATGAATAAGGGATTCTTTATAGTTCTAATTTTTCAACCATTTGTTTAGAAACTATATTTTCTGTTGATCCTAAATCAATTAACAAATTGCATACTCTCTTTTTTGCATTTGATCCTTGTCCTAAATAAGTGCTTTCTTTGTGCTACTTCTTGAGCATGAGATACTTATAGGAATTTTTATCTCATCATCAGGGCCACACCTTCTTCAGCCTCTAAGTTTCTTTCTTCTTGCACCAACTGGGTCCTTGTTTCTCCTTGATTATTGTTATTTGTTTTCTTAGGAAACTTGTTTGGATAGTGTCCTATTTGATTACATCTGAAACACTTAGGAGGTCCATTAGATCTCCCTCTTCCTTTATCAAAGGATCTTCTTCCTCTAGAGCTTCCTCTCCAACTAGATTCACCATGGTCTTTGTTTGTTTGCTCCATGGATTTTCCTTCATTGGATGATTGACCTCTTTGCCAAGAGTTACTTCTGCCCCTAACTCTTCCTCTATTAGATTGTTCACTCCTTTTAAACTTCTCTTCCACCTTTAGTGCAAGTTGCAAACATTGATGCATGATGGTTATTATTGTCAAACTCAATTCATCTTGAATAGACAACTCAAGACCTTGCAAGTATCTTGCCAACTTGATACTTTTAGATTCAACCTCTTATGTCCTCATCACCAATGCTTGGAATTCATTAGTGTAGGCTGAAACTATCATGTCTTTTTTCCTTAGATTCATTCTTCTTCTATGAAGTTGGACTTCATAGTCTTTAGGAACATAGGTCTTCCTAAATAACTTCCCCATCTTTGTGCATGTGGTTATTAGACCTTTGTCATTCTTCACTCTATCACCTTGAGTGATGCTCCACCATGTATGAGTGGTACCTTTCAACTTGGACTTGGCTATCTTTGTCCTTTGATTCTTAGGAATCTCATCACATTCAAAAAAACTATTTAGGGCATCCACCCAATCAACTATAGCATTAGGGTTCATTCTCCCATCATAGGTTGGT
This sequence comes from Cupressus sempervirens, assembly GCA_028749045.1. Classification (NCBI taxonomy): domain Eukaryota; kingdom Viridiplantae; phylum Streptophyta; class Pinopsida; order Cupressales; family Cupressaceae; genus Cupressus; species Cupressus sempervirens. The sequence continues at coordinate 299,838,109 of CM053783.1, forward strand.
AAGTGTAATTTGGCATCCATGGTTCTTCTTTCCATGGACTTAAGAGTGCTCACAAGTAGCCTTTGATCTGGAGGTTTTTGTTCTTCTTCCTCCAAAGGGGTTTCTTTATCACTCCATCAAATTCTTTAGAGTTCTTATCTTTGGCAAGCTCTTCTCTAAGCCTTTTTAACTCATCTCTACTTTGTTGCATCTCAATGTTTATTAATTCATCTATGTTCCTTTATGCATCTTCCTTTATCTTCTGCTCATTCAAATACTTCACTATATCTGCATTGGTCATTTTGGATGGCAATCCATCATTCTCTCTATTTGACAATCTTGACAAAATTTTAGAAGTCCAATGATCTACAAGGGCTCTAATACCACTTGATGCAATTGGTTAGGGTACTAACAATGCAAATTGGGAGAGAATAACCTACAAGAACACATTAATACAATTTGAAAGGCCAATCAAGACCCAAGGCCCCACACTTGCACCTTGACAACAATAATGTCTTAACACATGAAACCTACACTAGACATGGAACCAAGAACTCAAAGTCAAAGAATTTTTTTCTTACATTAGCATGGACATGTGGACTAAAATTGAAGACCCCAAACTAAGAAAAAGATATAGTTCCTTCATTAAATCCTTGGATTTCTAGTAGCCCAAGGAATATGATTTTGGCCTCCAACTTGTAAATATTGAATGGAAGCAAGAAATTAACCATAAATATACTCTTTATTCCTGATTTACTATCAAATTCCAAGGTGTTGATATCGCATGAACAAAAATGCTAACTTAACCCGTGGGGATAGCAATTAGGCCTAAATGGCTATTTAGGCCACCATTACAAAGGAAGTACTATTTAGACACATCTTAGAAACACCAAACAAATTGGACCTATTGAGGAATGTTACAAGTAGTCTAAATCCCAAATTTGAGGCTTTAAAAATGAGTTTTAGGGTGTCAAATGCTGATTGTAGCAAAACAATGAGTTGTTGTATACATAGAATATACACCTAGGGCATCATCTTTCTCACTTGTATCTACATCTCTTCAAATTAAACCAAAAGAATTAAAAAGATCATTAGAAATGCAAGGATTCTACCAAAGGCCATAAAATTCCTATAGTGGAATATTATGTTATAACGTGATTTAAAACAAAACCCTTGAAACCCTCAAAATCTGGGTTTGCACAAAATAGGTGTAACTTGAGTTCTAGGATTTTTTAAGACCTTAAAATAGTTTCATTAAAAATACAATACAAATATTCATCCAACCATAGAAGAATCAACCTCCTATGCACTCGTACACATCCATACCATCTAGAAAACTCACTCAAAATGCAAAAAAAAAAGGGTTACTTTTATTGATTTAATGTCAAAAACTTACATTGTACCTTCCAGCCACCTAAAAGGGCTATATGAAGGTCTTCCCCAACTGGCCCAACCAAATTTGAAAGGTTGCAACCATTGGGGGATTGATTACAAACACTTTTTCTTAATTATGCAAAAAGTTTCATAGCAACTTTTGTAACTTTTATTACATTTTAAATTTTAAAGCCTTAAAGGCATTTTGAATTGTCCAAATGAATCCTAATAGACTTAATACCACTAATGGACCCTATATTATAATAAAATACATCCAATTCCATAGATTATGCCCTTGTGACCTCATTAAGAAACAAGCTTATAAAACACCAAAATTAGTAATGGGCCACACAAAAGGGTTAAAAGTTAACCTAGGGACCTAAAAACATTGTCTTATTGAAAACGTAGAAAAGTAAACTAGAACAAGGCCATAGATGACCCAAAAAACCTTATTTCATTGTTTCATGGAAGAGTTCTCGTGCACCACAAATGAATCTGATGAATTAGCATCAAAGGAAATAAAGGAAAAAACTTTTGACAAAGTTGAAATAAAAGCAAGGAAAACTTCAGGTAAGAAGACATAGAAATCCTAAGTGGTAGATTTGAATATGTAAATCATCAATAATAGTAATTTTGTATAGTTGAATAAGTATTATAATTTGGATAGCAACATGGATAGATAAAAACTAGAGAATATTGTAGTTAGGCACATGATCCTAGCAAATAAAAGATTTGACGACATACAAAAGGATATTCCATAAGACTTGTATAATAGAATGACTAACAAAAGAAGAAGAGTGGAAAATGAAGATAATAGAACCAAATAAATTATGATTATAAAACTATGTAAAGTTAACACTAATGAACTGTCTTGAACCTTTGTTGAGAAATAAAAGGTGAGCAATTTTGTTAATGGGTGGTAACTATGAAGAGGTAAATAAATATACTTAATCAGCAATTGTGTAATTCATGTAGGAGGAGGAGGAGGAGGAGTAGAAGATAAGAAGAGAAAGAAAGAGGAAGAAATATGAGAAGCTAGAAATAAAAAGAAATGTAAAGAGCATGAGAAGAAGAAAAATATTTAAGCGGATGATATGAAGAAAAATAAAGAAAATGATAAAACAAAAAGACTAGTGGAAGATGATAGAAAGAAGAAGAAGATAGAATGCAAGAGAATAGAGAAAGAAAAGAAGAAAATTGAGGAGGAAAAGAAAAAGATTAGAAAAGGAACAAAAGAAAAGAAGAAAAGGGGAAGATAAAAGGAAAGAAGAAGAAGAGAAAAAAAATAAAGAAGAAGAAGGGAAAAAGAAGAAAGAAGAAGAAGAAAAAGAAAATGAGAAGAAAAGGAAGCTTCCTTTACTAACAACACCAAAAAACTTAACTAATGATGATGATCGACAATATTTTATCTGATTCTTAAGTTTGATTTTGGAGAAGAACAAAAAGGTCAAAAGCTTGGAGATAACATTAAGTGAGGTTTTAGACAAGTCACAAGAAGTTATATATGTTAGGATAATAGATACTAACCCTCAGCAAAGATAAGTAAAAATGATAAGAACATTTGATAGTGAACATACACCATTAGCTGAGGTAGCAACTAGTTAAGCACATATGAAGCACTTTTTATAGTTGTTTGACACTATATGCACAAATGCGAGGAATGACCTGCTAACACTTTATTCTTGCATCAAGGAGCTAATAAGATGTTTAGAAGGAGGTAGAAAATTGTATGTACAAAGCACCTTGTCATACAATTACATAAAGGATATGAATGATGAGTTTAGTACTAAACTAAATGAGCTAAAAGTTTTGACATCTAGATTGCAGCAGCCTAACACAAACATTGAAGATTTAGAGACTAAGATTACACAAGTACATGATGATATCATAATCATTGAGCTAAGAAAAGAGAGTGTGATTAGGATGTTCTCTTCATTAAGAAACCAAGGTATGTGTGGGATCATGGTGCACTAAAAAGTGACAATTTGTAAAATATGTAGTTCTGAAATGCCTAAAAGTATTTCAAAATCTATTTTATGTTTCTTTCCACCCTTCTTGATACCAAAAAAAAGATTAATACCATTATAAGGCCTAGTATATATTTGGATATCAACCCGACATGGTCAATTTTAAAAAAATCGCTAAAATGTTCTTTTGGCTTATTCTTGTGCATTTTTTTACTTCAAACATGTATTTGATGACTTTTTTTCACCCAAATTTGAGGAAATGAACCATGTCCTAAGTTATGTCAGAACCATGTCATCCCTAGGTGCCCACTAATGTTGAGATCCTATGTACCTCTATGCACAATGATGATGTGTTGACTTACCCTCACTCTGACCTAGGTGTCAGATGTCCTTTCATAGGTGCCTCAGTTGTGAAATCAGGGAAGGGCATCATTTAAGAAGGATAGGAACATTGGGAAGCGGTTAGAATATGCGCTAGGCTTGAAGGGTGGGGAAGGGATGAATTTGGAGGAAAGGGTTGTTTTTTTAGTAGGTTAATTAAGTACGTAGGTTACTCTATTGTGACATGTGTGAGAAGTTTTGACATAAATCTTTTGGTTTATTCTATTAAAGAGGTCAAGGTTGCTTGTTTTGTGGCATGTGTCAACGGTTAAAATAAGAATAGCTGGGGTAGAATATCATTAATATAAATTGGTTGAAAACTTAATTAAGAAGAGTAAAATTGTATCCTAAGTATTATGGTTGGATTAGACCATTGTGTGAATCTTAGGCTAGAGTAGATAACAAGTGGTTAAGGGTAAATCATAGATATAATTTAGAGTATTAGTATTAAAGGATGCTTATTATTAGTAAAGATGTTAGAATTTAAATTTCTCTTAGTATGATGGGTAGCCTAGATTTAAGGACATAAGTTAAATTAATATACATCATTGTTTATAGGTAAATTCATAAATTTAATAAAATAATAATAAATAAATAAATAAAAGATATAAATTTCAATAAAATGATAATTATAATAATTAAAGATCATTGAGGGATCAATTATACCTATAAGAATCAAATGTTGATAAATAACATAATTGTAATCCATCTTAGGACAAGTGAAAACAACCCAAACAAATGAAAGGATTCGCTTGGGAGATTGGTAAACTGACAACTAGCACTATTAAAGGGAGATATTGGCAAATGCTTTAAGAAATTTTGAAATTTCTAATATATATATAATCCCGTTATTACATGAGCATGATTAGATTAACTATTTTACATCAAACCAACATTTGATTGTATGAAGAATCAGTGAAGAGATAATGATTTATCCTCTTATTAGAAGGTATGAATCGTGAATTCCCAAAAGAGAGTACCTGGTCATAGTTGACGCTAGTAGTGTAATTCTCTATGGAAAACTCTATGATCACCTTATCTAACAACTCAATACGACTCTCAATAAGACATAATATGAGTTGATGAGTGGAACAATCAACAAAATTTTTATAATTAGTTCACATTTTTAATTGTTGGAACTTACATCAGGTTATTGAACTATATTTAATCATGTACTAAGGGTTTAGAGGGTGGCTAGGAGAATTGATTTATATATATGAGGTTAAATTTATTTGGAGTATAAATATATATAATTATTTTTTTATCTTAATTAATAATTTATTTGTTTAAAATCACAAAGAAAAAAAAAAAAAAAAATTTGTTGTGTTTTAATAGTAAATTTTGGGCATGACATTTTGGTATCAAAGCCCAGGTTGTTGAAGCACTGGGCATTAATGGGTCCATAAACAAATGTAAAATTTAAATGTTACCTTTAAAAAAATCAACAATAAACAAAGATTGGATTTCCATTTAAAACGATCAAATTTCTTTAATAGATCTTACTCTAGTTTAAACAATAAATATAATCTTTTATTAAATTGATTTCTGAATTAAGTTTCATGCTTAATTGAAGAATATACATTTTTTTAAAAACTAACAGTAGCTAAACTTGTATTTCTTCATAAAAGAATACTAAATTAATAGTATGTGTCAAAAATCTCCCTATATGCATTCCATAATGTCACTGCATGTAAGAGAACTTAGTGACCATAGAATGAATTAGAATGAAGGATTTGTAAAGAAAAAAAAAAAAACAATGTAAGATTTATCTAAGATTTTCCATGCAAGTAAATGAATATAAACTAGATGAAATACAAATTTAATCTAAGAATTTAGTAAGAAAACATTTAAGCTAGAACATGTATACAATTTAACAACTAAAATAAAAGTATTGAATGAAAATGCAACAAAGCTTTTGAAAGCACAAATGTGGAGTACTAAAATTGACAACGTTTATTCACTTAAAAATTTCATCCTCTCAAAAGTGAAGCATAAGCTCCCAATTTATAGAGAAATCCAAAATAAATCAATGGTGTATATCAGTTAGATGAATGGTGGAGATTGAGTGAGTGTTCATGTTGGAATGGAAGTTTCCATTTGAGAGAGAGAGTTAAATGATTTATTTCCTTGTTCTTTTCAAGATCACTCAATGTTTCCATATTTTAAAAAAAAAAAACAAATCAAAAGAAGATTTTGGAGATTTTGTTAAAATTATGTCTCATATTTTGATTATTTAAATTCAAATAATAAATATATGTAGATATTTAAGTCAAATAAGTAATAAATTCATTTTTTTATGTAATCTTAGAAAATGTCAAAATTAATATAATCAAAGTATTAAGAAATTTCAATTAAATTAATTGATTTAGTGGGTTTAATAGCCAAGATGTCGATATTCATGAGCTTATTATTTTATTTATTAATTAATTTTTATAGTGATTTTTGTAGATTAATGATTTTCTACAATTGATATTTAAATTAAATAGAGCCAATTAGGACTAGAAATGCCTAATAAATTAGGATTTTGTTGATCATTCAAAAGATTAGGAGCAAGTTAATTCTGAGACCAATTTTGGGTATTATAAATATGAGTACAAAGTATCCTATCCATTATATTTAATGGAATATATATAGTACGCCCTAATTTAACACTAATCCTATAACTAACAACATTAATTATTTATGATTAATTGTACATCTGTGACAGTTGATTATCATTAATAATAATGTTGAAGTGTCAAGGTGCCATAAAAGTATAACATTTAAATTAGTGTGGAAAATGATAATAGTTGGAGGGCATAACCATATCAAAACATGAAGAAGAAAAATATATAAAATGATATCCTAGATGTGAATAAAAGCATAATATTAAGATTTGTTACAATGTAGATAGAAGTGTAAATTGACCTCAAATGATTAATATTGAGGTGGTCATGGAATACCAAATATATATAGTAGAGGAATTATCATTTTTTTTATAGGGGCTGCGATACTAAACAATAATCCATTCGCGACACCATTGTGTGGTATAGTCAATATTGCAAGTGACAAGAAGTGATATTTCTATATTTGATATAGGATGTAATCGATAGTTGGAATCCTTAGTATGATTGCTACTTATCACACTATCATATAGAACTCTTGACTTGAGTAGATATTAATCATCTAGGAGTTATGATCTCAGTAGACATGTTGGATAAGCTTGATAATTACTTATTTAGGCACATCCATTTGGACACAATTCAAATTGGGAATCTAGGTTTCAAAAAAAAAATTACATGTTACTTTATAAATATCATGCTTACCCTCATGGATAGGATGTTAAATTTAATCATTGGTAAAGGATATTTCTGTAGCAAGGTTGCATAAGCATACATTTCTTTCTAAGATCAACTATTAGCAGAGTCTAGTTTCAATACTAGATGCCTAACCCATTTTGTTTCAACATATGCAATAAATGACAACTTGGTGTAAGATGTATTAGTACACCCAATTAAACCACGATCTATGGATGAAGCACTTAGAGACATAGGAGATATGAGACTTCTTACTAAGCCATTAGTTCCATAAAACAACAATGTATCTTCTTCTCCATCAGGGACCTTCGGTATGGTCACATCATGCTTGTAAATGTTATTCAATTTAAAATTTTGCCATTCCTTTGTTCTAATTTTGCATTATACAATTTTTTATTATTTTTATTTTTTTCTTCTTACCAATAATTTGACACTTCACATTTTGTTAGATTCCTTGAAGATTGGTCCCATTGTGCCTCAGGGACATGTCTTGTGTTATATGAAAATCTACTAATGTGGCCACATGCATATTATTTTCTTGTAAATTATTCCTTTTATTTGTGAGTTTCTTTTTGAGTCACTTTCTAGAAAATTGTATTGAAATGGCCATACCAAGGAGAATCCTTGACAAAACATTTAGGGAATTAATGTAACTATAAAATTTCTAGTATCCATTGAAAAGCTGCTAGACAAGATTTCTAAGGCATTACCCTTTGTATGTCATAATTAAGGAATAAGGATCAACCTCTTTTACCATAGGTATATTATGCATATTAAACTAGTTAAGACCATAGATGCTTGTTATGTTTAGTACCCTGAGCAAGGACATAAGAAATTTAGCAGTTAGACCTTAGTAAAGTAAGGATTGGATTATTTGGTACCAACAATAGAATACTCAAGTAGGGTCAGCTCTGATAAGTACAACCTAGGCAATAAAACAAAACTGACACCTAGTTTATGAACTCGAGGAGGAGGTTCATGCCTAAGCGGGGAGGATGTGAGGCCTCACCCAATCCGTCATAGTACCAATGAGATAATTGTATTACGGTGATTTTTAATCCTATGTATTGATACACTTCTAAGACTGTAGGGTTATGTTATTTGCATTTTGATGATCCATAATTACTTCTACATATTATGACCTAATTGATGCATTTAATGATTCTATTCATGTTTTAAGCTATTGACTTTTCTTTAATAGAAATTGAATGGTAGAAATGCTTGTAATGTAAGAATGTAATGTTTAAGTGGAAATTAGAGTTAAAAAAATAAATAAATTTTGTTATGCATTGAGACCTAACCCACATACCTAGGAATTCAATAGTTGTGGATTCAACATCTTGTCACAATGATAAAAATAGACTATGAAGCTATTCATAATATTAAATTGACCATGTTATGATAAGTAAAGTTTGATGTTATAGTATTTTGAGCATTTTACATGGAAATTATTAGAAAAATTAATTTAATTAAAAAGAATGAAGTATGGAACTCAAATGTTGAATGTGATATGTAAGTTTGATATTTTAATATTTTGAAGGTTATATTTGAAATGATTAAGAAAGGGAAAGTTAATTTGAGATGATGAAATATATGCAAGTCTAATGTTGAATGAGATAAAGATTATTTCACTTAGGTACTTATTGTTTACATGATTTTCTTGGACTACTGATGTTTGAATTTAGTGTTCAGGAATTTGACCATGGGTTTAAAGGGGAATTAAGGCTCAAACTACTACAAACATGACATAGCCAAGGTTGAATCAATGGAAAAGATTCAAACCTCATTGTAATGTGTTTTATTTCGTATATGTGAATTGTATGTGTGCATAGTAGCCTAGTTCATGTATTATTGTAAAATAAGTCATTTTTAATGTAATGTGATGTTTTGTGTGTATCACTTGACACTTGTGTTGTCCTTGTGGAGATGCCATGTCATTCAAGGTTTATCAAGAAGTAACCTAACCTCGATGAAGAACCCAAGTTAACCTCACATAGAAAAAAAATGCCATAAGGAGTCTCAATCAAAGGAAATTCGAATTTGGACTTGGCTAGGGTTTTTAGGGGTCATTAGGTGGTCCCAGAGTATCTTTTATGAGAGAATAAGCTACCCATATGATAATATAGCAAGTTAGGGGCCTAATTTTGATCATGTGAGTACCTAGATAGCCTAGAGGGCCCTTTTACCCATGCATTCTTCCATCAGTTCGAATTTGGAGTTGTCATATCTATCTCCTCTCATGTTTTCCACTAAGTCAAAAATAGAAAAAATAGGGGAGACAAGTTTGTAAGAAGTAGTGGCTTAGTGTTTTTGCTATTATAAGTTAGTGGGAAGGCTTTATTAGATGGTCTTGGCCAAACTAGTGGGGTGTCTACCCACTCTCTAATTTTAGAGACTGTTAGGTTTTGGAGGGAGATTAAGGGAGCTCTACTACAAATATCCTTACCCTAGCTTGGACCAAGGTTGGTATCTCAAACTTGCTTCTTTTCCATTTATTTATTTTAGCATGGTTAAGTAAATCTACAAGTGTGGAGTTTATCAATGGAGTATGCATTGCATTGTCAATCTTGTGATATGAGCTTGTCATTGTGTTGGGAAGAAGTGAATGTGTTTTTTGCTTTTGGAGATCCTTTCTTGGTTGTGTTTTGTTGTTCTTCATTTGTTTTGTTGTTGTTCTTGTTGAATGTGAGTGTTGATTGTGATTAGGGGTGTGAAGGCTTCACTCACCCTTGGGAGGGCAGAGAAGCCTTGGGTGAAGGGCATAAGTTGGGCTTGACATTGCAGGTGAGAAAGAAAATTTTGTTTTTACCTCATGATGAGGTTGTTATTATGGAGCATGGGCTCCATCATGGCCATGGATCTTGTTGTTTGGGAGGTACAAGGAGGTTTGGTGGATGAGGAGAAGATGGTTGTTTTGAAGGCCTTGAGAGGTAATGCAGTGGCAATATGTTGTTTATGTTGTGGTGACCTTGAGAGGCAAAATGCATTGGAAATATGATACTTATGATGTTAGAATTTCTCCTCCTTGAAGAGCCCACCTTCACCCAACGTTTTATGATTCCAATGGTGAATCATTGTGCAAGCCATGGAAGGGTGTTGATTGCGTTTTGTGTTGTGTCTTCATGCAAAATTTTGTGATGTACGTGTGAAACCTAGTCTGAGCCTTGTTCCCCTAGTGCGGGGGTGGTCTCTTGAGGCCTATGGTTGGGTGGAAAGCACCCATGGTCCTTGTTGTTTTGTTTTGTTGCATTTGCAGATTTGAGTTCAAGGAAGTATGGAAAAAGAATTAGAGAGTTCACCTTGCGGATTGTTGCTTGAAAGAGAAAGTTTGACTATATGCATCATTCTTGTGATGGAGGATTCTCCACCTTATTCTTTTTTTTTCTATTATATGGCTGCATGGCAGTAATGATGGAATATTGAAGGCATTATATGAAATTTGTTCCATTAATTGGTTTGCACTAGAATGTAGTAAGGTTTCAAGTTTAAAGCTTTAATTTTGATTATTGGAAATGTTCATTGTAAATTTACCATGATGTGGTTGGATGTAAAATGGAAAAATCACATTAATTAGATACTCCTTCTCAAATTGTTCTATAATTCTATGGTATAGATATTTCATGGTTACTATGTAGAAGATCCTTATTTGCATAGTTGGTTCACTTGTAAAATATAGATGGTTGTATAGTATAATGATATGCATGCATTGGAAGAAAGTTATCAAAATTTGATAGTCCTTGTATATGATAGAAAATAAGTTCATCTCAAGTCTTAATATCTCATAGGATGAGGAGGGAGATAATATATCAAATTTAGAATGTCAAGACCACCTGAAGCTACCTTTTCACTCTCTGGAATTTGTATGGGATGAACAATTAAATTCCATCCCAAATACAGACCATTATAATATTCAGTCAGAATATGCCAAGAATCTTCATCAAAAAAAAAAAAAACCAATTAAATAATCATGCCTAGCAAGTAGGCAAGGTACCAACTAATATAAATATAAATAAATATCCTAAGAACAAAATCATGAACTTTCCTCCTAATGATAATATTAATAATAAAATACTACTCCTTTAGAGTAGGGCGTCAAAATAGGATGGAGCAGACCTATAACAAAACAAAATAAATAGGACGTGTATGAACTTGTTAATACTAAGTAGTTGAATAGAATAAAGTAAATAGAATAAAATTCAAAATATATAATCAAAGTGCAGGAAGGAAGGGGACAGTGGTCCCCACTTCCAAAGGTGCCCACTCCTCATACAAATTTTATGACACTTGGGACAAATCACAGCTCTGACCGCAAGCAAGCATAAGCGGCAACCTCCTCCCTTGGAAAAAGGGTAATATCTTATCACAAGGTAAGCACATTGCCTACCCCACCTTGGATTATGACACCTACTTTAGAGAAGTGCAAGGAGAATTTAAAGCTAGCATGTCCTAAGTTATGTCAGAACCATCTCATCCCTAGGTGCCCACTAATGTTGAGATCCTATGTACCTCTATGCATAGTGATGATGTGTTGACTTACCCTCACTCTGACCTAGGTGTCAGATGTCCTTTCATAGGCACCTCAATTGTGAAATTAGGGAAGGGCATCATTTAAGAAGGATAGGAACATTGGGAAGCGGTTAGAATATGCGCTAGGCTTGAAGGGTGGGGAAGGGATGAATTTGGAGAAAAGGGTTTTTTTTTAGTAGGTTAATTAAGTACGTAGGTTACTCTATTGTGACATGTGTGGGAAGTGTTGACATAAATCTTTTGGGTTATTCTATTAAAGAGGTCAAGGTTTCTTGTTTTGTGGCATGTGTCAATGGTTAAAATAAGAATAGCTGGGGGTAGAATATCATTAATATAAATTGGTTGAAAACTTAATTAACAAGGGTAAAATTGTATCGTAAGTATTATGGCTGGATTAGACCATTGTGTGAATCTTAGGCTAGAGTAGATAACAAGTGGTTAAGGGTAAATCATAGATATAATTTAGAGTATTAGTATTAAAGGATGCTTATTATTAGTAAAGACGTTAGAATTTAAATTTCTCTTAGTATGATGGGTAGCCTAGATTTAAGGACATAAGTTAAATTAATATACATCATTGTTTATAGGTAAATTCATAAATTTAATAAAATAATAATAAATAAATAAATAAAAGATATAAATTTCAATAAAATGATAATTATAATAATTAAAGATCATTAAGGGATCAATTATACCTATAAGAATCAAATGTTGATAAATAACATAATTGTAATCCATCTTAGGACAAGTGAAAAAAACCCAAACAAATGAAAGGATTCGCTTGGGAGATTGGTAAACTGACAACTAGCACTATTAAAGAGAGATATTGGCAAATGCTTTAAGAAATTTTGAAATTTCTAATATATATATAATCCCGTTATTACATGAGCATGATTAGATTAAATATTTTACATCAAACCAACATTTGATTGTATGAAGAATCAGTGAAGAGATAATGATTTATCCTCTTATTAGAAGGTATGAATCCTGAATTCCCAAAAGAGAGTACCTGGTCATAATTGACGCTAGTAGTGTAATTCTCTATGGAAAACTCTATGATCACCTTATCTAACAACTCAATACGACTCTCAATAAGACATAATATGAGTTGATGAGTGGAACAATCAACAAAAAGTTTATAATTAGTTCACATTTTTAATTGTTGGAACTTACATCGGGTTATTGAACTATATTTAATCATGTACTAAGGGTTTAGAGGGTGGCTAGGAGAATTGATTTATATATATATGAGGTTAAATTTATTTGGAGTATAAATATATATAATTATTTGTTTATCTTAATTAATAATTTATTTGTTTAAAATCACAAAGAAAAAAAAAATAAAAAATTTGTTGTGTTTTAATAGTAAATTTTGGGCATGACATCACACTCAAGCATGAGTCTACTTCTTATACCTAGAATCTCTTTAAAATTTATTATCATTTGATTTTGATTATGGTGGTCAGACATATGGCTACTTCTTATTTTTGTTTAAATTTTTTTTTACTATTATAGTAAAATTCATCTTTTTTAAATACGCCCTTGTATTTTAGAAATTAAATTCAATTTCCTAGAGATTCTTTTCTCTCAACTTTTTGATATAAATTTCATAACAAGTTGATAATTGCATGTCACGTTGACATAACCTTGATTTGTTGATTTTTCAATGCCACTTAAGGGCATAGTTTGGTTGAACATGATCCTAAAAATACCCACCATCTAATACTAAAGATTATTAATGTGCATAAATATCTTGAGGAATGTCTTACAGCCAAGACATATTATATGATAAATTTGTATATCTAGACTTGAATGCAATTTAGGTGACATCCTATGGCCTATGTATATTTCTCAATATATCATAGGCAATAAGGGACACTTGATAGAAATAATTCGAAAGCTTGAAGAAAATATTTGCAGATTGCATATCTAGAATCTCAAATTCAACATGAATCAGAGGTAATACAATTTTGACTTGTAAATAAGTTTTGGCACCATTTTCATTGATGTCAAAGTGATAGAGTAAGGTAAGGAAAATTGTATAGAAGTTATATAAATGTATGATCATAAATTTGTGATTATATAGTTATGTATGGAAGGAAGATTAGTCAAAGGGAGAGTTATATATTGTATTTTGGAGATATAAGGAAAGATGATTAAATGAAATAATCCATAAATTTTGATTTTTGAAAATTTTGATAAGGCCAATTTTGTAAAGTTTTGATGCTATAATGTGTTGGGTCTTAACCAATTTTCCCAAATGTTTTCATCAATTCCAAAAGGGGAGATTGTTAGAAATTTTTTTAAGGTAGACATTGAATTTTTTCTTTATGGAAACATATCTTCAGTATGAAGCAGGAAGATCTTGAAGATCGAGTTATGGCATTCATACTTAGAAAATTGTCTAAGTATAATACAGATTATCTAACATGCCAAATAGAGTTTTAATTGGAAAAAATCATAGAATCAATATTGGCACATGTGCACTTAATGGAAGGAATTATAAATTACTATGTTGATGTATTCCAAAGCATAAGTCAATATATAGATTGTACAGATAATTTAAAAATTCGCTTAAGTTAATAAAGCATGTCTTATTAGGTGAATGGTTGTGAGGTGTCACCTTCCTACATGTGAGCATCCATTAGCTATCTTGGGAAGATACTTTGCTATCTTTAGTCCAATAGATGGTTGCTCCTCATTGGTTGGTGTTGCTACCCCCTCCCTCTTCCTAGCCTATATAAGCATGCTACCTGGCTTGTATTTACATCTCTTGTTTTTGCATCCTCTTAATTCTTTTTTGCTTCCAGCATTTGCATTACTCTCTTGGAGACTAACTCTATGATGCTATTTTGATTTTGTATCATTTGCATTCATAGTTTAGATATTTACTCTTTGCACTAGTTTTCTGGGTTATTAATCTTTTCAGATTCTAACATGGTATCAGAGCTTTTCTATGTGCAAAAGTAGATTTTAGTTTCCTTATTTGAGAGATTCGGGGGGGGGGTGGGTGGGGGGGGGGCAAATAAACTTTATTATAGTTTTTTGAAAAATGAAGTATGCTCTTTTCTTGCATCTTTGGATGATCCTGAGAATTAGAAAAGTTTTGACAAAAATAGTTTTTCTCTGGGGTTTCAATCTCAAATCTGACAACCAACTTGCATATTTAGAGTTTTCAATCAATTTTGCAGGTTTCAGCATGCCATTGATGGACTTAAGAAGCTGATCTAGCATTTGCATGTCATATTTTGGTTGCTGGGGTCATTTTTTGATTTTTGAAGCCATTTTTTACTGTTAAAGGCATCTAATTTACACTACAGCAAAATTTTTTGTACATTAGTAAGAAAAATGCTTTCTGGGTTTTGTTCGTTGCCCCAAAAAACCATCTGGGTATCTTTTAGATTTTGCATGCAAGCTGTATATTTTCCAGAGTCGAGCATGCAAAGCTACAGCCATACCCCTCTCCATTGGTAGTCACAGATTTGAATGCAGTTTTCAAATGTCTCATTCTTGCTCATAGAGACTCTGATTTTGATGATTCTTGTTATGAACTTGGCTATTTTTTTGTGCTCTATCCACTAGTGGAGTTGTTTTTTGATTTTCATGCATGAATTCTTCAAAAATTGTAGATTCTCAGCTGTGACTGTGCACAGTTCTCATTTTGGAAATTTTGAAGGATCATAACTTTCTCATATGACCTCGTATCGAGGCGATTCTTTTTTTGAAAGTGCATGATTTTTTGAATAGATCGCAGTGGTGCTATTTGTTTCCTTGATTATTGTGCCCAAGTTTCACTTTTAGCATATGCTCTTCATGAGGGTTTGTAATGCATTGAAATCAAGACCACTAAGTATCTCTTTCTAGTGGTAGTTGTAAATGCACTAAAATAAAGTGCCAAATCATATTTCTTTGGGGGGGGGGGGGGTTCTTTGATTAAGTAAAAAGGGGAGGGCATTGTCGTGGCTGGGTTCTCTTCTTTCTAGCATTTCTTCATCATGGATCAAACATATATGCCCATCTTAACTCCATACAATTATTTTGAGTGGAAATCACGCATGACAATTCACTTAAGGAAAGTTGGATTAAATAGGATAACTATGGGACTTGAAACTGAACCTGCTAAAGATGCAGATAAGCCTAAGTGGTTTAACAAATGTGATGAGGCATTTGGAACATTGTGTTTGTCTATTTCTCCTGACTTGCTATTTCACATTGAGTCTTTGGATACACCAAATGAAGTATGGACAAAGCTAGAAACACTATTTGGCACACAAGATTCAATGAGGGGTCATATGTTGGAAAATGAATTAATAAGTTTGAGTCCAGGCAATTTCAACACAATTCAAGATTTCTTCACCAAATTGAAATCACTAAGGCTGTAGTTAAAACAATGTGGAATTGAAAAGAAAGATGAACAACTGATTCTTAGTATTCTCTCTAAGCTAAGTTCAGAATATTCTGTGTTTGTCTCTACCTTGTATGCTACTAAGGGTGCACTTGGTACTCAATTCACCATGCCATCTTTAGATGATTTTGTTGTCAATCTCACTCGAGAACAAGACAAGCTAATCCAGATGGGCATTCTTAAGTCCTCTAAGTCACATGCCTTGGCTGCCAACCAAGGCACAAAAGAACAACAAGGACAAAGTAGTAACAACAATAGTAAGGACAAGAAACAAAAGAATAGCAAGGAGAAGAAGGATCATATGCCAATTTCTTCAAAAGCAACTATTGATACACCATCTTCCAAGGGCAATAAGCCTATGAAAGAAAAAGTCAAATGTGCTTATTGTAAAAGACCTGGTCATGATGAACATAAATGTTTGCAAAAACAACTTGATCACTTGACATACATTCTTGAGAAGAATAATATCAGTGTTCCTGAGTCTATCAAACAAAGTTCTAATGAAGGGTCTAACAAGGAAAAAGAAAACAGCAAGGGGAAAGGAAAGGGCAAGGCCATTTTTGCAGTTGCTTCCTCACCATCCACTTGGGTTCTTGATTCAGGTGCTTCACACCAAATGGATTCATCTAAGGAAGAACTTGCATCCTTGGAGCCATGTACTATGCCTTCTATTTTGATGGGTGATAACACTCTTGTTGAGGTGTGTGGAAGAGGGTCTGTTGATGTGGGGGATGGTACATTCCATAATGTTCCTTATGTACCCTCATTGTCAACTAATCTCCAATCGGTACACCAGATCACTTACACAGGTTTAGGCAAGCGGGTTGAGTTCACTCCTAATTCAGTGGAGATATGTGAGTTACACAATGGTTCTATAGTTGCAGTTGGGAGAGCAGATCATCCGTCACGACTCTATATGTTTTCTCACTTTGTTGCTGATCCTCCTTTGACTGTTTCACTCACTTACTTTAATAATGTGAGAAGATTATGGCATGAGCGGTTTGGCCATCTTAACTTCCACTACTTGCATCAGCTTAACCAGAAGAGCATGGTCACAGAGTTGCCTTCTACTTTGACATTGGAGTCACTTGGAATACATGATAGATCTTCTGATGGGTCAGATTCACTTGAGCAATCTTCTACCTCCACTTTTGATGCAGAGAGTGATTCAGAGGACTCACCTCCTTCCTCTCCTAGTCATCATTTACAGGTTAATGATTCTCATCTAGATTCTCCATCTTCTAGTCCACTTTGGGCTAGACAGACCTTGCAGTTTGCAGGTGATTGGGTTGGGGATCCATCAGACACCAAAAAGACTTGTTTACAATTCCAGGATGCTCTACATATCTTCATTGCTACTGCCTCAAATCCACAGTTGTTTCATGAGGCTTCTGATATTTCTGAGTGGGATACGGCTATGCAGGAAGAGTATAGTTCCTTGATGAGGAACCAGACTTGGGATCTTGTCCCTTTTTCTAAGGGAATAAAACTTGTTCGATGTAAGTGGATCAACCGGACAAAATTTGTAAGCTTTGTTGGAGGTGCGAGATGCTTCATCTTTTGGGGGGGCCTCTTTCTCTTACTTGGAGTCCTAATTTTCTTTGGGGAGTCTCTTTTCTCTCTCTTTTGGGGAAATTTTATGTACATGGGTACCTCATCAAGCTTGACTTGCTGGGACCCATTTCTACATCCACCTAAGCTTCGCTTATGGGGGGCGTTAGTGTAGTTTTTTATTTTTTTTATTTTGATAGGTTTTTCCTACACTTTTAATAATTTCGCTTAGGTTAATAAAGCATGTCTTATTAGGTGAATGGTTGTGAGGTGTCACCTTCCTACATGTGAGCATCCATTAGCTATCTTGGGAAGATACTTTGCTATCTTTAGTCCAATAGATGGTTGCTCCTCATTGGTTGGTGTTGCCACCTCCTCCCTCTTCCTAGCCTATATAAGCATGCTACCTGGCTTGTATTTACATCTCTTGTTTTTGCATCCTCTTAATGCTATTTTGCTTCCAGCATTTGCATTACTCTCTTGGAGACTAACTCTATGATGCTATTTTGATTTTGTATCATTTGCATTCATAGTTTAGATATTTACTCTTTGCACTAGTTTTCTGGGTTATTAATCTTTTCAGATTCTAACAATCCCAACTCTCTTAAATTCCTCAAAGATCCCCATTTTTCATCAAACACTTGTAGTCTCTCAAGTCATATTTATTCAAGGCACTACTCATGATATGAACATTTTTAAAGAGAGTTTTGGTCTCTTTTGTTGTCATAGAAACACCTTTACATCTAAAAACTTGATTAAAATAATAAAATATTTCATTATCTCTTTCTCAACAAAAACATAATATCCTTGAAGATGGAAATACTTCATGAAAGATAATCTTTTAAATATTTGAATTTACAAATTTCACAATGGAATTTAAGAAATGAAATTATACATGTGACTAGTGTTATCAATAAAAGTTATGTAGTGCCTGCCCCTAGTTTGCATTTCTGTTAGCATTGCTAAACTCTATTAGGCCAATTTTATGCTTATGAATAGTAGTATTGTTTAGACATTATCAATATTATTTCTAATTTAGTTGATTATATGATGAGATTACTTAGTACTTTATACTTCATGTATAAATGATGACTATTATAGTGTTTTCAACTATTGATGATGGTTAATTAGATGGTGTATTCTATATGTTTTCTTATGGATACTTACCCCATACTTGCATGTGTATGGTGTGCATGTTTTTTTTCTTTATGTATGGCATTTCTGATGTGGTTAAGGAAGAAAGTCATAGTCACCTGCTAGTCAAGATCCACACAATGCACCACTTCCTACTGTTGCCTGTTTAGCTTATAATATTGTGTTTGTACATGCATGGATTATATGCAGGTTACAGGTACCAGGTATTGACTTTCCTGAATTGTCAAGATGAGCGTACCCTATTGGATTATCTCAATGGTAAGAGAGGGGAAATAAATTCTTAAGTCCAAATCCTAAACCCTTAAGCCATTTGTCCTAATTGACAATTAGGACAAGTATCTGAGTCAGGTACCCTCTGAATGCGTCAAATGGCATTAATTCGTGATTGTAACCCTTTTGTTTGATTTAGTATGTGTTTTTCTTTAACGAGTTTTCATATGTTGTTTTATGAGTTCTTGGTGAATTTTCTATTAATTGATTCTAATTAAAAGATTAAATTAATGATTTAATTTAATGGAAAATTATTATGATATTTTAATATTTAATTATATTGAAAAATTAATTAAATAAAAAGAATTAAATTGGAAGTTAAAAAGTTATAAGTTTAAATTTAGAACATGATAATATTTATTTAATTTAATAATAATATATTTAGAGTTCATTTTTAAATAAATGCTAAATATTATTGTTATTTAAGTTAATAAATATTTTATCAATTAAGTTTTTAAAATAAATTAAAAGTGAAAAAAAAACTATTTAAAAGATTCTAGATCGCATGATGTGTGCATGAGTTGAAAATAGAAGAAATTGATTGAAAGATAAAGCATGTGAACTTAATAAAGATATTTTAATTCATAAATATTGCATGAGATTAAAGTGATAAATTAATTAAGAAATAGAAGTCAAGTGGAAAGTTAAATAAAGTAATTTAATGATTCACTTAATGTGCATGAAAAGATAAAAGAAAGATTAATAAAAGATAATTTTAGCGTTAACTCTAGTAAGCAAGGAGTCCTCTTGGGTGAATGCACAATTAGTGCCCCAATTTGAGGAGAGAACTCCTTATTATCACTTGAGGGTTCATTTTCGAGACACACAAATTTTAAACATGAATTTTGGGAGACAAGTTTTGGATGCAAAATTTGGAAGTGAATTTCAGAAGGAGAATTCTGGGTAAATTTTAGAGAAAGGTTCTTAAAGAAGAGTGAATTCTCTCATAGTTTTTGAGTGGTTCTGTATTAGCATCAGGCTCAGGTAGGGTCCTTTTTTTTTATCATTGATTAATTATGCAATTTTCCTTTCATGTCTTCTTCATGCCTGTTGAGATCAAATTCTCTAGTTTTCATTGTATGGTTCTTTTGTACTCTTGTTTGAATCTTATGATATTTGTATTGTGTCTCATCTGTATAACAAAATTGTAAGAAAAATAAATCAATTTGAAACCATGTTAGTAGGTAAGAGGAAAAACATAGTTAAAATAGGGAGGGTTTGAGATTTAGAAGAAATTTTGATTTAGAAATTTGAACATTATTCGAACCCTTTTATCAAGTGATTTGGGAAAGATTTGAAATTGAAATTTGGAAATTCTAAGTTGAAAAATTTGTATGGTTGATAGTTATTTTTCTATCAGACTATTTTTATAAAACATATTAAAAATATATATAAAAAAACATTAATAATAACAACATATATGTAAATATATATATTTATGGCAATTCATTGAAAGGGAGATTGTTTATTTTAAATCTTTATTAATCTATATATATATAACATAAAATAAAAATATGGGCCTTTTTATGCTGATTGTGATCGCATACACCTGTACCTGCGAATCTGCATGGGGAATGGGCATTAAAGTATGGGCCTTCTTATTTAAAGGCCAACAATCCATTAAATGAAGCTGCACGGCTTAGGTAGAAAGCCGTCAGGCTTAGCAAATATACACTAGTTACATTTTTTTATTAAAATTTTATTATAATTATAATTATTAAATTTTGTTAATAATTTCCTTTTAATATTAATTTTTAATTATTAATTTAATTAATAATATTTATAAAAAAAGTTTAATATTATTGTTAGTCATTATTAATAATATATATTAATAAGATTTTAATATATTAATATTTGATAATATTTAACAAGTTTTTATTATTTATTAATTTAAATGTTAATGCATTTAACATAGTAATTTTAAATTAATAAAATTATTGATAATTTCATTAAGTATTAATGACTAATAATTATGGGGATAATAATGTAGGTAGTTATATAATTATTAATTAATTAAGTTAATTGTTAATTAAAGTTATTCAATGGGGTTTTAATTTACTTAACTATTGATAATATTGATAAAATTGTAATTATTTTAATTAAAATCAATATTTGTTACTTTTTTAACTTAGATTAATAAATGATTATCCTTAGATTATGTATAGGGTAATTGGACATTCATTTAGTCATAGAAATTGGTTAATGGTAAGGGTAAATAGTGAAACTTAATTACTCAAAACATATGTTAAACTGGAAACTGAAACTTTACTTTTAACCCTATTGTGTATTTTTGAAATCAAACCCAAACTATGAAACTATATTGTTCTATTTGTACTATCTATGCTTTGGGAGTTTCGGGGTTGTCTTGGTATTGACCAGTTTTATGTTGTTACTAGAGGCTCAGGGGTTATGCGATTGTGATATTATGATGATTTTTTCTCGATCTTTCTAAACCCAACCATGGTAATGTGTTGATATGCTCTATGATGTGTGTGGATTATTGATTGTTATTGCTTTCCAGTTTCCTTATGCGAAGCTGAGGTGTATGTATATGAGATACCTGACTTAACCATTTTTGAGTCATTGATCAGTTATATTTGATTTGTTTTCCAATCACTTTGAGAGGACTGAGATGTTTTGGATGATTTGTTCTTGATTATGTCATGTGGTGACATGTTTTGACTTGACCATTTTGGAGTCTTCGATTAGTATTGTGATTTATTTTGGGATATTTTTTGGTTGCTCATTGAGAACCATTAGATATTGTGATTTATCATTGATGCCTTCAGTTGCTGATAGAGAATATTTGTGATCATTATAATTATCATCTGATGCTTTTTAGTTGCTCATGGAGAACTGAGGTGATTTTGTGGCTTATCATTTGATTCTTTGCAGTCTCTTGTATAGGGCTGAAGTGATTTCTTGATTTGTGATTTCATGAGCCTAGGGTAGGTTATCTATGTGTAGTGTCGAGAAGTGGCTAGCAATGGGGGATGGGGACCCTAAGTGGCTCTTAGGATGACTCATTGTAAGTTTTTTTTTTTAATAAGTGATAACATTACACTAAATGGGGATTAAAATGAACCTAATAAGATAATTGTATATTCTCCCATGCCTCGAGTGCTAGTATAGATTAGGATGGGGTAGGGATAACTCTTGGTTACAACCTTGCATTCCATAGTGTGCCTCATTAGTATGAGAGGATACTACTAGTTGCAGGGATCACTAGGGACCCAAGATTCCCATGAGATTGCTTAGGTAACTTCTACATGACTTTTACGATGACACTTTCCCACTTACATAGTAGGTTTCCTACATGTCTTTGTGGTGCCTCTGGGTCTAGATGTCGATCTATGTGTTGAAACCTTTGAGTTAGTATACTTTTAGGATTTCCTGGAATTAGAGAGTACTTGTGTTATGTGGTTTGATATTTTATTTGGACTTGAGACTATCTCCTCAATGTGGTGGGAGTGGGGCCATTTAGGTTCCACATGGTTGGGTGGTAGTTCTTTTTACTCTTACCATTTGGGATCCATCCATAGTCACCATGGCTAGAGCTTCTTGGTATACTTATTTACCATGTTTAGATGATGTTGTTTACTTATGCTTTATTCTTGCATGTTATATTTCTTCATGCATATGATGTAGTATGATTTAGGAGTGGCATCCCTATTATGATGGTATTGATGATCTCTTTGGTGACTTGGGATGTTATGCGTGGGGGATGGCTAGGGCTTATGATGGTCTAATGATGCTATTGATGGTTGGGAGGAACCACACATTTAGTTAGTTGTGTTTTATGATGTTATATCTTTATGATGGATAGATGTACCATGCATGTTATTAGTTTCATTTATTTTATTGCACTTGTATCATGGATTAGGGGAGGATGATCTTTAATTTCTACATATGTATATTCTTTTAGCCTTTCATACCCTATGACATGTATAGTGGATGATTGAGCATTCCAAATTTCAATTGCCAAGAGGCATTCAGAACAAATGTATATCATGAACATTGAACTTTTCATTATTCTTTCATGTGGATATGATAGATATTAGAATTAGAATTAATTAAATTTAAATGTGACTCAACATCTTGGGATCCTTAAGGAATGTAAGCTTACAGTTGATTGTATGTTATCAGTTCTGCTACTATGTGATTGATGTGAATGATTTATCTTTCTTGTTATAAAAAAAACTGTTGGCAAACTTAGTAAAACTTTAGGTCATTTCTTTGGGTCCCTTGGTGGGGCATTACAAGTTACGTCCTTATAATTAATAAAAAAAAAAATTGCCTCATTTATTCTAGTGTTAGTAGATAACTATTATAAGTACTTATTAGTTGCTACTTATTATTTTTCAATTAAAGTGTTTGAAATCTTCATTATATATAATGAATTAGGTGACCATTGAAGATTATAACAAAATGTTATCTTATTTTTTTCAATTATATCTGACATATGGTATCAGGAAATCATAGATATCATGACACTTACATGGTTGTAATGAATATCTTTTAATGAATAGTCCCTTCTTTATTAATAAAATGTTAAAGTTACATATTCATAAAAAAGGGGCCATGGGGTACAAGATCACCTTGTAAAAGTTCATATGGTAGAGTTAAAAACATTTTAAAACTATTCATAAAAAAACTATAAGCATTGGCCTTAGGTAGCCAGAGTAGAACCAAAAGAGGGAGGATGATCATGTCTATCATGAAAACTCCAGTTGTCTATGTGTTTGGAAGAAGGCTCAAGAGGAGCCCACCCATAGAAGCTTGTTCATTTTCTTCTCCCTCCACCCTAGTAGGCAATATGACTAGGTCCAAGAAAGGGAATGACCACCTAGGGTTCAAAGCTAGAGGAACTAGCCAACCAATAGAAGTAGACGCATAAGAATGAGCAACCAAAGAGTACCTAGAGCCATGTCATGGAGAGGAAAAGCGCCAATGTTGAACATCCTAGCCACTAGGAGAGCAATATGGGGCCTAGGACCAAGGTGCCTACAAGTTGAGGACCAAGAATCTATGCCCATGGTGGTGACTATGGGGTGGAGTTTGATCTATTAAAGAGGAATCTAGATGTACTTAAAAGACCATATATGGAGCATTATCCCAATGCTTGAGTAGTCCCTATAGGTGGGCCACCTTGTTGGCTTATACTTGAATATGGAGAAATACATTATTAAAAATTCAAGATTTAGTATGTAAAGACACATTAATACCAAGAAAAGTGTGAGTAAAAACACCAAACTTTGATCTTTCCATAAAGAAAATAGGGGTTCTAGTCTAAAAGCATGTCAAATATGAGAAAATTTGAAAGGTATCTTGGTTGAATCCCTAAGCAAGGTCATGTGCCAAGAAAATGGTTCTGGCTTGAATGAATTGAAAAAATCATGTATCCAGAGCCAATATTTTTGAGCTATATGAGAAAACCAGAAAATGTGTAGGAAAGACTGAGGTTGTTTTTAAAAGGGACACAATGGTTCTAGAATACTTAGATGCTTGAATCAATGCCCCAAAGGAAAGCTATAGAAAAGGAAACACAAGGAAAAGTATGCAATCTTTGAGTCAACAATTATTTTCTTAGTAACCTTAAACCTATATTTCTAATTTTTCTATATGGATTGAGAATGCTAGTAGTAAATGAGAGACTCAACCATTGAAAAGTGAGGCACCAACCATAAGTATCCCATTCTAGGATTTTAATTAAAAAGAAGAGGGTACAGATACCACTTCTAGTCCTTCCACAAAGTCTTGAAAAATTGATTACCTAGATCATGAAGAAAATGCAGGGGAATAGCAAAGACCAGTAAATCAAAAGTCTTCCAATCTAGATGAGTGTAATGATACTGGACCTGTATGTCTTCTCAAGATCTCAAACTCATGGTGGTTATGGAGAAAAGATCTTTGGACAAACTGATGCCCTATTTAAAAAAACATAGAGCATGACACCTTAAATCTTCACAAGAGGCACACCATCAAGAGAAAATAAGGGCAACCACTAAAAATTATGTTGATTCATGGAGAGCCCATCTTAGAATCTATTGCTAGCTCAATAAAGCTATGAGCTAACAACTTCCCAATCTTTTTAAATTCTCTTGACCATGAAAGATCCTTGAATGTGAATAGATTTTAAGGTGATGAGAAGGGTCTAAAACACTATCCCATTCCATGTTGGTCTATTACCAAGAAACCTAGAGAAAATGTGATGTAAGAGAAGGATTTTCTTGGCTTCATCCCCTAAACAATCCCTAAGATCCCACTTGATGCACAAGGAAATTCCTTATTTTTGGGTGGAAACAAGGCCATGTCACTAGACTCTTTGGGCAAGCAAAATATTCCCATGCAACTCATTAAAAACCATGGTGTTCTATAATCAAGAGCTAGAGAAAATCTCTGAGGAGATTTCCCAACTTAGTGTGTGAGGCTTTATAGGGGGGCTAATAGGAAGAGTAATAAACATGGTGACAACTAAAAATTTGGAGAAAATTTGAAACTTTCCAACAAGTAAGTGATAAAAATACATAGTTGATGAAAATAGATGATAAAAATTTGCAATAGAAACATTGTTTGAAAATGATGTGAACAATTTTTCAATAGAAAAAGAAATTATATATTACTCAAAAAAATATTTTTTGACATGAGAAATGCAAGAAGATGAGGAGTTCTTTTTAGTCAAAAGACATTAAAAGGAACGAAATTTTTTTTGTGCATATAGGAAGATGATAGTAGAAGTGGCCTAGTAAATCTTTGGTGGCTAAGGCTATGAAAAAAACTAAAATGAGTAGATATACAAAAAATTGTAATGGAGTATTATGTGCAATTATACCTAGAATTTATAATATTATTCTATTGTTTAATCATGATATCTACATTCTATTACCTAGTTTTTAATCAAATTATTTTTTCTCACACATTTAATGAAATGAGATGCAACATTATATTTAATAGGAAGGAGTGAAATATCAAGTGTTTTTTGCATGAGAATTTGGAATTTATTAAATTGAGTTTAAAAAGCCTTTGATTGGTACATTATGGCATGATTCACTTATTATGAATGTCACGACATAATGGTAACTCAAAATAATTAGATATAAAATGTCAACATTGATTTGTTTGTACCATTATTCAAAGTTGTTTATTGCAAGATTAATAGAATTCAAGTTTGAACAACATGTTTGTTTATTAATAACAGAAGAGCGAGAGATGGAGCGCACGAGGAAGGGTTTTCAGCGCATAGGGAAGGGTTTTGAGGGCATGTGTAGGAACAAGGATTTCGAGTGTAATAGGTCTTAAAACACTGGTTTTGATCCTATTTTCCAAGAACCCTCTTTCATATTTTCATCCACACCTTTTGTTCAACCGGCTCGGGATCATGATTTCAATCATATCTTCTTTGCTACATCAGTCGTCCAGCCAGTCGATCCCAAATCTAATCCTTTTTCATTTCAGAGATGTTCTTTTAGAGATATTAACTCAAATAGGGTTTTAAACACTTCACATAAGTTGATCTTCAAAGGGAAAGAAATTGTTCAACCTGCAAAACCATTTTTCCTTAATCCTGGATTTCATGATCATTGATCATCGACGACATCTCAATATCTAGTGGCTGCTAAACCTATGGTCTCTCCCTATTTTGAAAAGGGTGAATCTTCTCATTATTGACAACAACCTCAATTTTCAAATTCTCTTTGGTGGGATAATCCTTTGCACAACAATCCTTCAATGGCTCATTCATTTCAGCAGCCTATTAATTTAGAAAAGGTGCTTCATAAATCTACATTTTCTCTAAGGAATCATATTAGGAAGAACTTCAAAAAATAGCCAGTATTTGATATTTTTCAAGGTGCCTCTCTTGGCCATTCTGTTCAAATAAAAATTGTTTAGATCCAAAATGGTCTAGCTCGACAGAAGCTAGATTCCAAATTGGATAGAGCCCCCCTTAAACCAAATAAGATCTAGAGGAAAAAAGATCAGGGTAAGATAGATCAATGTTATCTGCAAGTCGCACATAAATCTACTTTACAGGATAATAGTCAAGAGCAATTCTAGAATATTGTGGATCAATATTTGGATCATGATCTGCACTCTTCCCACCAACAGGTGCATGTCACTTTTTCAAACCAATTGTTAGAAAATTCGGTGTCCACTCTTCAGTAGAAAGCTCTCATTGGAGAAAGAGATGCTATAAATAGTCAAAAGGGTTGGTTTTGTCAAGGTGTTGGATTATACACTATGTTGTGGATACCAAATTTTAATCCCAAAGATATCCATATCCAATTTTTTCCATATTGGATTTCTTTTCCTTCTTTGCCATTGGAGTACCGTGACCCTAAGATATTGGAGATCATAGCTAACAAGTTGGGAATTTTTTTGAAACATGATTTGATTCCATATGAATGCCCCCATTTGGAAGCTAGGGTGTGCTTATTAAGTAGAAAATCCTTGCCTCAATCTATAGTTCTCATATCCAAATGGGGAAAATGGACACAATCAGTTAAGGTGCAAGATTCTTTTGTGGTTCTAAAATCCCAAGATAATCTTGGTCATTTTAGTTGTATGTGCCAACCTAGTCAAAATAATGTGCTACAAGTCTATCCAGACCATTTTTTAGATCCTAAGGCTTGTTCTATGAAAATTTTAGTGAAGAATAGCAACATCTTTGACATAGTTTTCATGCAAAAGGATCCAGATTATCCAATAGATAACTCTATTTATGAAGAGAATACACTTGCAGCTCAAGTTTTGTCAGACTCATTCCAAGTTTTTCTCCATCAATTTTTTTGGCTCTTTGCTTTTCTCAAGAGTGTGCACTGCAATTGTAAATTCCTCATGTTGGAATTTTCCCCATCTTCTCTATTGGATTCCTTTACTTGTGTGAGATCAAATCCTCAACAAAGTGTATCTGCAATGCCTTTTATTTTGATCACCTTTTAGAACAAAATTTTTCCATTGTCAATATTAAGGCAGCCCATATGGTGTCTTTCCATTTATCCTTCTCTTGTCATATTGACTTTTATTTGTGATCAAATTTGATCTTAGATTACTACCTCTCTCATTTTAGATATTGCAAAAGAAGAAGGCTTACAGGATGAGGACTATAAATCACCTATGATTGATAATTTGCTTCTAGAATTTCAGTTTTGGAATAATTTGATTCCTAATTAGATGTTTGACATATTGATAGTTATTAAAAATTATGACAATCAGATAGTTCTTAATAATTTTTCTCAAGATTCTGATGTAGGAATTATCAATTTAGTGGTTGGAGACGCCATGGGATTAGAGACCAGTATTTATCAATTAGTGCAGAAATATATGTTTTTGTCTCCTCTACATTCTTAGTCTCAAGATTCTCCCATGCAAGATAATTTTAAAGTTCAGCCTTTATCTATCTTGCAGACATAGTCTACAATAACTCCTCCTTCTAAATTACCAAAGGCTAGAGGTAGAAAGAAGGGTTCCAAAATTAAGAAAGAAATCACTGCAGGTATTCAAACTACATTGGATGATAGTTTTACTATTGTTAGAAGATCGACAAGGAGAACTAGGTGTTCTCCTTGTCATCAATGAAGATCATCTCATGGAATGTTAGAGACTTGAATGCCTCTGACAAGAGACAAAGAATCAGACAAGTTATTGATTCTTTGTAGTGAGATATTATTTTATTACAAGAAACCAAGTTGACTCAAAATAATTTTGATAAAATCATTGCATCTTGGAAAAAATGGAAAGCATTTCATATGTAAGGTTTGGGTGCTTCTAGAGGCTTAGCAGTCTTTTGGAATCCTCTCACAGTTAACACTCAGCTTCTTCGACAAGAAAGTAATTGGCACTTGGTCCAAATAACTGCATTTGATATTTCTTTTATCCTAATTAATGTATATGGGCCTACATCAACCTTGGAGAAATCTTGTTTATGGGAATCTATCACACATTCCCTTCATCAGCTAGATCAGCAACAAGTAGTTATTGGTGATGATTTCAATGCTCTATTAGATCAATCAGAAAAAATTGGTGGAATTATCCCCCCATTAAAAACTCTTCAAGATTTTAATGTTTTCATGGATAATAACAATCTGATGGATGTTAATCCAAATAATAGAGTTTTTATTTGGACTAACAAGAGATCTAGTTTTGCAAATATTGCTGCTCGTCTGGATAGATTTCTTTTATCTAAAGATTGGTAGCTAAGTTGTTCAGATATTTCTTTAGACATCCTTACTTCTCTAGGATTTGATCATTTTCCTATTTTGTTAAATCTCAATTATAATAACAATTGTTCTGATCAACGCTTTCATTGTTCTTTCAAATTTCAAAGCATGTGGCTCAGACATCCAATTTTTTTACACAATATTCAACAACAATGGAATGAATTTCCTTTTGAAGGATGGAAAATGCATTAGTTTGCAATGAAATTAAAACATATCAAGTCTTGAATTCATATTTGGAACCAAAAAGTTTTCAAAAATGTGTTTCATCAAAAGGTCATAGTCAAAGATCAGCTTGAAGAAGTTTATAATTAGATTATCCAAGAGGGCATGAATGAAGAAACACATTCTCTTCAAAAGAATTTGTAGGAACAATGGGAGGAATTGTGTTCTAGATAAGAGATGTACTGGAGACAAAAATCTTGAGAATTATGGCTTTAGGATGGGGATAGAAATACTCAGTTCTTTCACAACTTAGCCAAGCAAAAACAAACTAACAATATAATTTTTCATATCAAAGATGCCTCTAGTATCCTCCTGACTAATGAACATATTATCAAGAATGAAGGCGTTAAATTTTTCAAGCATCTTCTTGCTCTTGATTTTTTCCCTTCCCCTACTACATCATAGGTTGATGAACTCCTTGATTCCATTCCTATAGTGGTTTCTGATCAGGATAATGACATTCTGATGGCTCCTTTTACTATTCAAGGAATACATAAAGTTGTCTTTTCTTTTTTTCCTGACAAAGCTCCGAGGCTAGATGGTTTCTCTACACTATTTTATCAAAGTTTTTGGCAAACTATTGGTTGGGATTTATGGGCAGCTGTGGAAGAATCTAGGAAGTCTAAATCTATGCTAAAATATTTTAATGCTACAAATATTTCTATCATTCCAAAATTGAGGGTCCCCCAAACGTTTTTTGATTTTAGACCAATATCCTTATGCAACTTATCCTATAAGATTATTACCAAAGCCATATATTTTAGGATTCAACATCTTATTCCACATCTTATTTCCCCAGAGAAAGGTGGATTTGTGTCAGGCAGGGAAACCATGGAAGGGGCTCTTGTGGCTCATGAAGTTCTTCATTTTATTAATTCTAATAAGACTTCAAGTTTTGTCATCAAACTAGATATGATGAAAGCTTATGACATAGTTTGTTGGGAATTCTTACTGCAAGTACTTGCCAAACAAGCTTTTCAAAAAATTGGTGCAAATGGATTAAGGCTTGTATTTTGGGAGCTTGGTTTTCATTGATCATTAATGGGAAACCTGAGGATTTTTTTCCTTCTACTCAATGGATTTGACAAGGGGACC
The DNA here is from genome assembly GCA_028749045.1 of Cupressus sempervirens. NCBI lineage: Eukaryota > Viridiplantae > Streptophyta > Pinopsida > Cupressales > Cupressaceae > Cupressus > Cupressus sempervirens. The sequence continues at coordinate 299,868,548 of CM053783.1, forward strand.
CTTTATCTCCAGTTTTGTTTATTATTATGGTTGAAGCTTTTAGTAGGACCATCTAACATCAACATTTGCTTAATAAATGGAAAGGAGTTCTCATTTTAGGTACAAACATATCCACTACACATTCTCTTTTTTCAGATGATACTCTTTTGTTTGGCTTGTCAAATGTACAGGAGGCTTGTCAGATTTTGTATGCACTTGACCTTTACTCAGCAGTGTCTGGTTAGAGGGTTAATGCTTAGAAATCCAAGATTTACTTTTTCAATATTGTCAAATTGGTTATTGACAAAGTTAAATAGGTCTTGTGTTTTTCAGAAGATTTCTTACCTATTGTCTATTTGGGCATTCCTTTTTTCATAGGTTCAAATAAATCTTCATATTGGTCTTCAGTTATTCAATGTATCCAGAGTTGAATTGCATCTTGGAAAGTTAGATGGTTGTCATTGGTGGGAAGAATTTTGTTGATTAAATCAGTTTTAGCTACTATCCATACTTATTTTATTGTTGTTCTTAAGATTCCATCCAAAGTACTAGTTACAATTCAAAAATTGATCAAAGGTTTCCTCTGGTTGGGTAACCTAGATGATTCTCAAAAGATTCCACTTATCTCTTTGCAAGATATGTCACACACTCCTAATGTCAAAGGAGCTAGAGTCCATGATCTTTCATTCAGAAATGAGGCATTTTGTGGGAAATTGGTTTGACACATGTATTCTAAGTCTCAGTCCACATGGTGTAAAATTATGCAGCAAAAATATCTAGATAACAATGATCCTTCTAGAGTCCTAATGATTTCTAAGCCTCCAAAAGGTTTGGTTGTTTGGGACTTTATGATAGCTTCACGCAAAATCATAATTGACTATATTTACTAGGAAGTTAACAATGGACTTACTATTAACTTTTGGAATGATTCTTGGAATGGTCAAATTGCCTTATCTAAAAGTGGGATTTCTTTGAATATTATTCATGTTGCGAAAATCCATTCAAGGACCCAGTTAAATCAATATGTGGAATATGTTTCTAAATTTTCAAATAAAATAGTTTGGAAAGACCCAAATAAGTTGCCTCTTTCATTTCAGGAAATTAATCAATTTCAAAATGTTTTGAATTCAAGATCAGTCTACTTTTCTGATGACCAAGATTGAATTTTTTGGGCTCCAGCTAAGGATGGTAAATATTTAGTGGAAGAGGGATACAAAATTCTACAACATAATCATTTGAATAAACCTACATCCAAAGCTTTTTCATTTTGTTAGAATTTGGTAGTTCTACCTAAAGTAGGTTGTTTTGCTTGGCTGGCATTAAAACATAGGATTTTAACTAGTGATAGATCGTATAGACTACAAATTGCTAAGCCATTTAAATGTGTTCTTTGTAAGGAATAGGATGAAACTATTGATCATTTGTTTGTTTCATGTTCATTTTCTTATCAATGTTGGTGCTTTATTTTAAGAAAGCTTAAGTATTCTACTCCCTTGCCTAATAATCTCTAGGATCTATTTCAAGCATGGCCAATTTTTTATCAAAAATCATTGTTTTCAAACCTATGGAAATGTGTTCCAGGCTTGGTAGTTTGGGGTATTTGGTGGGAAAGAAATAAATGTATCTTTAGAAAGGAATCCCTTCCATTAGAAATTGTCTTAAATGGTATGGAATGTTCTATCTTGAAAGTGACTAATTCCAGTTTGAAAAGGACTAAATTTAATCCGATTGTGACTCATTGGGATTCACAGCTTGTCCAGGAATGGAAACTTTTATTTATCCCTAATGGGTGGAAGATTAGTCCATCACCAGCTCAGATCTTACTCAGGGAGAATAGTTGGAGACCTCCATCTTCTAGTTTTTGGAAGCTGAATTTTGATGGTGCTTCTAGAGGTAATCCTAGTCCTTCAGGTTTTGGGGTCTGTATTCAAAATTCCTTTGGTAAGGTTGTTACAATTAGTGTATCTCCTCTACCTATTGACACAAAAAATATTATTGAGTAAGTAGCAACTAATAGTAGTATTTTTTGAGATGATCATATTATCTTAAGACGCTGAGTAATTTTGTTTCATATTCCAAGCTATGCATCATCCTTCAAGAGCTGAGCTCCTTAGTAATTTTCATTGTGAGTTGAGCTCAGTCAAATTTTCAGCTGCCACGTTCTTCATACTACATGTGCTGAGTTATTCTATAGTACCAAGAGTACAGGATCCTTTCAAGTGCCGAGTTGGCATTCTGTTAATTGGTGCCAAGTTCTGTTTGAGATGAGCAAGTTATCTTAAGAAGCTAAGTAATTTTTCTTCATGTAACGAGCTATGCATCATTCTTTAGGTGTTGAGATCCTTAGTAATCTTCATTGTGAGTTGAGCTTGATCTTGTTTTCAAATGCCAAGCTCTTCATGTTATAGGTGTCGAGTTATTCTGCAGTACCAAGAGTACAAGATCTTTCAGGTGCCAAGTTGGCATTCTAATAATTAGTGTCAAGTTCTTCAAGCTTCAGGTGTCGAGCTCTTCAGTTGCACTAAGTATACATGATTATTTTAGAGGCTGAGTTGGCATAAAATTATTTAGTGTCGAGTTACTAAGTCTTTATTTAGATGTCAAGTCTTTGTGTGTCTCTAATGCTGAGTTATGCTTATCAGTTACCAAGTTACCCTATTTATTTACTAAGTCTTTATTTAGATGTCAAGTCTTTGTGTGTCTCTAATGCTGAGTTATGCTTATCAGTTACCAAGTTACCCTATTTATTTACTAAGTCTTTATTTAGATGTCAAGTCTTTGTGTGTCTCTAATGCTGAGTTATGCTTATCAGTTACCAAGTTACCCTATTTATAAGTTGGTGTCATATGCTAATGAATTTAATGTCGCATGCTTTTATTCAGAGCATTTACAAAAATATGATTTTAAAAGTACTTTTTGCAGGATCCAAATCTTTTATTATCCAATGATATTCAATTTTGAAGTCATGTTGGTCAATTGCTTCATGTGAACAAATCTGAATATTTAAGGAGTAATGTTTGTAGTACTATTTATAGGTAGGATTAGGATGTCACTAGAGAGATTAAATGACAAGTTGCAATTTGATTTTTTAGTAAGACTCTTCGCATCATCTCAAAAAATATTTGCAAAGGCTTAATTAGGCAAATACAGTTTGTAAGTTGAGATTGTGTTGAAAAATGAATTCTAGGTGGGATATTGATTTTGTTTGCACAACATGTCATATGCAACATCATTTAGTTATGCCAAAAAAATTTGGATTTGGCTACAGCCGTCCTTAGATGAAGTTGTGCTTCCTAGGTATATAATGAATGAGGTGTTGTATCAAATGTTCACTCTGAAGTCACACTCAGTCAGTTTAGCCATTCGGTGCATCATTGGTGAGGAGCTTCTTTGTCTCTCATCACTTGTGTTTTTATATCCCTCCCAGGTCATTTCTATTTTCCTTTCCAATGCCATGGATCTTCTACAATCTCTGGAGTTACTTCAAGGATTGGCTCGTAAGGCAATTCTGCCACATTTTTTACGGGATTATAAGTTGGAGATGGTCATGCAAAAATATGATTTATGGAATGGTATGGCTTTAGTTGGTGGTCTACTTTCACATTTCCAAATTCTGCAAAAGCATGAATATTATATTGTTTTTGAGGCAATGAAAAAAACCATAGATAATGGCAAAAACATTTATTTGAAACAATCTTTGCCTTTTGATCTATGGGTATTGGGTGAGTGAGTGGTGGAAAGAATCTTGTCAGTCAAAAATGCCATGATTTACTTGCTATCAGATCCTAATGCTTCATCCCCCACTCAGCTGAATGCATTGGCAGTAATTCCACAACCACTAGATCAAAATCTTTGGGACTCTATCTGTGTGCCAAATTCTGATTTAGATTGACTAGTACATAGTTCAGTTTCATGATTTGACTACGAAATTCCCTTTTTTGGTCTCTAGCTCCTCTGATCGTGTTCTTAAAGAATGGGTAGAATTTCAAAGCATTCAAAAATTACCCCTTTTTCATTTGGGGGTATCTCTTATGTTGCTGCTCTAAATCTATTTGTTGCCAAACTTATTGTATTTGTATTATGCAGAAGTTTAGAGTGGGTTATCTTCAGTTGGGTGATAACCCTTTGTAATTTTTTGCTATTAATATATACATACATGTAAACTTTAGGGACAATGCTAGATTTTCTTCACTAATTATTTCCCAATTGACCTCGTTGAATTAGATTATTAAATATTATAGTGGCTTGCCATTTTTTCTTTAAAAAAAAAAAAAAGATTTTGTTTATTTTCCAATGTATCTTTAACTATAGATGGGGGCTTACAAAATTTTTATTGGTGGTAGTCATTGGCATCAAATTTAGTCATAGAACAGTAGTGTTAAAATTCTTCAGCAACTAATTACTTGTAATGTGGAGGATCATATTGACACCTACACTATTTATAAATATTTCTTAGTAAGGTAGCATAGTGTAATTGAAATGTATTATTTGTAGGAAAAAAAAAATTTTCTCCCACATATAAAAGAATAAAAGACTCATGGTCTACTTTAATTTTCAAATATTGAAAAAGGTGAAGAAGTCAGAATCTTCATTATTGGGATCACTTCAATATCATCATAATTGTATACTATGATCTTGCAAAAGATCCTATTTAAAATTGTTTTTCAATTTTGGGTCTTAAAAAAATATTACTTCCTTTAGTGGTAGTTTTTGACATATAATATCTTAATTTAGAATAACATAAATTTAATAATGATTTACCATCCATTTAATGTGATCTCATTATTCATTTCCATTCCTACCTTCTTTTTTTCCCTTTCTCCTAGGTTGAATTGGGGTAAGACCCAATTGATCCTCTTTAAAGCTCGTATTTTCATGGTGTAAAGATTGAGGAAGGATCTAACCTCCTAAGTTCTCTCTTTCATTCACATAATCTCACCTATAGTTTTTCTTTATTTTAATAATTATATCTTGATTTTTGAACCTGGTTTCTGAGATTTGGGATATATTTTGGGATCTTGTATGAGTCTTTAGGGTTCTTGGCCCTAGTTGGTAAGGATGAAATATGTCCCTACTTGGGGCCTATTTTGGGCCTACCAAGTCCCATGTCCATATTATTTTAGGATGCTAACTTTTAGGTGGGTTTGTTCTATAGGAGAAAGCTAATCTTGAGCCCTTTCCAAACCCATCCATTTTCTCCTTTTCTCATACATAATCCATAAGTATCCATTATGTGCTCAAGCTCTCAAGTTTTCAATAATTTTTCAAGATTTCAACACATTAAAGAAATCACTCTATTAATGATGCAGGAGCATCCAAAGGTATAAGGGCAATCCTATGTCACCCAAAAAAATGTACGTAGACTTAGTTTCTGTTTCATGTCTTTACATTTTTGGATACCCATTTGGGTCAAATAAAGGTTCCAACTCTCACAATTCCACTATCAGTGTGTTTGAAAATCTTGAAAAAATAGGAGCATGCAATTTGGCCATCATTTTGGTGACCTAGAAGGTGTGAATTGGCCAGATGAATGTAATTGTGATTTAGAGCATTCTAGAAAAAGAATCAGGTCAAAAGGCCCCATGGTTTGAAAGTTATTGCAGTTTTTTAGGTTTTGGAGACCTCCTAAGAATGCTTCAAAGTCAGGTTAGGGGCATTAAATCACCTTGAAAAGGGCTTAAAAATGGGGGACAAGTGAAGCTGGTCCATAGGGCTATAGAGCGCTTCGAGAGCTTTCCAAAAATGTAAACGGTTTGTCAATCAGAGCTACGGTTCAAAAGTTATGCCTCCCGAAAGTTCGATTACCATTTTTGGGTTCTTCTAGATTTGCACCAACTTCTAACGACGCTTTTGGAACCTTCTATTTGGTCGGTGGATGCCTACTAGAAATTTCTAGAATGTACTCCTAGTCCTTAACCCTCTGGGGTCTATTTAAGGAGATTTTTGGATTGTAAAAGGCAGTTCGGAGTGGAGTTTGAGAGGAGGTCCTATACGGAGAAATTATCTCCAGATTTATGCTATTGTAAGCCTTAGGGCATGTTTGAAGTTTATTTTCTCTGCTCTATTTGTACTAGCTTATTTTCTCAGTTAATATAATTTTCCCTTTCCGTTGGTTCCATTCTGTTCTTGGGTTGTGTCCCCATCAATTAAACATCAAGGATTCATGCTTTTAAGACATTGAAGGATTTTATGCAGGATTTAGCATTGTGAACATAAAGATCTCCCTTCATACATTTAAGATCATTTGTTACATATTCTATATACAGCCTCTCAATATCTACATTCATTCCTAAGGTAGATTGCAAGAGCATTCACTTGTGAATAATTTGGTGTCACTTTGATCTCCTTTCAAAGGGTTTTTGAATTTGACTCAAGGCTATTACATCTACATACATAAAATTCCAAATTTGAGATAATTATCATAGATTTACATTACTTAATGTTATATCTATAACTACTAGTTTCTAGCATTATCTAACTTCTATTTCAATTCAAGGTTAATTCCTAAACAAGGGGTTTGATTGAGGCAAACCTACCAAACTACAAAAATAAATCCTTAATTTTTAAGTTCTTAGATCTTGCATTGGAAAATAGCTTGTAGATTTGGATATAATTCTTGTCATTCTAAAGAATTATGAAATTATAATTAGGGTTAGGCATATTTGATCAGGGCTACATAGGTCACCCTTGTATGGTTTAGGTCAAATATGTCATTGTCATAAGGAAATCACCCTTACTAGATTGAGCAATCATTTCATGGTTTTATTCACCTCCTAATTTTTGGGCTTGATCACAAGTGTACCCACTTCAATTGGAAGTACTTTAATATATAATCATTTAGCACCTATTTGATGTAATTTAATGACAAATTTTCATTTAAGATGTATTCATATGTCTCTCATGTCATCTTCCTAAATGGGATGTAGGTAAGACCTAATAAGTCATCCTTGGCATTCACATCCTACAATAAAAATCTTAAGATAGGAACTATTTACATAGGTTCTCACATTTCTTTTCATTCAAAAAATAAAACTCTTTTTCCACACTTAAATGAGATTCTTGAGAATCTAGACCCAATTTCTAGGTTATGGAACCTATTCTAGGGTCCCAAGACTATCCTAATGGGTTTTCTACCTAGTTCTCAGGGGTCTATTATGCCCCTAAAAAATCATGGGTGTAGTGTACTCCTGATGGACCAATTAAGGATGTAGTACACCCCTCAACAAATTTGATTTTGGGTCTTGCTCATTGGTCCCTTCTATAGGTTTGGTTTGGGGTTAGGTTTTTGAGACTCATTAGCTTGTGAGAGAAACTTAATCCAAATCCTATATAAACATTCTAAATTTCTCTATTTGACAAATATGGACGTTAAGTAATCAAGAAAATATATGCTAAAGAAAGGTCAAGTAATCATATCTTATGTAGATAAGCAATTATGGATGATGTAACACTAGTCTTTCTCCAACCCTATCTTTGTTTAGGGTCTCCATAGACCATTCTTCTAGCATAATAGGGTTTTTAACAAACCCTAGTCTTCTTATGATTTAATATACAAGATCCTACTTCCCCCAACTAGTGAACATCAATTAAATAAAATAGTAGCTCTGCATACCACTTCCAAGGATTTCATTAGCACTTATTGCTCCATCTTAAAAAATTCCACAATCTGACCCAACATGATCAGCAATTACTCCACCAAGAGATGTAGGCTTTTAGGAGATCATTAAGATCTCTTATAAAGCCTACAAGCCACAATTTTCATTAGAAACCTAATCAATTTCCAAGAGACTCAACAATTTCTCCCCAAATAGGGCTACAATTAATAAGGCATATTTTTAATGAAAAAATCCTTAACATGGAGGAAAAATAAACTTTGATCTAGACATTCTTTATAGAGACCTAAAATATTCTCAAGTTTTTAAGTTCTCAAATTGTCTTTAAAATATTGCCTACAAACATGCCTCTAAATCAAGGTTTTAAGGCATTCAAAGCCTCTTTTGAAAGAACTTCATTTCACCTTCAAGGAATCTTCTGTCAAAACTTCCCATTAAATTTGGGACTATAGTACTCACATGTCTACCTTCCTCCAAGATTTGATTCAAGTTATCAATGCCTTCAATCCATCATATCTCCTCTGCAACTCACTATGATCCCTAGCCATGCAACTCTTGCTTCCCTAAGGCATCACCTCAAAATAATTTTCTTTCTTTCTAGGTCCTCTCCTTCACCATAAAATATGTACATGGAGTCACCTCCCTAATCCTAAAATCTTGTGCATATGCCATAATGGGAAGAGGACCTATGACTCTATCTTTACTAGTTGCTTGGTTCATTCCAGTGACTAGGTAGAAATAGAATAATTTACAAAACTAACTAAAAGCTTTAAAAAATTGAAATCCAACACCGTAGAGATTCTTGAAATGAACTTATTTAATGCTTCCATGGGTTACATTACTTAATTAAATTCATTCAAATACAAAATTCTAATAAAACCAATAACTCTGACTATTGTTGCAATTGTCTAGTCTATACACACTCTTCCAAAATTAAGCCAACCCTTTGATAAGGTCAAGACTTGCCTTAAATAGTTGACCAAGGCTCAAAATAAATAGTTTTAGATAGTTAAGAAACCCATTGTTTGAAGTTGTAATTATGCAACAAATGTTGTCAATGACAACATTGACTACTTTTTCATCTTTTTGGATTTTTTATCCAAACTTGGTCATAAGTCCTCCAAACTTCATCAAATGCTTACCTAAGGTATTTAAGCATTGAAAAGGGACCTCAAATTCTTTAATTGGCCAATTTGACACCAAAAATCAAAAAAGTACCTTATTTCACTTATTGTAGACATACTTGCAACTAATGTTACCAAGGACCACTTAAGGCATCCTATTTTAACACACTCCACATTAGGACTATAATAGTCCCCTTATTACACAACTGGAGTGGCTAGGACCACTAAAAGTGAAAACAACATTGGAACCCTAAGTCTACTATTAATTCTACATAGGCACTCCTGCACAAATGTAAATCCCAACTTATTTTAGAACATTTGAAATATGGAAGTGGGGAGGCGTGGAAACATTCTTTGAAGAAAGAGATTTATTTATCTTCCTATTCTCCTTTTACAATTAAAGAATTGAAGATTCAATCATGGAGTAGAAAATAAAAATCATTAGTATGGGTTAGAGTACTTCAACCTTAGGGGTTGAGTAGTCTTTCTAGGTTATGCTTTGATCTATGCATTTTTGGTTCATCTACATTCAAGAATAATATTTTATTCTAGGGTTTGGTTCTGAGGATTTAAAGCTTTTCATTTCTCATTCAAATATTACAACAAGCATCACATTCATTACATTAGAAATTTTATCTATTCAAAGAGACAGGAGCCACAAAATTGGGGGGTTGACTAACAAAACCCCCTAAATAACCACCCAACATACAAAATTTAGATATTAGTATATCTTAAGATAAAAAGTCAGTTCTAGATTAGAGTATCATTTTCATCTTTTGTTAGAACTATGAAATTAGACTTAGCATCACACACATTCCATCAGGTTCAACCAATTATTCCTTGACGTGTCAATGGTGGTTATGTCACCCTTGACCATCCAATTCATCCCTAATAGATTGCCAAATAATTTCTAGGTTTTGTCTACATCATAGTTTTTTTCCCTAAAAGAGGTACAACACACAAAAATCAAGGATCAAGTTTCTAAGATAGCTATCTTTATCTTTCTTAGTTAGTTTAAGATTTCATTTAGTACTTTGATTACTTTACATCTCATATCTTAGATATATTTTGAAATAACTAGTTCAGATATCAAAGAAAAGGTTCTTTTTTTTTTTAACCTAGCTTCATATTTATTAAACCTTGGTTTGTTTTAATGCTCCTTTATCCTTTGGACTACATTGACCTACTAAGATATATAATATCTTTGAGGGTTTTTTGAAATAATTTTATTTCTTGGAGTCAATCCTTTTGAGATTTTTGTATGATTGTTTGAATAATTTAGGGTTAGTTTCCTTAATTCACATATCCCCATACATAGTGGGATTCAACCCTTTTAGAGGTCATTTGATAGACTATTTTTATGTTTGTATTTTATAGTGTATATTATTTTCCCCTTGTCTAGTTTTATAAAACTTTCCATCTTATCATATATTTATATTTCATCTCTATATTGTATATCTACTCTCTTAAACCCTGTTAAGGTGGACGTGAGAGGCAAATAAATACAAGTTATTCAGTCATCTCAAATTAGGCATTATCCCTCATTGTTCATACTATGAAACTAGGTAAAAGAGTCATATTAGTTTTTATGTTGTCATTGATGTCAAGTCTTAGTTGGAAAATCATTATGTAATTAAATAGAATGCCATATCATTTGGTTGATGAAGAGGATTTGAAGAAAGTATATGAATCAATTAGAGTATTAAGTTGTATGATATTGAATGGGACTTTTAATTATTTGGTAAATGATAATATAATTTTGGTATGATTTTTTTAAAATTGTGTAATCTTGTATTGTAATGGTCTATACAAGCTACACCAAGTGAAAAAGTGAAAGAAGGAAGATAATTTTCACCAAGCAACTACAATTGTGAAAGAGTAGTTAGAAGACTTAAGTTAAAAATATCAATGTTAACTGAGTAAGTTTAGTGTTCATTGAGTGATTTATTGCCTACATGAAATTTTATGTTCACTAAGTATGAGTTGGAATAAAAAGTTAAGAAAAATTGAATGTGGGGTCCATTTTTGATAAATAAATTAAGTATGTTCAAGATGTTTGAAAGATAAAGCCAAAGTTAATTGCAAAATCTATGACAAGAAAAATACAATGAGGATATTATTTTGTAGATTTAATAAAGATAAGGATAAGCAAAAAGTTCAATAAAAAATCCTTTTTCTAAGTGACTACATGCAATTAATTTGAGATCTACATATGTAATTAAGTAAAAAATTTAGAAGAATTTGGAAGCAAAGAGGTTACTATTTATGGAGATGTGTGAGAAATATTTTGGTTTCTTTTTAAATGTTGAATGGATGTAAACTATTGAAGAAGTAGAAGAATCTAAAGAAAGAAAAAGATAACTAAGTAGAGTAGAGAGAAGATCATAATAGAGTTAGATAAAAAGTAAAAGTGAGAATGTGTGAATCGCCCTGTGAGAGATAAGAAGGAAGAAAAAAAAGACAAAGAAAAATGTAAACAAGAGAAGTAGTGCTAAACCTAAGAGATAATTTTAACTATTACTTTCTTACATTTATAGTATAAAAAATTCTCTTAACTCAGTGGACTTGACAATTCTATGAAATTCTATATAGTAACATCGATTATTGGTTTTTATAAGTTCTTTAAAACATGCCACTCTCTAAATAGGATCAAGGAGTTAATAAGTTCTATATGAAATATTAGTGTAAATTGTCTAACCAAATCACATTAACAATGCGTATTTGAAACTTTGACAAAGTTGGCTCCTAGCAGAGCTCACTTTAGAAGAGTGAAATTGTTGTGTTGTAGGTCCCATGTAGTTTTGTACTCTATTGGTTTCCACATTAAATTATGGTGTCAAATGAGTGAATTTTATTGTGTTGCAAGTTGATTTTCATGATATTTTATTTATACTAAAACTTGGTGAATGATGGATAACAACTAGGTAACAGTAAATGTATATTTTGATAGTCAGCAATAAGAGAAACAATGAATTTAAAGTTTGAAGTAAATTTATTATATTACTGAGTTATAAAGGTGAATGAAATCACCTAGTAATTGTTATTGATGTTTATGAATTTTTAATTGGTACTAAAGTGTTTTAAGGGACTATAGGATAATTGGACATAAGTGATTCACTCCCCTCCTGAGTTATTTAAAAATTTGTATCAGAGTATAATGTTTGGAGAAAGAAGTTTAAAGGAACTTGAGCTAAAGATCTAAGGATGTAGAAGAGAGATGTACCAAAGTTAAACAAGGAAAATTTATTGCCATGGAAAGATAGACTAATGCTACATCTATCTAGAATTGAAGATAATGTTACACACTATTTGGACAATGAATACACTACATTTGGTGTTCCTATGACTGTGGAATGGTAGACTAGGAAAAGAAATCATAATAGCCCAATGATTGAGATTGCATCTTCCCTCAATGATGTTGAGTTTGATGACATCAAGAAGTGTACTAGTAATACACAAATGTGGGACATGTGAAAAATTTTACATGGTGGAAATCCAAATTTAAGTTGGATTTAAAAGCTAAAGAATGAAGTTAAAATACAAAGTTTTGGCACTTCAACTATTAACTACCACTTACATTTGAGTGTGCATGCTAAAGAAGTTAGTGAATTGCCCAAGACACATCCTAAAAGCTATATTTGAATTTAAAGAGTGTAGTTTCCTATTTTAATCTATTCTATTCAACTTCAATATCTATTTTATTGAATTTCTCTACTTTTCTAATAGGCTATCTTTCACTTCATAAATGTTAAAAAGTGGTATTTACATATATTTTATTCAACTACAATAATCATTTATTTTATCAATTCAAAGTTAGTCTAAAGATAATCTTAGACCCAAAAGTCATGTGAAGTATTTTTTACATTTTTTATTAAAAAAATCCATTGTACCCATAGAGTCCCATCAAGGGAGGAAAATTTGCAACTTTGTATAGCTTATGTCCTAGGTCAATCATGGCAAATAAATTCATTTAAATAGAATGCTTCATTTGAAACCCTGCTCTACTTTCCTAAAGAAATGTTTGTAGAGAATTTAGGGCAATAGATAAAAGGGCACTATTGAGGCAAAAGTCTTCACCCTTGCTTAAGGTATGACCCTTAAGTGACCTCGTGTAACATGTAAACAATCTCCAAGCTATGGGACTTGAATTGTGAGATCAAGTCTCAAGAGAAGACCAACTTCCTTACTATTAGGATACACCTAACTACTACTTAAGAGGTAAAGGGAGAAGGAGATACATGAAATCAAACTACCTAATCTAATCTAGAGGGGGTGATGCATCTAATTGAAAAAGTTACAAATCTACCCACAACAATGCAAAATATCAATGAGACATTCAAATACATAGATCTTGACTCTTTAAATAACCCTATAATGATGTGAATAATGTCCTTCACATTTTTGTAGTCTTAACCAAGTTTTTTTCTTAAATCTTTGTGATAGTGTTAAAAATGCATTTTGCAACTTTGGCACGTTAACTTGGGTTAACCTTGATCACTTGTGATGATGAAAAATAGATTGCTTTAATTAGCTTTCACATCATCATAACTTCAATCCCTAAAGTTTTTTATGAAGTGATATCAGTTGAAGCTGAGATGCATTTATCCAAAGAGAATTCCTTCAAAACTTACCATATTTCTACCTCTTACCCCAACAATGTTGCGAGAACCTCTTATAGTTAATGTTTGTTTTGAATCACAACTATTAGTTCCAACAACATTTTTGGGTTATGAGGTAGAAATATGGTTAGTTTCTACGGAATTCCCTTTACATAAATGCATCTTAGCTTCAGCTGTTATCACTCCATCAAAAGATTTAGTGATTCATGTTGCGATAGTGTGAAAGTTAGCTAGGAGTAGTCCATTTTGCACCATCACAAGTTATAAAAGTTAACCCAAGGTCAACATGGAAAGGTTACAAAATTCATTATTTTCACTATCATAAAGAGTTAAGAGAAAACCATGGTCAAGGCTACGAAGTTGTGCAGGATATTGTTTGCACCATTGTAGGGTTATTTATAGAGTTAATGATCTAGTTGTGAAGGTGTGATGGCAGTTAAGATATGTAGTTGTTAGAATGTCACTGGATAAAGAGTAAATCATAATTTCAAGTTGCAAAGTAGTGAAAAATGAAAAAGGCAGTCAAGTTGAGAGTCATTCTAGCATCGCACGATTATGTCATCAACACAGGTTCCAAGCTATGAGGTTGTGAATAGAGAAGTATTAGAAACAAAATGGATAGGTGCAACATGGCAAGGTTTCCTATACAATTTTTAGCTATGAGTTCTAAGAGTTAAAGGCATTAGCAATTATCAATATCTATTGTCATATTTTAGCAAATCAACAACTAGCATATTCCCACTTTTGGAAATTGCATGATCTTTAGTCAAAGTGGAAATATGAGCAATGGATAGGTGTCTCAATGATCCCTAATTCATAAGATCATTTATCACTTCTTTTTTGGGAGTTAGCACTAACCCTAGATTAGGGTAGTGAGGTTGCAAAATACCTTTTTTCTCACCATACCGCTTGTTAAGAATAGACCAAGGTTTGAGAAACGAAGTGGCAATTTCCTTTATCACACTCTTGTAGGATCAAGAGGTAAGTTTAACTCATGAAGCTACAGAGATGAAAAAAATTTTAGGAGTTAGTTGATGGTGCAACATCGTATGTTCCAAAAGATCTTCATGGCTAGTAGTTCTAAATAGGTGACATAATTGAAGATAGTAGCTTTTCATCATCACATAATTAGAGGGATGTTAGATCCTAGTGGCTACTATGGTGTACATAGTCCGGATAGTAGTTATCACAAGGTCACAAGTAAAGGAGTATTGAAGATACTTTGAGTTATGAAGCTAGGAACAAGAGTAGTCATAGGTCAACATAAAGATAGGAGTTGAGTAATATGGAAGAATGTTTAAAGAATATTGGGCCACATAGTGCGTTAGATAGTTGAATTTAGTTGACTTGATGTATCTAACCTAGTGTGTTGTGAATAAAAAACTAGTATCTCGTTGATGAAAATTAGATCCTTTTGATCATTTGCAACCACTTTTTGGTGTTGTCCATGCCTAGTAAATGAAAATTTCATCCTTTTGTCACCTTGGTTATCTATCTACCAATTTGAAGTAGCTATGGCTTCCATCTTTATCTCTTTAGGGATAGATTTTCATACAAAGATCATATTTGATTTTCTACAAGGGGACATCTATCTGATTAGATTTCTTCCTTGATTCTTAGTTATTAATATTCTACAACTTTAACTCAGTGGTTAAATTTAGAGTTTCAATGTAAACATCATATTTATACCTGAACTCTATAAAAGGAAGTTGTAAATTTATTTTGAAGGTTCTTCCTTGCCTATATTTTGTAGCAACATTATGCTCTGCAACTTTTCCCTTCCATTCATGAGATTTATCTCTTCCTTACCTCTTCTTGACATTCATTATTTGTGCATGCATTTTTCCTTTTTTTGAGTGTTTCTTTCTAGTTTTCAAGGTTTGTATGTTGTGTTCAAATTATTGATGATTGTTTTATTGTGAAGATGTTTTTCTATTCAACACTTGATTAGTTCTAAACCTACATGTGAATTCTTTGAAATTAGAATAGGGTCAAGATCTGTGTATTCAAGTGTCTCATTGATGTTTTATGCAATTGAGCATCATTCCCTCTATATTAGATTATCTAGTTTGATTTCATTCATATCCTTCTCCCTTTTCCTATTAAGTAGTAGTTTGGTGCATCTTGATTGTAAGGAAGTCAAGATTCTCTGGAGTCTCAATATCACTATTCAAGTTTCATAGCTTGGAGATTATTTCCATGTTATACAAGGTCGCTTGAAGGTCATACCTTAAGAAAGGGTACAAAATTTTGTGTCAACATGCATATTCCTAGTGGTACCATAATGCCACTATGCATGACTATGAAGTAGTAATCCATGCTTATAACACCACCCAGATTCATCACAATATCATGAATAAAGATTATTTTGTTTTATTTTATGATCTTTCTGGTGGGAGGTTGTTAGGTTATTAGGCTAAGTGCAATGGAAGGAGTTCAACATGGTAATGAGAATAGGAAATTTAATGATGATTTATAGATGATGGTTATCCACAAGACCAATGTTCCACTCACTTAAGGCACAAAAATCATCAATGCACTTTGAAAAGTAGTCAAGGAAACCTTGTGGAAGTTTAAGAACCATTCTAGGGAATGTAAGTGTGTTCTTGACCCTCAGTATGTTTTTCGTTTGTTAGACTAGGCATGCAAATGCTTATTTGGCTTATTCAAGTTAGATGTCATATTCAGAAGCATGATTACTAGCCTTGTGATTCTGTAGGTAAAAAAAAGTGGTCATTTATTTAGATTAGTATCTTAGTGTGCTTGTGATTCCCAATTTTTGTGTGCTAAATATATTCATCTTTCATGACTAATGCAAGGTGTAAGCTATGAAAAGCTTGTGAATTTTCCTCCCTTAGTGGAACTATGTGAGTCCTATAAACAATGTCTATTCTCCCACTCCCTAGGAAAATAAATCATGACTTGATAAAATTTGTGTCATCTTCACATATCATCATCCTAATGTAGGTAACCTTTATTTTATGTCTTAAGCTTTGTACAAGTGCCACCATATAAACATAGAGCTATTTCCATGATATCAATATTAAGATTGAATTGGATAGATTAGAATATACGTTTTTATTTTGAAGTAAAAAATAGTTTATATGACTTTTGGGTTTGACAATGTCTTTATCCTAAGTTTGAATTGAGAAAACAAATGACTATTGTAGTTGAATAAAATAGATGAAAATAATGATTTTTAACATTTATGAAGTTAAATATAGTCTACCAAAAAAGTAGAGCAACCTAATAAAATAGATATTGAAGTTAAATAGAATATAGATTAGAATAGATAGCTACACTTTTTCAAGTTAGAGATAGCTCATAGGATGTGTCTCAGGGTATTCATTGAGTTAATTCTCTACCCTGCACACTTATATTTAAGTGGTAGTTAATAATTATAATATCCAAAATTTGCAATTCAACTATATCCTAGAGCTTTAAAATATTTGTATGTTTCCTATATTTTATCTTGTGTGATTTAGCTGACTATAAAGCTATTGGAACTATTGAGTGGCTTCATAGTATGGAGAGTTAGATGAAGAAGAGGTTCAACTCTTAAGATTATATGAGAAATCAAAATAAAGATCAACAAGAGGAATATAAAAAATATTTCACTAGAAAGACCCAAAAGAGGTGTCCACCCAAATCAAGGAGAGGCAAATGTGGGTTAGGTTTGAAAGAAGGGCCCAAATTCCTATAATGAAGATAGTACATGGGATTTATAAATTGGGGCTAACATGTCATGTCAAAAATAAAAAGCTTAACAATTATGTGGCTAGATTTTAAGCTATAGTTAGAGATGTCAAAAGAAGTGAAGAATCACACAAATGCTAAAGATAAGCTTTAATGATTTCTTTAAAAGTCTAATGTTGTATTGTGATGGATGACAAATAAAAAGGCATAAAATACTTTCTTGTGATCTTAAAGCATAAAATATGTCATTAGATCTATAAGAACCTTTTTGCAGATGTAAGGAGGATCTTGTTTATTGGAATAATTTTGGAGCTTCTTAACCTTCTTTCAAGCCTTAAGGAATTTTAGTTGCCTTATTTAGTCACCTTCATTTAGAGGGAGATAGTTTGTTGCATTGGGAGACTTGTTGCTACATTTTAGAAGAAATTTTTGCATGCAATCGAGGGGTAACTACATGAATAGTTGTCATAGATTTGTAGAATTGTTAGGAACTTCTTGGTCAAGTACCCCTCAATTGAGGGGTACTCAACTGAGTCTATGTGTGTTGTAGTTGGCACCTACATTATAGGGAGCACTCAATTGAGTACCTCTAGACAAAGGGGTACTTTATCAAGTACCCCGTGGGATAAACCCATTTGTGACCCTCCTAGCTCCTCATTTTTCACAAGGGGGCTAAAGGAAGGGGTGTGGCCTATAGAAGGTTCTTCGGCCCAACAAAGGTAAGCGATTTTTTTTGTTATTATTTTTTAATTCTTTCAATAAAATTTTCTTAATTGGAATATTAAAATTAAATTTATTAGTTTCTTTTAATTAATAATATTAAAATAATTATTAATTACTGAAACACTATGCTATAATGTCAATGTTGATCCTAAAACTATAATTTTAAATGATAACTATTGTTTCTAATTCTTGTTCTATTTTAATAGTAATTATAATAATCATCTTTAGTCTTGCCCACATCTTAGCTATAACTTTTACCTTTATGTACAAACAATTATTGTTTTAAATGTTGATGTGTTTTAAGTAAATTTTTGTACATCTAATTTAATTCCATGTTAAATTCAATAAATTCTCATGTTTTTAGGTTATAAATTATGTTTTTAATTTTAAAGATTATTTTCATGTACATGTAGTTTGAAGGATGTAGTTTATAGATTTATTTCCATGTGCACATAAACAGACACACACACACACACACACACACACACACATACACACACACACACACACACACACACACACACACACACACACACACACACACACACACACACACACACATGTATATATTAGATTTATCATTTATTTTTACTATTTATGCTAATTTTATATCTATTCACATGTGTACAAATGGTAGTATTTATATACTCCATTTTCATTTGTATTTAATCATATACATATATATTATGACATCTAGTGGTAGTCTAGTATAGGGGCTAGTAGTCATTGATCATCACATGGTAATAGTGCATCAAAAAATTCATCTTAGGACCACACTCCCTAGAGTATGATGACTCATAGAAAGAATGTTATGAGAAATTTGCACGGGAATCTAGTTAAGCTAGATCATATGCTTAAAAATCTCATGTCCCTCCCTAATAGGGATAAAGTACTTTCTATTAGGATTGAGATTTTGAGTATGATTCAAAAGATTGAATCATACAACCCATATGAAGATCCATCCATTTAGAAATATCACTACATGTTATCTCACATAGTTTTAGGATCTATCAAAAATAGCATTGTACATGTAGAGGTGTTGACCCATATTGTTAAGAGTACTCTATTCCCTAATTATTGATCTATGCATGATTAAGATCCTATAGAATGATAAATTTTTATGATCCCCTTGTTTCCACATTCCTATATCCTAGATGGTTGGGGGAACATCATATGTGACCGTAAAAGGATGAGGTGTCACTTTATTTCTGCAAATAATTGTATGTACATTTTTATTTAGGTTATGATGTTGACCATATACTATATAGGTTATGCAAGCTAGGGGAAGGGTTAGCTTTGGAATAAATTCTAATTGACCTAACACATCCCACTAATAAGAGGAATTTGGTGGGCCAAAACATTTGGTTTCTTGCAAAAGGTTTAGAGGCATATACATGAGTTGAAGATTATGCAGTTCAGGATGCTCATTTTGATTTGTAATCTTGCATTGTGATTGTTGTTACTCAAGTTGATGAGTTATCATATGATCATGTTAGTAGTTATATGCTATGATCTTAGACCAGTCAATTTTTTGATGCATCAAATCAATTTTATGATCCATACATTCATTGTGAACTTCCTACACTAGATGAGATATCACAACTATTCTAGAGCCATCTATACACAATGAGAAAAAATATAGTCAAAGATCTCCTTGAGGCATATTAGACTATCTATATGTTCTATAGGATTAGTCTATCTAATTTTCCTAACTTTAGTAGACGAGTGGTTAGGATATCCTTTAGTGGTAGCAATGAGGCACATGGAGATGCAGGGGCCAGTGGATCTAGAGATGAGGAGGACATTTTGATACATCCTATAGCTTTGAGAACTCCTATAATATAGTCCACACCACCTTTAACATAGCCCACACCACCTACAATATAGTTTATGCCTCCTTATCTACAAAAGAAACCTACCACCTTTGAATTCATCACTAGATTCTCAATTCTTCTTGTGGATGATTGCATTGATCCCAACACACACTATATACACTCTTCTGAGTTATCTAAGATTGGATGTTCATTCCAAGTATGAAACTAGTAATTTGGATTAAAATTTAAATCATGTTAAATTTTTTTTACTTATTATTGTATATATTATATATAACTAATTTGATATATATGCCTAGGTGGAGGGTCATAATATGATGATTTCATTTACATATGGAGATATAAAAGCATTTGGTGATCTTATTAATTAGGATATGCATGTAAGATAATTCATTTAATTTATAGATCTATAATATTTTAAATCAAAATGTGTTTATATTGTAATGTAGATGTATTTTTCTTAATATAGTTTATAGACCCTTGTAGTAGGTGCACCATTAGATGAGGGTGACATGAGACATAATGATCCTATTGATCAATATACATAGAGTTAACTTGAAATTTAATTTGATGGACTATTTATTTTGAATGAAAGTATTTAGATTATTCTCTTATTTAAGATTTATTCTTTGATATACATATCTAATGTAATGAAATATATGATTTATGCAAACCCCCATAGTAGGAGCATCATTGGGCGATAAAGTAGGTGGTTCTAGGGCCACATGAGTTAGTTTGTATAGCTAGATATATCTTTAGATTTATTTAGTTAGATTATTTACATTGGTGATATGTGTTGATACATTTCTTGTTTCATGTTGATGATACCTATTGATCTGCATTTCTTTGTTCATACATTTAGTGTGATACTTAAATAGATATATTTGGGACAATTGTCTTCTATAGTTGATACATGTATGCATATTTATTCTTTATATATTTATATTTATATCTATTTCATTTGGTGTAATTTTTTTTGTTCAATATTAATAATTAAAATTTAATCAGGCATTTATGTTTCAAGTTTACTATTAGATATGTAATCTAAATATATATGTTTCTACTTTATGATTAGATGTGCACGATTGGTTCAGTTTAGGTAATTTAAAATATAGGTACTTTCTACCTATCTAAATCAAATTGTGCATATTTGTAACTCAACTGTACAAATATTGCATCTTGATTAGAATTAAAATATTTTGCTTGAAGTTGTGCTTGATGAGAAAATGTGTAGTTCTCAAAAAAAAAGTATAATTGAAAGAATACATCTAGCTAGAAAAGAAGCTTTAGATTCATGATACAATTTGGATTTCCATCATATACCATAAGAATGTTGAATATGATGATAGGGTATAGTACAAAATCCAGTAATTAAATAAAGGCAAGGTAATTCACTCTCCCTCAATAATGTTTTTTTGGATTCCTATCTAGTCTTTGTTTTGTATATAACATGTTCAAATCTCTTCCACACCAATTAATTGTAACATCAATATTATTAGTTTGAAATGGAAATTTTTTGAATGTCCACAATGAATGCATTCACTTTTCATACACTAGGTGTTAAATTTGTCTGCATCATTTGATTTATCACATAGATTGGACTTCACAAATTATGTCATACTTTGAGGGACAACCACATCTTTATTAGCACCAACATCTTCCTAATATTGAATTTTATTCTCCTCAAAATTAATAGGCACCTCTTAATCTTCAACAACCTATTGAGCACATTTTGTATGTTCTATTGGTCTGGTTTTTCATATGTTAAAAATTATGTAAAATTATTGTACGTAAAACTAGTTAACTTTTTATAATTAGGGATTGTGTGTTTTTTGATTGGTTATTAGAAAAATCTCTAATTATATTTTCCTAATGTTATTTATTCCCTAGATTTCAAAAAAAATGGTTGACATTGTTCACATTTTCAAATATGCACAGGAAGATTTTTTAAAGAAAGCCCCAAAAACTTTGTAATTCCTTTTATTATATAGTTTTTGTGTAGTCTTTCAAATAATTTTGAAAATTTTTTTTTTACCCTAGCATATATTTTTCAACCTTAGGTTTTCCTTGGGTTAGCCTGCCTATTTGTTTGTTTTAAGTTCGTAACCTTGGGTGAGTTATTTCCATGATCGTCAATCAAAGGCAGATCAATGATTGTTGCTTTGTCACATTTTAAAGTTACACGGAGTTTAGCTAAAGAGATAAAGTGGAAAGTTGACACCTATCCCTACAGGACCCTACTTTTAAATCTAATTAATATGAGATCATGTATTTTCTCAGTCACCAATCAACTGAAGATTAATGCTTCTTTCTTTGTCACTTTTTGAAATTGCAAGTTGTTTAGCCAAAGAGAGAAAGTAACATATTGCCACATGGAAATAGTGGGACTAGACTAAATTGTGTGCCATAAAAAGGAATATGTCAAAGTGAGTTGTTTGAATGGAAAGTTCTACTTGGTCAAAGGTGTTGGCTATGACAAAAGAACTTCAATTTCCTAGAAGCCATCAGATCTTGAAGATCTATGGTTGTCACTTTCTCTCTTTTTAGAGTTGTACAAAACTTAACCAAAGTGAGAATGTGATGTAATGACACATGGAAATGGTAGGGCCCACCCATGTTATGAGTTTCCAAAGGTTTTTGTTAGTATGAGGTTCAAGGTGGTGAGTTTTAATTTGATAAAGATAAATAACATAAGGAAATGTATTTCTTTGTCACAACCATTAGATCGTCAGATGATTGATGATTGTTGAATTCTCTCTTTTAGAAGTTGTACAAAGATTAAACAAAGAGAGAATGTGAGCATTCAACATGTATCTTGGTTGGCTCAAATTCAGAAGGAAATATAGTGATAGTTAGGATCTCTCAGGATCATTGATCAATTTTAGATCAATGATCATCATTTTATCGCATTTTGAAGATGTGTGAAGTTTAGCTAAAGAGAGAAAGAAACTAATTAGCATGTGTATAGCTTTCCAAAAAGTTAATGCATGCTTTGAAGTTTAAAATGGAATAGTTTAATCTTGCTCAAGAGAAGCTAGATCTCAAAATTTCAGTGCTACCTAAAAATTGACCATTGGAACCATTAATGTTGATCAATGCTAGTTCATGTGAGGAGAATTTGCATAAGCTTGCAATCTAATTAATTAGTGAGTACCAATAAAAAGAGAATTTGATTGTAGTAGAACCAAACTTTAGATTATATTTTTTGACCTATGAATAGTTGCAATCAATTTTTTTTGGTGAAGTGAGAAAATTTGTGGTGTTTGAAACTCTTGGTTATCTTGAAATTAAAGTCCTAACTGTAATAAATTAGACAAGATGCCTCCACGATGGGATTTTCTGGAAAAATAGATTACTAGTAGAGGACTGTACATAATGACTTTTTGGAACAATTTCCCTTGTCCACTGATGAATTAGCAAAGGGAAAAGATTTGGTCCCAAAAAACTCTAGGTTACTAGTTAGTAAGGTTTTTTATGACAAATCCAATTGGTTAAGAGATGCTGAGACATCTATTGGGGGTTTGGAACTATCTCAAAAATGGTTTCTTGTGAGGAAAAATGATACTCCTCTGAGTAATGTATAGGAATTTGACATTGGCAAATTAATTATTCCAGGTATATTCTTTGATGATGACCTATTAATTATAATAGCGAACAGGTATTACCCTATGTTGATGGTAGTCAAAAATCATGTGAAAGATAACCCTTTTAGGGTCAAACTAGAGATTATTAGGGAGGTTTTTAGGTTAAAACCTAGCCTTGCATTGCAAGAGAAAATTTATCTAGATGATCTGCATGCCATATATGATGCTCAAAGGATATATCTAAGGAAAGGGTCATTGCAAGAGCATTTTTTGAAGATAGGACCTCTGCCACTAGTGACAATAAATACACGAATGCCACTACCAAGGAAATATTTCAATCTTAGGGAACATACATTGTATTTCTCCCTCTGTAGATCATTTGGCATGGATGAGCAAGATCACATCCAAGGGTCCATAGTTTTAATCATTTCTTAGACATTGCAATATGTTATGAACTCAATTTTTTTATTTTTCCACATACTTAGTAGAAGAAATCCACAATGGATTAATTAGTATAAGGAAAATTTGAAAAACCCTTGTATTGGTATTCAATGCTGGTGTACATGTTCCTACACACATGGGTTTCTATTTTCTCCAAGGAGATGAGGCTAGAGCTAGAGAAGGATAAAGAGAAACTATTGGTCCAATTATGGAGTGCTATTATGACCTAGTAGGTCAACAATTGTAGCCTTTTCAGACTTGACAAATATTTTGCTTCCAATCTAAAAATTTTGTTGATAGGAAATAATCCTAGAATACCTCAACCCTTGCTGGAATTGATTAGGCCAAAGGATCATGCCAAGGGATTAAAGGTCAGCCAAAAATAGGGTACATCATCCCTTATTCAGTCTCTAGTCTATTTAGAGTATATAGTTTCTAGGGGAAGTGCCATAGTTTTCCCTATCAAGTGCAACTAAAAGTTGGAATTTTTTAGAATTATTATGGTAAATAGAAGGAACTCCTTGGCAGATCTAGAGGTACAAATTTTCCATTTTTCATTGTAGTTCATGTAAGACTAGAAAATAGGTAAATTTGTATAGTGTAAAAAATGGCAAACTTTCAAAGAAATGCAAACCAATATAATCCATCATTGAAGCCATTGAAATGAAGGTCCATAAAACATTAAAAAATATTGAAAACACCCCCTTTACATCATGCTCCAATGTTATCATTTATTCTCCATAGATTTGATGTTGATGTAGCTCCAACTGATAAGATGCACCTCTAATTGAAAAAATAGTGATATGATCTGATAGAAAGATGATATAATAGTGAGAATAGATGGATCATGGTTAGCTAAAACATGTACAAAGTGGCTCAATTTATATGATTTTGAAGCCAAATGCAAGAAATGGAAAGAAAGAATGCAAAAGAGAAAGATGTCATAATCATGTTTGAATTTTGGAATTTTGCTATGATAAAGAGGTGAAATTGGAAAATTATGACATAATATGAAAAATTATGACAATGTGAAAGAATTATTGATAGAAATGTGTATGAAAAATGCATACAAATATTTAAGATGTGTACGATAAAAAATTGGAATGTGTAAGAGTAGGAAATTTTGAATTTTAAAAACTCATAATTCCCTCTAAAATGCAAATTAGAAATTATGAATTAGGAAAATAGAAAATAGGAAATGGGAAATTAGAATTAGATTTTAGGAAATTAGAATTTAGAACTGAGGAAGATGAGAAATTAGAATTAGAATTTAGGGAATTAGGAATTCCCATAATTCATGAAAATGGAATCAATTAATTAATATAGATTAATTAATTGAAAAGGTTTAGTTAAAATGGATAATTAGTAAGAGGGGATGAAATTAAATGATTAAGACATAGGAATAGACAATGGGTTGTCTAATCCTATAGGAGAAATTAATGCATTAATTGGGCAACAACCATTTTGATTTGTTATTACTTGATCTATTAAGTTTTGTTCAATATTTGAAAGATCGATGTTTCATAGGTTCATTGTTAAAGGTTGGTTTATGCAGTTATGAGCGGACCTTGTCAAAACATGATTTCATTGAACCACAATATTTAAGTCTAAGTCTACATGTGCAAGTGTTTAGCAAAAGGAGTGATTGTTTATAATGATTATTTGCAAGGTTTATTACATGTTTTTAGGTGGATTTTTTCATTTTTTTGGGTTTTCAAAGACATTTGATTCTTTGTGTGTTTTTCTTTTTTTTTAAGGACATTTTGTAATTTTTAGGTTTTTTCAAGTTTATATATATACATACATACATACATACACATATACATATACATATGCATATACATATACATATACATATACATATGCATATGCATATGCATATATACATATGCATATGCATATACATATACATATGCATATACATATACATATACATATACATATACATATACATATACATATACATATACATATACATATATATATATATACATATATATATATATATATATATACATATATATATATATATATATATATATATATATATATATATATATATATATATATATATAAGGATCATATTTGAAATTTTTGAAATTTTTTAGGATCATATGTGAATTTGTTTGGATTTTTTTAGGATCATATGTGATTTTTTTTGGATTTTTCAAGATCATATTTGATTTTTTGGAGTATTTCATGATCATATTTAAGTTTTTTTGGATTTTTAAAGACTTTAAGTTATGTACAGGATGTTAGCTCCAATATAATAAGAAGGATGAGTCTAGTGGATTGGCCATGATTAGGAAATTTTCCCTAATTTAAATTCAAATTCATGAGATTTAGAGGTAAATGCCCCGAAATAAGATACAAACTATATATATATATAGAGGCTAAGGACAAGGTATGTACAAACTGGTGATGCATGAGGAAATAACATGATATATCCACCAATTCACAAGTCATGATCAAGGACTAAGAATGTCTCACAGTGTAAAAGATGTTATCAAAGAATGAGGAGGAAAAAATAGATAGAATCCAAATAGATGGAGGAGCAACAACTTGCTACACATGGTGCCTATTTTCCAAGTTTTCACCATAGTACTTTCACAAATCACCTATTTGCTAGGTTTTCATTTTTGGATGGAATTTTTCTCTTTTTTCACTTTTTTCATGCCAAGATGCCTATTTTCTAGGTTTTAATCAAGGCATTCATATTTTTCTTGAATTTTTTTTCAATTTTTTTTCAATTTTTTCAAGACATTTTGGAAAGAATCATGAATGTTTCTGATGAATGCTGAAAATGAATCTATAATCAAAGCTTCCAGATAATAACCTTTGGACCTGTAAGCAAGTATAGATAATTGGGATTCATTCCAAGTTTGTAGCTAAACTCAACCACTACAATACACCTATGATATACCATCATGTACTTCATGCAATATAACGTCTACCTCTCACAAATCAAGACATCTAAGAATAGTTGTGTCAAAGGATCCTTTCTATAGGATTTCATCGATGATGATGCACCCACAAGTTTACTGGATAGAGGTTTGATTTTTGGTGTTGAACAAGTTAGGTAGTAGGTGTAGGACTAGAAAATTGGCTAATGTCTGACATACTATGAGAAAATCACCAAATCAATAATCATATATTAACACCCTCTAGCCTACCATGAAAGCCAAATGAATCAAAAGAAGAAAACAAATTTAAAACTCCCTCTTTCACTTGTACCTCCCATGTCATTTTCTCTTCTTCATATGATGTAGCTCCAAATTGTGTATAATGCACACAATTATGAAGAAAAAGCCTATGATAGTGATGATGCTATGAGAATACTAGAAGATGTGATTTTTAGCATGAGAGATGGAGGAAAAGACTAAAAACTAGGGGCTAGAAATGAGAGAAAGAATGCTCATTTTACAATCAACATGGACCATCAGAGAATTGGAATTGTCACCTTGGATATGTGACATGGCAAGAGATTCCTTCAAGAATCCATGACGCATATGACACAAGATGCCAAATGTACGAATGTATGATGATTAGAAGTCAAACTTGGCTAAATATGGAAGAGAATCTATGATGCATCATATGAGACCTCAAACCCACTTAAAGACAAGAATCTATGATAATGGAAGCCAAATATGGATGTACATAAGAGAATAAGAATATTGGATTATGACATATCTTAGCCAAGTGTCAAAGGAGAATCCATGAGGTGTCACACCCATGTGTCACAATGATGCCAATATTTTGTGGAATATTTGAATTAAAAATCCATTATTCGACATAAGTAGAAATTAGTGAAAATGGAATTAATGGTGGAAAATATGACTTAGGAAATTAAGAATTTTCATGGTTTCTAAATGATGAACCAATTAATTAATAAAATATCAATTAAGTGAGAAGGTTACTTAAGAAGAATAATTAGTAAATTGACATAGGAATAAATTAAGGGTTATTTAATCCTATAGAGAGAGTTAGTAGATGATTTTCCAATTTAATTAAATAAGTACTATAGTATCCTTTGGTGAAATGTGATGATAATGGAGATTGACTAGGATGATGGTGGATAGACCAAAGACATGGTCAAATTTATCGATTGATCAAAATTGATAACATGCCAAGGACACATGACATGAATTAAAGATACACAACATTTAATTGACATTGTAAAATGCTACAGGATCGAGATCAATTGATAGGATTGATCATAATAACATTGACAGACACTACCAATGTTATTAAATGGTTGAAACTGCTATGGTCTGACATTAAGAGACTCAAAAATGTCAAATATCAAATGATGTGAATGATAGTTTGACCTAGCACTGAGAGCCATGACAATACTAAGGTTAGATTGATAAGATCTGATAGATTGATAGGTTTCCAAGGCACTAAAATCCATGAAAATGCTTAGGATTGGACAAATGATGATGGATTTGGGATGTTTCACACATTGTGAGTTGATTAAGATTGATTCTAGGTAGATTTGGTGTGATTCTAGGTTGATTTGATATGATCCTAAGTTGGTTTGATATGATTGCGAGTTGATTTGATATGATTCCTAATGATGTTGAAATGGTTCTAGAATGATGTGAAATTAATGTGTAAGAGGATATAAATGATGATAGACACTGTTGAGATACAATCAGGTTGGCCAAAAGATTAGAGTTAGTGGAATGAGAAAATGGGATGAATTAGTATGAAAAGTGATGTTGATTTAGGGGCTTGAGTGTATTTTCAAGGGTTACCACTAAATACAGTAACCAAATAATAAAAAAGATAGCTCAATTTTTTTACAATGAAGATAGGAATCCAAGGTAATTGATGGTTCATAAATTGAAGTTGAAATGAAAAATTTATGGCCTTCAGAGTGCAACATAAGGGTTATGGGATTAGTTCTGGGCATCTTACTACCCCAAGTGCATCCAAAATGCACCCAAGTGTGCCCAATGAGTACTTGGAAAGCCCAAGTGTGCTATGATAGTATCAAGTGTGCCCATGGTGCACTAAAGCCCAAGTGCACTCAAAAAGTATAGATTGTGCCCTAGAAGGTTTCAGGAGCTAGAGTCAGCTTGACTGGACTTAGAATGACCCAAAACTTCATGTGGGTGCCCAAAATGGTGGAAAGAGATAAAAACATGAGTGAAATCAATCAAAACATAGTAATTTTTGGTCAAACTTGGTCAAACAAGCATCTAATTGAGGCTAGACTAGGTGGAAAGCCACAAAAGGTTGATCGATAGTGTAAGATGATGCAATAATGTAGGAATGCAAGATGAAGATGATTTGGTGCATTGGAACACATGATCATGGTGATGAATGAAGATATGAATGAAAGAAGATCAAAGAGATGAGATGAGGACCAATTAGAATGAGTTGAAGACTTTTTCTTTCAAAAAGTGTGCTATATGTCAAATGGAGCTTCATTTTGATGAAACCATAGCTGAAAACCATTTTTGAGCATCTACATTTTGCCCCTCTTTGATACAATGTGATTGAGAGTGTTGTGTTAAAGAACACTAATGAGAAGGCCATAATGACATACCCCAATAGAAATTATATATATGGGTTCCCCCTCGAGATATTTACTGAGATATGCATATGGTAGGTCAATTTTTTAATAATGAGATGCAAGGTAGTAGATGAAGAAGACATAGAAGATGGAGGAGATGAGATGAGGAATTTTTAGTATGATGGGAAGAATTTTTCTTTTGTAAAGTGCACTATATGTCAAATGGAGCTTTATTTTGATATGACAAATAGAATGCAATGCATCATGGCATAAAGGGCCATAACAAAAAAGGAAAACCTTTTGCATAAACAAGCACAATGCAGACAAAAACATGACCTTATCCTTCTTAAGGCATATAGACATGCCCCAGACTCTCAAAATTACATTTTAATAGATAGGAAATAAAAGATGACCGTGAACCATCCCAACCACTCTCATAGATCAGATTATATCATCAAGTGACATAGGAACATGATCGAAGAAAAACAAAGAAAAATTAAATCACTCACTAAAGAGCATGAGCCAACAATGATTCATGTGCATTATTACTTTCTTTTTAGTGTTTTAAGTATTTAGATAGTGTTTGACAGGTTGATCATGTGATAGTTTTGATTGTTGATTTAGTTGATAGGTTCATAGTGACAAGTTGGATTGATTGTTGGTTCACATTGCTCAAATAAGTGTGATTCTCATTGAAGTGTAGTGCCTTGAGTTTCAATCTACAAAAGTGTGAATGTTTATGCAAAAGGTATGGTTATGTACAAGGTTTATTACAAATTTTTGATGATTTTTTTTTAATTTTTAGGGTTTTTGAGGATATTTGATGTTTTTATGTGACTGGTTTCTTTAGGACATTTTATAATTTTAGTGTTTACTTTAGGATGTTTTATGATTTTTAGTGATTTATTTAAGAAATTTTATGATTTTTATTAATTTTTTTAGGACATTTTATGGTTTTTAGAATTTTTCATGATCATATTTGAATTCTTAAGATTTTTTTAAATATCATATTTGAATTTCTAGGATTTTTTTTCATGATCATATAAAGCATATACAAGTGCTAGCTCCAATCCATTGTGTGATAAGTCTAATGGATAAAAAGTGCTTAGGGACATTCCATCAGTTCATGTTCAAACTCATGCACTATGTAGGTAATATGCCCCCAGACAAGATGAAAACTATGTACAAAGGTCAATGACAGAGTATGTGTAGACTGGTGATACTCTAGGTAAGATAATAATAGACATTAACTAGTTCATGGGCCATGATCAAGGACTAGGAATGTCTTGCAATACAAAGGATATGATCAAGGAATAAGAAAAGGGGAGAAAACCAAATGGAATCCTCATAGATGGACGACCAACAACTAATTACACATGGCACCTATTCAGCAGGTTTTCACTTTTGGATGGAATTTTTCTCTTGACTCAAATTTTCATGCCAAGACACCTATTTCCCAGGCTTTCACAAGGCATCCAACTTTTCATGATTTTTTTTATTTTTTTTTATTTTTTTGAATTTTTTTAAGACCTTTAGATAGAATCATAAAGATTGCTAATGATTATTGAGAAGAAATCTATTGTTGATGCTGCTAGATGATAATCTTTGGATCCATAACTAACCATAACTACATAGGATTCATTTGAAGTCTATAGCTAAAATCAAAACACTAGAAAGGCCTCAAGACATACCATCATGTACTGTATGTAAGTCAATTTTTACATCTTGCAAATCAAGGTATCTGAGGATAAATGGGTCAAAGGATCTATTATGTGGGATATCACTAATGATGATGTGCTTAAAAGTATGTTGGGTAGAAGGCTGATTTTGGGTGTTGGATAGATTAGATAGTAGGATTGGGGGATAAATTGCTAGATATAAGGAAGGATTGGGAGGATTGAAACCAATGACTTTCGACATGAATGTTGATCGGGAGTGCTCAAAAATACTTCACAGCATGTTAAACACTAGAACACTAATATTCATAGCATCATCTTTTTCATCTTGTATCCTTGGGAGCTACTTAGCTTTTGATTTTTCATAGTCTAATGGTGCCTTTTAGTTTTCACCAAGAGACCTATTCTTGTCATTTTTCTCTCTTTTTTCTTTGCAACTAGATGGTGGAGTTGGCTCCCTAAAGTATGCCAATGTATTCACTTTAGGAGAAATTCCTTCTTTATAATCAACAATTTTAATGCCTTCATAGGTTTTGAAGTTTTTTGTAAGAGCATCATCACTATTGAATCGATCAAAAATCAGTGGTCCACGCTAGTTCCAATTCAATAGTTTAGGACAACTTAAAGCTATGTCATCATTAGTGTTGAATGGAGTTTGGTTGAAGGTATACATATGGATATTTGACTTGGTGGTATAACTGGGGTCATTCTTAGAAGCTGGTGGGTTGTTGGTTTTGAGTTGTATATCCTCAAATGCCTTTTCATTGTTCAAAACATCCATAGTCTTACTTGTAGGTACTGTAGTACTAGGAGAAAATATTTGCAATGGTTTGAATCCAAGCCCCAACCTATGAGGTCATCTTTTTGTAGTAATAGGTTCAATGATTCCTTGTTTCTAAGATCCCAAACCACTATGCCCATCATAGCTTTGATTCTACATGATAATAAACCTAGTTCTATACTTGCTAGGAGATATCAACATGCATTCTTGTTCTTATTTTTCTTTCTCAATGCAAATAGATGTATTCTCATAGACATGTTGGTCAACTAGGCCAACTCCGCTAATGAAGTTGAAAGAAGTGGCATTCTTTGTACTGATCTCAGAATGTTTTTCTTGCAATAGGTTTGGTTTACCATAAGATTGGGGAGAAACTAGTGACTTCCTAATGTGGAATACTTGAGAGATGAAGTACTCTCTAGACCCATTGTCTTCAATCTTTAACTTTTATTTTGCCTTAGTAAGGAGTATATCTGTTTCTGCATATTTAGAGGAATCTATGGGTCATGCCTCATTGTTTTTCAGGACTTGGTATGTAGAAGCATCTCTCAGATTAGCACAAAATTGGAAAGGGTCTGGATCACCAAGGATGGTAACCTCCACATTGTTATAACAAAATTTTAGACATTGATGATATGTAGAGGGTACTACTTTCATAGCATGAAGCCAAGGGCATCCTAGTATCATGTTGCAATTCATTTCTATATCTAGGACATGGAATAATGTATTCTCAATAGCTGGACCAACTCTGATGGGTAATATGATGATGCCCTTGGAGTATCATTCACCATCAACATAGGCCTTTATTGTGATTCTACAAGAGGGATCTATATCTTCTTTAGTGTAACCTAGACCCTTGACAATGTTAAGGGTTAAGATGTTCAATCCTGCTTCATAATCTATCAAGACATTTCTAACCTTGGCTTTATGTATAAAGACTTTGAGATAAAAAGGATCAGTTTGGTTGGGTTTTTCTTTAGGAATTTCTTGAGGGGAAAAGGTGATATGTTGTGATGCAGATAGGTTCCCTAACTTGGCTTGGAACTAGGCAACATCAATGTTATCTGGGACTACTAACTCTTTAAGTGCTTGATCTAGGATCTTTTGATTTTGGGGTGATGCATTTTGTAGGTCCAAGATGGATATTTGCATAGGGGTCTTGTTGAGATATTCAACAAGGCTATAATTATACGAAGTAGGAGTAGCAAGTCTACTAGGGAGTGTAGGTCTAGTAGTGGTAGTAGGTCTAAATGGAGCTTTCGGTAGGGTGATCTTGGTACAACATGTAGTGATAGCACAACAAGGGTCTTCAAAATTTAAGGTGAATGTGGATATACGAGAATTAGACTCAATGAAATAGTTGATGGTGTAGTCATATCTAGTATATGTGTAATTCATATTACCTTGTGAGTTAGAGTTTGAATTGGAGGGTTTCTCTTTGTCGTGATTACTCAAAGTATCTTTGAAGATAGCATGATCAGAGTTGGATGCTAGTAGCAATGAATCGAATATGATTACACCATCATCAATAAGGTCTTGTATTGCATGCTTTAGCTAGAAACATGATGAGGTCTTATGTCCTTTGGTGTGGTGGTAGTCATAGAATTTTTTGTCATCCCACCAAGAAGCTTTAGTTAGTGGCTCATCTTTGATTGGGGGTAACTACAAGAAGTTATTACTAAGTAATTATTGAAGTGCAACTTCAAGAGGTATCCCTAATGGTATGAATTTTCTATCTTTTGTTCTAGGATGTCGTCAAGGTGCATCATGTGTGGAAGTCTCAATCTTCTATTGGGGAGCTAATGTTTGATTGGGAGTTTGAGAATTCGTAGGGTTTGCACATTTCAATGTCAATCGGGGTTGTGCTATTCTAATTGTTCATGCATCCACAATGCCATCATCAATCACATTCTTGTTTTTGGAAAAAATAAATTGTATTGTGATTAGATGAACTAGTGTTTGTGTTTTCCTTGTTTTTCATGAGGATTCCTTTATGAATAAGAGAATCTTCAATACTAGCCCCTTTTTTCTTTAGTTTAGAAATGGTGCTTGGACTTTTGATTTTGAGTTTGTACATTAAGTTAGAGACTAGGTTTTTAATGCACAAATTAACTTGTTGTTCTTCAGGAATATCTAGTGAGCATTGACTGACTAAGCTTATCCAACATAGCAAGAATGTGATAAATGGTTCTCCTACTTTCTGTTTAGTTGATCACAAATTAGAGAGTGTCACCTCATTTATTATGTTAAAGGTCAAATGGGAGATAAATTTGTCTGCCAAATCTGACCAAGATTTGATAGTACTAAGAAGTTTCGAATACCCTTCAAGTGTGGGACCACCAAGAGAATGAGGGAACAATCTCATGAGGTAGGTTAGCTCATCACTAAGTTTTTTATATGAGGCACAAAATTCTCTGATGTGATCAACACGGTTTCCTCTCCTCATTATTTTTCAAATCTTGGAGCCTCAAAGTGTTTTGGGAATGGAGGCATATAATTTTTTTTTTTAATGGATTAGGATATAGGTTCCTTTTTCTATATAGACCATGTTTCTTTTGGACTCGCAATGCCTTGACTTGTTTGGAAAGTTGTTTGAATTATTGGAATACATCTTCATTAGGTTTTTGTATGATAGCTTTCCCTTCAACTCTTTTGTGCCTATGAGTAAGTTTTTTTCTATGGCAAGAACTATGTCTACTTGGTTCTGACATTTCTATGTTTAATGAGTCT
Organism: Cupressus sempervirens; assembly: GCA_028749045.1. Lineage (NCBI taxonomy): Eukaryota > Viridiplantae > Streptophyta > Pinopsida > Cupressales > Cupressaceae > Cupressus > Cupressus sempervirens. Next base: position 299,902,864 of record CM053783.1, read on the forward strand.
GTTGATGTGTCACTAGGTAGTGGAGGTATGTTAGGACCTCAAAGACAAAAGGGCCCCTATTGTGAAACATGTTTTGGTACTTGTTGTGGTATTTTATGTGGCACTTGTTTTGGTATTGACTGTGATTGATGTATCGTGTGTTGTTGTTGTGCCATTTGTTGTGGTTGTTGTTGGGATACCTCTATTGCTTGCATGTGAGGCCATGTATGGGTTTTTTGTTGTACAGGTATCTGTTGGGGTTGTTGTGGCATGTGTTGTTGTTGTAAAAATTGTTACTGGTATGAAATTTGTTGCTCAAGGTATCTTTAATATTCCAACTATTGTTTGAGTTGCTTTTGTTATTTAGCAAACATGGCTTGTTGTTGTTGGAATTGCTATTGATACATTGCATGGAAGTCAAGTGGGTTTACATTGGATTGGGTGTTAGGGATGTTGGATGCTTGCACCACTTGAGGTGTTTTTTGTTGTGGTTGATGTTGTTGTTGATATCTTGAATGTGTGTTGGAAACATTAAGTCCTTGGACTATTACATGTTGATGTTGTCAGGGTAGTTGGTTATGTCCTTGAGAATTGATCACCATGTTGGTATTATTATTTTTGCACCTTTGTGTGTTAAAGGTTTCTCCTTGGGACATCATGTTGATTTGACAATGAGGTGCATTCCGTTTGGGAATATGTGTAATTTCAATAAGTATTTTCCTTTGTGCACCAATAGGGATTTTTGTATTTGATGTTTCACATACTGTACTTGTGGAAGGCTCCAAAACATCTAACATCATAACACCTGGTAGAGTTAGGAGCAAAGGTGTACATTGTTTATTTTCCTCCGAAGGAGGTATGCTTGGCTTCCCTAGAGCACAAGTCACTTTAGGAACATCTTGTTGTAGCACCATGTGATTGAGATCAAGTCTTAACATCCTTTTGGGATACTTAGGAAGAGTCTTGTTTCCCTTCATTGGTTGTGATTCATCAAAAAAGGGATTAATGTTGATGTGTTCAAATGTACTTTGGAGGATTTCATTGGTTGATTCTTGATGGGACCTTACAGGTGCCATTATTGTGTTAAAAAACTCCAAAGGTTATTTTACCTTATCCAAATTCAAATTGATCATGGGTTGTATGTTTTCAATTGTTGTGTTGGTTTGATTTTTGGATTTAGGCCCCTCCAAGATTGGTTTAAATTTGACAATTTCTTGGGCTGCAAAAAGTTTGAAATTTTTTCCAAAAAATTTGTCTTGATATACCCTAGCCTTTTATTCATTAGTGATACCATAATTTCTATCAGAGTCATCACTTAGGTGTACAATACCTTGTTGTGTGTTTGATGTATTAAAGTTGAAGGTACTTGTGCTAGGTTTACTGAATTCCAAGGAATGTGTTTGTTCATCCTCAAGTGTGGTTAGTACTCTTCCACCTTTGGGTGGTATTGGCATGAATATAGGTTCAAATTTATGACTCCATTGAACTATCCCATGTGTGGGGGAAGTGTTTGAAGGAAACCTCATGGTAGGCATGTTGCTTAGGGTTTGTTGTGTCATCTGTTGATTATGGTGATCTTGTGGATACATATTTAAAGGATCCACAAGTAAAGGTTATGGTGCCTCAATGTGGTCTTTATAAAAAAAAATTGGGTCCTCTTTCTCTTCTTTTTTCTTGGATGATATTTTAGTTGTGTTGGTGTCTTAGAAAATAATGGTTGATAAAGTTTTTCAGGTCGTTGAGCTGATTGTGTCCTAGTGAGTGCTGGCATGATACCCTAGTATGCAAATGCAGAGAAGGAAAACCTAAATGGACTTCTTGTCTCCCAAGTGCGCATTTAAACTACCAATTGTGCCCAAATAGTACCAAGTGAACCCTTGGTGAACTTGGGGCCTTTAAGGTAAGCAATTTGTAAGTAGAAGGTATGCAATGGGTAAACAAATGTGTTAGGTTGCCTAAAATAGAAAATGTGAATGATTTGAGTATTTTATAGTGTTTTGCAAGGTTTAGGGATGCAATGCAAGGTGTGGAAATGAAAATTAGGGTTTTGGAACCTTAGATGATATCCTTGATTACCAAGTGCACTCTAAAACTACCAACTATGCACTCAAAATATCAATTGTGCACCTGAAGTGTGCAGTTGGTAAAACAAGGGTGTAGTTGGTAAAATAGGGCAAAATTTGATAATTAGGATGTCAGTATGCAAGATATTTGTGTTTTTTGGGTTTTTAAATTTTTAGGGATGCTATGCAATGTGAGAAAGTGCCAAATGAGCTAGGGTTTTGATATGAAAAGTGCAAATGTCCTAGGGATGCTATGCAAATGCAAATGCAAATGAAAAGTGATGTTTTGAAGGTATGCAAAATGAAGATTAGGGTATGAAAAATGAAGATTAGGGAATACAAAATGAAGGTTAGGGTTGGAAATTGGACTTGGTAATGATGATAGAGGTTGATGTATGAATTGTGGACTATGGAAGGGGTGGTTTTCTAGGATTGATATTGACATTTGGGATATGAAAAATGAGGATAAATGATCAAGGAAGCAAGTTGGTTGATAGACAATTTGATAGGGTTTGATAGTGGAAATGATGCTAAGGTTTTGAAAAATGAGAGATGACAGGGATATACCACTAGGGTAAGTCAAAATGATGTTTAAGGACACTAGGAATATGATTATACTAATGATAAAGGTATATACAAGGTTTTGAACTTAGGTGAAATATTTAGAAAGTATTTTGTCTAGGAGTTTAACCTTTTGATAATGGACTTTGGATCTTGACCAAAAAGTGATAAAAGACAAAAAAGATCAAATTGATAAATACAAAAAGGTAAAATCTATCGATACATAGAAAAATTTTGACCAAAGAAAATGATAACAAAAGATAAAAAGACTAGTGAGGATCCATCGTCCATCAACACTAGGAGATACTCTAGGACTCATATTTTGTTCTGATTTTTTACTAAATTAAAAAGTTTTGTGTTCAAAATGATGTTAAGGGGGCTCCAAATGATGATGTTCCTAAGTGAACATGAAATATACAAATTTCCTAATATGCAAAATGATATTTTGGGTACAAGATGTTGTTTTGGGTTAGATGCAGAATGAGGACCTACAGTGGCATCTAAATGCAGTTTTAGAGTCCCAAAATGGTCATGCAATGCCCAAATATGCTCTGATAGCACCAAGTGTGCTTGAATAGTACCACTTGTGCCTATGATGTAGTTGGGGCTCAGAAGGACACAATTTGTAGTTTCAGGGCACAATTGGGAGACTACACTAAACGATTGTTGATTTTGAGGGGGGTTGTTACCAAGTTGTTATGATACAAAGGTAGGATGTTGGGGTTGATGTTACAATGGATTAGGAGATGCAAAATGAAGGTTAAAATGTAGGGAATGGTGTCCTAAGTGAAGAAAAAGAAGATTATGGAGTGCAGAATGCAGATCAGGGCATGATAATGCAAGGAGACCTATCTAGGTACTTGTGAACACCTTTGAAGCCTCAAAATGTTGTATAGAAGCCAAAACTAGGTTCTAAGAATATGAAGTGGGCTCAAATAGTACCAGTTGTTCCTATGTTGTAGTTGGGGCTAGTTTGGGTGTAGTTGGTAATTTTAGAGTGTAGTTGGGAAGCTGGGTCAAAACTAAGGCAATTCTAGGTGTTATATTTTCCAGATTGATGTCACAATGAGCTAGATAGCATAGGAAAATTCTAAGAATAGAATGAAGGTTCAAAATGATGTGTATGAAAACTATAATTATGGTTAAATTTTTCAAGATAAGGGTTGGATATGCAAGGATGTAAGATGAACAATGTAAAGTGCAAATTTAGAGGTTGAAATGCAAAGAATGCAGGCTAAACCCTAATGAATGCAATATGAAAGATTAGGAATACTAAGTGAGGACTAAAAGATGCAATATGAAGCCTATATGATGCAAGTATGAGCCCTAAACTAGGGTTCATGAAAGTGGGTTCTATGGAAGGATGAAACCTATGTTATGCCAAGCACATTTAGGATCACAAGTTCCCATGTTTTCTAAGCCTTGAATATATTGGACCAAAGTTAACAAAGTTTTGACAAGAGTTACAACATTTTGATAGTGTTTTATGTTTTAACAAGGTGTAAATTTTAATGTTGGCTTTTATCTTGATTAATTTTTTACACACACACAAGACACATTAAGACAAGAATAGCTATTGTTATATGTGAACAAACACACCACAACCTATGCTTTAGGATTGTATCCACTAAATTCCTAATTGAACTAAAGTTTATCCTCACTTATCTAGAGTGGAAAACCTAGGATCTTGGCACCATAGCCTCCCCATTATAGTGCACTCACTTCTTAGGGCTACTAACATTTGCTTCCCAAGGGGCATGACTTCCCAAGGGACTATTGTCTCTACTAAGGATTACGAGAATGTAGGATGTCTTCACAAGTATGGGTGACCTCTTGATCCAATGCATAGAAAGGATTTTGGACACTAAAACATATTTTTTAGTAAGGGTGTTATGTTTAGCAAGTGAATGATAAGGTCTCCTAGCCCTGAGAATTGGGCTTGATGCATCAGAAGGGTACTGGAGGAGAGCTATCACTCACCAATACCACCAACATGACTTTCACCATAATCAAGTTTTATATAGTAGCTGAAACATTGACCTAGTTTTTGGCCCATTACTACTCGAAACTCATCCCATGACATACCCAATATCAAGTATCTTGGTCCAAGGCATGCTTCCCATAAAAGTCACACATTTTCTCTTACACCCAAGATCCATGAATGGTGAGGGGAGAGGATGGGTCCATGTAACTCCTATGGTTTTAAACACCATAGACACACCAAGTAGAAAAGAAAAAGTTTATCTTATGCACCAAATGAAGTGTTATTTAATCTAAAAAATCCACACACATGGTTTTGATAGACACAGAAGTTCTTTGACAACATCTTGCAAATAAGAATTAGTAGTTTTCAATGATTAGTCTTCATCCAATGATTTCCAAATGTTGTAAATAGATCATTAGTAACATGAAAACATCTAATCTAGGTGCTAGAAGCAAAAAATAACCATAAGTACAAATTCTGATTGAAACAAGTGCTTTCTGTGAACCAAGTTTGGCAGACTACACCCTAGAAGGCTAGAATGGATCAAGATACCCCCAAGTGCACTCAAATAGTGTTCACTACACCCATGGTGCACTTGGGGCTTAGAAGGGCACAGTTGGTTGTTTTTGGGCATAATTGGGAGCCCAAGTGCAGACTAAGGAGAATTGTGCCCTAAATAATACCCATAAACCAAATTTTTGAACTCTAACCTCCCAAGTGCACTTACATAGTGTAGAATATACCCATGGTGTAGTTCAGTCTTAGAAGGGAACTATTGGTTGTTTTTGGGCATAGTTGGCAAGTTAGGAACAACAAACATGGGTTATGGTGACTCCTAGGCCCCAAAAACTGCCTCCTAGGGGTCCCAAGTGCACCCTAGGATATAAAGCTAACATAATACATAAAATTAAAACATATAACCATGTTACTAGATCCCATAATTAATCTATATGTTATAAGGAAGTGCAAATAGTTGTTATACCCTTCCAAGTGAGCTCCTTCCTTGCACCTACAAGCACAAAACAAGAAAACCCAAGTTAGTTAAGCGTGTTTTCACGTCAGGTTCACCAATTTTAGGACCAAAAAATGGGTTAATTTCTAACATACTATGAGAAAATCACAAACTCACTAAACATATATCAACACCCTCTATTCTACCATGAAAGCCAAACAAACAAAGGAAAACATCACAATGTTAAAACTCCCTCTTTCCTTTGTAGCTCCCATGTCCTACTTTCTTCTCCATATGATGTAGCTCCAAATTGCCTATAGTACATACAATGTTTAAGCAAAAGCCTAAGATGATGATAATTCTATGATAATACAAGAAGATGTGATATTTAGCATGAGAGATGGAGCAAAAGACTAAAAACTAGGGGCCAAAAATGAGAGAAAGAATGCTCATTTTATAATCAACATGGAGGATGAGAGCATTGGAATTATCACCTTGGATATGCAACATGGCAAGAGATTCCTTGGAGAATCCATGACACATATGACACAAGATCCCAAATGTAGGATTGTATGATGCTTGGAAGTCAAACTTGGCTAAAGATGGAAGAGAATCTATGATGCATCACATGACACCTCAAACCCACTTAAAGCCAAGAATCTATGACAATGGAAGCCAAATATGGATGTACATAAGAGAATAAGAATATTGGATTATGACATATCTTAGCCATGTGTCAAAGGAGAATCCACAAGGTGTCACACCCATGTGTCATGATGATGTTAATATTTTGTGGAATATTTGAATTAAAAATCCATTATTCTACAAAAATAGAAATTAGTGAAAATGGAATTAATGGTGGAAAATATGACTTAGGAAATTAAGAATTTCCATGATTTTTGAATGATAAACCAATTAATTAATAAAATATCAATTGATTGAGAAGGTTAGTTAAGAAGAATAATTAGTAAACTGACATAGGATTAAATTATGGGTTATTTAATCCTACAGAGAGAGTTAGAAGATGATTGGACAATTTGATTAAATAAGTACAACAATATCCTTTAATGAAATGTGATGATAATGGAGATTGACTAGGATGATGGTGGATAGACCAAATCCATGGTCAAATTTATCAATTGATCAAAATTGAGAACATGCCAAGGAAACATGACGTGAATAAAAGATATGTAAAATTTAACTGACATTGTAAAATGCTATAGGATCAAGATTAGTTGATAGGATTGATCATAATAACATCAATAGACACTACCAATGTTATTAAATGGTTGAAAATTTTATGACCTAACACTGAGAGACTCGATCAAATGATGTGAATGATTGTTTGACCTAGCACTGAGAGCCATGACAGTACTAAGGTCAAATTGATAAGATCTACTAGATTGATAGGTTTCCAAGGCATTGAAAGCAACAAAAATGCCTAGGATTAGACAAATGATGATTGATTTGGGATGTTTCATGCATTTTGGGTTGATTAATATTGATTCTAGGTAGATTTGGGGTGATTTAGAGTTGATTTGATATGATTCTAAGTTGGTTTGATATGATTGTGAGTTGATTTGATATGATTTATGATGATGTTGAAATGTTTCTAGAATGATGTGTAATTGATGTGAAAAATGATATGAATGATGATAGACACTATTGAGATACAATCAGGTTGGCAAAAAGATCAGAGTTAGTGGAATGAGAAAATGCGATGAATTAGTATGAAAAGTGATGTTGATATTGGGACCCGAGAGTATTTTCAAGGGTTACCACTCAAGACAGTGACCAAATAAAAAAAATGGAAGATCAATTTTTTGACAATGAAGATATGAATCCAATGAAACTGACAATTCATAAAGTAGAGTCTAAACACAAAAGTTATGGCTTCCAAAGTGCAACATAGGGTTACGGGAGCAGTTCTAGGCATCTTACTACCCCAAGTGTGCCCAAAATGCACCCAAGTGCACCCAATGCACACTTGGTAAGCCCAAGTGCATAATGATAGTACCAAGGGCACCCATGGGGCACTTGGGAAGCCCAAGCATGCTCATAAAGTTTAGATTGCACCCTAGAAAGCTTCGGGGGCCAAAATCAACCCAACTAGAATTTAAATGACCCAAAACTAGTCTCGGTGCCCAAAATGGTGGGAAGAGATCAAAACATGAGTGAAAATATACAACCTAAGTTCACTATCAAAGGTCCTTGTACAAGAAAAACACAAACTACATCTTTGGCAACACCTCAAACACAAACCTCTAATACCTCGGCTCAAAGTCAATTCAGACAAACTCCCAAAAATAAGGATTGAAAATTTATGCCCTTGGGGTTACCACTTGATATTGTCCTACAATAACTAATCCAAAATAATTTTCTACAATTACTATCAATGAAAGATGAACTCAAAGTAAAATATTCTTGGTGGAATGATAAGAATTTTTGTGATTGCCATGGAACAAAAGGACATAAGAAAACTTCTTGTTTTCAACTTAAACATATAGTTCAAGACTTGATAGACCAAAAATTGATTGAGGTAGATCCATCATCATTATTATCCTCCAATACTGATCACACCATTTTCAGAAATCCTTCAGTGGACTATGATAAAAGGAAAGCATCTAGTTTAAATTCAAATGCTAAATCCAATGTTAACTACAACCTTACTAAATATGACTATACTATCAATTACATTGAGGAGATTGATGAACATGTGTCCATATTTACCATCAAGAACCAAGACCCTCATTGTGCTATTAGTACCCGTCATACCAAACTTACCTTACCAAAAGCTCTATCAAGACCTTTTGCTCCTCCTAAACCTATAGCTTCCTCTAGACCTATAGCTACTTTTGATTATAACCTTGTTGACTAGCTTGGAATGATCCCTGCATAAATATATATTCTTGATTTTCTATTCTCATCCCCTTAGCACCAAAAGATCCTTGACCAAGCATTGAAAGAGTCTATAGTTCCTAATAACATTCATGTTTCCCAATTTTAGGCCATGATAGGGAACTTGTCAGCATCACAACATGTCAATTTTTCACCTTGCAATGTTCCCCAAAATAAACTTAACCATAATGATCCCCTCAATCTTGAAGTCTTTGTCCATAATGCTATGGTCAAACAAGTCTTGATAGATGGTAGAGAAAGACTTGATATTTTTACCATGAAAGTTATCAAAAGTCTTGGTTACTATAAAGATGACATTGATGCCTCTTGTAGGATCACAATAAAGGCATATGATGATGGTGAACATTTCTCTAATGGGGTCATAATATTACCTATCAAAGTTGGTCCTATTATAGAGAATGCATTATTCCAAGTCATAGATATTGAAATGAATCATAATATGATATTGAGTCACCCTTGGATCCATGCCATGAAAGTGATTTTATCCACATATCACCACAATCTTAAGTTCTCCTATAATGATATTAAAATTATAATCCGTAGTGATCCAAACCCTTTTTAATTTTGTGCTAATCTAAGACGAACCCTTGTGCAACAAGTCCTAGTAAATAATGAAGCACAACCCACATATTCATTTAAATATGTGGACCCTAATATACTCCTTAGTAGGACCAAGGAAAATTTGAATATTGAAGACAAAGTTCATGGATAATACTCTATCTCAAGCATTTTGTATTGGGAAGTTGCCACTTTCTCCTAAAAATTATTGTAAAACACAACTACTACAAGTAAAAAAGCCCAAGATTAGTACACAAAATGCCATTTCTACCAATTTCACTAGTGGAGATTACCTTCCTAAAGAACATATCTATGAGAATACATCCATTTGTATTGAGAAAGCTAAAGAAGAACAAGAAACCATTCCAATATCTCCTAACAAGTATGAACCTGGGTTTACTATAATGTAGAAAAAAGGTTATGATGGATGTAGTGGTCTTGGATCTCAAAAACAAGGAATAATTGAGCTTGTCACTACAAAGGGATAACCTCCTAGTTTGGGGCTTGGATTTAGGCCATTGCAAAAAGGTTCTCCTAGTACTAAGGTACCCTCATGTTTTAAATGATGAAAAGGTACCTAAGAATACCCAACCTAAAATTGATGATCTTTATAGTCCTTATGCACTTGACCTTATCTTTGTTGACCCTAATAGTCTACCTGTAGAGAATAAACATGTTACTATAACTCCACCTCTCATTCAAACTCATCTTAAATCTTGGATACATTGGCATCCAAGTCCTCCAACTTCTGAACATGACCCCAATGATACTACTAGATATGATACCATATATATACCTTTGACCAAATCCCATTTGACATTGATGATGAAATTACCTCAAGTTATCCTAAACTATTAGATTGGGACCAGCATGGACCACTAATGCTTGATAAATTTGATGATGATGATGCTCTTGTAAAAGCCTTTAAACTCTATGAAGGCATTACTATTGGTGACCATATCTTGCAGAGCCAACTCCATCTTCTATTTGCAAAAACTAAGAACAAAGAAAAAATGGAACAAATGATAAGAAAAGATCTCTTGGTGAAAATTGAAAGACACCAATAGGCCATGAAAAGTAAAATGCTAAGAAACTCTCAAGGATACAAAATGAATAAGCTAATGCCATGAATATAAGTGTTCTAGTTTTCAACATGTCACAAACTCTTTTACTTTCTATACTTGATCTCTCTTGATCATTCTTCATGTGGAAAGTTATTGGTCTCAATCCTCCTAGTTCTTCCTTGTATCCATCTATTTATTCCCAAATCCTATTGTAGATGCTCAAAAATGGTTTGCATGTATGGTTTCATCAAAATGAAGCTCCATTTGACATATAGCACACTTTTTCAAAGAAAAAGTCTTCACCTGATTCTAACTGGTCCTCATCTCATCTCTTTGGTCTTCTTTCATTCATATCTTCATTCATCACCTTGATCATGTGTTCCAATGCACCAAATCATCTTCATCTTGCATTCCTACATTCTTGCATCATCTTATACTATCTATTGACCTTTTGTGGCTTTCCACCTTGTCCAATGTCATTCAGATGCTTGTTTGACCAAGTTTGACCAAATTTGAACATGTTTTGACCAATGCTAATCATTTGAGCATCAACAATACCATCATTTTTGAAATTCATACTTTTATAAAATGACTTTTCTTTACCATTGTTCTCATGTTATTATCCTTACTCATTTTTAGGATCCCTTTACAAATAAGGGCATCTTAAATGGTAACTCTTTTTTGTCATTAACTTGGTAATGGTGCTAGGACTATTGATCTTAAGTTCATACATTCATTTAGGAAGTAATTTCTCAATCCATAAGCTCACTTGTTGTTCTTCTGAGATATTCATTAGAATTTGACTGGCAAGATTTATCCAACATAGTAAGAATATCATAAATGGTTCTCCAATATTTTTCTTTTTGCACATAGATAAGATAATGTCACTTTATTTGTTATGTTAAATGAAAAATGGGATATAAACTTTTCTAATAATTCATTCCAAGATTTGATGTTTCTATATAGTTTAGAGTACCACTCGAGTGTTGGTCCACCAAGGCTTCAAGGAAATAATGTCATAAGATATTTTTTTTCTTGACCTATTTTAGTACAAGAGGCACAAAACTCTCCAATGTAGTCAAGTGGATTTCCCTTGCCTCTATAATTATCAAATATTGGTATCTCAAATTGTTTTGGAAATGGAGGCATGTATAGACTTGTATCAAATAGATTATGACATAAATCTTGTTCAGTGTGTAAAAATTTCTCACATTTAAATTCCATTGGCTCAACTTGTTTAGCCAATTGTTTGAGCTCTTGCACCATCTCATCATTAGGCATGTGATACAAAGTAGTTTTTTTTTCCTTTGTTATTTTGGGTAGACCTTTTACTTTGATGAGAGCCATGTCAGCTATGTTTTGATGCATCTAAATCTGAAGAATAGGAGGAGGCATCACTAGGTAGTAGTGGTATGTTAGTACCTTGGATATGAAATGGTTGTTATTGTGGTTGTGTCATTTATTGTAGATATTATTGGGGTACCTCCACTTGTTCTTGGATCTCTAAAAATGTATGATATTATCATTGTGGATGTATTTGTTGAAACTATTGTAGAACATATTGTTGTTGTAGTAGTAACTATTATTGGTATTCTTGTTGCTTTTCTAATTGTTGTTTTCATGCCATGTATCTTTGTAACTATTCATTTTTTGTTCACAGTTGTTGGTCATAAAAAAAACTTTGTTGTCTTATTTTTTGGTTGTACATGGCATGTATGTCATGTTGGTTTTGATTGTACTATGTAATGGGATGATTGGATGCCTAAATCATGTATTTTTGTTGTTTTTGCTCTTGTTTCTTTGGTTGATGACTATGTCCCAAAGGTGCAAATATCTTAAGATCTTGAACCTTATACTTTAGAGGTTCCAAGTCATATCATTGGGACATCATATTCACTTGGTTTTTTTGTAATTGTTGTTTCTATTTAGTTTTTATGTTCTTTAGTGGAATTGTGATAATGTCAATGAGACTCTTCTGTTTAAATTCAATAGGTGTACTTGCAACAATAGTTGTGGTGACACAATATGCATCCATAGTCAACCCCATATTAGTTGATGTCTTCATAGTTGGTAATGTTAAAAGAAAAGGGTTAGTTTGTTGAGTATCTTCCAAAGAAGGTATGTTAGGCATTCTTGTTGTGTAAGTATCCTTAGGTATCTCTTGTTGATGGTTCATTTTTATAAGGTCAACCATTAATGTACTACTAGGATAACTTTGTAGGACTTTGTTGAGATTACTTTCTTCCTGAAGTGTGAGAGAAACATCAAAAAGGGGACTATTATTGATTTTTCCAAAGATAATTCTTGGTGGAACCTTAATGGTTAATTATTTTAGAGGTCTTTTGGATGTTGCATTTGTAATTGATGTGTCACAATTGTTTAATCACAAAGGGAGGATGGAAGTAAGGTAAATTTCTAGGTAGATATCAGATGACCCAATCCTAGCCCAATTTTATTGATCTTGAAGGATTCTATGATATGTTCAATGATAGAACAAAGTCCAAATCCTATGAACATTTTTTTTACTTTCCCAAAGATATAATTAGGAATGAATTCTCATTACAAGAGCAAGAAGTTAGCAAAGAAAAGTATAAAGTGGACATTAGGATTCTTGAATTCATTAATTCTTTTGAGCAAAAATATGATCCCCCAGATAATGTAAAATATTGGGGAATTAAAAATTGCATTCTTGTGAATAATTTTTTTGGGGTCATGCAAACCCTAAATGAGAATAACTAAATTTTGACTAAAGGCTATCTAGACCAAGTTATTGAAATAAACAAAAGATTGGCTAGCAGAGCTATCATAAGCCCAATGAAATACACATTGCATAAAAAGGCTAGATATGTGGTGGCAAGAAGTATAAATGTAAAACTTCTACCCCTCTACAAGAGATATGTTTCAAAGAGCCCTCCTACAACACCTACTACAAAGAAATAAAAACTAGATCAAGGGTCATGATCCAAGGTTGAGGAGTACTCTTCTACACAAACCCCCATACACATAGATGATGAAGACTCCTTGAGGGAGAATTTAAGGAAAATAGGAGGACAAGAAGATGTTGTGATCACTATAGTAGATGTAGAAGATAGACACCTACAGAGCCTCACATGCTATTATTAGCCCTAGCTCTAGAGGACTTTAGAGGAAAATATATTGATCCTATGGTAGAATAGGCATCAAAGAAGTTTTAAGATGATGAAAGTTTTATTAAAATTAGATCTTTCATTCAATTTCAATAGAGGAATAACATTAAAATTTTTGAGGCAAGGTATAAAAAAATTAAGGTAGAGAAACTTGACAAAAATGACTTTGACATTAAAAAGAAGTTCAAAGCTAGCCTCATAGAAGAATTAACTAGATAACCCCTACAAGGGGGAGGCAAATGTTGAAAGCTCAGGAGTCATGATACTACCTAAATGGTACATTGCTAATGCAATGATTTTTGATGTAGTAAGTACAGAGAAAAATACTCAATTCAAAACTAAAGATGAGGTTTTACAAACCCATAAAGGGGTCAAGTATAGAGGTGACCACAAATCCTTGGTTATATGATCCATCCAGAAGAGAGACAAGGCCAAAATTCAAGAAGTCTTAGATTCTGAACATATGGGCATTCTCATGATCTATAGGGTGGAATAGGTAGATAGTGGAAAGGTTACCCTAATAAATAAAGAAATGGCTAAATTAGGTGTAGTATTAGCAACCATAGGAAAAAATAAGTTCATGGAACTAATTGAAAATATTGAAAAAGTTTTGGAAGCCTATGATGAAAGACACAGGAAGATCTACCAATTAGAAAACAAAATTGTATAATTGGAGATGCAATTTGGGAAGAGAAAGGTAGCCATAGTCTAGCCAACTTAGAATTATTCCTACTCCTCTTGTCCCACCTTTCAACACTATGCCCATTTTGGAGATTCTAAGCATGTCTCAAAATACATATTGTTATACAAATGAGGAGCTTGAGGAAGGAAATGCCAAAATATGGTCACTAGGATAGGGTAGCTTGACCCCTATTTTACTTATAATTTTCAAGGTTAGTAGAGATATGGAATGAATGCATTAATAATGAAGCAACCTTGAGGCCAATTTTAAATAAAGGGATCAACATAGATGATTCAATCATAGCTCTTTTTTATTCTATCATTGAATTTTTTGATGAGCAGATTGAAATTTTTTTTGATCAGGCTAATGATCTCTTAGATTTTTATCATTAGAGGAATTTTTTGCAAAGAAGGATAAATATTTATTAGAGTAAATAATTTATTATTTATTATTTATTCTATTACTTAATCTTACTTAGAAAAATTCATTTCATTAATTAGTTGTAGCCTAGGAGTTTGTTATAAGTTGTTGACAATACGGGAGTTTGTTCTCTCCTAAGTCATACTTATCCTCTCACATTGTTTGAGGACTTTCCACCTTATGTGGATGTATGCTTAGTTGTCACACTTATCTCCTAGCATCTTCTAGCTAGTTCTAGGAGATTCTTGGAGCTCTTTATATTCGGGCTCCCTCATTGTATTTTAATATCACTTCTAGCCATTATAAATACATATATTCTTATGCTGCAATATCTTTTTCTCTCTCATGTCCATTTAGGGTTTTTCCCTTGCTCCACCCTCTTCTCTCCTTGGCTTCTCTTTTATAGGTTTTTGCATTCAGGTGATCTTGGGCATCTTCAGAGTTGGATTTCATTAACTCCAACACGGTATTAGAGCCTCCCTACTACTGCTTGGTTGAAGGATTTTTGAAGCCATGATTTGGAGTCACAAACCCTAGTTTGTTTGTGCATTTTTTCTTTAAATCAGGGGTAGAGAGAATTTTTGAAGCACTTTCATCCCAAACAGACACTGCCATTGGATTCAGTAGGTGCTTTTCAGCTAGGATCCATATAAAATTTGTCAATTTTGGAGACAAGGCTCTAGGATTTTTTTTGCTTGCAGGAGGTTTCGTACAAATCGTACCAATTTTTGAGCCAAAATAAATAAATAAATAAATTAAAATATATATATATATAAACACGCCATGCCACCCTACGGCCACCACTACTCCAACACCGCGAAGCCCATGCTCTACCTACACTGGCAGTGTTATCGCAGGGCTGCCACCTAGTTAGCTCCGCCTATTTGTGTGGAGTATCTCTTGCAGTGACACGTGGACAACTTTGGGCCCAGCCACTACTTTGTGAGCAACATAGTTGGCAGTTCTAAGCCCAATCTAGGTGTGACACATGGCAAGTCCACCACATGGCCCCTTCCACATCACCCCTCTACCATGTCACCTACGGACATGCCACGTGACATCCACATGGTAGCCATGTGGCATTTTTTTGTGTTGATAGGCCATAGGTCATCAATTTTTTTGCCTTGAAATGCTGATATTAGCATGATGTCAGCACTACATCAACATGCCTCTTGCACCTCTCCTTTAGGGTCAGTTTTGGACCTATCTTTAGTTTTTTGGCTATAACTTAAGCATACAGAGGTATTTTCCTGATCTGAAAGAAGCATCAAAAAGCTAGTTCTGAGATGGAGAGATTCGTTTAGGTATTTCTAGATTTTGATTTATTTTAATTACCCATTTTTTTAGTTGAAGTTTGAAGTTATGTTTTTGATTCCGACATGCATATCTTTTGTATCCCATGTCAATTTTTTTAAAAAATTATATTTTTGGAAATCTAGTTTTGTCACCTTTTCAAAAATGTTGTCCTTTTTCTTAGTTTTTGGTCCATGCTCTTTCTTTCATTTTTTTGGTGATTTTTCTATATGGTGGATATCTTGAGTGTTCCATGTCTGGGGATCATTTTCCTGGCATGGTTTCCTTTGTTTTAGGTTGTCCTATCTTTTGAGTCAATTGTACATGCACTATTTTCATAAAGCACCATGGGGGGGATAGTTGTTTGCTATTTTAGGCATTCTCCCTTTGTCAAAGGAGTGTCCCTTCCATGAAATTAGCCCTATGTAGTGTCAGTGTGACTATGTCTTTATAGGTATCTATACCTCTTCCTCTCTTGTTGTTATTGGTTCATTTGCAAGAGATTTTTGGCTCACCTTCTCAGTTGCCTGTCATCTCACCCCATCTGCATTAAGGGGGGGTTATGTTGTTGTTCTAATGCATCTATGGTTAGATGGTTTGATAGTGTGAACTATCTATTAAGTGGTTGATCATATATACAAGGCAATTACAGTGGCTAGCTACCTATGCATTTCAATGAGATGGATCATCTACCATATAGACATGCTTGATTCGTGCCTTCTTCTTCCATGGAGGTTCTTCAGATCAATAGTTTCTTCTTGATGGTAGAGTTTTTGCAACTTCTTCATGCTTTAGTGATGCTTTTTCATGATCACTCTTTGTTACTATTTTAGGAAACATTTCCCTAGTTGGAGGCTTCTTCAGTTCTTCACGAGGTTCTTACCTCTTTTTGGGAGAGGGTTTTTCCCACATGGTTTTCTCTTTTTCCCCATTTTTAGAGGTTGCATCTTTTTTCATTGTACATGGGTACCTAACATGGCCTCATTGTGTGGACCCATTCTACATTTCTTAGTTTTGTGAGCTTAAGGCATTTCCTTAAGTTGCACTTAAGGGGGGGTGTTAGAGTAAATAATTAATTATTTATTATTTATTCTATTACTTAAGCTTACTTTGGTAAATTCATTTCATTAATTAGTTGTAGCGTAGGAGTTTTTTATAAGTTGTTGACAATACGAGAGTTTGTTCTCTCCTAAGTCATACTTATCTTCTCACATTATTCGAGGACTTTCCACCTTATGTGGATGTATGCTTAGTTGTCACACTTATCTCCTAGCACCTTCTAGCTAGTTCTAGGAGATTCCTAGAGCTCTTTATATTTGGGCTCCCTCATTGTATTTTCATATCTCTTCTAGCCATTGTAAATACACATTTTCTTGTGTTGCAATATCTTTTTCTCTCTCATGTCCATTTCGGGTTTTTCTCTTGTTCCACACTCTTCTCTCCTTGGCTTCTCTTTGATAGGTTTTCACATGCAGATGATCTTGGGCATCTTTGGAGTTGGATTTCATCAACTTCAAAAATATCCACTTTTTAAAATATCTTGGCAAAAGTTTTGATCTTTTTCCTCATGCACTCAAAGGTATGGGTCAAATAAAAGGAAAAGAAGAATGGGCTAATGAATTAAAAGATAATGAGCATCAGGCTAAATAAAGTTATAAATAAAGAAAATTGCATCTCGTTTTGTAGGACCATTGTGAAAGTTGTATAGGTATAAATAATTTTTGTCTCTTTCAAGCATGATTTTTTTGAGATAAAGAGAATGGGAAAATACATTCTAAAGAGAGAAAGAAATATTAGGATTCAAGTAGCCAAATGATACACTTTTTGACAAGTGGATAGTTGACTATTCCCCAACAACATAGTTATTGCAAGTGATAGTTGAAAGGGAGAATGTGGACAAAGAAATTTCCACATAAAAGGTGCACTTAGTTGATGGAATAGTTCAAATAGAAGAAAGAGAAAAAGAGCAACAAACTGCAAAATTGAACATGGCCACTCAAATTGATGATCTGGCAAACGAGTAACCAATTATTATAAATATCTAAATATTAGAGCCCAATACAACATGTGCAAGTAAAGTGGTCACGTGGCTTGGAGAAAAATAGATGGAAAAGGATCAATCATTAGGTGCAATGGATCTACAAGAAATGACTATGATGGAGCTAGCCTCACCACAAGACAATCAATGAGAAAGTCATTCTATCAAAAAAGGCAAATACACACCATTTTTTGTCTTTTCTTGTGCATCTTTGTAATAGTGGCATTTTTTTTTTGTTGTATATCTTTTTGTTCCAAGGAAAACTATCCTTTTTTTCCTCTATGCCTAAAGCTTGTTGCAACTCATACTATATGAGTTCCCAAAGCTAGAGAAGGGTTCAAATTTCTTTTGTTGCATGAGCATATGTAAAAATAAATTGGTCCATGCAAACAATATATCAATTCCAAAATTGAATACAAAGTTATAGTTGTTGGTCTTTTGTGTTATTTTTGATAGAGATAATCACTAAATTGTATACACTTTAAAGAAAATGAATACAAATATTGAGAGTTGATTTCATCCCAAAATCTTTTCTCTTCTCTTGTCTCTATTTTTTTTCTCAAGTTAGGATAACAAAGTTTATTAAATTTCAGTTCTAATTCACGCTGAATTATATTTTAGTTTTCTTTTTCTACTAATCTAATGGATTATATAAATGCTTAATCCAAGTTGAAAGAACACTGTGCTTTTATGTGATGATATGACAAGTATGAAATATGGACATGAATATAGATAAATCTTTACACAAACTATTGATATATGGTCGAAAATAGGTGTGTGATCTATGCGAATGATAACCCAATGGATAAGGAAATGGCTATATTTGTGAATTAATATCATTAGATTATTTTTTGCATAAATGCAAAAATTTATAATTAGTTAATCTTTACATTTCTATTGACTAAATATGAAAACCTCATCCTTAACTTGATACATGGTGTCTACGGATTTGATGAAATAGTTGGCTATCATCCTTTTAGATAATGGAATTAGAGGAAACACGGATCAATAATCAGTTGTCACTGGAATTCATGTTATGAAACTTGACTTGAAGAGTAGATAAAGTTGAATCCCTGAGGTAAACCTACTTGAATATTACAAAGTTCAAAGGGGAGAAGACTCTGATATCTTGTTAGTAGGTCCTTTAATTTTGATTTTCATTTTATCCCTAGGTTTTTTGGAATCATAAAAGGTACTTTAAATTATATCAAATTAGGATCTAACAAAATGATGATTCTATTAGGGAGTTGTCTCATATAGTTTGTTGTATAAAGAATACTATATTCTCTAGTTTAAAGTTGTATGACCATAGTCTTAGTTCATTTATATATTTTCCATGTTTGTATTGATCAACCTTGAGACTCTAAAAATTACTCAATACAAATAGGAAGAACATGACGTGGGTTTTTTAATAGTGTCTTGTCTACAAAATAGATTTGTATTCTCCAAAGTATATAGGGTTAAAAAACTCTCTGATTGGCCTTTTGTGTTATATTTATTTTAAAATTCTTTACTCATGGTACTTTCTAGTTCCCAAAACTATTTTGAATATTTTCCTCCTATAGGGTGGTGAATTAGTCAAGGTTTTATAGCTACTGCTATATTTTTTAAGTGATATTAACAAAATGGAAAATAATAGGAAAACTATGTGAGCATTTACAAAGGCCAATCCATAAGTTCCATTATACACAAAATCACCTCATGGGGTAGGAAGAACCAACAAAAAAGAAGGTATATCCTAATCCTACCTAGAATCCTAGAGGTAGTGTGTCAACCCACTCTCAATACACACTTGTGGTAGCAGAGAGAAACATCTTCTTTAAATTTTGAATTATAAACCACATGGCTTTTAGTAGAGATGTTCACCACCTAATTATAGGAAGAAAGAATTTACAAATTCAATTTTTTTCCTTTTGGAGGGGATATCCCTCTTAGGCCTAATGTATCAACATAGGTAAACCATAGGTGGGGATATAAAGGTAATCTATATGTTGGGTTCAATCCTAGATAAGTTCCATCTGTGGAGAGAAATATCATAGATATGGATGACCCAAATGATTTAGAAGCCACTTTTGGAGATCTAGAAGAATTATTTTAAGAAATTTAAATTCTTAGGACATTGTAGAAGAAGATGCTAAATTCATCCATTTAGAGAAATAAAAAGAAACAATTGCCATGAATGCTCTCATAGAGAGAGAAGCCTTACTTAGAACGATGGATGTTCTGCAAGAGAAAAATAAGAGGATAGAATGAATATCTTCTAAGTTACATTCAAATTTTTTTAGGGATGTTTAAGTTTTGAGATCCAAAATTAAAGAACAAGAATGCCTCCTAAAAGAAAAGGAAAGATCTTTCATCTCCCAAATCCAACCCTACAAGCCTATTGAACCTGAAGTCATAGACCTAACTATGAAAAATATTGATGAAGGAAAGAAAAAGGTAGTAGGAATCAAAATTAATGAGCCCCAAGTTACCCATAAATCTACCATGTATAAACTTGATTTAGATTTAGAAATGGCCAAGAAAGAAAGAGAAGATGTGGCTAAAGAACTTGATAAAATTGAAAATGAGGCCCAAACAATTGAGACTAGAAGAAAAATACATTTTATCAAATCTAACTCTACCTTAGCATCTTGGCCAAACCTATCCTCACAAGCTATACCCTCTATTCCTACTTGTGGACCTCTATTAAATAGAGAAAACTTATTACAAACAAACCCTGCCACATCTTCTACTACAAGTAGTCAAATACATGTTACTTAGCAAGTCTAGTAGACTCAAGTCCCAATGCAAACTCAAGTTGTTAGAGAAAGAACTTCAAATGTTGTAGGATTTTAGAGAAGACCCATTTATATGGAGAAGGATAAGAAAATATCATTTATGGGGACTCTTGGCTTTCCTCATCCCATTTCTAATGATCTAAGAGACAAGGTTATTAAAATTTTAGACCATAATGTTGTGATTGGTGAAGAGCACCTAAGAAGATGTATAGATATGCTTAATGACTATGAGGTAGAGCATGAAGATGCTAGGGACTAGTTTAGAGGACTTCTTGATGATGATATTGGCTCGTGGAATAAATTAGAGAAGCTTTTCAAGGAGCAATATGGTGACAAAACTAATGCCTCTTCTATTTTAAATGAGTTTAACAACATAAAGAAAAACCCAAATTAACCTAAATTTAATTTCAATGTTAGATTCCAAAATAGGATGTATAAGTTATTTAAAGTGATGAGGTTAGGGGAGGATTTATATCTCACAACTTACTTTAATGTCTTTGAGAGTAAGATGGTATATAATCTAAGGGAAAAGGATCCTAAAACATTGAGGGATGCTTACAAAATGGTTGTGAATATTGAGAATAACAGAAAAGCATATGGTAAGTTGGGGAGAAGGGATGACCCAAAACTATTCAATCCAAAGGGAAATAAGAAAGAAGGTGACAAATTTGTTACAACTAAGAAAACTAAGGATGATACAATGGGTCAAGTCTTGAATCTTCTTAAGAACTGGAATCCACTAGCATACCATGCTAACAAGCCAAATACTTGTGAGAAGGACCAATTCAATAATAATTACAATAAGTAGCCAAAGATACAAAATTATCCATACACCACATAGTGGAAAGATCATTTAAACCCATCCCTAATACTACTCAAGGCAATAAAGATAAGGGTACACTAGATCCACTACAAAGAAATTCTATGAACATGATAGATAAAGTGTCATGTTGAATTGTATTCTAGTCTCCTCATTCTCTTTACTATTGTACAGTTTCTCAGTCATTCTTGACAAATCAAAAAACAAAAAATGAAAAAGAAAAGTACAAAATATGGTCACTACATGTGGAACTAGGTATCCAACATGAAGACATGGCAAGAGATACAATTTTGTATCTAGTGGATAGGGTAGGTTGGCCCCTAGTTTACTTAGAAATGTCCAGGTTAGTAGATATATGGAATCAATTTCTTAATAATGAAGCAACTTTGAGGCCAATTTTAAATAAATGAATCAGTAGGGATGATGCAATCAAATTCCTTTGTTGTTTTGTCATTGACTTTTCTGATGAGTAGATTCAATTTTTTTTTATCAAGGTAATGATCTCTTAGGTTTTAATCATAAGAGGAATTTGTTGCAAAGAAGGATAAATAACTTCTTTTTGAAATATCTTGGCAAAAAAAGAATTATCTTTTTCCTCATGCACTCAAAGGCATGGGTCAAATAAAATGAAAATAAGAATGATCCAATGAATTGAAATAACTAATGAGCATTAGGCTCACTAAATTAGTAAGTAAATAAAACTACATCTAGTTTGCTAGGACCATCGAGGAAGTTGTACAGCTACAAATATTTTTTGAATCTTTCAAACAAGATTTTCATGAGATAAAAAGAATGGGGAAAGACATCCTAAAGACAGAGAAAGAAATATTAGGTTTCAACCAGCCAGATGATACACTTTTTGACAAGTGGATAGCTAACTATTCCCCAACAACATAGTTGATGCAAATGATAATTAAAAGAGAGAATGTGGACAAAGAAATTACCACTAAAAAGGTGTAGTTAATCTATCGAGTAGTTCAAATAGAGGAAAGAGAAAAAGAGAAAAAAACTACAACAAATGGACATGGCCACTTAAACTGATGATTTGGTAGAAGAGTAAATAGTTGTTATAGGTATCCAAATATTAGAGCCAAATACAACACATACAAGAAAAGTTGTTCCATAGTCTAGAGAACAAAAAAATGAATAGGATCAATAATCAAGTGCAGTGGATCTACAAGAAACTTCTATGTCAAAGCTAGCCCCACCACAAGACAACAAATGAGAAAGACATTTTGTTACAAAAGGAAAACAAACACCAATTTTTGTCTTTTCTTACGCATCTTTGTAATGGTGACAATTTTTGTCTTGTTGTAAATCTTTTTGTTCCAAGGACAATTTTCCTTTTTTCCCTCTATGCTTGAAGCTTGTTGCAACTCATATTATATAAGAAAATTCCCAAGGTTAGAGGAGGGTCCTAATTTTTTTTTTTCATGATTTTATGTAAATTCTAAATCAGTCCATTCATACTACAAATCAATTGTAAAAATTGGATACAAAGTTACAATTCTTGGTCTTTTGTGTTATTTTTGATAGAGATAATCAATAAATTGTATACACTTCAGAGAAAATGAGTGCAAATATTGAGAGTTGATTTCATCCCAAATCTTGTCTCTTCTCTTGTCTCTATTCTATTCTCCAAAATTTTGATAGAAAAGTTTATTAAATTTCAGCTGTAATTCACTATTAATTATATTTTAGTTTTCTTTTTCCAGTAATCTAATGAAATATATAAATGATTAATGCAATTTAAAAAATACCATGGTTTTAAGTGAAGATATGATAATTATGAGATATGCATGTGAATATAGATAAATCTTTATACAAAGTGTTGAGATGGGGTCAAAAATAGTTGTGTGATTTCTACGAGTGATAATCAAATGGATAAGACACTAGACATATATGTGAGTTAACATTATTGGATTTCTTTGCATAAACAAAGAAATATTATAATCAATCAATCTTTACATTTCTATTAACTAAATGTAAAAATGTCACCCTGTACTTGATTCATGGTGTCTAGGGTTTTCATAAAATAGTTGGTTATCATCCTTTAATATCATTGAATTAGAAGAAATAAGGCTCAATAATCTATTGTCAATAGAATTCATGTTATGAATCTTAACTTGAAGAGTAGATAAAGTTGAATTCTCTAGGTAAACTGAGCAAAATCTTGTTGAATTCAAAGTGGAGAAGATTCTGATTTCTTTTCAATTGGTTCTTTTGTTTTAATTTGTAGAATGTCAATAATGGTTTCTAGCTGATCCCTAGGTTCTTTTGCATCATAAAAGGTATTTTAAATTATGTCCAATCAAAAGCCAACATATCCTTTCATTTTTTCATCGCTCTTTAATTTGTATTTCCTTTCTCTTTTTCTTTGACTTCTCATTACATTTCAAATATTCAAATAAATTGCTTCAATACTCTTCAATTAAAAATTTTGATTTTCCACTAGCTCATCCCAAAGCCCCAATTAAGTAGCCAAAAAAAAAGTAGAACAAAATTAGTAGATTAATTTTCTTTCAAAATGAAAATTTTCATCTTTCTCTTATATGAGGCATGAGCACCAAGTTGACTATGGAGGCGGGCTCAATTTTTTTACACTCAATTCAAGGGTACTTGGTCAAGGGGTGCTTGGTCAAGTACCCTTATGTGGCTTCCAATGTGGTTACCACATCAATTAAATATGTGTTTTATTGAAATCATGGACTTTAAGGACCAATTTTCCCATTAAATTTTGAAAAAATATAAAACCAAAGTTTTAGTTTTGGAGATCTCTCAATCATGAATCTGAAAATATAAATTTTATATAATTTGGAGTAGAAAATAATGCTTAATTTATTAAATGATGAAATTAGGTAAGCTAAGTTTTCAAAAGAGGTAGATTCAAAATAAAAGTAAAACAGTAAATTGTATCAAAAAAATATAAAATTTATATTCTACAATAAAGGAGAGAAACTTCTTCAAGAATATTTATTACAGAGTTCATAGGGGAATGATGGTGGGAGATGAAAACTATCAATATTTTATGAAAAGTTTGACTTTGAAAAGCTATTAATCACAAATATCGCTCAAAAGTTAACCTTTCTTTTTTCCTACACTATCATTGCATTTCTTGTAACATATATTTCAAATTTAGACCAAAAATAAATGAATTTTGGCATATATTTTTGTGGTGGGAAGTTAAACCCCTAATTTTTCAGCAATAGAAAATTAAACTTTGAACATTTTAAAAACATGTCAATTCTTGTTCAATTGTTTATTAAAAAATCATATTCCTAATCTACATACCACTTAATATATTTGACTAATTTACATCATCTTGAAGTTCCTAATGGAAATATGAAATTTTGGTGATTGAAGTTTATCAGATTTACTATTGTTAACCTTTCCTTTATAAAAGTGTAATAGTTGATTGTGCCTTTACTCCAATATACACAAAAATAAGTAATTTCTTTTGGTTTGACATCCCAAATATTTTTTTAAAAAATTAGTTGTTAATTTGTAGTTATAAGTACTTGATATTTCTTGAAGAATGTTTATTTTCTTTTATATTTTTAATTTCAATTACAGATAAGAGTCTGAAAAATTAATAAATTTGTAAAATAATAATTTTTAAAATTTAGATAATGAGATACAAAATTGTTGCATCTATGAATTATATGTAGGGAGATAACAATCTCTTACCTTTCAAAAAGTCAAGAAACTTGGAGTAATTTACATTATATTGAAGATATTGGTTACTTTCTAAAATAATTATTTATTAAAAGTTTGTGAATTTAACTATAGGGTACACTTACTTAAGATATTAACTTTAGCTAAGCTTGTGTTATTCTTTCTTTGACAAATGATAGATTATATAGTTGAGAGGTATTTTTAATTATTGCAACTATTACAAAATTGAATGATCAAACATTATCATTCTAAATAGTGTTCAAATAATTTGATGTAAGTTCATAAGATATTGAGTTAGCCTAAAAAATTACCATGAAACATGGTATACCATTGTCAATGATCAATCTCATTGAATATTAATTGGAGGGGTGTTGAATGTGGGCCTATGAAAGAAGGGTAGCTATTAGATAAAATAAAGATTTCTATTTGTTTACACTACCTCCTAGATTTATGCTCTTCATTCTAGTTAAATTTCTTGGCCAAGAAGATTAAAAATAAATGCATATGTTTGAAATGCATAGTTATTTTTCTTTTCTCCCTGGCACATCCATGTGTAGCTTTTCAACTAGGTATATTTGTATGTAGAATTTGGAACTTGGGTGCACCAAATTCATTTGATCTAATTTTCCTGAGTTGTTAAGTTCCATAGGAAGGGTCTTGAAGTTCTTTGGTTTTGGGAGAACCATGAGGAGCTAACCACTTCATGGTTGGGTGATAAAATCACCTAGGCCATGCTCCTATCTCATGATTAAATTTGGGAAATGATTTGTTGGCTTGGAGACATGGCTTCATGTGGATGGACATAGATTTGATGGCATGTCTTTACTTTTACCTAGTGTTGTGACATATTCTATCATTTCTTGATATGCTTACAGTTGTATGTACATCATGCAAGTTGACAATATCATGCTGATCCTTGATGTTATTTAACTTATTAGTCATTTTTTCCCACTAGACGAGTTGCCTAGAGATTTTATGTATTTAGAATCATTATTTGATCTCCTTGACAAATATCTTGATAGTACAATATGTCATAATTCAATATATGATTGTTATATCTTGATGACAATTTTTTTTTTTTGTGATTTGACCATTGGTTAATATGTATGATTAATTTAAATTTTTAATAGAAAAGGTTTGACCTTTATGATTGTATCTTTGACTTTTTATATAGAATCTTATTACTTTATTAAGTATTTTTCTTATGTAGAAATTTCATAGGAACTTAGTCTTTACATGTGATATTAGACATACATTTAACACTAGGGCCTAATGGTGGAACTATGGCTAAGCTATATGGTTCTTTTTTGGTGCAAGAGTGATCTGAAATCATGTAATCACATAGAGGTAATAGGGTTGGAAGTAGAAGTGCTCCATAAGATGAGCCAAAGACTTAGAGCTTGGATCAAATTCTAGCTCTCCCTACTTAGAAAGGTCATTTTATAGATTATTTGGAAAATTTAATGAGAGGTAGGAAGGCCAAGGAGGAAGTGACAAAGTGAGAGGAGGACTAGCACTTAGGGGCTATGCATAGACTTGAGGAAGAATAGAAGAAGAGGGAAGAGGATTAGAGTTAGCAAAGGCCCAAAGGGAACTATAATAAGATAGGAGTAGTGGAGAGAAGAAAAAAGAGGAAGTTGATCATAGGATGGCTAATTTAGTTCATGATAGGGTTCAAATTGTAAAAGATCAAAGGATCTCCAGAAGGTCACTCCTCCTATCTTCAATGATAAGACTTTATGAGAAGATGTAGAGACTTGAATAGCTACTATGAATAAGTAATTCCTTATTGATAATTTCAAAAGAAAATCTAGAGTAGTATGGGCTACTTCTTAGTTTGTTGGTGAAGCAACAACTTGGTGGGAAAATGTTGTGGCTAAATCATGGGAGGATTTCCTACAAAGTTTCTTTAAGAGGTGGTTGCTTAAGTTATTTTACAATAAGAAGGAAGCTAATATCTACAAGCTAATATAAGGAGTGATCATAGTTACATAGTATCGCAAGTAGTTTTGTCACTTGGCCAAATATGTAACTTAATATTAGAATGACAAGTTCTTTAAGACATGCAGGTTTCTTATACAATTTCATCCATAGATATACAAGAAGGTAGAGATGAATGAGGTAGAAGCTATACATTATGTACTTAGTAAGGCTTCTAAATAGGAACTGGGGCTAAAGGATACAACTCAAGTGAAGGAATATAACAATTAAGTCTTTAAGAGGAAACTTTAGGATAACAAATAGAAAGGTGGTTGGAAAAAAATCTATAATATGAAGGGAAAAGGTAAAGAGGAATCATGATATAATAATAGTAGGAACTACCAAGGAAAAAATAGGAATAGAGGTGGAAACAAAAATAGGGCTAACAAAGGTACTAATAATAGGAATCAGAATAGGAATGATAAACTAGTGGTTCAACAAGGACCACATGATGGAAGCTTCATTTTTGGGGTGATCATTATGCTGTTAAATTCCCTAAGAAATCAACTTTGAGGAATGGATCAAAAGAAAAACATCACATTGATTATGTAGTAGAGCACTGACAAGATGAGTTTCAAGCATCTCTCATATAGTTTATTTGTAAGCTTTATGGTTATTAATTTTCTATTTTAATTGATATTCATTCTAAGAAGTCTTTTATTGATCCTAGAGTAGTATCTATAATTCTAGTTAGAGTGGGTTATATGGCTAACCCTTGAATACTTGAGTGTGAGAATTAGGCAAAATGAAGAGTCGAGCAGTGTCTATCATGCATTAAGTTGGAAGTTCCTAACTTCCACACACATGAAATTTGTATGTAGCTCGACTTGGGTCATATGATGTTATTCTAGGCATTAGTTGGCTCTCTTAACATAAGGAAATTGTAAATTTCAAGGATAATTTAGTCAATTATATGAATGTGGTTAAATGGCCTATAGCATGAAGGTATATATCGTCTATATAGCTTTAGAAGGTTAAAAGGAAAGGGTGTCATGTTTATGTTGCACATGTGAAGGACCTTTGATATCCTATACCTTCCTTAGAAGATTTTCTTATTTTGCAAGAGTTTCAAGATATCTTTCATCAGAACTTACCCAAACTACCTCCTAAGAGAAAAATTTATTTTTCTATAGATATTAAGCCTGGTGTTGAGCCTCAATCAAAGCAACCATTCAGGATGACCACAACTGATTGTACAATCTTGAAAAATATTTGCAATAGTGTTTGGACAAAGGATTTAAACATCTAAGTGTGTCACCATGGGAAGCACCTGTCATCTTTGTTAAGAAAGAAAGATGGCACCTTGTAACTATGTATTGACTACAAGATGTTGAATAAGGTTCCTATTAAAATCATATACCCACTTCCATGTATAGATAATTTATTTGATCATATGAAGGGGCAACAATATTCTCTAAGATTGATCTTTGATCTGGGTATCATCAACTCTTGATCAAGGATGAGGGCATAACCAAATTATCTTTCACAACTTGATATGAAAATTATGAATTTTTTTACCTATGCTTTTGTCTCACAAATGCACCTACCTCATTCATGAACTTGACGAAATTTTTGTTTAGAGACTATTTGGATAAGTATGCAAATATCTTCATAGATGATATTCTGATTTACTCAAATACCATTGAAGAGAATAGGGAACACATGTTTTTTCAATGTCTTCATGAGATGAATTTTTATGAAAAACTACCTAAGTGCACTTCCTACCATAAATAGATCCATTATCTTGGGTGCATCATTGTTGCAGATAGAGTCTCATTTGATCCTACCAAGATCAAGGCTATTATTAAAAGGCCTATTCTATAGAATATGAGTGAGATGCAAATTTTTATGAGTTTAGTAGGCTATGATCAAAAATTTGTGGAGGGATTAACTTTGTAAGATATAAAAACCTATAACATATCTATAGAGGAAGGGAAAGAGATATGAGTGGACAAAAGTGTGTGAGCAGTATTTTTAGTTAGTGAAACAAAAGCTCACACCAGCTCCTACTCTAGTGATTCAAAATCCAAACAAGCATTTCATTGTCATTATAAATAATTTTGGTGATGTTTTGGGTGCTAAAAATAGATCACATGAGATTGAGATATATCTTCATACAACCTAGTTTCAATTCTAAATAAAGATATTGGCTTGACTTCCTTACTGAATATGACTTTGGTATTGAGTATATCAAAGGAAAGGAGAATAAAGTAGTTGATTTTATTAGTAGGAAAATAATTATCACTACTATATCTACCACAAGGACATAACTAAGAGAGCATGTGATACAGATACATGAAGGCGATAACCATTATGAGATGGTTAAGGAATAATTTCATACTAATCCATTTGACTACCATTATAACAAATATACTTTTGAAAATCATGCTTTTTTGAGATACTAGGATCATTTATACATCCTTGGCCTCATATGGTTGATGGAAATAGTGATGGAATGCATTCCACTCCTTATTCATGTAATCCTAGATTGACAAAAATGGTTGTCAATATAAGGTAACTTTACTTTTGGGTAGGGCTGAAGCATGATATGTCAGCTTTCATAGCCAAATGTTTAGAATGCCACCAAGTGAAGGTTGAACATGTTTATCCAACTAGATTACTTTATCATCATGATATATCATAACATAAATGGAAAGTCATCTCCATGGGTTTCATTTGAGGATTACTTATGAACAAGTAGATCCATGATATTATTTTAGTAATGGTTGAAAGTTGACTAACACTGTTGATTTGGGTGTGTACATCAAGATCATGTGAAAAATGGGGGTATAAGTGGACACCTTTTTTTTGCAATTAGGTAAACTTCATCTTGGAAGACCCATTTAAGGCTCATGCACTCAAAATGATAAAATGTAGAACATAAAAAAGTTGTAGTACTTTTAATTTAGTTTCTAAAACACTCAGGTTTTTTTCTAAACGGATAACATTAAGAGGGTCAAACTCCCCATGAAAAAACAATTATTCCAATTTTTTGTTGAAAAATGTAGCATATTTTTTTTCCATGTGCTCAACAAAACATGTAGTTATATTTAGTATTTTTTAAAACCCTTTAGTAGGATGATAGGTAAGAGTGATATTTATATGTTATGTATATTTTATTATATTTTTATGAGAAATTTTTTATAATGATTTTTTGAAGTGATTCCATCCTAAAATTATGGTGATTGTTTATGCTGTGAGCATAACATACAACAAAATAATCTAAAATCAACAATTTTTTAAAAATTGGACACAATCAAGTGTAGAACAATTATATGTGGTTTATTTTCCATTTGATTAAGTATATCAAAACTTAGTAAGATAATGGTAGACATATGTCTAAAAGGGTTGTCAACTATCCAT
Organism: Cupressus sempervirens; assembly: GCA_028749045.1. Lineage (NCBI taxonomy): Eukaryota > Viridiplantae > Streptophyta > Pinopsida > Cupressales > Cupressaceae > Cupressus > Cupressus sempervirens. Next base: position 299,933,141 of record CM053783.1, read on the forward strand.
TGATATGGAAAAATAAATTTCACCATACTAATCTTGTTCAAAAAATTTAAAGATCATATGCTTAGAAAAGTAAGAAAATGTGTGATAATATAATGGAAATTTTAGAGATATCCATTTTACCATTTATGAATCTGGTGAAGTAAAAAATGATAATTAATCTTAGAAGTTGAAACAATGTCTAAACTGAAAAAAAATGGAGGGAAAACATCAATCCAAAACTTTGGGTAGTTGAACAGGCCTATTGCCAAGCCTAAATGTGATCAGAATTTTTTTATAAGAAAATGTGATTTCATTATTCTTCATATTACTAATTTATCATAGTAGACATAAAATGATCGTGCTATGTATAATAGACATAATGTGATTTCATTATGTATAGTATGACTTTACTAGACATAACATAATTGTGATATATTTGTGTAAAAGTATAGTAAATTATTTAGAGACCTTAAGCCTAATTAGGCCCAATTAATTGTTCAACAACCTATAAATGGATTAATTTCATCAAATAAATGATTGGTAGGACAATTCACAATGGGTTTTATATAAAGAAAGAGTGTGGTGGAGGGAGGATGCACATTGGGTTCTATACAAAGATCCAAATGACAATCCTATCAAGGAAAGTTTAGCTTTTGGAATGTAGACTATGACTCTTGGAATCATTTAGTTTTTTGTTCATCAAAATGGTGACACTTATAGGAAAGAACTAATTATAATGCAACAATACAATGTAAGATTGGATATAGGAGAAATATTCTTTTGGTTGAACCATAAGATAAATCATCTTCTGAAGAAATGATGAAGACTTCTTGTAAAGGATTTGAGGTATGTCAATTTATTTTACTAAACTTGCTCTTTTATTTTTATCATGTAGGAAAATTCAGTGATGGATTTTGGTTTGTATGTCAATAATAGGAAGAAGAAGGGTCTAAAATTAAACCAAGGCTACATCACCATGGAAAATAAGGAAACCTACAACCTTACTCTTCTTGAATGACCACAAAAATTATTGGACCTCTTCCCAAGATGAAATAAAAATTGATGGTTCACATTGATAGCCAATTTAGTATAGCTCTTGAAATAATTAAACATGTTAGAAAGAACTCTAGTGAATACAGGTGTCATATTCATCACAACTTTTCCATGGCATAATAGCAGGTAGAGGTGTCATCTTCATCACAAGTTTTCCATGAAATTCTAATAGCTGTAGGTGTCATGTTCATCAAAAGTTTTCTAAGTACAAGTGTACTAAAGACCTTATGTTACTAGTTGAGCTAGTAGTAGATGGTGAGTATTCATCATCATCATATAGCATAGGATCACATGTATATTGTTTATTAAGTGTAACCAAGGTGAATATTAACTAGGTCTTTTGAGTCTCAACAATCTCAAAAATCATCAGAGCCTATTGATATGCCACCACCACTAGATTTGGAGGGCATAGAAATGCAACCATCATTATCATATGTAGTACACTTAATATCATATGTTTCAGTTTTAAACATAAGCTTGTTTCCATAGGAATAAATGTTTGTATAAGTATTTGGGTTTTAGTATACATAGTTATGACTTTGCATGTTAATGGTGTATGTAGTATGGGTTAAATACTATTATTTCTAAGAAGTAAATATGTCTTTTGGATTTTTCAGGAATATTTTGCACAACCATTGAGTCTTATTTCATAAAATTCTACAGAGTGGTAAGAGAAAAAACAAAAATAGACCAGTAGAGATGGAAGAATGTATCAAATCAAGATAAAAGTAACATTTTTGAATAAAGAAAGGTTTGATATGGTTATGGAAAAACTATAATGCTTTTTTTTTTTTCAATTCTCCTATATATTTTTATATGATCATGTTAAGTTGTGTTTTAGTGCACCTTATTTTTCAAGGTATCTGTAGAGCATATCATTAAACTTTTTATTTCTATTTTCATGTAGGTACTATCAAAGGAAACGAAGCTCTATTTGGGAGAAAGATTCAAAACTAACATGACATGAATTAAGGTGAGATATCTAAGGTTATTGTAGATCCAATGGGTGTATCTCCTCTTTGAAAAATATAAGTTCTTCTAGCGACTTGTTGGCTCTATGTAACCAAAGGGGTTATTTCAAAAGAGACAATAGGACCACTTAAGATCTCATGATATCTCTTTAAAATACATTTTTGAGTACATGTGCACTGAAGACCTCCTATCACTACTTGAGCTACTAGTAGCTAGTAAGTATTCTTCATCATAATCATTATCATGTGACATAAGAAGCCATTTTCAGCACAATATGATCACTACAGTGCTATGTCTAATACTTCTACAATCGGATATTTTATTTATTGTTTTATGAAGATGGGAAATCCATAGAATCCATATTGTAGATATTGGAATTACAAGTTGTATAAAAAAAAAGGGGAGGTGTATGTTTCAATTGTCATCTTTTTGCAAAGGCTTTCAGTAGGAGAAGGTATAGTATCCCCTCTACTAGTGTTAGCAAATTCTACAAAAATAATAGTTCTAATCTTAATAATAAAAAATCTTATTATACTTTCCTACCCTCTAACTTAAAACTCAAACCTTAAAAATGTCTCTAGATTAGGTTTCCCAACCCTTAGTTATTCAACCATTCTTTCTAGAGTGCACCTTTTAAGGTTTACATATGCATATGTAACCTCATTTACCATTCTATTTCCTTAGGCATGGTGGTTATATGAAGATAAATCTTGCATACCAACATTATAGTGGTTGTATTCCTTTAATATGTGTTGGACCAAATAGGTATAACATCCACCTCTGATATCAACACTTTATGTGCCCTTATTAAGTTAGCCAAATGTATAGTTATGTACATCTTTGATACTGACATTTAGAAGCTATAATTTACTTCATTACATTTTTATAGGTGAAAAATATGGTTGATGAATATGGTTAAAAATAGTTCTCATGAAAGATACCCTTAACCCACATTTTGCACATACATATAGATGCTTATGATATGGGATGTAAATATAGGAGATTAATATTAAAATCAAGAAATGAAAGTACTTACCTTAGAAAAAGAATTGACTAAAAACTCTATCAAATAGTCTCAAAATTATTTTTGTTTACAAGCTATAGTGGAAATTGTGAAATCTACAAAACCCAAAAGAAAATTTTCTTTTATAAGGGTATGTCCACCTTGACCTAAAAATTGACCTTGACCTATGTTGTTCCAATGAAAATTATATTCATAGATCCTAAAAGTTCACTATAAAAGGTACTCAAATATGCATTGATATCCACTGTTTAGTACCTGTACATACAATAAAAATGGTTTTATTTTTTGTATGGTGGGTTTTTCTTAGTCAAACCCTATTTTGGATCAACCTTGAAATGTAATTAAAATTTGAAATTGCAATATTTATAAACAAATAAAATGGACCTGTTCACCTTTCTTATGTAGAAATCCCTATAGAGAATTCAAATCTTTGAATTCATGAGTATGCTTCAAATGAATGTAGAATAGGATGTAAGATGTCTCAAACCAATTATCTTAGATCTTCAACACCAAACTAGAATGGATCTTGGATTAGGAAGAGTCTTGAATGGAAATGGATGAATCTTCAACAAGAGGGGCTCCATAGATCTTGAATCCTTCAATGGATACTAATGGATCTCCTCGATGAATTGAATTCTTGAAGACTTGAAGGCTTGAATGCTTGAATGCTTGATGGATTTTAGATCTTCACTTTGTAGAACTTATGAGCATAAAATTCATAATAGATGAATGCACAAGGTTATGGTTAGATAAAATGAGAGGTGAAGACTTCCTTATATAGAGATATAGGGCACAAACTCCTAGAGAAGGCTTACATGCAAGTATTAAATCCAATTAACCCCTAGGAATAGACCTAAATTTAATGCAATTTAAGATTTTACAATTTTGAAGACCAAAATAGCCGAATCAAAAGTGGGAATATAATTGTTTCTAAAAATAGCCTTGAATTGAAGGTTGCCCTTGATCCTAAAGTAAAGAGTATCAATATTTTAGTTTAAAATGCCAAAAAAGTGTAAAATTAAAGTGGAAAAGTGCGAAGAATAGGGGAAAAAACTTGTTCCAACTCAAAGACCCATTAAAGCTATCTGACATAACCTAAACCACTTAGTTGGAGGGCTAAACACTCTTAACATGGAAGTTCTTTCATTTAAGATGATACAACTATTGAAAATATAAGAGGAGTAACTAAGAGGGGAGGGGTGAATTGGTTGCTACTAAAATAAATCTCATATCCCTTAGATGTCAATACAATCTGAAAACTGAATACTTATGATGCTTGGTAAACACATTAAATGTTGTAAATTGATAAATACTGAATGTACTTGATAATGAATTAACTTTGAAAATCATAAGATGTTGTTAGTGATTAGCATTACTTAATCTTAATTGCAAGCATGAAAGGAAATATCATGAACACATATGACACCAAGATTGAACACGAAAACCCAATTTGGGAAAAATCATTAATTGTAACTAGTTACTATATTTCACTCTTTTAAAGTGATCCCTATTAGGAGAAAACATTTTCAAAGGTTACAAAAAATATTGTTAGGTGTGATCCTATTAAAGGATTTAATCACCCTATTAGGACTAGCCTTGTTAAAGGTCTTGAGACAATTCAATAGAACCGCCACCTTGTTAGAGGATTTAGAAATGGTTGTTAAACCAACTTTGTTAAGAGATTTAGATAACTACTACAATGGTTAGAGAGTAACAATGAGATGACCTAAATTAGATGCAACTAAATTACTAATTAAAAATCTCTATTCTGGCTTGTACTTGATCCTTCTTGATCAAATATAGCTTTTTTTCTCCACAAGGATATTCCACTTATCCTTCAAATTTGCTTCCTCTCTTCATCCCCTATAATTCATTCACTATAGCTTGCACACTTTGAAACCATTTGAAACTTGACCTTTTACTTATATTTTTCATATTGTCAAGTTAGCTCAAGTACAACTTAGAATAGTTAATATTCATCACCATAGTTGGCTAGAATCAATAGATAAATCAATTGAGCTTAATATGCCCAAATAACAAAATCCTTTATTAGCTAACCCAGCTTGGCAGAAACTAACTTAGAAGAAATTTCTTGTGTTCACCAATAGAAGCTTAGCTAACACTACAAACTTGCAATGATCCTTTGGTAACCAAGTGAGCTTAGTTGGCATTGGTTCCATTTGATACTTTCTTCATTAATTGAGCGAGCTTAGTTAACACTCATTTTCTATAGATTCTTTTTTGATGCCTGAATGAACTCAATAGACACTTCTTTTTTAGCTAAGCAACATAGGAATGCTCAGTAGACATAGATGTCAGTGAGCTTGGCATGCACTGACTAATAATGATATGATATTTTTGTAACATCAAAGACAACACACAATTAATCAATTGTATCCAACAACAACATCAACTAAATAAGACTACACCTATTTTTGATAATAATACATGAAGTTATGACTATCCTTTTAATACATTAATCAATCATTTTTTAAATTCAATTACATTCTTAATTTCCTTCCTTAAATAATGAATTCACTATATTTCTACTAAATTATTTAGTAATGAATTGATTCATTAAATGTTACATTAGTTTATTAATAATATTTGCTACCAGGTGAATACTAATAAAATGCTTAAACAAAAAAGAACAATATAGGTCCTTAATATATTGTTATGAGCATGGTGTGCTTAACTTACATTGTGAAGTCCATTGAAAGTCCTATTGTATATTTCTTAACAAGGATGGTCTGCCAATTATGTATAGACTTGGACTTAATGTTGCTATAGAATATGTGGGCATTGTACAATATGATGCCATGGTGTCTTTATTCCCATTGCATTCATTGATATTTTGTTTAGAGTGTATTTCTACAAGGTGAATCGGGATCTTAAACTTTAACTTATAAAACCAAATTATTGAATTCACACCTAATTCATATCATATCTCAAATTAAAAATTAAAAATATAATGTTTAATATTAAATGAAATACATCATATCTATGAAAGGTTCAACACATAACACAAATTATTTGGTAACCAAGAAATACCTCAATGTGAAGGTAAAACTGGGGTATGGATAAAACCCAAAAATCTTCATTGTTGTAATGATTAAGTTAACCTATTAGGGTTACAATATTTGACCATAATATATGTGATCTACCCTATTATGGGTCTTCCCTATTAGAAGTTTCAAGAATATTAATTCCTATTTTGTTAAAGGATTTCACACTTATAATTAAGGATTCTATTAGGAGGTTTATATAGCCCTAGTAGGATCACTATCTTAAGAGATTTTCCATGACTAAAAGTTGATTAAGTACTTGACCCTTATTTTTCTTTGCGAGCTAATTTTGGATCTCATATATAAAATGTTTGATTTGATCTCTCAGTCTAATATCTCTTTTCAGCACTTCATTTCTTTGATTGCCCTCATTTGATTTGATTCCCACCTTAGCATTTCTATGTTTGTCCTCTCTTTATTCACTTCTTATCACACATGTTCTCATACTCATTCTAGATTTTTAATTCTCCTTAAATGTATGTTCAATAAAAGTTCTAGATCTGAATCACCAATTTCCATTTCGCCATATTTTTCCATTTACTTCTCATTTTCTGATTGGTTGATTTACATTCCTTGGGATTATTACCTAATGGAATGGCACATAGTCCCCATCTTAACTATATCTACAAACATTAAGTCTGTTATAGAAGTCATCCAAAATGTTTACATAGCTCTTTGTGTAACTACAAACTCATTTGACAAAACTAAACTTCTTGTCATTTGAATGTACTGACATTTAATCATCATTAACATTCATACTAGCACTCGACTTCCATGTATATGCTCTTTGTTTTCTTCAAAAAATTTGTCTTTTCAGTTTACTCAATTTCCACTAAAATAACCCAGCTTACATAAATGCTTTGTCTCAATTGGGGTGCTCAACAATCACTAATTTTTTTGGCACGTTATGCAAATTAAACAAGTCCTTTTTTATGCTCAGCCTTTACTAGATGACTCAACCTCAGTGATGACCATTCATTCTTTCCTAGAAAATTACTAAGTTTTTGGACACTAATAGGAACGATGTTCTTAGAGATCAACAATCTCTTGCTTTGACATTAGTGGAAAAAACATTTTTTTCATACATAGTCATTTCATTCAAAAATACTCCTCTTTGGACTATAATATGAATATATAGAATTTGGATGTTTTCACATCTGATGTCTTTGACTTCTTCCTGCATCTCCTCCTTGTTTTCATTTCTTCTCAATATATTTCCTCCTTATTCTTATTCTTCTCATTCTCATTTTCCCTTTTTTTTTGTCACTGATGGCTTGGGCATGCTTGGATGAGGTGGTGCTTGTCAAAAAAATTATTTATGGCTTTCCAAAATTTATGCATAGGCTTTATTCCATTCTTCTTTTATTTTCTCTAGAACTTGAAACTCAATTTTTAGCTCAACACCTAGATCAATGAAACCTTCAATGTCTACAAAATGTGTGTCCTTTTTCAAAATATTATATTTAATAGATACTTCTTTCTATATTTTTTTCTAAATGGGGTACTAATTGCAATTGAATTAAGATCAACTTATTTATGATCTCATTATCCCTAGCTGTGAGGTCAGATAACATTTGCTGACTAGTTGTCAACTTATTATATGACTGAGCTTGAACTTTCATTCTTGCCCAATAAAATATCACTTGCCCTTATATCAAAATTCAATAAATCAATAGAAAGTTGATTTTCTAGTGTAATAATCTCAACTTCAAGTACAATGAATGAGTGGTCTTCAAAATTGTTTCCAACTCTATGACTCTTTTGGAAATCTTTACTTGTTTATTTAGAAGTTAATGAGAGACTTTTGCTAAAACTTTACATTCAAATCTTCTTTTAGACCACTTCATTAGTTTTTCACTGGTTTCTATATCCCCTTCCTATACTTTATGAACTATATACAATAGTTGATCCAAAATTGGATGTTTCCCTTCTAAGTTAGTTATGCAAAATGCATCCAAAAAGATATCTCTAATAATTTGTAGTATATTTTTCTTCTTATTCTCTATTCTTAGATGTTCTTATTTCATCATATGGCTTAGAAAGGTTTGCAATTCCTTCATATTATCAAGTGTCAAATTGTTCAAGTCATACATGGGTAATGCAATTTGCTCATCTATACTAACTCAACATCCAATTCATTTGGCTAATTCAAAATCTAAGATCTATGGGTTGTATCACTAGATAGTGATAGTTGCAATTGTTTCCCCTTCTCACTTGATCTCATTTCTTACTACTATCTCCCTTGAGTAGCTGTCACTTGATGGTCAAGTGTTCTCTCTAATGATTCTGCAGGCTTTGCACTTGGCAACCATACAAAAGCTAGTGAAGTTTCTTTCTCTTTTTGTGTTACCTATCCTAATGCCATCTATGGTCCTTTAACCTCTTCTTCCTTCTCTTGTGTCTAAGGAATAGATATATAAGTTAATTGTGTAAGAACAATAATTTCCTTCCATTTTTCTTGAGACTAGTATCCTCTACTACAAATGTAACCTATACATTGTCAATCTTTCTAGTCTTAATCTTTGGATAATCTACAACTTGTAACAAAACTAGATTTGTTAAATGTAGAGTTGTGCCAAACATGAGATTCTACATATCTTCCTCAGTTAACACATTTTGGTCATGTAGAGGTGTGTCAAATATGTCCTTGATAGTAACAACCACCTATTGTTTGCATTAATGCACTAGTTGCCTAATTTTTTTAGTTAATTTAGTAACTTGTTCTTTATATGCATCCTAAAATTCAATTGCATCTCTTCCTTCTCCAAATAATTCTTTCTATTCCTGAATGTTGTCCTCCTCAACTTCATGAGCTGTATTCTTCAGATTTTGGTATGCAATATCTCTTGGCATAAATTTCTTCATAGAATAATTAAGGGATATAGACATATATGTCTTCCCCAAATTTGGCATATCTTGTGCCAATGTAGCCTCTCTTATTTTATTTTAGTGGATAGTGCCCACATCCATTTGACATCGATCCATTTGTACAAACCCATTGAGTATCCATCTCCCAATTTCAAGGGTTTAAATCTAAATTTAATCATCATATCTATCATAGTTTATTCAATCTTAATTTTATCATTATTATTCCAAGAATCACAATTAATATCTTTGAATCCTACAAAATTTATTGATTCTCTAACCTTTTCACATACTAATCTATAGTTGTTGGAGGAAGTCTCTTTACAATTTACTATTTTCTTGGTTCATCAAACTCGATCTCTTCATCATCTTCCTCCTATGTAAAGATCATTTTTCTCCTCCAGCTCTCTTTCATATTCTTCTTTGCTAAGTTGGTAAGTCTCTTATTTTATGGACTTCCTTTAATCTTCATAGCTAGGGGCTGAACTACCTTGGATCTTGTTATGATTTTTCACTTTTGGTTTTTGAGGTGAGGTAGCCTTCTTTACATCTCTACTAGGATTAGCTTTAACCTTAGGATTTGTTGGACTAATCGCTAGACTTTCCCTTTGAGATTCCTAACACAGTTTAACCACATCCTATGTTCTATAGTTCTAGTGGTTGTATCAAGCACTAACAAGTCAATCTTATGGTGCAACGACAACTTTGTTAGTGCTAAAAATTGCATTCCCATTTTTGAGTGTCCTTTCCAAGTTTTGAGCCCTTATGAATGCTTTTCATGCATATGTAACCAGTTGTCATTTCAAGATCTAGTTGGTGTTTTATGTTTTTGAAACCCTTCATTTGGAATATGCATGTTTTTTGTAATGATAAGCTGACATTTTGAACCATTCTACAAAGTTTCATTTTGAGTAGTGTTTAGTTCTTTATTTTTACCTAAGTGTCATACAACAACAAAAGGTCTACTTTGCCTTTGAATATCTTTTACTTGGTTATGGTTCATGACCCACCACTTTTGGGATATTTAATATACATATCAACCAACCTACATTCCAAGTTTCAAGTCATTTAAACATATTTTGACTAGCTTTTGTAAGTCTCAAAGTTGGTCAGTTGCCTGTATTATAAATCTGCATATTGTTCATAATTTTGGGTAGCCCTATTTGACAAGTTATAACTTTTGACTAGTTGACCCAATTAAGAAAATTCCATTTGTATCATATTCTCTAGGTCAGAGAATTTTTATTCTTTGGTTTAAACCTTATGATGAATCCATTTGATTAGTTTTCAAATGCGATTCCATTTGTAATTTATAGAGTTCCACTCGTAATAAAAAAATGCAAATTGATCTGTAGCCATATTCAAAATGTTATAACTTTAAATTCATGATTTCTTGGATTGAATGGGTTTTTCCCTTGCATTCTACACCAAAAATGATTCAAGTGTGCCAATTTTCAAGTCTTGAGGAATCTATCTACATACTCTCCTAGGGTTATTCCATTTGCAAAAAAACACTTTTTTGCTAATGTTCATTGTCTTGTAAATCCAACTAGCCAACTTCAGACCTTTGCCAAACTACCCTTGTTATTTGTCATAATCCCAAATTGCAAAATTACATTCTCCTCATGACAAAAAACTATTGCCCCAGTTTCTAGATCCTCAAATGCTCATTTGCCCAGTTTTCAAAACTAAAACTAAACCCATTTTATTGTTTCTAACATGTTTGATTTGCAAGATAATTTGAAGTAGGCATTTTCGAAGGTTGATATCTTTTGACCCTAATTTCATCATGTCATGAGATTCGGTAGGTCTATTGAATATGTTAGAAAGGCATATATTTAGAGTTTCAGAGCCCAACTAGGTGTTTATGTTAGTTTATAAAGCCAATTATCAGGCCTTCTTATTAGCGAATCACATTTTACATAAAATGGTAATGCAAGTTTTAAAGCTTTACTCAGTGATTGAATCATAGTCTAATTAGTACCAAGTGAATGATGGATCAAAATATCAAGTGTTAGGTGTTTCAGTTTGAAATTTTTTTAGCCAGACCCACTTTGGGGTCAAACTAATTTCTTTAGGATGACAGGAGTTAGCTAACTTTGAAGTGATTTTAAAATTGTTTTAAATGTTTCGACATTGGTGTATGTCATTCCTCTTTTGCAATTGTATGACTCCTCTAATCCAGGTGGTGATTTGTAAACTATGACATACCACATAATGAAGGGGGTTAGTAAAGGGCATTTTTGGGTATAAATGTAGGAGCCTCTTGTAATGCCCTGCTCAAAAATCCTTGGAAACAAGGATGAAATACAAGCCAAGATTTTTTTTAAATTTACAAGTATGAAAGCACATGAAAACATCATATAGGGATCAAAAAGATCACAATGAAAGACTTCGCCACAATCTCGGCAACCAACGAATCTCCAAATGCCACTACTAAACTAACACAAGCAAACAAAACCAACAATGACAATGCACATGATGAGGGCTCAAGAAATGACTACTCATCAACAAAACACTAGGTTGGGGTAGAATGCAGAAACCTAAAATTTTGCTAAGTCTAAAATCTTGAAGCCTTGAAAATTGGCTAAGTTTGGATTTTTGAAGCCCTAAAATTTCCTAGAATCTTTATCCCATCTTTGAGAGGTCTGAAACCTATCTAAAAAGATTTGTCACATATATTAAAATATATCTAAAGTATAAGTTGACATATCATTTAATTCCTTATACTTTGATGTATCATAAAAGGAATTAAATGATATGTCAACTTATACTTAAATGATATATTTTAAACCTCATAGGACAACAACAGAAACACGTAAAAAGGAAAAGAAGGAAAACCACCAGAATTCAAAAGAAACAACATAGGGTTGAAGAACACCAAAAAGGGTATCCAAAATAACTCTCAAAAATTTTGGATCATATCGAAAAGTGCCTGCTGCTAGCTCGCACAGGTTTTTACAAAACCTATACGATACTTTACTATAGAACTAAAAAGTATCATCCAACATTCCTTAAGGAGGAGGGCAACACTTTCAAAGTTTGAACGATACTTCTCCAAAGGGCGTGTGATACTGGAAGAGTATCGTACAACATTTCTTCTGAAGGTGTGTCATACTTTCTAGTTTTGCATGACATTTCTCCAAGAGGCATGCGATACTTTCTAGCATCATATGACATAGTTTCTATGGGTGTGCAATACATTTTTGTGTCACACCATGCTGATAAAATGTCACCCATAGAAACACAAAAACACTTAAAGAGAACACAAAGGGGGAAAATAGAGAAAAATAGAGTTCAAAACCTCCACATCGGGGAGTACTAAATCCACATAGATCGAGGAGTGAACACTCGAGTGAATAATCAACAAGATGCCAAGATCAAGAAGGAGATACATCTATCCATCTAAAACTATAGCAGAAAAGAACGTACTGAAATAAACATCATAGTGAACAAAAGCAACATCGTAATGAATAGAGATAACATTGCAATAACTTAACAACTAGACTAAGTACATGGTTCCTCCCAATGGTCAATAGCATCATAAGACCATCATGGATCCTAGCCATCCCCCATGCATAACATCCCAAAACAACGATCCAATCATCATAACTATCATAATAGGGATGTCTCTACTAAACATGCTACCAACATAAGCATAAGGAAATCTAACATGCTACTAGTAAAGCATCAGATAATCCTACAAGTAGATAACATCACCTGTTACATGTTGAACACCATAATAAGGAAATATAATACAACAATTCACATCATCTAGGCATATGCTAAACATCATAATATGGGAATGCATCAAATAAATTAACATCATCTAAACATGATATCCAAGCATTCTAATGAAAGCGTAAATCACAAAAAAACATACTCTAAAACCTGAAGCATCAAGTGAAAACATCTAGCAACAATCGCACTAGGAAAAGAGACTGTCTTTGTACACCAGTCCCTAGCAGTGGTGAAGGTAGCTATGCCTCCCAACCATGTGGCACCCGTAGGTCCATGTACACACTATGCTGATGGAGATAATGATCCAACCACAACCACATGCAAAAAAAACACCGATGGCTAACACACATGCCAAGCAGTATGATGGCTGTAACCAAGAACCTAAGACAATGCAATGAGTACAAGTCCGAGTCAGACACTCAAAAGGCTACTAAGTAGGGGTTGAATCATGGAGAGTTTCTTGGCATCAAAAAGTCCAAGCTTGGATCATGTATGGAAACTCTCACAAGGTACTTCCCTCTCGAGGTACTCCTTTGGAACCATCACACAAAGTTTTATTATCTTAAGTTTTATTACCATTCACACATTTTCTTTAGTTATCACTTAATCAAGCTCCTCTCAGCCATATGCTACCCTACCTTAACCATCCTCATCCTATGAAAAGTGCCCATGGACATGCATACTCCCATCCCAACCCCAATGATTATAACTTCTAAAAAATCCATGGAAGATCAAGCCTCACAAGTCATCCAACAAATGTACGCATACGTACTCATGTGTGGCGCACCACCATCACAAAGATCATAACACAAGGGCAGGATGAGAACACAATGAAAAAGAAAACACCCAACTGAAAGCAACATAGGAAGGATTGATTCTACATGAATCCCAAAGCCAATAAAATCATACATCATGAAATCACTCAACTGACCTCAATCTGAGAGTATGGATTCTACATGAACTCCAATGATGTAGAAAGACCAAATATCATGAACTCACTCAACTAAAAACAACGTCAGGAGTACAGATGCAACATGCATCCCAATGCAACATAAAAGTGCAATATTGGTCTGACTAATATCCAAACAAATCATCCAGGTCCACGACCCACATTGTGCCAAGAAAACTCAAGAAAACAAGGTGGAATGCGAAACGAGGTAAAAACCCCAAAATTTGGGAAAACTTCAAAATTAAAACCAATTTGGCCTTTGGGTAAAAAAACCCCAAAAATCCAAAAATAAATGGAATTGGACACCATATGCAAAACAACCAGCATAACGATGCAAAATCCCAAACCCCCATTTCAAAAATAGGGAAAACGTTCATACCCAACCAACCGGGCAGAACTAGCAAACAAAAATGGAGGGGAACACTAGTTCTTAGCCTCCAAACAAATGGCTACCAAAAATAGAAGCAGAAATGGAGAAGAAAAAATAAAACAGGAAAGCCCTACCTCATAGCCAAAAGGAAAAAATGGGAATCTAAACCAAAAAATAAAATGCCTACAGAAGTGGCTGAAAATTGTGGCAATCCAAGGTTTCCCCGAGCTGGATCCAAGGAGCTCAACCTCATGACGGTCCCACACCCATAGCTCCCATAAAAAACAAAATAGTAAATCCTCATGAAGAGGATTTTGGGTTTTACTCTCCAACTTTCTAATTCAAAAGTGAGAAGTGAGGAATTAAATTCCTTTTTGGATACTTATTCACTTTTCGAGTGAATAATCGATGAGGAAAAATAACTAGCCAACCTAGTTAAATCCTGAATTGACCCAAACTAATGGGGACACAACCTAAGCATAGAATGGACACAATAGGAAAGGGAAAATTTTATTAACTTTGTAAATAAGCTAATACATTCAGTATAGAGAAAACAGACTTCGAAACATGCCCTATGGGCTTACAATAGCATAAATTTGGAGATAAATTATTCTCCCAGTACCTTCTCTCAAACTCCACTCCGAACTGCCTTTTACAATGCCAGAAATGTTCTGAAATAGACCTCGGAGGGTTAAGGATTAGGAATACATTCTAGAAAGTGCTAGTAGGCATCCACCAACCAAATAGAAGGCTCTAGAAGTTGCATTAGAAGTCGGCACAAAATTAGAAGAATTCATAAATGGTAACCAAACTTTCGAGAGGCATAACTTTTGAATTGTAGCTCTGATTGATGAACCGTTTACATTTTCAGAAAGCTCTTGAAGTGCTCTATAGCCCTGTGGATGAGCTTTGCTCATCCTCCATTTTTTGGCCCTTTTGAGGTCATTTAATGCCCCTAATCTAACTTTGAAGCATTCTTAGGATGTCTCCTAAAATTGAAAAATTGTGATAACTTTCAAACCATGGGGCCTTTTGACCTAATTCTTTTTCTGGAATGCTCTAAATTATAGTTACATTCATCTGGCCAATTTACACCTTCTTGTTCACCAAAATGATGGCTCAATTAAATACTCCTATTTTTATAGCATTTACATGTATCCCAAGGTGTTCAAATACTCTATTCTAGAACACTAATAGTGGAACTGTGAGAGTTGGAACCTTTATTTGACCCAAATGGGTATCCAAAAATGAAAACATATGAAATAGAAACTAAGTCTAAGTAAATTTTTTTGGTTGACACAGGATTGCCCTTATACACCCAAGGTAGATTGAAAAGTGACCCTATCACTTTATGAATGGTAGAGGAAATCCCAAATGGGAAACCTCAACTGTTGAAATTCAAGTTGATTCCTCTATCAGTCGTCCTTTCCACTTGATCAAATATTCTTCATAATGCCTATTTTTGGTACTCTTGCCCACACGATGATCTAGAATGTCTTCTATCTTCTCCTTCTTAGAAGTAGGAATTGGACATGGCTCTAACATCGACTCCTCATCTACACCATCATCATGATACTCTGTTAAGTCTGCAATGTTGAAAATAGGAGAAATATGAATACCATCTAACAACTCCACCTTATATGCATTTCCTGAGTCATGTTTCTTCAGATTTTTGCAGGGGCCAAATTTCTTGGAAGCCTTTCTTTTCGTAAGTGTACCATGACTAGATCCCTTAGTTGGAATTCCTTGTGTCTTCTTCTTTGATCAGCCCTAGCTTTATACTCTTGATTCATCTTGGTAATGTGTGCCTGAACCTCCTCATGTAGATGCTTGATATGTTTAGCAAACTCTTCAACTATCATCCCCAACTAAACATCTCAGCAAATTGCCCAAACTTCTGTTTGGCTGTCAGTCTGTAGGTGATGTGTAGAACTGAATTTCAAGTCCATTCTCATCATTTTCCACAATGTTCTCCAGAAATACCCCACAAATTTAGTGTCTCTATTAGAAACTATACTCCTTGGGAGACCATTTAGTCTTACCACCTCTTTGAAAAACAAGTCTGCAATACAAACAACATCATGAGTTTTGTGGCATGGAATGAAATGTGCCATTTTGGAGAACCTATCAACCACCACAAATACTGAGTCATTACCCCTTTGTGTCCTCAGCAATTCAAGAATAAAATCCATACTTATGTCCTCCCATGGCTTTGATGGAATAGGAAATGGCTGATATAGTCAAGTATTGTGACTAAATCCCTTGGCAACTTGACAAATCTAACAACTCTGTAAAAACTTCTTCACATCCTGTGAAATCTGAGGTCAAAAATAATGTTCTCTAAGAATGGAAATGGTCTTATCTCGACCAAAATGTCTTGCCATCCCTCCACTATGTTTCTCCTTAATAATATTTTCCCTCATGGAACTCCTTGGAAGGCACAATTGACTACCCTTGAACAACATACCATCTTGAATTAGATAGTCTAACCACTTAGTTATGTCTACAGGAACAGGCTCTTTACAAGCTTTCCATGCTTCAGCAAAATCAAGATCCTTAGGGTACAGATTCTTGAGTTCATCAAACCCTACTACTTCAAACTACATTACTGTAAGCAACAACTGTCTCCTACTTAGTGCATCTGCAACCCTGTTAGATTTTCCACTTCTATGCTTCAACACAAATGTATAGCTCTGCAAGAACTCTACCCACTTCATATGCCTCTAATTCAATTTACCATGGCTATTTAGGTACTGTAATGCCTAATGATGAGTATACAAAACAAATTCCTTTGGCAATAAATAATGCCTCCATTTCTTTAAGGCCTGAACTATTGAATAGAACTCTTGATCATAAACAGAATACTTCTTTTTCACATCATTCAAATTTTCACTAAAATATGAAATAGGCCTACCTTCTTGGCTTAATACAGCCCCAATAGTGCTGCCACTAGCATCACAATCCACTTGGAATACCTTTCTAAAATCTAGAAGTGCCAACACAGGTTGTTCTATCACCTTCTTCTTCAGTATTTCAAAACTTCTCGTAGCTGCCGCAGTCCATTTAAACTCTTTTCTATCCCCTCTTATTGTGTCAGTCAAAGGTGCACATATGCCACTAAAATTCTTAATAAACTTTTTTTTAAAACTAACTAGACCATGGAACAATCTTACCTCAGTTGCAGACCTTCGAGTAGGCCATTCCAAGATGGCTTTTACCTTCTATAGATCCATTTTGAGACCTTCAGGTGATATAACAAACCCCAAGTAGACTAACTACCTTTTTGCAATGATACACTTCTTCAGATTAATTAATAGTTTCTCTTCCCTTAACCTTTCAAGGACACTATGAATATGCAATAAATGTTCTTCCAAAGTCTTGCTGAAAATTAAAATATCATCCAAATAGACAATAACAAATTTTCCCAAGAACTTCTTAAGTACCTCATTCATAAGCCGCATAAAGGTGCTTGGGGCATTCGTCAATCCAAAGGGCATGACTAACCACTCATAAAGACCCTCCTTATTCTTGAAGGCTATTTTCCACTCATCTCCTTCTCGAATCTATATCTGGTGATAACCACTCTAGAGATCTATCTTTGTGAAGCACTGAGCTCTACTCAAGCAATCCATAAGATCATCCATTCTTGGCAAAGGAAATTGATAATTGATGGTTATCCTATTTATAGTTCGAGAGTCTGTACACATCTTCCACTCTCCATCCTTGTTTGGTGCCAGTACTGCGGGTACTGCACATGGACTTAGGCTCTCCCGAATCAAGCCCTTCCTCAATAGCTCATGAACTTGTCTATTTAGCTCCTCAGTTTCAGTAGGAGTCATCCTATGAGCAGCCTTGTTAGGAAAACTAGCTCTTGGAATTAAATCTATCTGATGATTGATTTTCCTTACTGATGGCAATCCTTCTGGAACATTATTAGAGATGATATCTCCAAACTCACCTAGTAAATCTAAAACTTCAAGTAGTATTTCACTACTACCTTCTTTATCTTTCCTAGGGATCAAAGCATAGCACATACACTAATGTCTCATGCCATCTAAAAACTTCCATCAACAAGACAAATCCTAGCACTACTACATACCTTTTCACCTTCCTTTTTCATGGGCTTCAGTTTGTGGCAAACTCTATCCTTTGTTAGAGAGTATGTGTTTACATGACCATCATGTACTGCATGCCTATCAAACTGCCAGGGTCTACCCAACAATAGATGGCAAACATCCATTGCAATAACATCATAAAGAACTTCATCTTGGTAACTCCCAATTTTGAATTTCACTAAACATTGTTCACTTACCAAGAACTTATGATCATCCTTCACCCAAGCAATCCGATAGGGCTGGGGTTGTTTCTCCCTCTTGAGCTTCAGCTTAGAGACAATCTCCTTTGATACCAAGTTATCAGTGCTACCACTATCAATAATCACATCACAACATTTATCCTCACACTTGCACCTGGTACAGAATAAACTCCTCCTTTGTCCTAGTTCAATCTCACCACTTAGTAGGACCCTTTCATTTACTAAAGTCTCTCCTCTTTTTGCATCCTCTGAATGTGATGATTGTGCATCCTCATCCACATGAGCAACCATAACTTGACCCTTAGCTCTCCTATCTGTCCTTCCTTGTCATTGAGGGTATTCAAAGGCGTAATGACCTTCTTCATTGAAATGGAAATAGATACCATGGAAGCCTCCTCTTCCTTGTCCACGTCCTCTATCTCTTCCTCTCTGATTTCCATAGTCTTGATCATGGGAGCAGTTGAAACCCTCGTTCCTCTGGTTCCTGCTAGTACCCACATCTTCATTTTTCTTTTGGGTTTTATTTTGGCCTCTAGATGACCTACCACTACCCCTTCCTCCTTGACCATGCCCTCTTTGTCTCCCTTCAAACCTCTTATTTAGCTTCTCTTCAACTCATAGGGCAAACTGGTATGCCTCTTCAATGCTGGTCATTCTTACCAAACTTAATTCCTCTTGGATGCTAGGTTGCAACCCACTAATATATCGAGCAACCTTCTCCTTATTTTATTTTGTATACCCTACTCTAATCAGAAGTCGGTAAAACTCCTCTGTATATTCTTGGATTTATTTTCTCACTTTCTTTAACCCATGCATCTTCTTAAACAAATCAAGCTCATAATCAACAAGAATGAATTTCTTCTTCAATTTGTCCACCATACGATCCCACCTTGTGATCTTATCCTTTCCTCTTCTATTTTATTCCAATTGAACCTCTTGCCACTAGATTTTGGCATGTCCTTTCAATTTGGCCTTTGCAAAATTAACCCTATCTAGGTCCCTAATACCCTCATACTCAAAGTATTCTTCTAGTTCATTGATCCAATCAATCAACTCATTTGGTTTCAAATTTCCTGAAAATACACCCACATCAATTGTAGGTCTTTTCCCAAACTTAGTAATGGCCCTAAAAAGCATTTCCTCTACCTAATTCACAACTTCCCCATCAAATTCCCCTTCTGGTCCAATTTCTTCTTCATCATTGTCATCCTCACTTTCATCGCCTCAAGCAACATTTGTTCCTCTATGGAGCTCCTCTTTCAACACTTGTACCTACCTTTGGAGGGCTCTAACCTCCTCAAGATTAATAGCTCCAGCCCTTCCACCATGCTCTCTTCATGGAGGCATCTTTCTAACTCCAACCCACACCCACACAATCCTAGTGTAAACTGCCTCATAGTCGGCACTCTATCTACACACTCAAGAAAAATTGCTCTGATACCACTTAATGGGGAGACAATCCAAGCACAAAATGGACACGGTAGGAAAGGGAAAATTTTATTAACTTTGTAAATAAGCTAATACATTTAGTATAGAGAAAATAGACTTCAAAACATGCCCTATGGGCTTACAATAGCATAAATCTGGAGATAAATACTTCTCCTAGTACCTTCTCTCAAACTCCACTCCGAACTGCCTTTTACAATGCCAAAAATGTTCTTAAATAGAACTCAGAGGGTTAAGGATTAGGAATACATTCTAGAAAGTGCTAGTAGGCATCCATCAACCAATTAGAAGGCTCTAGAAGTTGCATTAGGAGTCAGCACAAAATTAGAAGAATCCAAAAACAGTAACCGAGCTTTCGAGAGGCATAACTTTTGAACCGTAGCTCCGATTGATGAACTATTTACATTTCTAGAAAGCCCTCAAAGCACTCTATAGCCCTATGGATGAGCTTTGCTCCTCCCCCATTTTTTGGCCCTTTTTGAGGTCATTTAATACCCCTAACCTGACTTTGAAGCATTCTTAGGATGTCTCCAGAAATTGAAAAACTACGATAACTTTCAAACCGTGGGGCCTTTTGACTTGATTCTTTTTCTGGAATGCTCTAAATTACAATTACATTCATCTTGCCAACTTACACCTTGTTTTTAACCAAACTGATGCCTCAATTTTATACTCCTATTTTTTTGGCATTTACACATATCCCAAGGTGTTCAAATACTCTATCCTAGAACACTGATAGTGGAACTGTGAGAGTTGGAACTTTTATTTGACCCAAATGGGTATCCAAAAATGAAAACACATGAAATAGAAACTAAGTCTAAGTACATTTTTTTGGTTGACACAAGATTGCCCTTATACCTCTGGATGCTCCTGCATCACAAACAAAAATAGGCTATTCCTATAAATAGGAATTCATCTATGGAAAAGCTACCAAAAATTAAAATAAATCAATTAAAAAGCCCAAAAACTCAAAAAAACATAAATCTCCTTAATAACTTTCACAACAATGCGAACCTCTAAATGCACAAGCACACTTACTGGTCTAATCACATAATGTAAATGAGTTCAGATTTAATAATCACTGAAAGGTTTAATAGAATAATTAAAATAAGGATACATTGACCATACAAGGATGACATTGGTAAAATATGAAAGGTTGAATCAGTAACTCCATGTGCCACTGTTAGGGATATAAATCCTGCACACTAAACAACATGATCTAGTGCAATTGCATATAATAATATAGCTGAAGCAAAAAATGCATTAAATCACCTAATTTAACCATTTATTTAATTATATTAAAATAATCTATTTACATCACTCATGTTCACATAAAGCATAACAATACAGGAATGAAGTAAATAACCATAGCATTAAATCCATCACCTAACACAATTAGAGATATTTCCAAATACCAGGTAACCAGATATCATCATAAAACACACTGACATCTCAAAATGGCATCATCATGCAATATGATCAACTGAACAACATAGTAGTCTAAAATCTATAATATTGAAACCAAAGTATAACATTTGACCCTTAGGTCATCTCAAATGTAAAACATCACATCAGTAACAGATATCTCTCACAGATCAAAATATAATAAGGTAAATGTCTGCAACACATAACCAAAGAATCCAACAAGAACAACCCATTTTAATTACTTAAGAATTTAATAATGATTGTTAAAACAACATAACAAGGAACTTAAAACACATAAGTGAACATAGTCATAAACATGACTAACCACTGCTATAGGAACCTAGTCCAGTGTAGCATGGTAATAGTCCATAGTGCAATCTTTGCACACATCTCAAGGTAATTATAGAACAACTTCATGATACCACATTGATCCTGGTAACTATTGGCAAAAACCTCAGTGAACCATAAATCAAATCATTATCTTGTAGATCAGCCAAAAGCATAATCAAAGCAACTAATATAGAAACATAAATCAAAACACCTCAATGGTGTAGACAATTTAGGGTCACAATCATGATCCCATCACAACAAAAGATCAACAAGGTTGCATCCATCAGGACAACTTACAAAAGTCAAATGGGAGAGGCACTAAACCTCTCCTAATATAAAAGGTGAACTCTACTTTCCCACTCCTGCTCCTTGTTTCATATACTCACCATAAGTAGAAAATACTCAAAGATAGAGTAATTGAAGGAGCATAGCTCCATAGCATTGAGGGAGCTATAGATCATAGTAAAGAAAGGCTCCATCATGAAGACAAAAGGTAGAGAATCAATGCAAAAAGATAGTAGTTGACTATTTTAATATAAGCACACATATGGAGTAGGGCATCATCTTAAAGGAGATGGTGAGTAGATTTTTTTCCACCAACATGTGAATGAAGAAGATCCACCTGGAAAGCAAGGGAAGCCTAGGCATTGGAGATAGGTTCCCCACATTAAAGGTAGAGGCCCATGATTAGAAGTAAAACCTATAGTTTAAAGAGGATTTTCTCATCCAAAATGTGCATGGCATGGGGGAAAGATGTTTTTGTTTCCTTTATGCATTGAAAGGTGACTGATGCCTATGAAGAATCTAGAGGGAAGCCACCCAGTCATTGAAAGAAGGCCCATGCATAGGAAGGCTAAAATTTTTGAAAGGAGGTAGGAGCTTCAACATCCAAAATGGTCATCCACATACATGGCTAGGAGCTTCCACAACATTGAAAGAGGTGGAAGTAGGTTCTAGTCAACCTTCATAGCAGAGGCAACACCCATACAAGAAAAAGAGTAGTGATAGTCCATGGTATATAGAACATCCATGGCATGAATGTGGATGAGGGCATGAAGAAAATTTATCCCACATGTATCCATGAAGGATTTTTCTAATATTTAAATACTTGGGAACTCAATATTGAAGTGTCTAAAAGAAACACATCTTTTAAATATGTGAAAGCTCATATAGGTAGGCCTAGTGTGGGGATAGCTGGTAGAGGACATAGAGAAAGTTTTGAAGGTCAACGTAATGAATGACTATCATATAGTCAGGAAAGCTAAAATCAAGTGCTTCCATGTTATGCTTGAACGATGCTAGGACTACTTCAAGAGATCACAAAAGGAATTTCAAGCATCCACAATGTTATGCCAAGATGGAGGATATCAAGTGATTGTAGAGTGATTTTCAAGCATTTGTGATGCTTTGAAATGAGAATTTGTCAGGAGATCGTGGGTCAAATTTCAAAGAGTTAAGATACTATAAAAATAGCCTTGTCATGTGATTGGGAAGGAGAATGAAATGGTATAAGATATCATGATAGGAAGAAATTGGCCAAATTCATATGGTCGTATAAGTTAAAAAGAAATGTAAAGATACTACAAAATTTTCAAATGTTTCAAATAGAAGGTGGACATGTGGCACCCATAGATTGGAGGAAGAAAGTGAAGTGAATATAAAAATCAAAATATAGAAATGGTTCAACACATGAAATTTTTAAGTTCATAAGTTTTGAATATTATTATGTTTTTATATAGTTTTAACTATATAAACTTTTAAATTTTTCAATTTTAATTTTGTTCATAGTCTGAGAGCCATTTTCCATTTCAATCTCAAGGGCATGATTTTTCATCCAAAATGTGTAGTGTAATATACCATTGGAATTGATAAAGAACAAACTATCCATTTTTATGGTTAGATTTTGTGTAGGTGTTCACTAGAAGCACCTATAGATAGATTTCTATTTTTGGGGGCTTCTTAGTGAAAAGTAGAGGATTATGTTTTCAGATGAAATTAAGATCATATATAGTCTAATTTTCATCAATTTTGATTTCATCCTCAGTTGTAAGGATGATTTGATTGTTTTAATTGCAGTTGGTTACAAACGATGTTTTTGGCAACAACACAAGTTGATCTCATGGCAAAGGCAAAAGTGGCAGACCAAGATTGGATTTCAAGGCTTCAACATAGATTTGATTTGTACCTAATATGTTCTCCATAAGATATTTGGCTAATTTCTTTAAGGGGATATATCAAATACTTTTCCATCATTTATGGTTTTTTGGTTATAGATAGAAATCAGTTTCAACAACTTCAAATTGAAGACATTTTTAGTGGGACACATGTCAAATTCAGCTTCCAATGCTTGAAAATATCTTCTATTCTATATATTTTTCCTCTCTGCTCTTTGTAGGGATTCTAATTTTTTGAGATTTTTCTCATGATTGTGAGACCAGATAGGTTCTAGAGTTAGGAAATTTCCTGATTGCTATGATACCATGTTCCTTAGTATTCCTCTATTATGAACAACAATATTGTATATATTTTGAGGCATTTTTAGATATAGAATCATTTCTTGGTGTTCTTTTCTAAAATTTGGCATATAGATGATGTATTGTTTTCAAAGAAATTAATACAAGAGCTTCATTTATTTTAGTTTCATTCTAACTCTCATCTCCTAACTCAGTTGCAATCCCTTAAGGTTGTATGTTAGAATAAATTTGTTTTTGGAACAAGGATCCATGTAAACTCTTTTTTACATTGATAGGATTGTAGGTTACACCATAAGGATGAGAGTTTTTATAAAATTGATGTTTATTTTCAAGTCAGATAGATATATTAGATGTCTGAATGTATGAGTATAATTTAGGTATCCTTTTGTATGTGAAGGTTTAGTTGATGCCCAATGGATAAGGGATTGGTCAGCTTAGAGGTTACATGTTCTTTGTTGCTACATACTTGGGTTATGCTGAGATCAAAAACTTTAATTGAATATCAATTTCCCATTTTATGTTTTGAAAAACTAGAAGTGTCAGTCATGGCTTATTTGTTGTTACTTTCTTTGGTTGCAATTATCTATTGCAATCATGAAGTTTGTCTATAAATTATAGAAGAATATTGACCATTTCTGCTATAAGGGATAGTCTTGTAGAGAAAAGTATCAAGTTAATAAGATAAATCCCTTAGGTTTTCCTGCCTTGGCTTAGCTGAGCCTAAAGTGAAGTGAGTCCTAATGACACTATTAATGTTGGCCCAAAACTAAGATTTAGCCTTGTTGAACATAGGATTCAACTCATCTTTAGGCTTGTCCCTATCTTTGTTTCCTAGTATCAACTTTAAATCCATCTAATATGCTCTTTACAAGAAAGAACTCCAACAAAATGGTGACTCTACTAGGGATTGAACCAGTGAAAATACTATAGCAGTAAGAAATTGTAAGTTGTTTCTCATCCCCCTATTGGATTTGTGTCTCTCAATTGTTCCTTATTTAGTAATTTTGAAGATTAGTAATAGATAAGTGAATGAAAAGTACTTCTATGCATTTAAGGGTCAAGAATAAGTTTTCTTTCACTTTGTTAAGGTTGTGAAATTCCAAGATTGTGTGAGTTTTCAAATACCTGTTATAAATTCTAGACCAGCTTCTTGTTTTGTGCAAGTTGGAAAATCTTTTCTCACTTAGTGAGTGGTGACTCAAAGTTATATGTTTGCACAAGTGGAATTGTGAAGTTTATGGTATTTTGAAGGTTGCAATAGTTGGAATGCAGATTTGAAGAAGTCATCTCATGCCCTTAGAAATAATTTTAATGAAAATGGGTTATGCTATGCCAGAGTTACTAAACCAAGGCAAGATTTGAATTAGTTGTTGTTCACAGCATTACAGAAGGTTTGCAAGCATCATATTTAAGGTATTTTTATCTTTCTTGAGATTTCTGTTTAGGAAACTAAGTTATACGAAAGGTTTCTCCATCAAGTGATATTGTAGCACTAAGCAAGAGAAGTGTTTAATGCACCTCAACATATTCTATGAAGGATAGTTTCAAAAAATATATTTACATCTTGGAATATGTTAGAGATTAAGTTGGTAGATGAGTTTTTAGATCTACTACAAATTATAAATTCTGAAAGTTATTTTTGTGAGTTGTAAGTTTGCAAAACATGGCAGATTTCCTTTTACCTAATATGTAGTCCATTGACAAAAATCATAGATCTTTTTCTACCAAGAGGTATATGCCATTATGGTTTGATGGCATTTATGGATTCCCAAATGTCATTTCTAATGACCTTAGAAAATTTTTGCCTAAATTTAGTGGGAACCATACTATTTTAGCTAGTCATCATATTTAGATATTTAGTGATTTGATTGGTGACTATGAGATTTCTCATGAGGATGTGCACATGAAATTATTCGTTCAAACTTTAGAAGGTGATGCTAGAGACTAGTTTTCATTTTTACCTACGTGTTCTATTTCATATTGGATTTATTTGCATTCAACCTTCATGGAGTGATTTGGAGAAAGGGTAAGCATATATTATTCATATGGTAAATTTTTAAGGATTCATATTGAGAATGATGAATCCGTTCCTCAATTTAATATCAAATTTGCAAGAACCTTGAACAAGATCCTTGAGAAATGTAGACCATATGATCAAGTATGTCTAATATTTTATCTTGATGCATTTGATAAGAAAATGAGCTATCAATTAAGGGATAAAGAACCCAAGACTTTATATCAGGCTTTTATGATGGCTATGCATACTGAGAATAATTTGAAGTATGGGCTTACTAGGAGTCATTTCTCTAAGGTTGCTTGCTTGCATAATGAAGTCAAAAATAAAGAGCAGTATCATGTTCAATATTCAAATACAAATTAGTGTATATGTTCCCATGTTGTCATATATAATCTTATTGAAATTTTAGAATAAAAAACATGTGATGTTGAAGTTGAAGTCTCTTTGTTTCAAAGGAGAGACGATCTTGTTTTTTCCAAACAGACTGCATATGTTTTTAGTACCTTAGCAGTGGATATGAGTGTTGATTCACTTGATAAGTTATATATAGAAGATTTAATTTCAGTTGGTGCTTCTCCAATTGATGATTTTCTTTGTGTTGAGAATGTAACTAACCATGAAGTTACAAGGCATTCACCTCAGTTTTATATGGGTGAGGAAGTTGAAAGTTGTGTTTTAAGTGATGTGAACAATGTTACTGATCTGGTATATAATGAAGAGACATCATATGAAGAAGATGATGAGAGTGGTTGCTCAAATCAAAGTGAGGAAAATTATCTTACATGTTCATCTTCATATGAGTCTAATGCTGATTGAAAAGAAGAGAACAATGAGGAAAGTAAGTGTCATTATCCAAGTAAAAGTATAATTTCTTTTTCTAGATCTAAAAATGAAAGTAAAATTCCATATTCGAGTTGTATAAACCAGCATGTAGTTGAAAGTTTTGAAGAGGAATTGTCTACACAATGTGAGGACAAAGAGATTATTTACAAAGATAAATTACCTACTTGTGTAGATGAATGCCATGGGGTTGTGTGTAACTATAATCATCAACATATAAGTAATTCTATAGTTACTACAACACCTAGTGATAAAATAAGAGATGATTGGTGGGTAAGTCATTTGAATCATCTTAGTAAAGACAATGTGAGGAATATTGATTTATATTCTGCTTGGTTGGTTGATGGAGTGCATATTATGTATTTGAGTAATGATGATGATGATTCTGATTTTTCCTCTTCACATGCTGAAAGTTCTCATGACAATGATGTTGGAAATGATTTAATGGTTTATATTAATGCTTTATATGATGGAGATTTTGATAATAATCATCCCATATTTTGTCAAAATGTTCAAAGAAGACCCTTGCATGGAGTTATCAATCCATTTTTTGAGGAGGACATGGAGGTTTCAAATTTAGTAGAGGATGAGTTTAATGGTGACACATTATCATATTGCTGCAACAAATTAGAATGTTGTTCTTCCATTCATGATAGTGAATATTCCAATGATGTTGCATTTTGTGAGCTTAAAGATGAGGTGCTTGATGGGGTTGTCTTTGAAGAAAAGCCAACACTTCATAGTAAGTTTTATGATGATTCATATGAGGTAAGTACTAATAAACATTTCAATTGTGATTATGAGTGTGAGGTGTTAGATGAAATGGTTATTGAAAATCTGCCTGTGCCTTGCATGGAATTTTATGATGAATTCTCTAATGTGACTGATCCATTTTCTGATTGTGAAGAATCAATGGAAATCCTTGGATTGGTTTCAATTATTGACAAGGATAATATGGGTGAGTACAAACCTAAATAGTCATTTGAATGTCAACCGGCTATACATAGAGATACACATCTTCAAGGTGTGTCTAGTCTTTTTCCCAAATTTGATTGCATGCATAATTCATCTATTGAGGATAGTTATTAGTTTGATCCTAGTATATTTGAGTATGCTGACCCCTATTTTCACAGTGAGCATTAAGTTAAGGATGTCCCTAGTATGCACCATGAAAGTCAGGAAAGTTATTTTGTTTTTCCTACTGAGCTAATTGAAAATTTTTGTGTCGGGTGAAACAAAGGATAATGAAATTTTCAGTTTACCTCAAGGAGATGTTAATGAGAACTAGGTATATGACAAAGGTAAGGATTTTGAAGAAGTTTGGTGGCCTGGGGTCACCATCTTGTACAGTTAGAATAGTCTCCTTGTTTTCAGTAGTTGTTCGGAGAGATTTTTTGTTAGAGTGGTTTCCTTCCACCAAGGATCTGAATTCTTGCCATGCTTGCAAGGGTCATGAATCCCTAGATAGAGCCTATATTAGTGGCCAAAATTGCATTCCCATTTTTTAGTGTCCTTTCCAAGTTTTGAGCCCTTATGAATGCTTTTCATGCATATGTAAGATGTTGTCATTTCAAGGTCTAGCTGGTGTTCTATGTTTCTAAAACTGTTCATTTGGCATATGCATAATTTTTTAATGATAAGATGACATTCTGAACCATTTTACAAAATTTCATTTTGAGCAGTGTTAAGTTCTACATTTTTACCTAAGTGTCATATAGTGATAGAAGGCCTAGTTTTCCTTTGAATATCTTTCACCTAGTCATGTTTCATGAATCGCTACTTTGGAGATGTTTAATATGCATATCCAAGAACCTAAGTTCCTAGTTTCAAGTTGTTTCAACATGTTTTGACTAGGCTTTGAATGTCTCAAAATTGGTTAGTTGCCTCTATTCTAAATCTACATATTGTTCATAATTATAGGTAGCCCTGTTTGACAAGTTATAACTTTTGAATAGTTGACCCAAATAAGAAAATTCCTATTGCATCATATTCTAGATGTCAAAGACTTTCTATGCTCTAGTTTTGAGCTTACAAAAAATTTGTTCGATCAATTTTCAAATGTGATTCCATTTGCAATTTATAGAGTTTCACTGGTAATAAGAAATGCAAATTGATCTGTAACCCTATTTGGGATGTTATAACTTTAAATCAATGATTACCTAGATCAAACCACTTTTTTCCTCTACATTCTACTCCAAAAATACTTCTAGTGTGGTAGTTTTCAAGTCTTGATGAATCCGTCTGCACACTTTCTTAGGGTCATTCCATTTGCAAAAAACACTTTTCTGCTGATGTACATTGTCCTGCAAAGCCAGGTTGCCAACTTGAGACCTTTGAAAAACTCACCCTATTATTTTTTATCAGTCCAAATCACAAAATTAAATTCTACTCATGACAATAAATTGTTGCCCCAATTTCTAGATCCTCAAGTGCTCATTTGCCCATTTTTCAAAACTAAAATCGAACTCATTTTATTGTTTCTAAAATGTTTGATTTGCAAGATAATTTGAAGTAGGTAGTTTTGGAGGTTGATATCTTTTGAACCTAATTTCATCATGTGATGAGATTTGGTAGGCCTATTGAATATTTTAGAGAGGTAGGATATCTAGAGTTTCAAAGCCTGACTAGGTGTTTATGTCAGTTTTTAAAGCCAGTCATCAGGCCTTCTTGTCAGCGAATCATAGTTTACATAAAATGGTAAAGCAAGTTTTAAAGCTTTACTCAATGATTGAATTATAGTCTAATTAGTACCAAGTGACTGATGGATCAAAATATCAAGTGTCAAGTGTTTCAGTTTGAAATTGTTTTAGCTAGCCCCACTTTGGGGTCCAACTAATTTCTTAAGGATGGCAAGAGTTGGCTAAGTTTAAAGTGATTTTAAAATTGTTTTAAATGATTCTAATCATTAAAACATTTCAAAATTGGTGCATGTCATTCCTCTTTTGCAATTATATGACTCCTCTAATCTAGGTGGTGATTTGTAAACTATGACATACCACATAATGAAGGGGGTTAGTAAATGTCATTTTTGGGTATAAATGTAGGAGCCTCTCCTAATATAAAAGGTGAACTCTACTTTCCCACCCCTATTCCCTATTTCATATACTTACCATAAGTAGAGAATACTCAAAGACATAGCACTTCAAGGAGCATAGCTCCATAGAATTGAGGGAGATACAAATCATAGTAAAGAAAGGCTCCATCATGAAGACAAAAGGTAGAGCATCAATGCAAAAAGGCAGTGGTTGATTTTTTTAATCTAAGCACACATGAGGAGTAGGGAATCATCTTAAGAGATGGTGAGAAAATTATTTTCCTTCAACATGCAAAGCAAGGACATCCATATTAAAGGGAAGGCCAACCCACGCATTGGAGACAGGGTCCCCATGTTAAAAGTAGAGGCCCACAATAGGGAGTAAAAAATGTAGTTTAAAGAGGAGTTCCTCATCCAAAGTGTAGATGGCATGGGGGAAAGATGGTTTTTTTCTCTTTATGCATTGAAAGGTGACTCATGCCTAAGAAGAATCCATAGGGGAGGAACCCAAGCATTGAAAGAAAGCCCATGCATAGGGAGGTTGCAATTTTTGAAAGGAGGCAGGAGCTTCAGCATCTAGAATGGTCATCCACGTGCATGGTTGGGAGCTTCCATGATAGTGAAAGAGGTGGAGGGAGGTTCTAGTCAACCTTCATAGCCGAGGAAACATCCACACAAGAAAAAGAGTAGCGACAATCCACGATATACAAAACATCCATGGTGCGAATGTGGATGAGGGCATGAAGATAGTTTATTACACATGTATCCTTGAAGGAGTTTTCTAATATTTAAATACGTGGGAACTCAATATCAAAGTGTCTAAAAATGTGTGTCTAAATTAAAGAGGTGAAAGCTCATATAGGCAGGCCCAGTGTGGGGACAGCTAATAGAGGACATAGAGAAAGCTTTGAAGGTGAATACAATATATAGTCAGGAAAGCTAATATGAAGTGCTTTGATGTTATGCTTGAATGATGCTATGACCACTTCGAGAGATCAAAAAAGAAATTTCAAGCATCCACAATGTTACACCGGGATGGAGGATATCGGGAGATTATAGAGTGATTTTCAAGCATTTGTGATGCTTCAAAATGAGAATTTGTCAAGACATAAGGGGTCAATTTCCAAAGATTTAATATACTACGAAAATAGCCTTGTCGTGTGATCGAGAAGGAGAATGAAATGGTATAAGATATCATGACAAGAAGAAATTGCCCAGATTCGTATGGTCATATAAGTTGAAAAGAAATGTAAAGATATTAAAAAAAAATTCAAATGTTTCAAATAGAAGGTGGACATGTGGCATCTGCAAATTGGAAGGAGAAAGTGAAGTGAATATAAATATCAAAATATCAAAATGGTTCAACGCATGAAATTTTAAAGTTCATAAGTTTTGAATATTTTTAAGTTTTTATATAGTTTTAACTATATAAACTTTTAAAATTTTAAAATTTAATTATGTTCATAGTCTAGGAGCCAGTTTCCATTTCAGTCTCAAGGGTATGAATTTCATACAAAATGTGTAGTTTAATATACCGTTGGAATCAATAAAGAATGAACTATCCATTTTTGTAGTTAGATTTTGTGCAGGTGTTCGCTAGAAGTAGCTACATATAGATTTGTATTTTTGGTGTCTTCTTAGTGAAAAGTGCAAAATTATGTTTACAGATGAAATTAAGATTATATATAGTCTAATTTTCACCAATTTTGATTTCATCATTAGTTGTAAGGATTATTTGATTGTTTTAATTGCAGTTGGTTGCAAATGATATTTTTGGCAATAGCACAAGTTGATTTCATGACAAAGGCATAAATGATAGGCCAAGATTGGATTTCAAGGTTTCAACACAGATTTGATTTGTGCCTGATATGTTCTCTATAAGATATTTGGCTAATTTGTTTAAGGAGATATATCAAATATTTTTGCATCATTTATGGTTTTTTGGTTATATGCACATGAAGAAGATTAGTTTCAACAACTTCAAATTGAAGACACTTTCAGTGGGACACATTTCAAATTCAACTTCCAATGCCTTGCAAATATCTTCTCTTCTATATATTCTTCCTCTCTACTCTTTGGAAGGGTTCCAATTTTTTGAGATTTTTCTCATGATTGTGAGACCAGATAGGTTCTAGAGTTAGAGAATTACCTAATTGTTACGATACCATTTTCCTCAGTATTCCTTTGTTATGAACAAAAGTATTGTATTTCTGTTGAGGCATTTTTAGATATACAATAATTTCTTGGTGTCCTTTTCTGAAATTTGGCATATAGATGATGTATTTTTTTCAAGGAAATTAATACAAGAGCTTCATTTCTTTTAGTTTCATTTTGATTCTCATCTCCTGCTTCTATTATCTACAATGTTTTGTGTTTAAGAACTAAGAGCTTGAACTCAATTGCAATCCTTTAAGGTTGTATGTTAGAATAAATTTGTTGTTCAAAAAAAGATCCATGTAAATGCTTGTTTACATTGATAGGATTATAGGTTACACCAAGAGATTATTAGCACAAGTATGAGAATTTTATAAAGATTGATGTCTATTTGGAAGTCAAATAGATAGATCAGATGTCTAAATATATGAGTACAATTTAGATATCCATCTTTATGTGAAGGTTTAGTTGATGCCTAATGGATAAGGGACTAGTTGGCTTGGAGGTTACATGTTCTCTATTGTTGCATACCTAGGTTATGTTGAGATCAAAAATTTTAATTGAATATCAATTTCCTATTTTATATTTTGAAGAACTAGAAGTGTCATTCATGGCTTATTTGTTGTTACTTTCTTTGATTGTAATTAGCTATTGCAATTAGGAAGTTTATTAGCAAATTATACAAGAATATTGACCATTTATTCTATAGGGGATATTCTTGCAAAGAAAATATCAAGTTAATAAGATAAATCCCTTAGGTTTTCCTACCTTGGCTTAGCAGAGCCTAAAGTGAAGTGAGTCTTGATGACTTTGTTAATGTTGGCCCATAACTAAGATTTGGCCTTTCTAAATATAGGATTCAACTCATCCTTTGGCTTGTCCCTATCTTTTTTTCTTAGTATTAGGTTTAAATCCATCTAATATGTTCTTTACAAGAAAGAACTCCAACAAACTCTATCTTGTAAAAAGTGGCCTCAGAGCTTGGTCATAGGTTCAAATCTCCTCAAGTAATGCTGAGGGTGGAATTCTTGGACTAACGGCTAGCCTTCTCCTTCAGGACTTGTGACATGGTTTAACCACCTCCTATGTTCTACAAGTCTAGTGGTTGTATCGAGCATTAACAGGTCAATCTTTTAGTGCAACGATAAATCTATCTTGTAATAGGATCAACAATTATTACCTTCATCTTCTTCTTTTTGTTGGGCTTGGAAATATCCAATTCTTTTTTTTTTTCTCTTGGTCTTAGCATGATCCTCCCCCTTCTTCATTCTTCTTGTCCTTAAGACTCTTTATTTTCCTCTTAATATTTTACATGTTGGATTCTACATTTAGTTCTTCCATTATTGTTTCCTATGTGCCAAATTTCTTTTTATTAGAATCAACATCCTCAATCAAAATTTGCAGTCACTATTGTTGTAGTCTCACCAACATTAACTTCATTATGCATAGACCTTAACCATGCAATTCTTGGTAGTATAGCCTAAGCATGTACAAAATATTTTTCTACTACAAAACATACCTCATCATAATAATTATCAATGACCAACTCAGGTATTCTCATTCTGTATTTTATTTTATTTTTAAACTCCTAAAAATAGTTATCCATTATGGCTTCAAAATGTTGTCCCAAGCTATTAATCAAGTCATTTAACTATTCTATTATAGGTTGGCTCTTATCCAATGGTACTATTTCACTCATTGGAAATGAATTTTGTACATCAAAAAATATACATACTACCAAAGATTTGAAATTACATGATGAATTTCTTTCTTTCTTTATTGTCTCTAGGTTCTATTTTAGTTTTTGTAGTTCCATCTTGCCAAGGTCATAAGTATGATCCTTCTTGACAATTTTATATTCCAAATCTACTGCAATGCATGACATGATGTTTAGTAAGCTTGATTGGTGGAACTTGTGTAAAGTCACATGAACACCAAATTCAAATACAAAATTTTCTAGCCCATCAATTGACATTCCTCTACCATTCCACTTTTCTATGGTCAAATTTTCAATATCAGTCTTTGTTGTGCTCCTTATGCTTTTGGGTCAATCAAAGGTGGGGTAACCAATTACACGATGTATAATGGCCTTGTTGATTTTAATCAGTCCACCTTCTAAACATATCTTTGTGTCATAGATGTGACTAAGTATGACCTTCATCCATTGTACCTTAATAACCTTAGGGAACCCTAGGGTACGAGTGGGTAAACATACAAAGTTGTGTCACCTTTTAGGTTGACCTATTAGAATAAATGAATTTGAGTATTTCTATCTAAAAAGAAATTTTGTTCAAACATATGATCTAGATAAATTCATTCTAGCTAAGTTATATGTGGTCTCACACATTTTCAATTAGAAATAGTCTATTAAATGCATGGTTTATACTAGTTTGTATCCAATTTCTTAAAAAATACAATTATTTTAGAAAACTAATATTTCAATAACTCTTTCTTTTCTTTTTTATGACATCTTTTTAATATCATTTAAATACCATTTTATAGAGCTCAAAG
The DNA here is from genome assembly GCA_028749045.1 of Cupressus sempervirens. Lineage (NCBI taxonomy): Eukaryota > Viridiplantae > Streptophyta > Pinopsida > Cupressales > Cupressaceae > Cupressus > Cupressus sempervirens. Next base: position 299,967,705 of record CM053783.1, read on the forward strand.
TTAACAATATTCTCATATAGATTTTATAGTTTTTAATGAGATATAGTATATTGAAATAAAAAATTATACAAGGACATATTTTAACACTCAAAAATATATCAATTTTGAGAAAGAGAAAAATATTAAATCATATAAAAAAATTTAAAAATCATATGGTGTTGTGGAGGAGAGATTCCTTTTCTAAAATGTGTAATTTTTCTTCTAGTTAATATAGAATTATTTTGAAAAATGTGGTGGTAGATGAAAACTATGGATTTTAGGTGAGTTGAAATTTGAATCATTATAAAAGAGAAAATATAGGTCTAAAGCCTATTATTATTTTGTATTGTTCTAGCTATATATGTTATCTATAACATAGTTTGAGATCAAAGGGAAATAATTTAATTTCCATATAGTTTTGTGGTTAGAACTAGATCCCTAATTTTTATTGTATTTGAACACCTAAAAATTATCTATAAAAATTAGGAAAATAAAATCCATTCTTATTCCAAATAACCATTAAAAATAATAATCCTAAACTTCATCCATTTCTACACATTTCATTAGTTTACTTCATTTTCAAATTTTAAATTATAGTACCAATTTTATTTCATTGAATGTGAACAATTATACCTTTATTAACATTTTCCTTTACAAAAGGGTCACACAAGTTTATTCTTTTACTAAGTTAAGCCCTTTCTTGACAACTATTTTGTTCTTATCTTTCAAGAATCCAAATCTGTATAGCTTATCATAAGTTGTCCTTATTTGAAAATCTTCAATCTCTCATAAATAGCAAGATCTTACATCCTGAATAGCTAAAACTCTAGGTGGAATTGATGATAGGGTGCCAATATCATCTTTAATTTTTTCTAGAATTATACTAGCCCTAAAATTTTGAGGAGGACACTACTCATTCATCACAATCTTGGCATTGCTAACCTTCAACATTTCTCTTGATGATTCCATTTTAACTAGGTTCAAAAAAAAGATGAACTTAAATTCTATGATATCTTCTAAAAATGGTTTACTCAACACACCAAAAGTAACACTTACTAATGTAAACAAGTATTTCAATCCTGCGTTATGATTTTCTTTCTTCTTCACTAAAATTTCCTTAATCATCTACAAATCACTTGAGAGCTCTAAAATCACTTAGTGAATAAAATGTGTACTCAAATTTCATAAATAACATCAAATTTTCACTCTAGGTCTTCAATAAATATTCTCATAGTTGGTGTATGATAGCTAACTTAGTCTCCATACTCTCTTAGTTGGCATAACTTTACTTGGCCAACACTAATTCATTCATTCAATACATCAATTTCCTTGATCACTCAATCTATACTCCAATTATTAGTCAATATAGACTATACCATTGATGCTCAGTATTCTATTTAGAAAATAATTTTCTCTTTCTTTCCCTTTTATGGATCTATACTTAATTTTCAAAATATAACAGGAGTAACTAAGAGGGAAGGGGTCAATTAGTTACCAAAAAAAAAATCCCAAATCACTTAGATGCAACACAACTTAAAACATAAACTTTGATAAATTGTATTATGTTGTAACTTGAGGAAAAAAAAGGGCACTTGGTTAACACTAAAAGATGTTGTAACTCATTAAATACTAAAAATCAAATGTTACTTGGTAATAACTAATCTCTAAGATGTTAGCTATGATTAACCTTAATTAAACTGAGTTGCATACACATGAAAGTAAATAGCACCAACACAAGTGACACTAAGATTTAACATGGAAACCCAATTTGGGAAAAATCACCAATTGCAACTAGTTCCTAATTTTCACTTTTTTGAACTGACCCTTGTTAGGAGCCAACCTTGTTAAAGGTTACAAAATACACTATTAGATGTGACCCTATTAGATCATTTAATCACCCTATTAGGAGTGGCCTTGTTAGATGTTTAGACACTTACAACCTAGAAATGGCACCTTATTAGAGGATTTACAAATAGTTGTTAACCCAACTCTGTTAGGAGATTTAGATAACTAATATAGTGGTTAGAGAGTAACAACGAAATGACCTAATTTCTTATGCAACTAAATTATTGATTACAAATGCCAATTCTTGCTAGCTTCAATACTTGATCCTTCTTGATTAGTTGTATCTTTGTAGCTCCACAAGGATATTTTTCTTATTCTTCAAATTTTCTTCCTCTAAGAATTATTCTTCTTCACACTCATTCTCATTCATATCCACAACTTGACCTTGCATTTTTATCTTATACAATGTCAAGTTGGGTTGAATACAACTTACAATAAATAATATTTATCTTCTCAGTCAGCTAAAACCATTAATTTTTTAAATTTTAATCAATAAGATAAACAGGTAAATCCTTTGTTAGTTGACCATGCTCGGTAGACACTAACCATAATAGATTTTCCTTCATTAACCAAGTGAGCTTAGTTAACACTAATTTTCATGCCAACTCTCTTTGTCTCTTGAGTGAACTTAGTAGACACTATATTTTGTGAATTTTATTTGGTAACTGAGTGAGCTCGGTGAACACTCATTACCTTCCAAATTTCCTTTATCTCCCAAGTGAACTTGGTAGACACTTTCTTTTGAACTTAGAAAACACTAGAATTCCTAACATCCACAAAAATTCATCTTCATCACACTAATGAGCTTGAGATATACTAACTAGTGAATGTATTAAATTTTGTGTACCATCAAAGACAATAAATAATTGACTAATTTTTTTCAACAATCTCCCTCTTTAGCATTGATGGCAACACAACATTTCATAATAGAATGAATTTATATAGAAAAATAAAATAATAAAAATGTTCTTAGTTTCATTCTTATTCTCATCCATGAGAACCCCCTCTACTAGTGTGAACTCCCTCTAACTTTATTATCCCTTTTATCTATTAGAAAACTTTGAATATTATGTCTACAACGTCTTCTTCTAATAGAAAACTCACCCTCTTTGATATCAACTCTTAAAATTTATGACCAAGTTCTTCTTCTTTAAGCAACTGTAGCATATCAGACTCTTCTCAATAGAATTATGACATCAAACTCTCCCTCTTTGACATCTTACGCCAAAGACCATAAATAATCTAGTGTTCAATGTAACTTAAGTACTAATTCATATGCAATATGCCCTTTTATACATACATCAACTTGATTGATCTTAAACATGCTCTAGTTGATGCATCACTAGACTTTATTTAGTGAATTTTATATAGGGGAATGACCCTAGCTTAGTCTTAGATATAAAAATGGATCCTTAGGTAATGGCTTGGTGAATATGTCTACACTCTATTCTTTAGTATTCACATATTCCAACCTTACTTCCTTGTCTTGTGCCAATTCTCTTAGGAAATGATATTTTATTGCAATGTGTTTGGTCTTGGTATGCATTACTAGCTTCTTTGATATGTTGATTTCACTAGTGTTATCACATGATATAACCATTGGATCCTTGATATCTATCTTCATACCTACCAATAGTTACTTTAACCAAACAATATTGGAACAATTGACTACTGCTGCAACATATTCTAGCTTTGATGTTGACTGAGAGATGTCATTCTACTTTTTTCTTTTCCAAGACACTAGTCTTCTACCAAGAAATAATGCCCCACCACTGGTGCTATTTTTTTTCATCAATGCTTCCTACCTAATCAAAATTAGTGAAGGTTTTTAACTCTAAGTTGTCTCCTTTCTTGAATTATAATCCATATTCTTTAGTACCTTCTATATACCTCATTATTCTCTTGATTTCCATTATATAATTTTCTTTAGGATTAGATGAGAATCTTGTGACCATACCAACTACAAGAGAAATACTAGGCCTAGTATGCACAACATACTATAGTTTACCAATCATTGATATATATTTTATCTAATATACCTCATTGGAATTATCATCTTTGGAAGTCTTATGTCCATTAGACATAGGTGTTCCATCTAGATTTGAATCCTCCATTTCAAATTTCTTTAGAATCTCCTTGATATATTTAGACTAGGTAATGTAGATACCATATTTCTTCTATTCAATCTATAATCCAACAAAGAATTGTATCTCACCAAACATGGACATCTAAAATTCTTTACTTATCTTTTTTTAAAAGGCTTTGCATAAGTCATCATTTCTAGTAAACAATTTTCCATCAACAAAGATTTCTGTCAATCCAATCTTGTTGTTTAGTCCTTCTTTGATATACAAACTATTGTTATCATTTGTTCTTTGAAAAAAAATCCTTACCAAGTAGTTGTGAAGTCTTTCATATCAAGCTCTAGGAGCTTGCTTGAGTCCATACAATGCTTTGTGTAGTTTAGAAACCATATCCCTTTTTCTAGGATCTACAAAACCTTCTAGGTGTTCAATGTAAACTTCCTCTTCAAGAATTCCTTTCAGTAATGTAGATCTTGCATCCATTTGATAAACTTTAAAAACTTTATGTGCTGCATATGCTAGTAAAGTTCTAATACCTTCTTGTTGGAAGCATGAATTCTAATGATATTCCTATGGTGGAGTTGTGTAATGATGATATGTTATATTCATGATTGTGTTTGTGATTGATGTCACCATAGAAATTTTTAGTGGTATCTGATAGAAGAAAAAAGGTAAGGATCAAGTTGGTATAGATAGTTTGTTGAGTGTCTTCACTATAGAGGTTAATGTTGGAATTTATAAGTGGGAAGTTTTACTTCTAAGAGGGGGGTGAATCAGAAGTGAGAATTTTTTAACCTTTCAAACTTTTAACTAATATCAATCCATGCATCTAATAAAACTAATAAAAATTACAATAAAGACATGCATGAAATTAGGTAAGACAAGATTTTGGTCACCCAAAAACCCCTCCAAAATAAGAAGGTAAAACTGGGGTGGGGATGACATCCAAAAATTATCATTTCAGCAATATGTAACTAAATAAGGTTACAAAGTTTGACCACTTCCAATGGTTTTCCCTATGAAAGGCCTACCCTATTAAAGGCTTTACAACTTGTTAAAAGTGACCTGGTTAGAGGATTTACAAACACTCACTTGAATGTTACCCTATTAAAGGATTTATAACCTTGTTAAAGGTTTACAACATGGCTACTAAACCAACCTATCTCCATAGCATTTTCATTCCCAATAAAATGGCTAGAAAGTATTAGAATGTGTTGACTTGATACCTTACAATCTTCAATTGTTGATTCTAGATCCTTGTTCTGCTCAATCTAATCTGATCCTTCCTGATTTGACAACTCTCTATTCATAGTTTTGATGTTGTTATTTTGATCAACTTGATTCTACAATCTTGCTCTTCCTTTTCTTAGTTTTTACACCCATTCTAACTTTGCTAGAATTCTCCCATACAACTCTCACACACATGAATTATGGGGTTTTGACCTCCTTATAAAGGCTTCAAAAACTTAGGGTTAGGTATGAATCCATGACTAATATTCATCCATCTTTCCCACTCAAATCCTTACACTTTTCCTATTGGTTACATGCTTTCTCCATTTTTCTAAATGGCTACATGCTAATTACATAGGGAATGTAATAGATTCAATCTTTTCTTTTAGATACTTTGATATTCATCTTGAGTTAGCTCAAAGATGGTTTACATCTAAGTTTGTAAAGGCACTAATTCATATGCTGATTTTGTGTTTTTCAGCACTTACTAATTGCTGATGCTTGACACATATATGAATTCCATCTTCCTCTACTACTATAATAATTTTCTCTTACTCAACATCTACACTTTAGTAAACACCTATAGTGACTTGGCATCACTTATCACTCGTTACTTGATACTTGCTCAACACTTGAAGTTCACTTGGTACCTGTTGAATTTCTTACTCAGCACATACTATGGCTCAACATCATCCTTAGAATTTTCTTAAGCATGTTGACACTCAATTGTCAAAAGCAATCTAAGACCAATAGTTAATGGGAGATACTACTAAGTGTCTAGTATATTCATATAACCTCAAGTGCATAAGACATGTGGTCTAAGTTTTGGTCAAGATGGTTTAGAGATAGAGTTTACAGAAGTATGTTCTAGTAAACTTCTATCTCCTAGTAGATTTATTATTCTAAGAAGCCAAAGTTAAATATGTGAAGAATATATTTTGAAGATGATGTGGCCAAGATCACTTGTCATAATGTCACATATGCAGAGACTTATTTGGGTTACTAGATGAAGGATTAATGTTATCACTAAGTGTAACATATTCTTTATGTTGTCAGGTAAATAATTTATTAAGAAGGTGTAACAACTGATTCAAGGGACTCATTTTATGGATTTGGTATAAAGGAAGGACATTTTCCTTTATTATGGTATGAAAATAATGTGTGTGGAAGATAAAAAAATGAAAAGACAAGCAAGTAAATCAAAGCAATCAAATTGATATGCAAAGATAAGTAGTGCTAAGTGAAGTTGGAGAAGACTTCATTATCAAGGTTTTATTGTGAGATCCAAGGTTTTGTAATTGGATCCAAGGTTCATGACCTATTCTAAAAGGTCTAATAGTGATTGGTTTGAGTGATAGAATAGAGGAAAAAATATCTTACTAGTAAATTATTTTTTTGAGTAGTGAGCTCTTCTTGTAATTGAAATCTAGATGTTTGGGCAATGAGCTTTTCTTGCATGCTTTATACTACAACTCCCAACTGGGATTCAAAGTCTCCTAATAGGGTCTATTTTCTAACAAGAAATATTTATATTAGTACATCATCTTGTGGGCATCATTCCCACTGGGGTTTTCCCTTTGATCAAGGGTTTTCCTAGTTAACATATTTACCATAATTGTATATGTAGATCATATTATGTTTTTTTTTTTAAATTTTGGTTATATTGTTAAGATTAATTAAGGTTGATAAATGTTTTAGTTGGAATAGAGAAAAACTTGTACTAAGGAATATAGAGAAACTTTTCATGTGCAATATGAGAGATAGAGAAGAACTATTGTCTGTACTTCAAGAAGTAGATTAAAACTAAGTAAAATCAATTTATTTTTCTTATAAAATTTGGAAAGCATTGGAAAATAGATTTGAAGGTAATGAACATTTTAAGAATATGAGAGTACAAAATTGGATTTGTGCATTTCAAGATTCTAAAATGATGGAAGTGTTATATTGTGGTGATTTATTAGGAAAGTATTGTACATACTTCATAAATTCTTTGGGACAAAAATTTTTGGGCCCTATTTTATTGAGATTTTGGGCCGACATGTAATTATTAATTATAACCCTAAAGCAGTAAAAATACTCATATAAAAAGAGCTTAGGGTTAGAGATTGTTTCATAGTTGTGATGTGAAAATGGTTGTTGTAGTGGTATTGAGTTGTAAGAGATTACAAATTGTAATTAGGCTATAATTACTAGATCATATTAATATCGAACTTGTTGTTTGGTGGATGTAGCCCAAGGATTGGGTAAACCATGTTAAATCTTGGTGTCTTGTGTTCTTTTCAAGTGTGATGTATTATTTTTTGATATTGGTTATATTTGCATATAATTTTTTTTTTTTTTTCGGTGGTAAAATACTAATAGGAAGATCAATCTATAAGATCATATGTAGGAAGAAAATTAGAAATTTGTACAGGTATCATATCTCAAGGAGGAACTAAGAAGGAAGATGAAATAGTCTAGAAGATAATAAAGATCTTAACATCACCATTTAACCAAGTAGTAATTCAGATGATACAGTTGGTAATTCTTGTTACCAAGGATTTCACCAAGAAAGCATTACTTGGGAGACTTGAAGCAGTTGAGAATGAGCTCAGACAGTCTAGATAACTGACTAGAATAGAGACTTCTCTTAATGCTCTAAACATCCAACCTAATTTGGGAAGGAGTATGAGTGATAGAGGGATTTTCAAGCATTAGTAGATATAATGAGGATAGAAAGATAGAAGATGGAGTAGTCCTTCTATTAAGAAGAGAAAAATATGGTGAGAAAATATTTAAATGTTGGACTTGTAATGAGTTTGGTCATTATACATCTAAGTGTCCTAAAAGAGAGAAAAAGTATAGAGGAAACTTTAAGCCTATAAAAGATGGAGAGTGTTTATATGTAAATGAAGAAAATGATTCTGATGAACAAGCAATAAATTTTGGTAATGATGAACTAGGATTTGTGGCTATTAAAGAAGAAATCTTAGAAAAAATGGCTTTAATATAATAGGTTGAAAAAAAATCTGATTAAATAATTGATAGTGGTTGTTCACATCATATGATTGGCAATATTAACAATTTTTTTGGTTTCAAAAGGTATGGTGGAGTTATTGTCAGAGTTGGAAACAATGCAGATTGTCATGTTAAAGGTATTGGATCTATAACTCTTCATAGTAAGACTAAAATTGAGGATGTATTTTTGTTGATGGTTTGAAACATGATCTATTGAGCATTGGACAACTAGTGGATAAAGATTATTAGTTTTAATTCACAAAGAAGACATGTATGATAAAAGACAAAGATGGAAAAGTATTTAGAATGGGAATCAAATCAAAGGTAATGTATTTTAGATGAATCCCACTTAAGTGATATTTTTGGTTGCAAAGGTTAGTGATAGTTGGCTATGGTACAAGATAATTTTTCATATCAACTTTGATAGCATTGTGAGAATTAGTAGTATATTTTCAGTCATAGATTCTCCAAAGATTGTAAAACCTACCAATATAATTTGCAAGGAGTGTGTGTTGGCAAGCATAGATTGTACACATAGATCTTATTGGTCCTACAAAGAAAAAAGGATTCTATGGTGAAAGGTACTTTATGATTCTTTTTTATGACTTTTCTAGAATGATATAGGTTGCATTTATTAAAGAAAAATATGAGGAAGTTGATAAGTTCAAGATATCTAAGAATAGAGTAAATAATGAATCAAGTTGAAGATTAAATGTTTAAGATCAAATAGAGGAGAAGAGTTTACTTCAAATGAGTTTAACATCTTCTGTGAAGCTAATTGAATTAAAAGACAATTTTTAGCTCCTAGAAACCCTAAATAAAATGGCATTGCAAAAAGAAGAAATAGGTCAGTAACAGAAGTAGCAAGTGCTATATTAGCTAAGAATGATGTATTTAAGATGTTTTCAAGAGAAGTAGTGAATACAATAGTCTACACTACAAAAATAGTATAGGCCAAGAAAGACACAAACAAGACTCCTTATGAAATATGGTTTAGTCACTTGTCTAGATAATTAAGTATTTTAGAATTTTTGGTAGTAAATGTTATATCAAAAGAGATGATGATGCTGGTAAATTTGATGCTAGAAGTAATGAAGGAATATTTCTTGTTTATTCATTGAAAAGAAGAGATTATAGATGTTATAATCAGAGAACTAAGACTATTGTTGAAAGTGCAAGTGTAAGAGTTGATGAGAAATTCAGGATACAAAAAACAATAGTTGAGTACAATTCTAATGATGAGAATATGGATGTTACTAGAATAAAGAATGGTCAAGTATTCTTTGAGAATAACAATGATTTTATAAATGAAAATGAAATGAGACAAGAACAATGTTCAAAACCTAGTACAAAACTATGAGTTGAGATGTCAACCCCTACTTTTGGTAAGAATATGATAAAGAATCATCCACAAGAATAGATCATTGGAAGAAAAGATAGAGGTGTGATGAAAACAAGTAGAATCAATGAATAGTTATTTTTGATATCTCAAGTGGAACCTATTTACCTATCATTTTGCACAATGCTTAACATCAAGAATCCTTTCAAACTCCTCTCTTGAAAAATTAATCTCGGGGATCAACTCCAATGTTTTGGGTGACCTTGCAACCTACTAGAATCCACTTAGTTGATAAATGTGAGTGTTCATGAGGAGGTCTTTTCTGGTAAATATAACTTCAGATAAGATGTAGAATGTGTTCAATGCTTAAAAATAATAAACACACAAAAATAACTATGCTTTTGTATTTTTTGTTTTCAATGAATGCAATCTAACAATGCGACTAATATGAATTCATAATTTTAACAAGGGGTTAGTAAGGAAAATAATGAATATAAGGTAACAAGAAGATAAAGCAAATAACATAAATGTAAAATCCTAATAGATGTAAGCTACGGAAATAATGTGTCTATGAGTAAAGCCTTTGAAAAGATTAGTGGGTAACCAATGAAAATAGGAACAGGGCTTCCTTAATTCAATTAATGCAATCATCAATGGGAATTTAGTAACTATAATATGTTTCACTTTTCATAAAATTACAAGGCCATACAAATTGCAATCATGTAAGATGGAAAGATATGTAGGAACAATTTGATGATCTCTTCTTGAACTAGATATGTCAGTAGAACTCATAAAAATGTAGCAAAAAAATAGAACTAAAAGATCACCAAAGTTAAACTATTGTCAAAATACATTTTCGGTACATGGAAAGCTCTAATATTTTCACTTGTAGTTAATTGTCAGCGCATCTCTAGAGAAGTGCACCTCAGAAGAAGAGCACAAAGCACAACAACACACCTTTGAATTCTTCAAAATATTTCAAAACACTTTTTAAAAAGTGCACTAGCGCACCTCACACACTTGCACACTTGGTGCACTTGTGCACTTCAAAGGCCAAAAACTGCAAAATTTCACTGAGTATCAAAAGTGAACTTCTAGCTTTTGGGTTTTCTTCCCCTTTATACCAAACCTATGTCTAGGTAGTTTCCCTTGAATTTCTCAATTATTTTAGTGACTTGCACAACATTAAATAAATCTAAATCATTGTACTTATCTTTTACTTTCTATGTTAGTTATCTACTCCTATACAGGTTTTTGCAAAATCCTCGAGTTTTGTATCAAGCTTTAACAAAGCTTCCTCTATTCTAAATGTATGTTAGATATCATCATCCTTAGAAACCTCATCAAATTTTTTCTAAAATCTTTAAACTATTACCTCTACAGATATTAATTTCTCTCATGCATCATCTTCAAAAATTTCTAGACATGCATCAGTATAGTGTTTCTCGACTTCCAAAATTTTCCCTTGGATCTTGTCCCTGAGCCTACGGATCTCTATGTGTAATGACTCCATTAGTTTACTACCATCTACTATCTTCTCAATCTAATAATCTATCTTATATAGCTCCTTAGCTATATATACATCCATTAAAATTTGATACCTCTAGCCTTTGATTGTTTGTAATGCCTGTAGATCTTTTCCCCAGGTATGCACCTCATCCATTAAGCCAAAATCTTGGTTCAAAATTGCTAGCATCTTATCTAAATTCTTCTGCATAACATGTAATAACTTAAAATTCCCTTGGATAAGTAGTATTCATTTCTCCTCAAAACCTTCCTACCATTGTTGATAGGCTTTCAAAAATGAAAGCAACTAAATTGCTCCCCCATCCCTTCTTTCAATTGTAGTTTTCAAAGTCTCCTGAGGGTTAGTGGGATCCATAGGGCTAAATACTTTGCTAAAATATTCTTTTAGTATTTCATTTTGTCAATAAAGTGTTATCATCTCTACCCAATCTTGTTCCAAGATCCTAAAAAATTCCTTCATCCCTATTGTAACCATAGCCTTTGTAGTTTCCATGGTTGGCTTCCCAAGCATGACCTCCTGGATTTGATAATCTCATGGAGTCAATTCTTCAACATTTGATTGTAGAGGAGGAAGAACTATATGGGCAAAAAGGTCCTAATTGTGATCACTCATAATGAACGCTAATGGTTGTGCATCTGTAGGAGGTGATTTAGGTTTCCTTAGTACTTTAATTAGCTCCATTCTAGCCTCATCTTCACTAGTGAACTATTGTTTCTTGTTTCTAATTACTTGCTTTCTGAGCCACCTTGGAATATGTTGCACTAGGGAATTTTCTTTAGACGATGAAGGAGTTTTTTGAGCTATAATCTTCCCTTTATCATTCCTTTCTAGAGTCTTCTCCCTTTGTGAAGGCCCTTAGCCAACAATCTCTATTTTCGTGGAGCCCACAACTCTCACCTCTATTTCTTGGGAAGTTTTCTGAGGTTGTTCACTTATTTGTCCCTCTTTTGATAGTTCATCATTGGATGCCTATTGTGGCTCTTCTTTAGGTTCTTTTTGGTAATTGATCCCTTGTCAACACAAAATGTGACCTAGAATTGGGATGCAAGAACCATTTCAAGTCCTTATAATTTAAGGGGCATCTAAGTCCAATCCTCCTGTTAAGTTTGATTAGTGGATGTATCTCTAATCTTGTCCCCAACCAACTCAATAGACATGGGCATAAAGTCAAAATATAACATCTCAAAGACATCAATATGCTCTGCATAGTATTCATCAAGCCATTACTACATCTCATCCTCTGATGTGGTGGTCTACATGAGCTCATCCAAGATAGATGGTGGTGTAACTGTAGAGCTTCTTCTTCATTCTTGCTTTGTGGCTCTAGCTAGCTAATTCCTTTGACTCAAGGGAATATTATCTTCTTCATCCTCATCTCTCTCCTCTTTATCCCCTTCCAAAATGGGTTTGGAAATGGATGGAAAAGGGATCACTTTCTCAATCACCCTTTGTCTCTTCTTTACCGAAATCTTAATTTTGCTTCCTTTTGGTGTTGAGGGGGAGGCTTATTTTTCTTGTCGAGGTTAGGAAACCTCTTGTAACTTGATTTTTTATTATGTTTATGTTTTTCCAATTGGTGGCACTTAAGGATCAGCTTGGGCTTGTGTGGATTTTGTATTTTCTAGCCCTTGTATATTCTCCTCTTCTTGTTGTGGAGGTGCTAGAATTTCTCCTTCTTTAGTTTTAGCTTGTTGAGGAGAATTCCTCTTCCTTTATCCCGTACTTCTTCCCTTTTGATATCAATAATAACCAATTGGTCTATCGAGTTGGTGGATCATTTTTGGCCTTACAAGTGATTAAGCTATAAATGTAGGGATGGTGACATTTTTCCCTCTACCTTTGGCTAGATGGGCTTGTGCATGGAAGATTACTATTTTAGGAATTGGATCAAGTTTGAATGGTTTCTTGATCCAAACCTAAATCATTTTAATGATGTGCCTCACCCTATGGTTAATATCTGAGTTTTCTTCTTAGTCAACCTTAGCATTCATAGTAGGCCATTCACCAATCTTGTCCCTATTGAATAAAGGATCAAGCACCTCCTTTGAGTCTTGTTGTAGTATTTTAAATGGAATATTTATCTTCAATGCCTTCTCTAACAAATAAAAAGTCATTCTACAATAATCCCTTATGTAGATATCATAGTCATTTGTCACATTCATCTAATGATCTTCAATGGCTTCTTCATGTTGAAATGTTTTACCAGCCAAATATTTTACTCTCCCAATATTGTCAAAACATGGCCAAGGAGAATTGTATTCTTCCAAGGGATACTAATTCCATTCACATTTAAAATAATATATATCTTGGTATCGATTCACCTAAAAAGGTCCTATAGTCATAGGCCACCTCCAATATGTTTTATGCTACTTTCTAACTCTGTCATATGCAGACAAGAGTTGTCAAGAAATATCTAGGAGAATAAGTCCATCACTAGGAGACCTTGGGAGCTTCTTAGGGTTAATAGTTGTACCTCCCACCCTTAAATATGTGAATATATAGAACTAGATATAATAAGCCCTGACTAGTAATATCTATGCAATTGCATCATCTAATATTCTCTTTGCATAATCTACTTCTAAGAATCATATTATGGAAAATATGAAGGCATCATTTACAATTCTATACTCTTTGCTTTTCTCTGAAATCCTCTTCTTCACCTCCTAAGCATACACGATATATGGCCATGGGTTAGAATCCTACATGTTACCCCCCTATATAGAGCCCTAAATAATCGGTTGCTCTTGTAGCTAACAAGTATACCAAGTATGATGTCATGTTGAACTTCCTATTGGTCTTTGCTGCCACCAATTGTTCACACAAATTCTCACTAAGAGTGGAAGCCCAATCTAGTGGAATATATGCTTTCTTTATTGTCTCAATAAAGTGAACCATGAATATGTTCAAGTGTCTAGCTATAGGAAAACCCATAACTCTACTAAAGAGTATGATTGAGTATCCAATATCCTCCTTCATATATCCTCTTGTCATGTCCAATTTTTTAGTTTTCTTTCCTAGAGGAGTCTTCTCTATGAGGTACAATGATTTAATAATTTAGAAGCATCTTCTATGTGTTCCCTATATCATCTTTTTTCTTTCTCATAGGTTAGCCTGATGAATTGATCCACCCTCGAGAGATGAAATACTTTCTAAATGTTCTTCGATTAGAGATTAAGAACGATCTCACCCATCATTCTTCTGACAACCCTCTCTTCAGGAAAAAAATGTTCTGTGAGTGTCATGAATAGCTCTAAAGACTCCATGGACACTAGGTGTGATGCTATATTAACAAGCCCTAATTGGATAACTACAAAGATAGTTTGGGACCTTTTAGTGGGTTTGTTGCATATCTTCTAAATTCTTCCAAATCTATGTGTCCCAAATTAGTACCTTTGATTTTATAGTTGTCATCTTGAAAGCATGATTTTGTTGGAATGCCCTTGAACTTGAATACTACTATTTTTGGTGCCATTTTCTTAACAAGAGAAGATGAAGAAGATGCCATTGTATCTACATAAAAGGACATTCATTAGTTTGGGTTTTGTGAAAAATGTGATTAAATCAAACTCTAACAATGGTATGAACAAGATCCAAAAACCTATTTGTTAGAAAACATTATAAAACCTTATTTTTAACCTAAAATATACCAATATGGCACACCTAGTACACCTAATAGGTGCATCTGGTGCACTATTTGGTATGTTTGTGGTCTTCACAACACATGCCCCATTCCTCACTAGGAATGGGGACCCCCTATTTTTTTCTGACTCTCAAACTCACAAGTCGAGAGTTAGGAGAGAATTGTTAGAGTTAGAATATTAGAATTGTCAATTTTTTTTAAAATAATAATAATAAAATAAATAAAAAGAATATATATATATATATATATATATATATATATATATATATATATATATATATATATATATATATATATATATATATATATATATATATATATTTAAAAAAAGGGAAAAAATAAATAAAATGCCCAAATTGGGCATTTTTTTTTCTTTTTGCTTATTTAAATATAGAGTTTTTTTCTTTTTATCTTTTAATTAATAAATAATTTTTTCTCATGACATGTAGTGATCAAATAGTGTCCACATCTAGAGTAGCACCCAAACTTGTAGTCTTCAAATTCCAAGGTGTATAATCAAAGTTGAGGTTCCATGATGATTATACAAAAATTAGAGATACTGATCTTGGACACATGGATCTAGGAGAATTCCTAAGAATCTACAACAAGACAAAAAAGAGATTAGCTTTGGTATTTGCATTGATCTATTCTAGGTTGGTGAACACAGTGTCACATCCTCTATCAGTACAATTAGTTGAACTAATCATAGCCTTGTCATAACATTTTGTTCCTGAAGTGAGAATTGTTGAAAGTGTCACTAGAGAGGTGGTGTTGGATCTATGACTTGATAACATTAAGAGGGTCTTCCATCTTCCAAGAGAAGACTAGTTCATTAGACTGTCATATGAAGTAGCTAAGAGATGGTGTAGGGAGCACCAATAGGAGGCCATAGACATCATACAATCTTCTTATCTCATTGAGAAGCCTTTGAGGGGAAGGATAATGGGCAAAGTGGATATGACTTAGGGATACATAAAGGAATACATTGGGTACTTCATCATTCTTTTGAGCATAGTCATGGATTTACCCACAACTGAAAACCTCAACATTTTCATGGTCAACTTCATTGAGACCATTAGACAGGCAAAGATACCACTACACTAGGCCACCACACTAAGTAAAAACTTGTGTGAGTAGTTGAGGATAGTAAAAGACAAGAAGAGGTTTTACATGACTTCTTACATGATATACCTACTTTTATCAAGGGGTTTTACATGACTTCTTACATGGTATACCTGCTTGCAGCAAGGGCAACAAACTATCCCAGTTTGTATAGGAGAGGTAGTATGCAGGACCCTAATGCCTGGCCATACATAGTCTATCCCCAACTAGTGAAGAAGAAGCTCTCAAGGAAGAGCAAGGAATATAAAATCATGAATGACGTGTTCATTTTTGTAATCATTTTATTCATTGAGGGAGACTATGAGGAGAGCTTATCTGATGAATCCAAAGTACAAGTCATAGCTCTCAGAGCCTACTTCATCTGGTTCAAAACATTCACCTATCTACGGGTAGCTAGTGCATCCATCAATCCTAAAAAGCACCCGAGATACTTGCAATGTCCCCTTTGTGGTTTTGGATGATATTTAAAGTCTCTAATCAGATTTTTAAAATCAAAACAACCATTATTTCAAAGATCTGCCAATTTCTCAAATAAACCAAAATTGGGTATGCCCGAAATAGTGCCAAAAGCTTCACAGCTTCACAAATTATTAATAAATATGAAAAATAGAAATTTCACCAGAATAAAAGCCTAAAAAATGATATCTCTAGATCTTTATAGATGTTACCAAACAGCTCCCAAACGGAGGACAAAAACAATGCTCATCGGGCTCCCGAAAATAATACCAAATAGCCCAAAAACACCACAAAAACACTAATAATCTATCGCAGAAGTTTAACCATGACAAAATACATATAGTCAGATCTATTTTAACATCTAAATATATCAAATACAATAGAAACCAAAACTGATATGAAATACTCAACTAGAAACACCAAACTCTTAAAAAAAACACACTCGAAAACTCACAAATCTGCACTGTTCAGCACAAGGGCAAACTCTGCATGAGCTTGCACATGGACTATCTTTAAAATACCATACTTAGCCTTCCTAGAAACCTACAAAATCCTTTCCTTGGGTCTCCTTCAACACAGGTTTGGGGGCCTCTGAAGAACAACAAAGTAATGAGCAAAAATCCAATTCTGCAATGAGCCCAAAATGCCTCCAAATCCCTTAAAAGAGGGCATAACCCTAACTCACATCCAAGAGGGGTTAATAAAATATATTTTAATAATAATTTTCATTTATTAGTTCATTGGTATCCAAAGATTAGCCCCTTTTTCTGAAACTTCACCATTTTGGACCTGCCTGCCTTAGCAAAGATTATTATTTTTAATTGTTTGAAAAGGGGACATGACAAGTCCTCCCCTCCCAAATATTGCTTGTCCTCAAGAAATGAAGGTTTGAATGCTCAAGAATATGTGCTCCTTCCCAAGTTGCATCCTCTAGTAGTAATCCTTTCCATTTGACCAAATGCTCTATGATGCTCCTATTTTTCAAACTTTTCTCTCTTATATCCAAAATATCTTCTGGTATCAAAACTAATTTCCCTTCATCATCAAGAGGTGGTAATTCTATAGATACTATGGTTTTCTGGCCTAGAACCTTCTTCAAGCAAGATACATGGAAAAAATTATGTAGTTTTCTATTTGGTGGGAGCTCCAATTCATAGGCTACCTCTCCTACCTTCTTGGTGATCTTATAAGGCCCATAGAAACTTGGCTTGAGTTTCTCTGCCCCACTCCTCTTCAAGATACTTTGCTTATATGGCTGCAACCTAAAAAATACCAAATCTCCCACCTCAAAATATCTTTTAGTCCTTTTCCTATCAGCATACAACTTCTATTGGTTCTGTGCATGTTGTAGATTATCCTTGAGGTACCTTATTATGTCTTGGCTTTGCTTGACGAAATCACTCGCTGCAGGTGCTCTACTATCTGAAAGTACTAGATCAACAAAGGAAATGGCATCATAACCATAAAGAGCATGAAAAAGAGGCATACCAATAGACATGTGATGAGATGTATTGTAACAATGCTCCCCTAGGTGCAACCATTTCACCCAAGCATGTTGTTGATTTGAAACATAGTTCCTCAAATATCCCTCTATCCATTTATTAACTATCTTTGTTTGTCCATCTGTTTGAGGGTGATAGCTAGTACTGGGAGTGAGTTCATTTCCTACCAAATGAAAGAGCTCCTTCCAAAAAGAGCTGAGGAATCTACTGTCCCGGTCACTGACAATGTTTCTAGGCAAGCCATGTAATCTAAAAATTTCCTTGAAGAACAATTTAGCCACTTGTGATGCCTTGAAATCAGATGTGATAGGAAAGAAATGTGCATACTTAGTCTATCTACCACCACATATATGCAATGCTTACCTTGAACCTTGGGAAACCCAATGATGAAGTCCATGGAAATACTTTCCCATTTTTTTCAGGAATAGGAAGTGGCTACAACAACCCTGCAGGAAAATTTTGCTTGCTCTTGCTTTGTTGGCATACAATACATTCCTTAATGTGTTTAAGGACATCCTCCTTCATACCCTTCCATGAAAACTGCTCTCAAATTTTCCTATACGTCTTGAAGTATCTCTGATGACTAGCCAAAGGTGTGTCATGAAAGGCCCTCAATATCCTCTCCTTAGTTTTTGATACTAGCACTAAGAAGGTCCTATTCTTGTAATAAATCAATTCATCAATAACCTTGTACCTATTATCATCCACTAACTTATCCAAAATCTTGGTGTCAAAGGAATCTTTAGCATACTCTAAAAATATGGATACTTTCCAATCAACAGAGATAGATGTTAAGGAACACATAGTGGGCTTTCTTGAGAGAGCATCAGCAACCACATTATTCTTTCCTTTCATGTATTCAATATCAAAATCATAAGCTTGAAATTTTTTTACCCATTTTTGTTGATGATCATTCAAATCCCTTTGGTTCAAGAAGAACCTGAGGCTATTATGGTCTATCTTTACAATGAATCTCCCACATACCAAATATTGTCTAAACTTATGAAGTGCATGCATGATTTCCAACATTTCCTTATAATAGATGGAGTAACCTTTCTTTTATTGATTTAGTTTTCTACTCTAAAATTCTATTGGATTTCCCCTTTGAGTTAGAACAGCCCTTATACCTTCTCCAGAAGCATCACATTCAACAACAAAAGGTAAAGAGAAATATGGAATTGCAAGCACAGGGCATGAACTTATTACCTCCTTAAGCTTATCAAATGTTTTTTGTGCCTCTTCTATCCAAAAAAAAGCTCATTTCTTTGTCAGATCACTCAAGGGGGCAGCAAGCTGAGAAAATCCCTTGGAAAATCTCCTATAGTAGCTACATAACCCAAAGAAACCTCTCAACTATGTAAGATTAGTGGGTGGAGGCCAATCTAAAATTGCTTGGATTTTTTGTTGATCAACTTGTGCTCCTTTAGAACTTATAATATGTCCCCAATATAGGATCTCTATTAAACCAAACTCACATTTAAATAGCTTAGCATAGAAGGATTGCTGCTCCAAGATTCCCAAAATAGTGTCTATGTGCTTTAGATGCTCTTCCCATATTTTACTATAAATCAAGATATCATCAAAAAATACCAAAACAAATTTTTGAAGATTCTGGTTGAATATCTTATTCATACAAGATTGGAATGTTGCAGGTGCATTAGTGAGGCCAAATGGCATAACAAGAAATTCAAAGTGCCCACAGTGACATCTGAAAGCAGCCTTTTCCACATCTTCACTCTACATTCGGATTTGATGGTACCCTAATCTTAAGTCAATTTTTGAGAAGTATACAACACCATGTAACTCATCAATGAGTTCATCTATGCATGGTATGGGATACCTATTTTTTATGGTCTTCTTGTTTAGTGTCTTGTAGTCTATACACATTCTCATTGTACCATCCTTTTTCTTGACAACTACCATAGATGATGCAAATAGACTAGAGCTAGGCCTTATGAATCCCATGTCCAAGAGTTCCTTAATAGTTTTTTCAATTTCTTTCTTATAACCTCTTGGATGGTAGTATGGGGTTGTTATAACTAGTTAGGCACCCGGTTCTAACTCTATAACATTCTTAAAACCTCTATCTAGTGGTAATCCTGGAGGCAAGTCATTGAAAACTATACTATGCTTATCAAGAATATTTTGAATTTCAAAATGGAAATTACCTTGATTCTTTGGAGAGCTTGTTAGATGGATTGTTACTCCTACTGCCCATGCTACTTGTCCTCTTTGAAAATTCCTCTCCATCCTCTCTATAGAGACCACCTTAGGTACTCCATTCAATAACCCTCTTAATAAGACTTCTTTCCCATTGGAATGAAATTTAAACTCCATAGTTTGATGGTTCATGTAATAGCCTCCAATAGAGTGCAACCATTTAACACCCAATACAAGATCTATCTCCCCAATGCCAACAACATAGAAGTCATCACATAACTCATAATCTCCTAAGGTCATCTTGAGTTGTTTCACCACCCGTGTGCAAGGCATAGTGAAACCATCAGCTACAGTAACATTGAATCCCTCAAAATCTTCTTCTTTAAGCCCTCTTTTCATGACAAATTCCTCATCAATAAAATTTTGAGTTTCCCCACTATCAAGAAGAACTTTCAACCTTTTCCCTACTAGTACCCCTCAAATTCAAAAGGGATGGTATCTTGGGACTCTTGATAATGTTGCTAAAGTGCCATCCTTGCTAATTTCTTTTTCTTTCTCTTCTTCTTCCTCCTTCTTAGTGTCATGAAATTCCTCATGCTCATCTGAATCATATTCTAAGGCAACTTCAATATAGTGCACTTGACCTTTCCCCAAACATCTGTGTCCTAGAACCCATGGTTCTCTACAAGTGAAACAAAGCTTTTTCCTTCGTAATTCACTCCTAGTCCCTTCATCTACCTTCTTTTTTGCCACATTTATCACATCTTTTGGTGGTAGTTCTAGAAAATTCTTTTTCTAAAAATTCCCCTTATGTTGCCAAAGATTTGGGGGTTTTTGATTAGTGACTGGTCTCATAGGCACACAATTTTCAAGTTGCAAGCTTCTTTTGATAGCTTCTCATAAGGTTGAGGGTGAGAAAGCCTTAACCAAACCCTTAACAAAATCTTTCAAACCATCAAGAAAAAGATAAAAAATCATCTTTTCACTCATATCAGGTACCATAACCACCACTTTTTGAAACTCTTCTATATATTCATTAACTGATTTGGTTTGCTTCAACTTTGACAATTCTTTAAAATACTCTTCATGATCCTTGAGGTCAAATCTATCTATCACTCTTTGACTGAA
Source organism: Cupressus sempervirens (assembly GCA_028749045.1). Lineage (NCBI taxonomy): Eukaryota > Viridiplantae > Streptophyta > Pinopsida > Cupressales > Cupressaceae > Cupressus > Cupressus sempervirens. The sequence continues at coordinate 299,988,715 of CM053783.1, forward strand.
ATCATCAAATGTAGTTACCTGATCATGACCTTGAGTAGTCATTCCATGATACCACCAATCATAGGCTGCATCTTCCAAGTGTAGACTTGCAAATTGAACAGCATCACTCTCCTTCATGGTGTTAAGTGTGAAGAAGGTCTGTAATTTTTGTAGCCATGCTCTAGCTGAAATTTTATTTGTTCCATCAAAAGTAGGTGCTGTAAACTTTCTTATTTTATTTTTTATCTCTTTTCCACTTATTTCATGCTCCCTCCTATACTCTTTCTTGGGCATTAAAGTGTTCATCATATCCACATATTCTCTAAAAGGAACTGAACTATGAAAGTCATCATCTAAGCCATTGTAAGTAGCTCTTAATGCAATCAAGTTACCTGTAACCTCTTCCATAGGATTAAGGGCTAGATTTGGCACTGGTGGCTCATCTGTAGGTAGGAAAATAATTTTTGTTGAATTAGAGGGTGTGGGTTTCAGATTTCTTGGCTCCTCTGAAGTGCTCCCTTTCTCATTAATAGATGCAACTCCTTGTAGTTTTTCTATCAATATTCGCAAAGTCTCTCTAGTTTCTGCCAAACTATCCACTATTTTCTCATGAGTATTTTGGATGTCTTGGAAGAATATCTTTTCCATCTCATCTAGATCAGCCATATTTTTTCCTTCCTTGTATTTTTTACTTTTACTTTCAACTGGAGGTTTGATCAAAATTTCTTTGTTCTTTTCTCACTGCAAATATCTCTTTTCTCTTTCACTTAGTGGCATGCAACCCTCAAGCTAGCAAGATCATAGCTCTGATACCATTGCAATGTCCCCTTTTTTATTTTGGATGATATTTAAAGTCTCTAATTAGATTTTTAAAATCAAACAACCAATATTTCAAAGATCCACCAATTTCTCAAATAAACCCAAATTGGGTATGCCCAAAATAGTGCCAAAAACTTCACAGCTTCACAAATTATTAATAAATCTGAAAATAGAAATTTTTAGAGAAATTTCACCAGAATAACATCCCACAAAATGACATTTCTATATCTTTATAGATTTTACCAAATAGCTCCCAAATGGAGGACAAAAACAATGCTCATCAGGCTCCCGAAAATAACACCAAATAGCCCAGAAACACCACAAAAATACTAATAATCTATCACAAAAGTTTAACCATGACCCAATACATAAATTTATCTCTATTTAAACATCTAAATATCTGAAATAATACAACAACCCAAACTGGTATGAAATACTCAACCGGAAACACCAAACTCTTACAAAAAACACACCTGAAAACTCACAAATCTGCACTGTTCAGCACAAGGGAAAACTCTGTATGAGGTTTCACATGGAATGGATTTAAAATCATGTACTTAGCCTTCTTAGAAACCTAAAAACTCCCATCCTTGGGTCTCCTCCTCCACAGGTTTGGCAGTCTCTGAAGAACAACAAAGCAATGATCAAAAATCCAGTTCTGCAATGAGCCCAAAAGGCCTCCAAATCCCTTAAAAGAGGGCATAACCCTAACTCACATCCAAGACAAGTTAATAAAATATATTTTAATAATAATTTTCATTTATTAGTCCATTGGTTTCCAAATATTAGCCCCTTTTTTTTTGAAAATTCACCCTTTTGGGCATGCCTGCCTTAGCAAAGATTATTATTTTTAATTATTTGAAAAGGGGACATGACAATACCCAAGTGAAAAGTTGGTGATGTTGGATATTTCTTGGAAAATTGATTGAACCTATGAGAAAATAAAGAAATAATGGAGACCTTGTTGTGCATGGCCATTGGTCATTACACCATATCAAGTGAAGAGGAAGCATGATATTTTGTCCTTTGAGTGAGAGTGGGAGAACTATCCTCTTCAAGAATACAACTCTCTTGGGACATATTTTGGCAATGTTAGGAAAGTGGAGATTTTGGTGGGAAAGGACTTTCATCATGAGGATGTTGTTGAAGATCACTAGATGAATGCTACAAATGAGTACAATGTCCACATTAGGGACTATTGTAGGATGACATTGTATCTAGTAGAAAAGATTCTCTAGTTGAACATCTTGGAGGAGATAAAGCAACATGATTTGAAGGAGTTATTAGACCCCTTCTTCAATGCAAAAAAAATTGGTGATAGGCCCATTATGACTACTGGGGTTGACAGGGAGGAGGCTGATGATATTAATCATCAAGTGAGGCATGTCATTAGAATGACAAAGGATTAGATCAAGAAACCTTTTCCACTTGATCCAATTCTTGATACTATAATGTTCCATGCACATGCTCACCTCAAAAGAGGAAGAGGAAGGAAAGTAAAAATTCCTACCTTCATAGCTTAGTCTCCTCTCAGGCCAAAAATAGAGTACCAGCTTGATCACTTAGTTGGATATTATCACCCTCCTAAAAGGAAGGGAAAGAACAAAAGAAAGAGGACCTCTCCTTGGAGGATTTAGACAGAACAGTCACCTCCCCAACAACAAGAACAAAGTCCATAAGGGTCCCAAGATACTGGAATTACCCAAGTCCAGGATGAACCACAGTTGTCTCCCATTGTGTCTAGCCATCCAAAAGAGGGAGGGATTCTACAATTCTCCATTCCTCCTATGCAAGAAGAGCCAACCTCTCCTTCTACCTCCAAGAAACATAAGAAAATGATTAAGATTTAGATGAAGAAAAGGGAAAGGATCATTAGAAGATTAGTTCCTAATCCATATATTCTTAAAAGTATTTTGGAGACTGACGAAGAGGAGGAAGAAGAAGAATCAAAAGAGGAAGAAGAACAAGTGTCCCTACATGGAAGAACTTAGCTAGCTAGAGCCAAAAATTTGCAAAGGAGAAAGAGTTCCATTGGTACCTCATCATCCACTCAAGTAGAAATTTTAGAGCTTTCTTATTTGAAAGATGAAGTATAGAAGTGGGTGGATGTGTAAAGTGAAGAGAGTGATGATGTTTTCTCAATGTTAGATTTTTATTTCATGTCTGTAGGTATAGAGTTGATTGAGGATAAGATCAAGGACACCCCTATAGGTGAACCTCAATAAGAAGACTAGATACAAATGTTGCTAGATAGATGGGATCCTAATCATACTCCTCCATCTCCACCATGAGTTATAGTGGTAGAACAAGGCTCAGTGACTCCTCCACCTTAGAGTTAAGAGGAAGAGCAAGTCCAGAAGGAGTCATGATCAAATGAGAGATCGAAACAAATGATGATCGATGAAGTGTCAAAAGGACAAAAGGTGGAATATTTGCAATCACTTTCCTAAGACACTGAGGTTCAGGTTATAGGGTCTAGTTAGACTGAGGCTATAGAAGAAGAGCCCTCCCAATAGGATACAACTCTCAGCAAGAGTGACAAAGGGAAGGAAGTTGTAGGACATAGTCCTTTGTCATCAAGAGCTAGGTCCTTAGTGGGACACATCCCTAGATGGATTCCAAAGGAAATAATGAGGAGTACTAAGCCTCAATTCTGTGCTTCAGAGGAAGATATTTGTGATATTGTAAAGATCTTGAATAAACTTGAGTCTCCATCATAAGAGGCAACGCCATTGGCATTTGTCACCAGCATAAGGAACTAGGATTTATTTGCACAAGTGGCTCTCCCTCTTGAATGCATAGATGCAAAAGACCTTAGCCTCAAAGACTATGAGTTAAAGGATGTTATGTTGGGAAAGCCTACATGGGATTCAGCTTGAGAAATGATGACTATGGGAGTCAAAGAAGTCCTTAAGTACATGGAATAAGAGGAGATTGAACTTTGAGCACTTTGAAGGCAAGTTGAGATACTAAAGGGATATCTAGCCAAAGTCATTGGTCCTCTTGATCTTGAACACCCTGAGCATACTTTGAACACTATACTTAGAGAAGGGGGAGGTGTGCAACTTGACTCATTTTTGAAAGTTTTTTAGGAATGGAAAGAAATTTTTGAGGAGAAAGGTGTTACAATTATCATAGGGAATTTGAAGTTACTACATGCTATGCAAGAGAACATGAATAAGATCATAGCAATTTTGAAGCAAGACTTCAGTATCATGTATGAGGTATGTGCCTAGAGTAAGGATTTGCAGACTCTATAAGCCATAAAGGGTCAAAGATACTGGGTGTTGATTGATGTATATACCAGAGAAGAATTAGATGTAATTGATGATTGGATAGAGAAAATAGTAGATAGCAATAAAGTAATGTAGAAATTACATGAGGATATTCATTGGCTCAAGGACCAAGCCCGAGAGAAAATTTTGGAAGCAAAGAGACACTATAGTGATGCATGCTTGGATATTTTTGAAGATGAGGAATGAGAAAAGTTGTTACCTATAGAGATAGTAGTGGAAAATTTTAGGAAGATTTTTTTGGAGGTTGTTGATGATGAGGAAATTTGACAAGCCTTCATGACAGAACAAGCCTTGTTAGAATTAGATACCAAACTTGGGGATTTTTCTAACACCCGAATTGAAGTAGACAATTACAAATAGAAGGTAAAAGATAAATGTGAGGCTTTAGATATTTTAGATGCAGATAAAATTACTGAGATGATAGAGAAATTCAAGGGAAAACATCGAAACATAGCATTTGGATGAAGAAGAACAAAACCCAGATGCTAGAATTTCAATTTTGACACTCAGTAAAATTTTTAGATTTTTGACCCTATCGAGGTTTGCAACTCCATAGGTGTGCAAGTTAGCAGATACATAGGTCCACAGCTCCATAATTTAGAGCTACACTGATAGTTAACTACTTTTTCCAATATAACACTTTCCATGAAATGGGAATGCATTCTGATAGCAGTTTAACTTTAACACATGCCTAGTAAAGAACCAGCTTCTATTTTTGGCACCTCCAAACACTCCTACTTTTATTGAGGGCTTCTTCTTACTTTCTCTCTCATATTTTCTCTATTTTTGACATGTAAAGGGTTCATGCATCCAAGTAATAAATAAAATATAGATGGAGTTCCTCTAAGCACCAGATTAATTATTAGTCTATATATATTTAGTTTGTTTTAATGTTTTAAAAGCATTTTATTGCATGAAGATATCTCTCACTCTCAACACAAATTGTGGAGACAATTTTTTATAAATACCCCATTGTAAAATGTAAAAAGGGCTGCCATTATTATGCAATAAAATTATGCTTTTGGTGCTCACATTTGGAGTGTAGTCACTCTTGCCTAAATGTGTCATTATTTTGTGAATTTTGGTCATGGAATTGTGATTGAGAAAAAGGTTTATTGTGTTGTTTTTGGTTGTGCAATCTTTTAGTTTTGGTGTTTGCTATAGATTTATGAATTATGCTAACATATCTAGCTTGAGAAGAGATCATCAAATTGTGCCTACATAGCCTTTTGTCTCACATGAGCACACTTTCTATGGCCTTGTGATTTGATGAAAGGTGAAATATCATATGATTGTTAAAGTTTCTCATTGACAATTGTATCAGTGGATTCTAGGAAGTGTCGCTCTTATTTTTGTTGGTTTCCTACCGATTTATTCAAAAGTTTAACTCGTTGTATTTTTTTTTTTTAGCTTATGTCCATTTAGGATTTCAATTTCAAATTATTTCAATTTCATGTTATTTTCTTTTAGTTTCATTATTTTCTTTACTAACCCATTGTTAGAATAAGAACTCATTTTAGTTGCACTGTTAGAATTGCATTCATTGAAAAACTAGAAAATACAAAAATATTGTTGTTTTGTGTATTATTTTGAGATAACAAATAGATTTACTCCATTCTGTGATTAAAAAAAAACCAGCAAAGGCCTCCTCATGAACAATCACATTTATCTTAAACTGAGCAAATTTTGGTACGTCACAAGACAAACACTGAACCTTGGAGTTGATCCCCAAAAGATTAGCTCTTTAAGAGAGGAATTGTGCAATGGATTCCTTTCATTAACCTTGTGCACAAAAACCATCCAATAGTAAGAAATTTTCAATATACTGAGTTGTGCATCAGTGCACCTCACAAGGTGTACTCATGCATACCTCATTTTGGACTTAGGTATTTTCTTTGTTTTGAGGGTGCGCGCTAGTGCACCTAGTTAGGTGCACTTGTGTGCACATTCAAACTTTTCTTTGAATATATTTTGTTGTTTTAAAATGTTTTTTGGAATTTTGACAAGGTTGTTAAGGTGTACAGTAGCACACCAAATGATGTGTTCTACTATGCACCTTAGGGCTTTTAACATTTATTTTGTTTTGTAGGAGGGCAAAGATGAGGAGGCACAACTACATAGGTACAATGTTGTAGTGCAAAGGAGATAGAGGATGAAAATGAAGGTGGGAAAGTGGAAAGAGGCCTCGTGTATTATAGACTCGAGGATCCCAAGCCCCCCTATGTGGTGGCTAGTTGTGCATCAACAACAACAAATAAAAATACCTCTCTTTCTCCCATTTTTAAGTTTTGGCTCACTAGTGCACCTATTTGAGGTTTGCTAGTACACCTTTATCTTTCAATAAGTCTATACTTTCCCCCAAAACTCTAATTTCTAACGACTAGGTTCTCTAGTCAGGACTTGGATGTGAACTAGGACACTAGGTAAGACCTCAAAATGACTCAGACCCTAGACTAGGGACCTGAAAGGCCCCAAAAAAGAAGTAGGGAGGTCCCCATTTCTGACCAAAATGGGGTGTGTATTGTGGAACCAAAAAAAATAGCCCTGACAAAAGGAAGAAATGACAAAGGTATTTCTTCATCAGCAAACATTCTTTTGACATGTGTTAAACACCAACTAGATCTCAAATATTCTAAGCATATTTCGAGTCTCTTTGTAGTCAAAAACCTTAGATTCTTCATGCTCCAAGTTTAATGGGTGCTTCATGTATTCATTTCTATTAGTATCTCAAAATGTAGTCTATCAAAAGTTTTTAGTCAACTTGGATACAATCTTCCACCTGATCTAGCTCATTCATTGCGAACCTCCATTGAAAGCTATTTGTCAATCCTGTAACTAACTAGATAAAAGAATTAATTTGAGGGCTCTTAGTGGGTTGTCATTTTTCATCTTGAATTTCTTGGCAATACTTTGAATACTTTCTCCATGTAGTTCATAATCTTTCCATTTGATTCTTCGATGAAGCAATATTTTTGGTATTGGATAGCTTATTTTGGGTGTATATCTAGATAATCAGATTACATTTGAGACCTTTTAGAATCCTTCATTATTAACACCATTTTTTTCTTTTATATTTTCTTTCTATATTCTAGCCATTCTTAGACTTTGTGGCCAAGACATTGGTGTCATTTCTTGGATTATATCTTTGTGAACATCCCTTTCATTCATCTTTTAAGAACTTTAAGAAAATCTCAAACTAAATAATGATCCTTTGAGAGGACCCTTCTATTTGAACCAATGGGATTTGGATTGTCCCTTGTTGTCTTCAACCTCAATTCAACAACACCTGAGACAATTGATCTTTAAATTTCCTAAGTGTCAAGAACTTGTTGGTCTACCATCCCAAATTCAAGACTAAAAGCCCCTTGTTACTACAAGTAACATCCATTGCTCAATTGGTATAAGACACAAATCATCAAAATGTTTAGACAAAGAAATACCTCTTTGTAAAATCAAACCAAAAAAGTAGTTAGTATGATATTTCAAGATAAAAATCTTGAGTACACCTACCCCCTAGACTAACACAAATTTGAAAGAAAACATGTGACTAAAAGAAAACATGCAACTAAAAAGAAACACACTTGCAGAAAAATAAGCACACTTGTAGAAATGAAATCTATCTAATTTTTTTTTGTTTTTTTTTGTCTTCTAGGCTTCAAAGTAATGTTTCAGAAATTGCTCATTGACTAGAAACATAACCAATTCCCCCTATAAGGAATTGAGTCTAAAAGTATTTTCTTCGAGAATTTTTGTGATTTTATATGGACCAATCCATAAGTGTTCAAACTTAGTGTGGTTGCCAAAATTTTCTTTCACCTTATCCCAAAGGAGAACAAGGTCATAAATTCTAAAGGATTTTATTGTGGCCCTCTTGTCAAACCACCTCTTGATGACAACTTGATGTTTAGCCATATGCTCCAATGTAGCTGTCTATTTCTCATCCATCTCTAAAAGATTGATCAATCTAATTTGTACTTCATCATCTTAAGCACACCAACTCATGAATTTTAAAATAGTAATCCTAAGGTTAAGTGAGAATACTAGCTCTTCTCTATAAACAAGAAAATATGGAAATGTCCCCAAAGCGTTCTCAACCCTAACTTGATCTATCCATAGAGAATATTTGAGTTGTGTATGCCAATCTTTAGGATTTTCCCTCAAAAAATGTCTTATTACTATGATCAAGTTCTTGTTTGTAGATTCAGCTAGCCCATTTCCTTGTGGGTAATAATTTGAAGAGAACTTGATAATAACCTAATTTTCCAATGCTCATTGAGTTAAGAATAATGATGCTAAAGCTGATCCATTATCACACACTAGGGAGAATGACATCCTGAATCTAGTAACAATGTGTTCTTCCAAGAAGTTAGTTACCACCTTGGCTATGTAGTTTTTAAATGTCTCTACTTCTATCCATCACATACAATACTTAGTACCTATGAGAATAAAAGTGTGTCTAGATGATGATGATGGCCTGATTGGACCAATGAAATCCAACCCACACTTTGTAAAGGGATGTATTTCATATACTGGTTATAATGACATTGCAAGATGTCTTTCTCTATTAGCACTAGTATAACAAATGTAGTTAGTACATACATGCTCAAAGGTGTCCTTGAAAATTGAGGGCCGAAAGCAACCTAAACTAAAAATCATATGAGTAGTTGCTCCTACTAAACCATGCCTTATACCATACTTATCATGAAATTTTTCTAGAACTTCTTTTACTTCCTCATGTCCCAAGCACTTTAGGTAGATTCATTCATAGTTTCTTTTGTTGGTGTAAATAATTATTTACTATTTACACTTTACATAATTTTACTTAGGTTAATGCATTATTTAGTCATTTATTAGTTAGTCACCTAGGAGTATGCATACTCTTGTGAGTTGTCATATTGACAACATAGGAGTTAGCACTCTAATTATGCACATGGTGTCTACAACATAGGACTTAGCACTTTATTTGAGCACATGGTGTCTACAACATCTCTACATGTGAGATGCCTTTTCATACCTATCCTCTCATTGATGCACCTATATTCATGCACAATGGAGGACATGTTCTTAGTTGTCATTCCTATCTCCTAGTTCTTTCTAGAACCATTTTAGATGCATCTTAGAGGCCTTTATATATAAGAACTCCTATTGTGTATCTACATGTTTTTGAGATTTTCATTCTCATATTGATCATACTCTTTAGTCTACTATTGTGGTTGTGCTTGAGTTCCTTGATCTAGGGTGATTTTTCCTTCAGGAAAATTCTTACATGGTATCGAAGCTTGGGAAATTTCTTTTCGCATAGCTATTCAAGACCATTCTTTCTTTAGCACCTTGGCCTAGATCTAGAGTATCGTAGTCATTGGGAGCATCTAGAGCCAAAGTAGACCTCACCATTGTGTATGGAGAATCAATTCAATCAAAATTGACAATAAATTCTACTATATTGGGCCATAGTCAATTTTGAGACAAATTTCTTTTTGAAAATTGACAACCCAAATGCTTGATTTATGGAATTAGTATGATCATTTCATATCTTTGAATACAAATTTTAGATCTATATATTTTATCATTTTCATCTCTATTATTTTTTAAGATTTCCATTATTTTGTAGGTGAAGGTTGAAGCTTACTAGTACAAATCAAATATTTGCATCATATTCAGAAGGTTTAAAAAATCCCAAATTGACTTTTGTTTCACAAAAATCAGACATTTAAAGTGAAATCTAGAGTCATTTTTTTTGGAAATGCAACAATGGCAATTGTTATTTAGGAAAAACAATTATAGCAGTGATTTTTAGACAGAGATATCTTCCTCATACAAACTCCTATTTTTGAGAAATTTTTTGTTGTATTGGGGTAGAATTTCATAATCTACACATTAATGCAAGTTGTTTGTGATCTCTATTCCTAAATTTTTCAACAACTCACAATTCCAGATTTTTGCCACCTCGAATACCTAGTGCAGACTCATCTAGACTCCAAATCAAGTTCCATTCTTTTTGAAATTGTGTTATTTTTAGTCTACTTTATAGATCTACAATTAGATTATATGATTGTGTGTATAAAAGTATTGCTCTCACAAATATGTCATTTATTTTCTTTGTATTGCTTTAAAATTATTGTATATTTGAGCTATAGTGCTTAGTGAAATATTTGATTATCAAAAGATAGTTGTAACAAGAAAAATCAGAAGTCAACTTTCTACATTTTGGCAAGTGGCCTCTGGTACATGCACTACCTATAAAGCACCCAATCATACATTTTTAGGGTGGGGGGGGGGGGTTTGATTGATCTCTTTTTCATTTTGGTGGGTGCATACATACATTGATTTCATGGAGTCTTGTCACATATGCCAGTTTGGTTTAAGACAAAAGTTGACACCAAGGAAATATCAAAATTGGAGTGCTTTGATGCTTGATCATCTAAGGGAACATTTTTAAGTGTTTCCTTATCTCTACTCAAAGATATTTCCACCTAATCCTAATTGGGCGAATCATCTTCATCTTCTTATTTACTTTATGTATAATAGTATGAGTAAGGTATCTTTTGCTCCTCTTCATATGGCATGTTTTGCTCATGACATTTGGATGGCTCTTTAGGAAACATATGGAGATCCATGATTTCCTCCATTTCTAGAGGAAATTCTATCATTAGTCACTTCATCTATGATTCCTTCAACTCTAGATGAGATCTCACCTCCTGATGCTCCTATTCCTACTATTGATCTAGTTCTGCACTCAAATGCTTTTGACTCAGTGTAGCAAGAAACATTATGTCTTCCTACTTCAACTTGCTGGGATGACTTTCTTCTAGATATTATAGGTCTATTCATGGAGTCTCACATTGTAGATGTGGGAGACATCATCAATGATATTCATCTTCTCTTTGTTGAGGTGAATACTTCATCCATTACCATAGTGATAGATCTAGCATAATAAAGTACACCTAGTCTTCCAACTCCAGCATTAGTGGATGACTTCCTAATAGATATTTTAGGTTTTTCTATGGAGTCACAAATAGTAGATTTTGGGGACATCATTGACGATATACATTTTCTCTTTGATGAAGTAGAATCTTCTTCAGTTGTCACAAGGGCTCACTCTGACCCTCCTATCCATTCTCTACATGATCAATCTTCATAGGTTGATATGATTGTGGATCCTTATGTACAGTAGTTTTAGGAGGTCTCTTTATCATTTGAGGAGATAGTTGGTTCTTTGAGATAGGTTCTACATCTATCCTTGCTAGATCTTCACTCATTCTTTTTAGCAATGTTGGAAGGGGTCACCATCAACATCGAAAAAGGGATAGTTAAGAAGGTTTCAAGGTCACCATACATCTTTAGGATTCTTTATACACATAGGGGAAGCATCTTATTTTTACCTTTGGCATTGTTTCTTCCAAAGGGGAGGAACATTATCCAGCACTCACGGACTAGCTTCTACCTTGGAGTAGCTATCACTAATCAACACTCTACATTTGGGGATGGGGACTACCTTATCTCTCTTCATCTTATCTTTTATGGGGGGAATTTTTTCCTCTTATGTGGTTTTTTCCTTCTCATACTTCTCTGTATATACTTGATCTATGTCATAATGGGGGGGTCTTGATTACTCCATCCATCCATGCATCTTTCTTTTTTATCTATCTTTTTGGGTGAGGGCTCTTCCCATGAGGTTTTGCCTCTTTCTCCATTTTATGAGAGATTGCATTTCATTTTGTACATGGGTATCTAACATGGTCTAGTAGTCGGGACCCATTATGCATTTCATCCAAGCTTTTGTAAGCTTAAGTGCATTCCCCTAAGTTGTACTTAAGGGAGGGTGTTTGTGTTAATAAGTATTTACTATTTACACTTTACTTAATTTTACTTAGGTTAATGCATTATTTAATTATTTATTAGTTAGTCACCTAGGAGTATGTGTACTATTGTGAGTTTTCATGTTGACAAAATAGGAGTTAGCACTCTAATTATGGACATGGTATCTACAACATAGGAGTTAGCACTTTATTTGAGTGCATGGTGTTTACAACATCTCTACACATGAGACATTTTTTCATACTTATCCTCTCATTGATGCACATATATTCATGCACAATTGACGATTTGTGCTTAGTTTTCATGTTTATCTCCTAGTTTTTTCTAGAACCATTCTAGATTCATCTTAGATGCCTTTATATATAGGTACTCCTAGTGTGTATGTATATGTTTTTGAGATATTCATTCTCATATTGATCATACTTTTTTTGTCTATTGTTGTGCTTGTGGTTGAGTTCCTTGATCTTGGGTGATTTTTCCCTAAGGAAAATTCTTACACCTTTTGTATAAATTTCTATCATGCAACATATAGTACTCACACTTCATTTTGAGTCCCCTACGTTGTGAACTATTCATCCAACCGAGATACTGATTTCATAGAAGATAGTAAACAATATCCTTATACCAAAAATCTATTATTACACCTTGATCAATATCAACTTGAGATACTATCATGTTCTTCTAATCTTTCATATCCATTTCACTGTCAAACCTAAATTTCCTTTCATCTTTGATCTGGTTATCTACTATCATTTTTTATAATCCTTGACCTCTAACCAACCTCATGGGTTGGATCTATAGATCAAACTCTCACAATATTGCCATCCACTTCCCTCGTCTTTTATCAAGCTCATTTTGAATCAATAGTGTCTTAACTACAGGGTTAGGTACAATCACATATACCTTGCTTCTTAGTATATAATGAAAAACCTTCTTTATTGACTTTATAAAATCAAAAGATTATTTATCAAGGTTTGAATAATTCAACTCAACATTTTTCAATGGGCAGCTCATAAAAGAAATAAGGTTTTTATCTTCCTCTTCTTTCTTCTATGTTATAATTCCAATGCATGAATGTTCTAAAGTAAAAGAGTATATTTTAAAAGGTAGCTCATAGTTAGGACTTACTAGTACTGGGGTTGTAGAAATGGCCACTTTGATATCTTCAAATGATTTTTTAATCTTCAGAACTCATTCTATTTTAGCTCCCTTTTTGAGTAAATCATTAAGGGGATGAAATATCTCTACAAATCCGCTTACAAATTTTCCCACAAAATGTATCTTTTCGAAGAATGACTTGAGTTCTTTTTGACTGTGAGGAGGTGATAGCTTTGGAATAATATCAACTCTATCAGGATCAATGGAGATTCAAACTTTAGAGATGACATGACCTAGGAGCTTTCCCTCAATAACCACAAACAAACATTTCTTGGGATTGAGAGATATGCCATATTTATGACACCTATTGAATGCATGTCTTAGATCAGCTATGTGAGTACTTTAATACTTTGAAAATATAGTTAAGTCATCCATGTATATAACTATACATTTGTTTATTAATGGCTCACTGAATTGTAGCCCTTGCATTAATTAGTCCAAAAGGCATTCTTCTATAGGAAAAAGTTCACCATTTAGTTGTAAAGGTCATCTTTAGCATATCCTTTTCATCAACCATTACCTAATTATATCCCAAATATCCATCCAAGAAAGACATCATCTTTGAACCATTTACAATTTGTAAGACCTCATCTAGTGAGGGTAAAGGGTAATCATCCTTTTGAGATGCTAGGTTCAAGTTACAAAAATTGATGTAAAGAAAAATCTCTCCAATCATTTTCTATATAGGACCAAAATTAGCCACTCATGTAGAATGGCGAATGGTGAAGATGATCTTGGCATCAAGTAAATTTTTAGCTTTTTTCATAATCAGTGGTTTGATGATAGGATTAATAGGTCTTTATCTCTGACTGAAATTTTTGGCATATGATTTCAAGGGGATATATTGTGTAATAATCTTGGGATAATACATCTTCAGCTCTTCATAAGTCTAAGCAATAACATCCTTATGCTCAATAAGTAATTTTAGCATGTCTTCCCTCTCCTGTGCATTGCATGCTTTTCCTATCCATACCATTATAGGGTCTTCATTAGCACCTAAGTTGTATGAGTCACATTCCTCAATCCCCTTTTCTTGGGTCATTATTCTATTAAGAGATGATTCATCATGATCAAAAATGCATTCTAATTCAACCATTCCCTTAGGAATAGTGTTGGTTTTAAAATTTAGGATTCCATCTTCATCTTCAAGTTCATCATTCTCAAGCTTGTCATTGAGAGTGTCATCAATTTCTTGCCCTTTAAAGTGACCATTGCACATGATAAATTTGAGTATGTGTTGATCATCCTAAAAGACTTGAAAGTTTTTAATATTGTGTGGAATAGATGGAGCAACACCCAATTCTACTAAAAATCATTTTAATTTTGTGCTTTTGAGTGGTTGTAATGTAGTAGCTAAAATAGTGAGAGCATCTCCTACCATTGTTTTCCTTCTTGGAATTGACTTTATGTTTAAACCTTTAAAATAATCCATTAAATCCCATAATTTTTTTTAAAGAAAGAAACCTCTTATCATTACAAGAGTATATTGATTTTTCTTGTCATATAACTAACTGAGAATATCCTTTGACTATAGGAGTTGTGCTTCCTTTGTCCAGTGGAAAAATAAGTCCATGGATCAATGCTTCATATTCTACAACATTATTAGTACATTTGAACTATAATCAATATGTTTCAAAGAAGGACTTACCTATTGGATTGATCAACTGAATACCTATGTTAGCTCCTAATTTTCATTTGGAACCATCAAAGTAGAGTGTCCAAACTAGATCTTTCTTGGGTTTCCTAACCTTATGGTTGTTCATCCTTAGCTTTTCTATCACTTGGTCCTGGAATAATTTTTTCTTTGGGAAGCATTGTAATTTCTCATGGGGTGGACTTGATGATTCTCCTTTATGACTTCTCAATAAAGGGAGTGCATGTTTTTCTTTTTTGTTTTAAATTTTCCCTATCAATTCTTTGATCTCATCAACTTTGGGTTCATGATGGATGACCAATGAAGTCCAGCCTTGACCTTTTATGTACCATCTTCTTCTCTAAATTTTGATCATTCCTCGAGGAGGAGGAATCAAACCTCCACCATCTGAAGATGTATCACTAAATGAAAAATTTATATATTCAATTTCCTCTTCAACCTTCTCAATAGATTCAGATATGTTTAGAGGACATTGATTTTCTATGGGTTTATCCTTTGGGATGTCACCATATTTTGTTTCCATCATTTGCATTAATGGCTTAGGGACTATTTATTGTAATTTTCATAATGAGCATTCAAACTCTAAATGGCTAAATTTATGTAATTGGCAAAATCCTGGGAGAGGTAGGATACTAGGGTTAGCTTCTTCTCCTAAACATTATAAATTGGCCACCATACTATCTACAAATTATGTCACAATCTCATCATTTAATATTTTGGTCTAAATTGTATCAAATTGCATCACTTTGTAAGAGCCTAGATCTTATTGTAAGAATGCTAACTCATTTGGGGCATTGTATTTTGCAATCGTCATTTCCAACTTTGGCTCTACATCTATGTTGATTTGATTGTTCAACCCTTTCCATGGTAACCATAACTGAGTGACATCCATAGAAAACCATCCTCTTAGGCATTTTGTCCATTCTCTTCTTAGAAGTAATCCATATGTCTCTAAAATATCAACCACATGTATATTGATGACATCTTGAATCTGGGGGTCGACTATCAACTGTATCTAAATGTCTTTCAATACACTAAAGACTTTCACCTGTATTATATCCAACCGTATCACTATCCAAATGAAAGGTTGAGAACTAACTCCTAACCTTTGTGCTATTGATAGTGGCATGGAATTACATGAAGCTCTTGAATCAATTAGGCAATTGTGAAGATTCTTCACATATATCTTGATGCTAAGTAAAAATGGGGGCACCTCAATCTTGTCTTTAAACATAGTTGGCATTGCATTTGAAGTGTTAAATTATTGAGATACTATCTTTTGAGGGATAGTATTCCTATTATGGGGTGCCTTTATATGATATAGATTCTTCATTAACACTTCTTGTTGCTGGGGATAGTTTTGTAACATATCAAACATAGACATCTTGGCCTTTGTTCATTTCAAAACTTCTACCATACGATACTTTTTAGTAGACCAAGCATAATTTTTCAATATTGTTGGTACATTCCCTTGGTTCTATTTTTGTTATCCTCCATGTGATGCCCTAATTAGTACTAGATTTTTACTTACTCTCTGATCAGGAGGAGTTGGTTGTAGTGCTGGAGGAATTCCATTTTTCATAGGTTCTTTTCTACTTCTCAAATTGTATGTATTCCAATTGTCATTGCAAAAAGAAAACATCTCTTTAGGCTGAAGAACTAGTTCCTGGCTAAATGAAAATGAGAATTATTTTTTGGTTGTTTGTTCTACCTATACATTCTATGTAGAATTATAGGATTCTAGTAGCATAGCATTAAATTGTATAGGAGGAGCATTGTCATTCACTTGTGAATTCTAAGTCATCTCTTGATTTCCATTATAGTGTGAGCCACTATTGTTTGACGTATTTTGACCATCGTCATGTATATTGGACATTGTTGTTGTTATTATCTATAAGAAGGCATCCATTATTTGGATAAGTGTTCCACTATCAGGTTCTATCTTTGGACACCATTATTACAATTTGGGGGATTGAAGTTATTCCCTCAATTATTATTTACTAAATTTTTGTTCCCACTATTGTCGTTTCCATTGAAATTCCTATTATAATTTTAGCCATAATTGGTGTTGTAAGGACTGGCACTAGTTCTTTAAAAGTTATTATTCTATCCCTATGAAAACCTTACATGATTCAGCTCATTTTTCATTTGTTATATATTCTTTTTCATTTGACCAAATTTGGAAGAAAAACTATTGTCTTCTTCAGAGGAAACTACTGCCTTTTATTCAAAGAAAGAAGCTTTTAGAGGTTCATACCCTAGATATGTTAAAGTAGGGTTTTGAAAAGTGGGTGCCTACTATAATGGAACTAGATTCATAGGTATGAATTGGCTAGGCATTGTGGATGCTCCGATGGGGTACATTTGCATTGGTGTGATAGCTTAAGCTGGAAGCATCATTCCTCCTCCATTAGGATTGGCTTACTTAGTGAAGGTAATTTCTTCTGCGAAGACTTTATCCAATGTATTGATATTTTCTATAGGAAGTCTTCTGAGAAAAATAGTAGTAAGATGGTCCATAGCATTTAGATAAATCTAAATAACCACTTCAACTGGTATAGTGTATGGAATTTCTAACTTGTGATATACCATGTGAAAGCAATGGTTGAAGCATGACACTGTCTTAGTTGGGTCCCTTTTGATTGATATGAATTGTTGATGTATCATAGTTGGGTTAATGAAAATTTTAAATTATTCCAAGAATAATCTTTTGAAATTATCCTAGTCTCCAATGCATCTCTATGGAAAATTAATGTACCAATTAGAGGCAACTTCCCCTAAAGAGAAGGGGAATAAATGAAGAACCACATTCTCATTAGAAATCTTCTTTCGATTGCAAATTTCTTTGAATACTTTGATGTGATCTTTAGTAGTTCATGTCTCTCCATAGATGAACCTTGGGAAAAATTTCTTAGGATTCTTATGAAGGTCATTTACTATGCCTACCAAGTTGATTTGTGACTCTACAACATTTGTAAAAAAGGCCATTAGAGGATTTGGTAGACCTAGGGGCGGTTATTGTGAAGGTGGAACTATTGGAGTATTTGGTGGTCCACCAAGTGGTTGTTGTGGAGAAAGAGTCAAAGAAGATGATGAAATATTGAATGAAATTTGATGAATTTGAGATATTCCTTTGTCACTGTGTGGCTTGTAGTAATGGCTAAGCTTGACAAACTTGTGTGCACTTGGTGAAGAGCTTAAAGCTTGCTGAAATGGGGATTCTATATTAAAATCCTCTAGTTTGCATCAACTCTGAAAAAGTGCACCTCTATAGAAGTGCACTTTCTCATAAAATAAGGTGCACCTCATATTTTAATGTAATAGTATCGTAGCACATCAAGCACAATAGTGCATCTAGTGCACCAGTGCACCTCAAAATCTCAAGACTTAGAAAATTTTCTAAACTTGAAAAAAGTGTAGAATTTTGAAGTTTTTGACAATTTTTTCTTCTATTTTGAAAGTTAAGAGGACCCTCCTTCTAGTGCCACTTCCATTGAGTTGTTATTTTTTACGATGTTTAACGACATGAATCCTTTCAAAGTACTCCTTTGAAAAGTCAATCTTTGGGATCAACTCAAAGGTTCTAAGCAATCTTGCAACCTATTGGAATATAGTCAATTGATGATAAATGTGAGTATTCATGAGGAGGCCTTAGCTAGTTTGGATAACTTTAGATAAGATGTAGAATCTATTCACCACTTCAAAATAATAAACACACAAAAAGAACTATGTTTTTGTATTTTCTATTTTCAATGAATGCAATCTAATAATGCAACTAATATGAATTCCTAATTTTAACAAGAGGTTAGTAAAGAAAATAACAAAGACAAGGTAACAAGAAAATTAATCAAATAACATGAATGTAGAATCTTAATAGACATAAGCTACAGAAACAACGTGTTTGTGAGTTAAGCCTTTGAAAAGATTGGTGGGTAACCAATGCAAATAGGAGAAGCACTTCCTTAATTCCATTTGATGCAATCATCAATGGGAATTCAGTATCCATAAGATGTTTCAATTTTCATCAAATCACAAGGCTATGGAAAGTGCAATAGTGCAAGACAAAAAGCTATGTAGGAACAATTTTATTATCTCTTCTTGAACTAAATATGCTAGTGGAATTTGTAAAATTGTAGCAAACACTAGAACTAAAAGATCGCACAACTAGAAATAATGAAATAAAAATTTGGCTCAATCACATTCTAGGACCATACATTCACAAAAATATGACACACCTAGGCAAGAATCAGTTCACTTCAAATGTGAGCACCAAAATCATATATTATTGTAAAATGATGGTGGCCTTGATTACATGTTACAATCCCATATTTATAATAAATCATCTCCTCAATTTGTGTTCAGAGCGAGATATATCTTCATGCAATCATATGCTTCTAAATTAATAAAAAAAACTAATTATATACAAATTGACTCTCTAACTTGTGCTTAGTAGGTCTCCATCCATTTTTATATCATTAATTGGATACATGCACCTTTAAATGTGATAAAAAAAAGAAAACATGAAAGAATAAGAAGAAGAAAGCCTTCAGTTGATGTATGAGTTTCTAGAAGTACCAAAATAGAAGCTCAACCTTCACTAGGCATCCATCAAAGTTAGACTATTGTCAGAATGTGTTTTTTGTCCATGGAAAGCTCTAACATTAGAACTTGCAATTAATTTTTGGTGCACCTCTGGAGAAGTGCACCTCTAAAGAAGCCCACCTAGTGCACTTGCACACCTTAGAGGCCAAAAAATGCAAAATTTCACCAAGTTTCAAAAAATGAAATTATGGCTTCTATGTTTTGTTCCCCTTTATACAAGAGATATGTACGGGTACTTGCCCTTGAAATTCTCAATTATTTTGGTGACTTATGCTACATTTAGTAAATTTAAGGCATTTTACTTATCTTTTACTTTCTACTAGTAGTTATCTACTTTTATATGGGTTTCTACAAAATATCCAAGTTTTGTATGAAGCTCTAACAAAGCTTCCTCTATTCTAAATGCTTGTTGGATATCATTTTCATTAGAAAACTCATCAAAAGTTTTCCAAAATATTTGAACTACTACATCTATAGGAATTTATTTCTCTCATGCATCATCTTCAAAAATGTCTAGACATGCATCATTATAGTATTTCTCAACTTCTAAAATTTACTCCTGGGCTTGGTCCTTCAACCTATGAATCTCCACATGTAATGACTACATTACTTTATTACTATCTTATATCTTCTCAATCCAATAATCTATCTTATCTAGGTCCTTAGTTGTATATAAATCCATTAACATGCAATACCTCTATCCTTTAACTTTCTATAATGCCTATAGATCCTTTCCCCAGGTATGCATCTCATCCATTAAGTCAAAATCTTGGTTCAAAATTGCTACCATCTTATTAACATTCTCCTACATAGCTTGTAATAATGTAATATTCCCTTGAATAATTAGTATGCATTTCTCCTCAAAATTTTCCCACCCTTGCTGACAGGCATTCAAAAATGAATCCAACTGTACTACTCCCCTATCCCTTCTGTCAACTATAGCTTTTCATGTCTCCTCTGGGTTAGCAGGATCTAAAGGGCCAACAACTTTTTTCAAATATCCCTTTAGGATATCATTCTATCACTAAAGTGTTATCAACTCTACCCCATCCTATTCCAAGCTCCTAAAAACTTCCTTCATCCCTATAGTAACCATCAACTTTGTACTTTCCAAGCTTGGCTTCCCAAGCGTGACCTCCCAGATCTAATAATCTACTAGAGTTAGTTCTTGAACATTTTATTGTGGAGGAGGAAGAGTTACATGGATAAAAAGGTTTTAATTTTGATCACTCATAATTAAGGCTAAGGGGCATGCATCTTTAGGAGGTGAATTAGATTACCTTATTACTTGAATTAGTTTCATTCTATCCTCCTCTTCACTAGTGAACTGGTGTTTCTTGTTTCTAATTACTTCCTTTCTAAGCCACATTGGAATATGTTACACTAGGGATTTTACTTTAGAAGATGAAGGAGTTTTTTCAGCTATAGTCTTCCCCTTATCATTCCTTTCTAGGGTCTTCTCTGTTCGTAAATGCTCTTCACCAATAGTCACTATTTCTTTCGAGCCCACAATTCTCACCTCCATGTCCTGGGAGTTTTCTAAGGTTTTTCACATATTTGTCCCTCTTCTAACACTTCATTGATGGATATTTTATGTGGCTCTTCTTTAGGTTCTACCTAGACCTATTCAGTTTCTATATTAGGAGGTAGAGAGGTAGTTGATCCCTTGTAAATACAAAATGTGACCTACAATTGGGATGTAGGAACCATTTCAAGTCCTTGTGATTCAAGGAGCATCTAAGTACAATCCTCCTATTGGGGTTGATTAGTGGGTGTATCTCTAATCTTTTCCCCAACCAACATGGTACCCATAGGAATAAAGTAAAAATTTGACATCTCAAAGACATCAGTGTCCTCTACATATTGTTCATCAATCCATTATTGCATCTCATCCTCTAATGTAGTGGTCTGCATGGGCCCATCTACGATAGATGGAGCCATAACTTTAGAGCTTCTTCTTCATTCTTTCTCTATGTTCCTAGCTAGCTAAGTCCTTTGACTCAAGGGTAGATTATCTTCTTCATTCTCATCACCCTCCTCTTCTTCCCCTTTTGGAATGTTTTCAGCAATGGATGAAAGAGAGATCACTTTCTTGATCACCTTTTGTCTCCTCTTCTTTGGAGTATTAATTTTCGTTCTTTTTGGTGTGGAAGGGGAGGCTTGTTGTACTTAATGAGGTGGGGAAACCTCTTGTACCTCAATTTTTTATTCTATTTTTATTTTTGCAACTAGAAGCACTTGAGTATAATCTTGGGCTTGTATGGCTTCTCTATTTTCTAGACCTTGTATGTTCTCCTCTTCTAGCTATGGAGGTGCCATAATTTCTCCTTCTTTAGGTTCATCTTGTTGAGGAGAATTCATCTTTCTCTTTTCCCTACATCTACCATTTTGAGCTCGATAATAACCAATTGGCCTATCAAGTTGGTGCACCATCTTTGACCATACTAGTGACTAAGCTGTAAATGTATGGATGGTGACCTTTTTACCTCTACGTTTGATTGGATGATCTTGTGCATGAAAGATTATTGTTTTAGGAATCAGATCAATTTTAAAGAGTTTCTTGATCCAATCCTAAACCATTTTAATGATAGTCCTCATGTTATGTTTAATATCTAAGTTTTCTTCTTTGTCAACCTCAACATTCATAATAGGTCATTCACCAATCTTGTCCCTACTGAGAAAAAGATCAAGAAACTCCTCTAAGTCATGTTGTAGCATTTTTAATGAAATCTTTATCTTCAAGGCCTTTTCTACCAAATACAAATTCATTCTACAATAATCCCTTATGTGGATATCATAGTCATTTGTCTCATTCATTTAATGATCTTCAATGGCTTCTTTATGTTGAAATGTTTTATCATCCAACTATTGTACTCTCCCAATATTATCAAAACATGGTCAAGTAGAATTATATTCTTTTGAGGGATAATGATCCCATTCACATTAAAAACAAGAGATGACTTGGTATCAATCCACCTGAAAAGTTTCTATAGTCATAAGCCACCTCCAACAGGCTTTATACTACTTTCTAACTCTATCATATATAGACAAGAGTTGTTAAGAAATCTCTAGGAGAATAAGTCTGTCACTAGGATACCTTGGGAGCTTCATAGGGTTAATGGTTGTACCTACACCCCTTAAATGTGTGAATTTCCAAAACTGTATATAATAAGCACTGACTAATATCTATGCAACTGCATCATCTAACATTCTCTTTGCATAATCTCCTTCTATGAATCATATTATGGAAAATATGAAGGCATCATTTACAATTCTATACTCTTCTATTTTCTCTAAAAGCCCCTTCTTCACCAGCTAAGGGACCACCATATATGGCCATGCATTAGCATCGTGCATGCTACCCCTCTTGTAGAGCCATGGATAATCTATTGTTCTTGTGGCTAACAAGTATACCAAGTTTGATATCATGTAGAAATTCTTGTTGTTCTTCACCACCACCAATTGTTTACAAAAATTCTCACTGAGAGTGGAAGGCCAATCTACTAGCATCTTTGCTTTCTTTATTGTCTCAATAAAGTGCACCAAGAAGATGTTCAAGTGTCAAGCTACCAAAAACACATAACTCTATTCAAGATTATGATTGAGTATCCAATATCCTCCTTCATATATCCTCTTTTTATGTCCACTTTGGTAGTTTTTTTCCCAAAGGAGTCTTATTTATGAGGTACAATGATTGAATGGTTTTAGAAGCCCCTTTTATGTGTTCCCAATACCATCTTTCTTATTGTTCATAAGTTAGCATAATGAATTGATCTACCCTTGAGAGATGAAATACTTTCTCAATGTT
This sequence comes from Cupressus sempervirens, assembly GCA_028749045.1. NCBI lineage: Eukaryota > Viridiplantae > Streptophyta > Pinopsida > Cupressales > Cupressaceae > Cupressus > Cupressus sempervirens. Next base: position 300,011,849 of record CM053783.1, read on the forward strand.
ATTAGGTCAGAGATCAATAATGATCTCTCCTATTATGCTTTTGACAACCCTCTCTTTAGGAACAAAATGTTTTGCAAGTGTCATGATTAGCTCTGAAGATTGTAGGGACATCGGATGTGATTTTACATTGACAAGTCTTGATCAGATAAGTGGGGATATCATTTGGGACCTTTGAGTTGATTTGTTGCATATCTTCAAGAACTCTCCCAAATCTATGTGTATCAAATCAGAATCTCTAATCTCTAAGTTGTCATCTTGAAAGTGTGATTTTGTTGGAATTCCCTGGAACTTAAATACCCTTGGTATCAGTGTCATTTTCTCACCAAGGGAAGATGGAGAAGATGCCATTGTATTTGCATAAAAGGATGTCCACTTGTTAGGATTTTGTGGAAAATGTAATTAAATTAAACTCTAGCAATGGTATGAACAAGGTCCAAAAACCAATTTGTTAGAAAACATTAGAAAATATTATATTTAGCCTAAAATGTACCAATATGGCACACATGGTGTACTATTTGGTAAGTAATTTTCAATATAATGAGGTGTATAATAGCGTACCTCATGGGGAGCATTGATGTGCACCTGATTTTAGACTGAGGTAGTTTCTTTATTTTGAGGGTGCACACTAGCACATGTAGTTAGGTGTGCTATTGTGCACCTTTAAACTTTTCTTTGAATGTGTTTTGTTGTTTTTAAAGGTTTTTTGGCATCTTTTACAAGGTTACTAAGGTGCATAATAGTGCACCAAACGAGTTACTATGCACCTTAGGGTTTTGAACATTTGTTTTGTTTTGCAGGAGGGAAGAGATAAGGAGGCACACCTATAGAGGTGTGATGTTATGGTGCCAAGGAGATAGAGGATGAGAATGAAGGTGGGAAATGTCAAAGAGGCTCCGAGTTTTATAGACCCAAGGATCTCAAACCCCAACCTTGTGGTGTGCAGCTACATAGCTATGCATAACAATAAAAACAAATAAAAATGCCTCTCTTTCTCTCTTTTTTAAGTTTTGGCACACTAGCACACCTATTTGAGGTGCACTAGTGCACCTTTATCTTCCAAAAAGTCTATACTCTTCCTTGAAACTTTGATTTTGACAATTGGGATCTCTAGTCAAGACCTGTATGTAAATTAGGGCACTAGGTAAGACCTCAAGATGACTTAGACCTTGTAATAGGGATCTAAAAGGCCCCAGGAAAGAAGTAGGGGGGTCCCTCTTTCTGACTGAAATGGGATGTACATTGTGGAACCACTACAAAACAAAAGAATGTGGATGAGACATATAAAGATAATTATTGGAAGCAAGCATGAGAGAAGAATTGGATTAGATAGTGAAGAATGAGACATGGGAATTGGTCCCTAGACCAGTAGACAAGAATGTGATAGGAACAAAATGGTTATTGAGGAACAAGATGACTTAACAATGAGAAGTTGTAAGGAACAAAGAAAGATTAGTATGTAAAGGTTACTCACAAAAAGAAGGAATAGAATATGAAGAAACCTATGGTCCTATGACAATAATTGAAGTAGGAAGGTTATTCCTACCGTATGCATTAAAGAAGAAATTCAAAGTGTATTAGATGGATGTAAAATCAACATTTTTGAATGAACTTGAAGAAGAGGTTTACATTGAACACCCTAAAGACTTTTCTTTATTAGATGACAAGGACATGGTATACAGGTTGAAGAAATAATTGTATGGCTTGAAGCAAGCACCTAGAAACTAGTATGCAAGATTGGGCAAACATTTGACAAATCTTGGGTTTAGAAAAGGTACAATAGATGGTAATATATACTTGAAGGAAACAAGTAATGGATTGTTGATTTTAGTAAGATTTGTTGTTGATATCATATTTGGAGGAGATGATGATTAAAGTGACAAGTTTTTAGAACAAATGAAAAAGGAATTTTAAATGAGTATGATAGGGGAAATGAAATACATCCTAGGATTGTAGATCATGCAAGATAAACAAGGAATATTTATTTCTCATACTGAGTATTTGAAAGATCTATTTAAAAGTTTGGTTTGGAGACATGTAAATGAGTTGAAACATCTATGATAACTAGACACAAGTTATCCACAAAAGATGAGACATCTACCTTGAGAAAAAGAAGTACAAATCTATTATTGGAGGAAGGATTGCAATATCTAACTCACACATGGTAGGATATAGAAAATGTAATCAAAATTGTTGCAAGATTTCAAGAAGGCCCTAGATAAGCACATTATGTTGTAGTTAAGAGGATACTTATATATCTAAAGAGAACATCTAAGTTTACATTGTGGTATGACAGATCTAATGATTTTAGTTTATGTGCTTATACTTCTATTGATTAGGCAGACAATATGGACCACAAAAAGAGCACCAATGCTAGAGCATTCTTTCTTGGAAGAAGATTGGTTTCTTGGTTAAGCAAGAAGTAGGATTGTACATCATAGAGCATAGTAGACAAAAAATTGTTGGCATTAAGTTATGTTTTCCACTAGTGACAACACTTATTCATAATTTTGTATGGTTATCAAGTTCATCATCCAGTCTATAGTGTTTACTGAGCATTCAATGGTTTCAAAGTGTGTTTAGAAGTTCAACAATTCACACTAAGCATTCCAAAGGTTACCATGTGAAAACAAGTAGTGTGAAGTCCTACTATTGTCACCGAGTAGTTTAGTTGTCATCAAGCTTCATAGTGTCTACTGAGTCATTAGTTTCTATGATGTGAAGATAGTGTCCACCGAGTGATGGGATGAATAGTGTTTACCGAGTGTAGACAAGGTAAACATAGAGTTTAGTTTCTACTGAGTACATTATATCTACCAAGTATCCAATGTTCACTAAGTTCAAAAGCTATGTTGAGTGATTAGTACAGATCATTCCTCTACTTCTACTGAATGCATGATGATACTGAGTTGGGTAGTGGACACTAAGTATCAGAAGGTCACCAAGTTAGCTTACAAAACCTGAGTTTCTACATTTGGGCTGACTCAATAATATTTGTGTTAACTTATATTTTGGTCGACCTTGTATTTATGAGAATTGGGATGGTATATATGTAACATATTGTATCATTCCCAAGCATAAGAATAAGAAGTAATGTTTTGAGAAGAGTGAATGTGAATGTGAATCACAAGTAGAGAAAGGCAAACAACAAGGTCAAATCGAGTGCAATAAAGTTTTATATATCACAAGAGGTGATCAAAATTTCAAGGATCTAATTAACAACTAAGTTGTAAGTTAGATTTATTGTTTCATCCTAATATGTGAATTAGATTCAAATTCTTTAATAGGGGAGACTTAATAGTCTTTTCATTGAATCTCTTAACAAAGTGGATACTTCATTATATGCTTGTAAAACCTCTAATAAGGTGGACGTAGCAGTCCTAATTGCCCCTAATAGGGAAGATCATCAGAAGTGAACATTGTAAGCTTTAATAGGCTAACTTTATACTATAGTATTGAAGTTTTGTGGGTATCATACCAACCCCAATTTTACTTTCTATTTGGAAGGTTTCTAGGTCACCAAATATTGTGTTCATGTGCCATGAATGTTTATCTTTCAGTTTCTCATGCATATAGTAGATTAGATCAATTAATGATGAATGGATTATGTTGATTTAGTGCTGAATTTTAACAAAATTTTTGAGGTTACTTATTCACCCCTTCCCTCTCAGTAACCTAGCTAGTCTTGATTATTTTCAACAATTGGTATCAGAGCATTGTGGTTCTTAGGATAAAGTTTGATAGCTTGAGAAAAGATCAAGGAAAATGGAGATATTTAGACTTGACAAAGCTATTGACAATGAGAAGCTAGATCTAGAGATGGCCATAACTCAACTCAAGGAGGTAAAAGAACATCTTTCCCAATCCCTAAAAAGAAGGAAGGAACTTGCAAAATAGATGAATGACCACTAGTATGTTGAAGAAAAGATTGAGGATTTTTTCCATTAAAGTAGTTCAAATGAAGAAAATGAGGCAATCAAAGAACTCCTAGAAAAGAATGGTTTCCTACAACAAGAGGTAAAAAAATTGAAAAGAGAACAAGAAATTTAGTCAATAAGATTGTGTGAAATTTTGGAATAGAGGAATAAGGAAAATGAAGATTTGGAGACAAGGAACAATGAAACTCAACATCAATCCCTTCAATAAGAAAGTCTTATCAATCAACTCTCCAATGCAAATGAGGAAATCATGAATCTGAGATTTGAAAATGAAAGGTTAAGGAATGATTTAAATTCTAAAAGACAAATCAATGAAATATTGAAAGTTGATCTAAATTTTAAAAAGAAACTCAATGAAAGAATAATGAAATCCTAGACAGACATGGATCAATTAAATCAGCAAAGTGAGCAAAATCTTTATAGGACAAAGTGCAAAGTAGGACTTGGATACAAAGAAGAAAGTGAATCCTCCAAACAAGGTGCTCAAAGGAATCAAAGACCTACTTGCAATCACTGTGGTAACATAGCTCATACATTAAACAAATGTAGCAATGGAAAGGAAAAATTCAATGGAAAATGCCACAATTGCAGTCAACATGTTCATAAAGCTAATGAGTGCAAGGAGAAACCAAAGTTTGAAGGTAAATGTCAAATGCAAGAAACAAGGTCACAATGCATCTGAATGTAGATCTAAACCATTCAATCCAATTGAACAATTTGTAAAGGCAATATTTGGTTAGGATTACAATACTTGGTATAGATGTCATTACTATGGAAAATATGTACATGTTGGCATAAAATGTGCAAGGCCTTAGTTTAGAAGAAAGGATACTACAATAAGATGTTACACATGCACTAAACTTGGTCATATAGCTAAGAATTGTATAAATATAGGTAGAGTTGAAGACAAAAAGAAAGCTAAAGTAGATAACATCAAGAAGAAAATGAGGCAGTAGTGGATTCCTAAATATATAGAGCAAGCTAGTTCAAATGATGGTCATGTCACTCAAGAAGTGGGTGACTCAACCATTTCCAATTAAGTTCTTAAGGAAGAACTGGAACTACATTCTTAGGATCATATCTTAAGCAGTTCCAATGAATAGAAGGAAAGGTACAAATCAATATTTTAGATATAGAGGGATCACTAGAGTTTAGCATCAGTTTATACCAAGCAAGGCTAGATCATACCAAGCAAGGTTGAGAACAACAAGGTTTTGTTTGGTCATCAAGTTATCTAGATAGATAGTGGATGACAACCTATCAAGTTCTATGTCATTATGGCTCTGATCATACTGAGAATTAATGGAAAATTTTCATCAAAAAGGTAGAATTTTGAATTCATTTTTACCATGAACTAAGCATATCCAAAGCAGAGCAATTTTTAGATCATCCTAGTGATCTTGAGCAAAGTTTATAGCAAAAATTTTGAAGAATTTTTTCTCAATCTACTAAGAAATTGTGGAATCCACCTGTAGAAATAGCAAGGCAAAGAAAGGTTTGGAAATGTTAGTGCAAGGTCTCGAATGGAAGGCCCTAAACTTCAAACTTGTACTAACAATTGTGGAATCACTCGACCCTAATGGAGCTCAATCACAAATTCCATTAAAGATACTTCTTATAAATGATATTCGTACTCATTTCAAATGTGTTGTGCAAGAAATTAGAACCCTAAAAATGGATAGTTCCCTAGGAGAATTATGTGCAAATGGAACCCTAAAACTTAAGCATAAAAATTTAGAAGAGAAAGGCTTGACCCACATTTTGCATATGCCAAGAAACTTCCAAATCAAATGGATTAAGTATATTTTGAGCCATGTGCATAATGGTTAGTTATGGTTAGAGCAGTCCATCTTGATAACAACGAAAATGATTCACAAAATCACTGGTCTCCCAATGCTAAATAAGGCCAAAGTTACCAAAACCCTAGGTCAAGATGAGCTATAGAAGAAAACCCTAGCTGAGTGGGATGGCAAAGGACTAAAAATTAGTAATGTATTTGATGTGGAACTTAGGTTTGGAATTCATATTATTGTACATAAGATATATAGCTCCAGTCATTTGAATAGTGTGTTGTGTGAGGCTGTGGACCTAGCTTACAAGGTAGTTAAGAAGAAATTGGAATATGATTTAGTAGACTTGATGTTGAAATAGTTAAATAAGAACATGGAAAGTATCAGTACATCAAAGAATAACCCATGTAAATTTGGCTCTTTTCTAACTTGTTTGTTCTTTTATGTACAAAAGTTTTTCCCTTCCAAAGGATTAGTGGTATGGAGAAAGGACACTCAAGTTTTGTACCAAATTAATGAGTTCATTATAGAAATGGGTGAGAATTTTGACACTATAATGGACAACTATTTTAAAGTTTTCAAGGGAAAGATGAATAAAAAGTTCTAAATTCCTCCAAAACTAGTTGAAGACTACAAAGATGATGTTTGTTTCATGGTTGATTGTGATAGAGTATACATTCAGGTAGTTAGGCCCATAATTATATTGGTGAAACCTCTTCCCTATGAGGTTAATATTGATGAAACCAAGGAAATAATTAAATCCCTATTGAATGAGCATGTTGATCCAAAGTTGCCTATTTTTGGAACTTATGATGAAGCCAAGGCCAGAATAGAGTTAGAAATCAAGCTCCCATAGGTGGTAAGCAAAGGTAAGAGGAAGATAGAAAAGTTGAAAAAAAAAATGCTCCTCTTATTCTTACCAAGGGAAAAGGATAAGATGATGAAGAGTAGGAATTTGAAAAGTAAGAAGAGCCTATGAAAAAGAAGGGCAGGGTGATTATCACCAAGCCACGTAAGGCCTCAACAACTATATTTACTAGAAGATCTAAGAAGAAAGGAGGCAGTGAAGTTGTGCTCATTAAGCCCCCTCTCACCTTCCAAGAAAGATTCAAGAAAATGGAATAAGGTGTTGGTATTATAAACTTCAAGGCATTGAAATTTGAAACTAGGATAGATGCAGAGAAGATGCAGATTGAGGAGCTAGTGTTGTCAAAAATGGGAAAATGGAAATATTCCCCTAATCAAATTGCCCCACAGATTTCAAATGAATTATTAAAAAGGTTGAAACCAAGATGGGAGTCAACTACTCAAACTATGAAGGATATATTTGAGAAAACTTTGAGATAGTTGCTATCGAATCTTACTAATGCTAAGGTTAAAGAAGCAATGAAGAAAAATGAAGAATAGATGATGATGAGATTTCATACCTATTTAATTTTGGTGAATGATATTGAGCATGTAGTCAAAGATGCTACATCTATGTGGAAATTTTTTTATCATTTTCACAAACCTATTGAGGATCCAATGGAAATAAATGATGATGATAGTGACAATGAAGAAAATAATACACCTTTTGTCACTTTTGATGCTGAGGATTATCAGGCATTGAAGGATGGTGAAGAAGAGAAAGAGGAAGAAGCTAATGAGAAAGGTAAGGAAGGATAAGAAGAAGAGAATGATCTAGTAAGGATAGCTACAAAAGTCATGGCATCCCTTCCTCACTCTCCTCCAAAAACTGCTACATCATCTGGCATGGAGACAACTTTAGCAAGTGTGAGTGCAACCACAACATATACATCATCTACCCAATCACTCTTTGCACCCTCTCAGCACTAGGTATCACTAATGGAAGCTTCTACCACTTCATCCACCAAGTTGTAGCCCTCCTCTTCTTTACCTATTGAGCTAGGGACATCAACAATGTGTACAACATCTAGTTCTACAATTTTGTCTACTTCAATTTTGCATGCTTCTGTAAGTACTTCATTTGAAAATACTTCTATCAGTGCTCCTATTGTATGTACTCCTATAATTATTTCAATTTTGGATTTTTTTAGCACTCTAGTTAGTATTCCTTCAGTAGAGCCTATTCAAGTTTTCACAACAAACCCTACTATTTCTACAATTGTTTCTATTTCAATGTCAAAAGTAGTAATATCAAAAGCAAAACCAAAGACACCACTTAAACTTCTGATTACTAGAAAAGAAATTGATGAAGATATAGATTTGGACAAAGAGATTGAAATTCCTAAGTTGGATTTTGACAATGCCACTATTGAACAAATGAGATTGGTCAGCCAACTTCTGGAACATAAGGCTAGATAGAAACAATAAAGAGAGGAAAGGGATAGGGAATACCAAATTATAGAAAGCACAAATAACATCTTGAAAAACACTATAGGTGTTGATGTTGATTCATCTCAACATATTTTGTTATAGTTAGAATAGGCAATAAATGAATTCAATGAGGACTCTACTGGTCAAGAAAAGATGATAGAAAAGGTAGAGAAAATGTATGACAATAAGGTGCTTGAGCACATTGCTATTCATTAGGTAGAGCTTTCCTCAATTTTGGATAATCTCAAAAATTATTTTACAAGTGTAACATCTCTTTTTGCAAAACTATGTGATGTTACCAAGTATACTAAGGAAATCAAAGAAAAACTAAATAAGATAGATATGGATTTGAAGGCTAGTGCTCAAAAGTTGTAGCTTTACCCTAGCTCAAGCTCAACACATCACACAAGGGTCATATTTTTATCTGATATGCAAGCTAAATTGTTGAGAGAGGAAGAAAGGATCAAATCTAAACTTATAGGCATCCAAAACATGATTCTTCCAATCATGGAATCAATGTAGAAACATATTGCTTATTCACAAACATTAATCCATGATAACAATTTTTCAATTGCAGATCATATGATTGAACTCTTATTAGAACTTCAAGTGACACTTCAAACCTACAAAATTTTGCAAGAGAACTGGGATAAGACTTTAGCTCTTATTCTTAAGGTACACTCTAATTTTCTCTCACATTTTAGTGTCTCTATATAAAGTATGTTGTGCATAATTGTTTGGCATTACTATCAAAAAGGGGGAGAAAGAGATATTTGTGGAGAAACATATGTATAGTACTAAATGAAAAGAAAGAGGCTTGATATTTGTATGATATTATGTTATGGCATGTATATAGTATGGGGGAGATATGTGCAAATATATTACAAAGACAAATTTTTGAAAAATCAAAAAATCAGTATGTCATTGTACATAAGTTTTGGATAATAAGTGTTTTTTTCACTAATGCCAAAGGGGGAGATTGTTAGCATTAAGTTATGTTTTCCATTGGTGAAAACACTTATTCATAATTTGGTATGGTTACTAAGTTAATGATTCAATCTATAGTGTTTACCAAGCATTCAATGCTTTCCAAGTGAGTTTAGTAGTTCAACAACTCACACTAAGCATTCTAGAGGTTACTGAGTGTAAACAAGTAGTGTGAAGTCTAGCAGTTATCACCAAGAGATTCAATTGTCACCAAGCTTCATAGTGTCTATAGAGTCATTAGTTTCTATGATGTGAAGATAGTGTCTACCAAGTGATGGGATGAGTAGTGTTTACTGAGTGCAGGCAAGGTAAACATACAATTTAGTTTTTACTAAGTTACACTATATCCATCGAGTCTCCAATGTTCACCAAGTTCAAAAGCTACATGGACCATGCCTCTACTTCTAAAAAAATGCATGATGATGCTAAGTAATGTAGTGGATGTCGAGTATTAGAAGGTCACCAAGTTAGTTTATAGAACCTAAGTTTCTACATTTGGGCCGACTCAATAATATTTGTGTTAACTTGTGTTTTGGTCGACCTTGTATTTATGAGAATTGGTATGGTATATATGTAACATATTGTATCATTCCCAAGTATAAGAATAAGAAGTAATGTTTTGAGAAGAGTGAATGTAAATGTTAATTAGTAGTAGAGAAAGGTAGACTGCAAGGTCAAATTAGGTGTAGTAAAATTTTATATATCACAAGAGGTGATCAAAATTTCAAGGATCTAATCAGAAATTAAGTTGTAAGTTAGATCTACTATTTCATCCTAATAGGTGAATCAAATTCAAATATTTTAACAGAGTAGACTTAATAGTATTTTCATTGAATCTTTTAACAGAGTGCATACTTCATTGTATACTTGTAAAACCACTAACAAGGTGGACCTAGCAGTCCTAATTGCTCTTAATAGGGAAGATAATCAAAAGTGATCATTGTAAGCTTTAATAGGCTAACATTATACTACAGTATTAAAGTTTTGTGGGTATAATCCCCACCCCAATTTTACTTTCTATTTGGAAGGTTTTTGGCTCACCAAATATTGTGTTCATGTGCAATGAATGTTTATCTTTTAGTTTCTCATGCATGCAGCATATTAGATCAATCAATGATGAATGGATAATGTTGATTTGGTGCTAAATTTTAGAAAAAGTTTTGAGGTTACTTATTCACCCCTCCCATCTCAATAACCTAGCTAGTCTTGATTATTTTCAACTAGAATATGTTGCACCAGTAAAAAATTGTAATCAAGTTGTCTGGATGAAGTAGATGGTGAAGGATATAGGGATATAATCTAGTGAGCCTATTGTAACACATTGTGATAACATAAGTATAGTGAATATGTCTAAAAATTTAGTGTTACATTATAAGAGTAAGGACATTTATATCAAGTATGACATGTTGAGAGAGAAATTTATCAAATAGAAAATTAGATTGAAATATTTAAATGCCAAGGAGTAGATTGTATATATTTTCACTAATCCTCTGCACAAAGAGACTTTTGAGTATTTATGAGGTATGTTAGGGGTTATGCCCTTACGTACATTAGAGTAGATGATGCAAGAGTGCATCAGTCCATTGGAATAGTGCATTAATGTTTATTAGACTGAATGATGATGCTTCCTATATTGGGGAGTATCTATGATGAACAAAGTCATCTAGGACTCTTGATAGATGTTGTCTTAAATAGTGTCTTTGGACACTTGATCAAGTCAAGGACAGTTGTTGTAGAGATTGAAAATGATAAATGGTAGTTGTAACCTTTGACATTGATGTCAATGGGGGAGATATTGCAACATGAAAAACATTGTAAGGGAGAGATTATAGCATTGAGGTATAACCATGGGGGGAAGCATGTAAAGATTATGATTGATGAAGAGGATTTGAATAGAAAGATCAATAGTCTTTTACAGTCGATATTCTTGGAACTAGATGTTTTTCATCTATGTTTCCATCAATGCAAAAAGTGGGAGATTTTTGGAAGCATGAATGTTGATGATATTCCTATGTTGGAGTATTGTAATGATGATATGTAACATTCATGACTATGTTTGTCATTGATGTCAACATAGTAATTTTTTGTGGTATCTAATAGAAGAAAAATGGTAAAGATCAAGTTGGTATGGATAGTTCATTGAGTATTTTCAATAGTGATGTTAATGGAAGATATTACTATGTATAGTATATGCAGTTAACCTCAGGTGCATAAGACATGTATTCTAGAAGAAGTTATGCAAGCTTTCATGAAGATAATTTAAAGATAGAGTTTATAGAAGCATGTTCTAGTAAAGTTGTTATATCTCCTAGCATATTTATTATTCTAAGAAGCCAAAGTTAAAGATGTGAAGAAGACATTCTAGATATAATGTGGCTAAGCTCACTCATCATAATATCACATGTGTAGAGAGTTATTCAAGTTACTAGGTGAAAGATTAATGTTATTGCTAAGTGTAACATGTTCTTAATGAGGTCCTAAATAATTTATTGAGAAGGTGTAACATCGAACTCAAGGGAATTTTTCTAAGGGTTTGGTATAAAGGAAGGACATTTTACTTTTATTATGTATGAAAAGAATGTGTGTGGAAGATAAGAAAGTAAAAGATAAGCAATTAAAGTAGAGCAATTAGATTGATATGCGAAGACAACCAGTGCTAAGTGAAGTTGGAAAATACTCGGTTGCCAAGGTTTTATTATGAAATCTATGGTTTGGTAATTGGATTTGAGATTCACGACCTAGTCTACAAGGTCTAATAGTGATTGGTTCAAGTGAAAGAATAGAGGAAAATAGATATTAATATTAAATTACTTGTTTGAGTGGTGAGCTCTTCTTGTAGTTGAAATTGCATGTTTGGGCAATAAGATCTTGCATACTTTATACTACAACTCCTAACAAGATTGGAATCTCCTAATAGGGATTCAAAGTCTCCTAAAAGGGACCCATATATACTAATTTTTTAATAGACTCCTAATAGGATCTATCCTCTAATAGGGAATATTTATATTAGTACATCATCTTCTGGGTATCATTCCCATCGGGGTTTTCCCTCTGATCAAGGCTTTCCCTAGTTAACATATCTGGTATAATTTTGTATGTGCATCTTATTATAGTTTCTATTTATGTTGATTACATTGTTAAAACTAATTAATGTTGATAAATGTTTTAGTTGGATAATTGATTCACCCCCTCTGCCTCTTAGTTATCTCAGTGGACTATTATTTCTAAAACTTCTAATCTTGCAATAGGAGAAAATGTTTCAGCATAGTCAATACTTTCCTTTTGAGAGACCTTTGCAAACTAACCTTCATTTATGCCTTGAAATTTCTCCATTTTTATTTAGCTTATTTTTGAAAACCCACTTTGTCCCAATTACATTATTATCCTTGGGTCTAGGAACAAGAGTCTAGGTCTTATTCATTTCTATTTGTTCTATCTATTCATTCATTGCTTCAATCAAACTCTCATTGTCCAAAGCATCTTTAACTTGTCTAGGCTTAAATTTAGAAAGAAAACATGTACCTTTCAATTTATTTCTTGTCATTGTACCATTAGACTTGTCCTTAATGATCTGCTTAGGTGCATGTGCCTTCTGACATATCTTGCTAATATAGGTACTTTGTATCTAGAAGTTGTATCAAACATATAGCTTTGCATGATCTTCAAACTCATGTCCCAATATCTATACCTCGGGTCATTCTAACTTGGTTTTCTCTGACATTAGCTTGGTAGTCTCTAACTACAACTTGTGTCCTTTAGATTGTGACTCAGGTTGCACTTATTGCAACTTGGGTACTTCTAGAGATTTTTGGGACTTGGTAGATGAAGCTTCTTGACTTCTAGTTAGATTAGGCAACGTATCAAGTTCATAGTACATAAACCTGTTTTAATCCTAAAGTTCTTTATTTTTTTCCTCTTCATTCATTTTTGCAAACTCATCAATTCTTATATGTGAACTTTCTATGATCTTATGAGTTGACAAATTCAAACACTTATATTCTTTACTTTTGTAGGAGTATCTTAGGAATATGCCCTCATCACCTTTGACATCAAATTTACCTTTCCTAGAATCCTTCAAGATATAATATTTTCTACCAAATACTTTTAAATAAATTACATTAGGTTTGTAGCCATACCATAGTTCACAATGTGTTTGATTTAAGTCTTTCTTTAGTTGTACTCTACTTAAAATATGAAAAATAATATTATTGCCTCTTTCCAGTACTTGATTGCAAGATTATTTTCTATCACCAAAGTTCTTGTACAATCCATGATGGATTTTTTCTTTCTTTCTTCTATTCCATTCTACTGAGGTGTACCAAGTGTTGATACTTGTCTTTTGATTTCTTTCTCAATGCATAATTTTTTAAATTCATTAGAGATGAATTCATCTCCTCTATTTGAACTTAAAAATTTTAGTTTCTTTCCAGTTTCTTTCTCTACTCTTGCTAGATACTATTTAAAATTTTGAAAAGCTTTAGTTTCTTTAAAATAAATTATAGTCATCATTCTAGAATAATTATCAATAAATAGAATAAAATACTTATCTCCACTATATCTTTTTATGATAATAGGTCTACAAAGGTATGTATAAACTAGCTCCAATACTTCTTCTGAATGATAGTTTTTGCATCAAAAACTAGTCCTTTCCATCTTTCTAATTTGACCATTTTTGCATAGACCCATATCACATTTCCTCAAACTAGGAATACCTCTTACTGTCTTATTTTTCTTATTTTCACCAAATTATAAAATTCACATGACATAGCCTTTTTGTCATAACCATCTTTCTTCTACTTAAGTAATTAAACTCAAACTTTCACTAAGATCTAGGTACAATAACTTACCTTTTGTCTTATTATCAAGCACAACTAGTTTTTCTTTTCCATCTAATAGCTCAGCCTTCCCATTCATGAGTTCTACCTTGAATCTAGTGTTATTCAATTGTGCCACACTCAATAGATTATGCCTTAGTCCTTCCACCCAGTAGGCATTGTCACATTTGAGTTCATTGGTTAGCTACATACAACCTTTTTCTTTTATGCAACATGGTTAATTATTTCCAAATCTAACACTTCCACCATCATAGTGTTACATGTGTTCAATCTTTTTTTGTCACTAGTCATATGGTGAGAACAACCACTATCACTAATTCATGTATCATTCTTATTCAAATGACAAATAAGTAGCATCTTATCTGACTCATCATCATACTCATCTTTTACAACTATAGAGAGCATTTCATCATTATCATTGCTATTTGAATCTTTAGCCATAAAACAAGGTTTCTTACTTTTTTCATTATAGTCCTTGTAGCTCTTGAATTCCTTCTTTCCTTTGAACTTACTATTTTCTTTTTCTTCTTTCCTTTCGCTATTTGGACACCTAGAAGCAATGTAACCAACTTATTCACATGAAAAATAGATTAGAGTAATATTTCTTTGTACTTTCCTCCTTCTTTGGGATATTTCCTTGCAAGTAGAGCTTCAGTGACTTCAAGATCATTGCCAGAACTTTCTTCCTCTTATTCGCTTTCATATTTCTTAACGTTTGATTTTCCAATTTTCTTCTTGAGCAAAAGCTTGGCTTCAAATACATGCTCAATACCTTTGTGTAGGACCAAAAAAATGGGTTAAAATGCATAAAACACTATGAGCAAATCACAAACTCAATCAACATGTATTAGCACCCACTAGTCTACCATGAAAGCCAAACTAAACAAAAGAAAGCAAACATAATCAAAAACTCCCTTTTCCATTTGTAGCTCCCATGTCCTTCTTTCTTCTCCAAATGATTGTAGCTCCAAAGTTGCCTATAATGCACACAAAATTTAAGCAAAAGTCTATGATGTGGATAATGCCATGAGAATACTAGAAGTGTGATTTTAAGCTTGAAAGAGAGAATGCAACATGCAAAGAAGTAGAGACTCAAAGATTCAAAGATTTGGACTTTCAAAACTTAAGCATTCTAGATTCAAGAGAGAGCCCAAAATGAGAGAAGAGTGTTCATTTTATAATCAACACTCAAAGTGAGGGCATTGGATTTGTCACCCATAGATGTGCGATGTGGCAAGAGATTCCTATGACGAATATGACAGAATTTGCCAATTTTGAGATTATATGACACATGCAAGTCAAATTTGGAAGAGAATCTCTGACGCGTCATAAAATTCCTCAACCCACTTAAAGCCAAGAATATATGATGAATAAGCCAAATAGGGAAATTCATAAGAGGTAATAATAATTCCTATGATGCATATGACAGAATATGCCAAAAGTAAGATTCTATGACACACGAGAGTCAAATTTGGAAGAGAATCTATGACACATCATAAGATTCCTCAACCCACTTAAAGCCAAGAATCTATGACAAATAAGCCAAATAGGGACATGCGTAAGAGATAAGAATATTTGATTATGAAAAATCTCAGCCAATTGTCAAAGGAGAATCCACGAGGTGTCACATCCAAGTGTCATGATGATGAAATATTTTATGGAATATTTGAATTAAAAATCCTTTTATTCCACAAAATAAGAATTAGTAGAAAATGGAATTAATGATGGAAAATAGAACTTAGGAAATTGTAAATTTCCATGATTTGCAGATATTGAATCAATTAACTAATAAAATTAATTAATTGAGGATGATAATCAGGAAGAATAATTAGTGAGAATAATAGAATTAAATTATGGGTTATTTAATCCTATAGAGAAAATTAGTAAATGATTGGCCAAATTGATTAAATGAATGCGACCATATATTTTGATGAAAATGTGACGATGATGGATATCGAATAAGATAATGAAAAGGTAGACCAAAGCCATGGTCAAATTAATTGATAGATCAAAATTGATAACATGCCAAGGACACATGAGATGAATTAATTGATATGTAACATTTAACCAACATTGTAAATGCTACAAGATTGAAATTGATTGATAAGGTTTGTTCATAATAACAGAGACAGACACTGTGAATATTATTAAAACTATTGATGATGCCATGATCTGACATTGAAAGCCTCAACAACATCAAACATTGAATGACATGAATGATATTTTGACCTAGTACTGAGAGCCATGACAGTACTAAGGTCTGATTGAAAAGATTGATAAGTTGATAGGTTTCCAAGACATTGAAAGCCACAAAAATGCCTAGTAGCGGATAAATGATGATTGATTTGGGATGTTTGATATGTTTTTGGTTGATTAGAACTAATTTTGAGTGATTTTGAGTTGATTTGGGGTGATTCTAATTTGATTTGATATGATTTTGAGTTGATTTGATATGATTCTGAGTTGATATGAAATTGGTGTGAAAGGGGATACAAATGACAAAATATGGTCAATCTGGTCAAAAGATCGAAGTTAGTAGAATGAGAAAATGGGACAAATTAGTATGAAGAAGTGATGAGGTTTTAGATGCAAACCATTTTTTAGCGTCTACATTTTGCCCCTCTTTGATACAATGTGATTTAGAGCGTTGTATCAAAGAATAACTGATGAGAAAGCCACAACATGCCACAGTAGGGATGATATATATCAGTGCCCCCTCGAAAAATTGAATAAGATAAGCATATGATAAGTCAATTTATCGACAGCAAGAAGACAAAACCATAGCAACTGACCGAATGAAAATTAGAGCTAAAATGTGAAAGTTATGAGGCCTAGACTGTAGACCCGAAACTATGCGTGCATGCCCAAAATGATGGAAAGATGTCATAACATGAGAGAAATAATCAAAGATGGTCATATTTGGTCAAATATGATGAGACAAATGTTATACTATGGTTGAACTAGGTGGAAAGCCACAGAAAGTTGATTGACAGTGTAGGATGATGCAAGAATGCATGAATGCAAGATGAAGATGATTTGGTGAATCAAAAGACATGATTATGGTGATGGAGAATAAGATGAAAAAGAAAGATGAGATGAGGAGATATGATGGAAAGACTTTTTCTTCTAGAAAGTGCACTATATGTCAAATGGAGCTTTATTTTGATATGGCAAATGGAATGCAACACATCATGGCATAAAGGGCCAGAGTGCAAATGCAAGCCTTTTGTGTAAACAAGCATGATGCAGATAGAGAATGACCTTGCCCTTTCTAAGGCATATGTACATGCCTCAAACTCTCAAAAGGTACATTGTAACAAAAAGAAATGGAAAAAGATGACCATGAACCATCCTAGCCACTCTTATAGATCAATTTATATCATGGAGTAGCATAGGGACATGTTCAAAGAAAAAAAAACAAAGAAAATAAAATTCACTCACTGAATAGCATGAGCCAATAGCTATTCTTGTCCATTATTATGTTCTTGTTAATGTTTTAGGTGTGTAGATAGTGTTTGACATGTTGATAATGTGATAGTTCTAGTTGTGGATTTAGTTGACAAGTTCATAGTGACTGGTTGGACTGATTGTTGGTTCATGTTGCTCATATATTGTGATTGGCATTGAAGTGTAGTCCATTGTGCAAGTGTGAACGCAAAAGGGATGGTTATGCACAGTGAAAATGTACAAGGTTTATTGCAAATTTTGATGAGTTTTGTGATTTTTAGGGTTTTTGAGGATATTTGATGTTTTTGTGTGACTGATTTCTTCAGGACATTTTATGATTTTTAGGGATTTTTTAGGATCATATTTGAGTTTTTAAGGATTTTTTCAGGACATTATGTGATTTTTATAGATTTTCTCAGGACATTTTATGATTTTTAGGGATTTTTCAGGATCATATTTGAATTTTTAAGTATTTTTTTAGGACATTTTATGATTTTTAGGGATTTTTTCAAGATCGTATAAGCATAAACAAGTGTTAGCTCCAATCCGTTATGTGATAGGTCTAATGGATAAAAACCACTTAGGGATATGCCCCCAGTTCAAATTCAAACTCATGCACCATGTAGGTAATATGCCCCCAAACAAGATGAAAACTATGTACGAAGGCCAATGACAGAGTGTGTGTGCAGACTGGTGATGCTTAGGCAAGGTAACAAAGGACATTAACCAGTTGGTGAGCCATGATAAGGAACCAAGGATGTCTTGTAATATGAAGGATATGATTAAGGAATGATAGAGGAGGAAAAGACCAGATGGAATCCTGATAGATGGAGGAGCGACACTAATTACACATGGCACCTGTTTGCCAGGTTTTCACCATGGCACTTGCCCAAAGTGCCTGTTTACCAAGTTTTCACTTTTGGACAGAATTTTTCTCTTGACTCAAATTTTTGTGCCAAGATGCTTGTTTGCCAAGTTTTCATCAAGGCATCCATTTTTCATGACTTTTTGCTATTTTTAAAATTTTTTTTTCAAGACTTTTAGATGAAATCAAGAATGTCACTAACAAATGCTAAGAAGATATCTGTTGTTGGTGCTGCTAGCTGATGAGCTCTGGATCCATGACTGACCATAATTATGGAGGATTTGTTCTGAGTCTATAGCTAAAATCAAACCACTAGAAAGGCCTTGAGAGATACCATCGTGTACCATATGTAAGACAATGTTTATCTCTTGCAAATCAAGGCATCTAAGGATAATTGGGTCAATAGAAATGTCATGTGGGATGTCACTGATGATGACATATGCAAAGGCTTTTTGGATAAAGGACTAATTTTGGTTATTGGAAAAAGTAGGTAGCTGGATTTGGGGATAAACAAAGGGATATAAGGGAGGGTTGGGAGGTTTGAGACCAATGACCTTTCGCATGAACGTTGATTGAGAGAGATCCAAAAGATTTTGTGGCATGTTGAACACTAGAACACTGATACTCATGGCATCATATTTTTCATTTTGTATCATTGGGAGCTTCTTAGCTTTTGATTTTTTATGGTCTAATGGTGCTTTTTGATTTTCACCAAGAGACCTATGCTTGCTATCTTTTTCTCTTTTTTCTTTGTAACTAGAAAGTGGAGTTAGCTCCCCAAAATATTCCAATGTGTTCTCTTTAGGAGAAACTGCTTCTTTATGATCTTCAGTCATAATGCCTTCAAAGTCTATTATGAGAGTGTCATCATCATCGAATTGATCAAAAATTGGTGGTCCACATTGGTCCCAATCTAAAGGTTTAGGATAACTTGAGGAGATGTCATCATCAGTGTTGAATGGGCTTTGGTTGAAGGTAGATATATGGGTAACTGATTCAACTAGGTCATTGGGGTTATGCTCAGAGGCTAGGGGATTGTTGGTTTCAAGTGGGATATCCTTAGATGCCTTTTCATCATTCGAAACATCCATAGTCTTACATGTAGGTACCATTGTACTAGGAGGACCTATTCATAATGATTTAAATCCAAGCCCCAAACTATGAGGTTGTCCTTCTATAGTGATAGGTTCAATGATTCCTTGTTTCTAAGATCCAAGACCACTATAGCCATCATAGCCTTGTTTCTGCATGATGGTAAACCCAAGTCCATACTTGATAGGAGATATCAAAGTGGGTTCTCATTCTGCTTTTTCTTTCTCAATGCATATCGATGTATTCTCATTGATAGAAGTATCATTCTTTGTACTAATGGGAGAAAGTGGTGATTCCCTAATATGAGAGACTTGAGACACAAAGTACTCTCCACACCCATTGTCTTCAATCTTCATCTTTTCCTTGGCTTTACTAAGTAGTATATCAGCATCCACATACTTAGAGGGATTTGTAGGTTGTGCTTCATTTTTTTTTGGGATTTGGAATGCAGTAGGATCTCTTACATTAGCACAAAACTAGATAGAATCTGGATCACCAGGGATGGTAACCTCTATGTTGTGATAGGAAAACTTCAAACATTGATGATATGTAGAAGGGCCTGCTTTCATAGCATGAAGCCAAGGGCATCCTAGTATCATGTTGCAATTCATTTTAATGTCTAGGACATGGAACAATGTGTCTTCAGTAGCTGGACCAACTCTGACAGGTAATGTGATAATGCCCCTAGAGAAGCATTCACCATCATCATGAGCTTTTATTATGATTCTTCGAGAGGGATCCACATCATCTTCAGAATAACCCAAATTGTTGACAACCTTAAGAGTACAGATGTTCAGTCTTGCTCCTCTATCTATTAAGACACATCTGACTTTAGCATTATGGATGAAGACTTCGAGATAAAGAGGATCATTATGGTTAGGTTTGTCCTTAGGAATATCTCAAGGTCAAAAAGTGATATGTTGTGACACGGATAGGTTCCCAACCATGGCTTGGAATTGGGCAACATTCATGTTATCTGGGACTATTGACTCTTTAAGGGCTTGCTCCAAGATCTTTTGGTGTTGGGGGGATGTACATAGTAGGTCCAAAATGGATATTTGTGTAGGAAGTTGTTCAACAAGGCTATAATTAGATGAAGTAGGAGCAATAGGTCTGCTTGGGGGTGCAGGCCTAGTAGAAGCAGTAGGTCTAGATGGGGCTCCAGGTAGGGTGATCTTGCTATATCATGTAGTGATAGCACAATGAGGGTCTTCAGCCTTCAATGTGAATGTGGATATGTGGAAGTCAAACTCATTAGAGCAATTGATGGTGTAGTCATAGCTGGTGCATGTGTAATTCACATTACCTTGTGAGTTTGAGTTTGAACTTGAGGGTCTCTCTTTGTCATGATTACCCAAAGGATCTTTGAAAATAGTATGATCAGATTTGGATGCTAATAGTGATGGATAAACTATGATGACACCATCATCAATAAGGTCTTGTATTGCATGTTTCATTTGGAAGCATGATGAAGTCTTGTGTCCTTTGGTGCGATGGTAATCACAATACTTTTTGTCATCCCACCAATTTGCTTTAGTTAATGGTTCATCTTTGATTGGGGGTAGCTGCAGGAAGTTATTACTCAATAATTGTTGTAATGCAATCTCAAGTGGTATTCCCAATGGTGTGAATTTCCTATCTTTGGTTCTAGGATGTCTTTTGTCTTGTGTGGAAGTCTTATTTTTTTGTTGTTGAGGTGTTGTTTGACTAGGAGTTTGTGAATTTGTAGCGTTTACACCTTTCAAAGTCAGTTGAGGTTGTGCTATGCTAATCGTGTGGGCATCCACAATGCCATCATTAGTCACATTCTTGTTTTTGGAGAAAAAATTTGCCTTGTCATTAGACGAGTTGGTGTTTGTGTTTTCTTTGTTTATCTTGAGGATTCCCTTCCAGATAAGAGCATCTTCAATACTAGCCCCTTTTTTCATTAGTTTAGAAATGGTGCTTGGACTCTTGATTTTGAGTTCATACATTAAGTCTAGGACTAAGTTTTCAATGCATAAGTTTACTTGTTGTTCTTCAGGGATGTCTAGTGAGCATTGACTAACTAAGCTTCTCCAACGCAGTAAGAATGTGATGAATGATTCTCCTGTCTTCTGTTTAGTTGAGCATAAATCAGAAAGAGTCACCTCATTTGTAATGTTAAAGGAAAAGTGGGAGATAAACTTGTTTGCTAGCTCTGACCAAGATTTGATATTGCCAAGAAGTTTGGAGTACCATTCAAGTGCGGGCCCACCTAGAGAATGACAGAACAATCTCATAAGGTAAGTGGGTTCATCATTGAGTTCAGTACATGAAGCACAAAATTCTCTAATGTGGTCAATAGGGTTGCCTTTTCCTCGGTATTTTTCAAACCTTGGAGCCTCAAAGTGTTTTGGGAATGGAGGCATATATAGACTTTTATCGAATGGGTTAGGACATAGGTCCCTTTCTGTATATAGAGCCTGTTTCTTTTGGACACCCAATACCTCGACTTGTTTGGAAAGTTGTTTGAATTATTGTAATAGTTCTTCATTGGGGTTTTGCATGATGGTCTTTCCTTCAAGTCTTTTGTGTCTATGAGTCGACCGTTTGCTGTGGTGAGAACTATGTCTACTTGGTTCTGACATTTCTGTATCTAATGAGTCTGATGAATTGTCACTAGGTGGTGGAGGTAAGTTGGCACCTCGAAGACAGAAAGGTCCCCATTGTTGGGGAACTTGTTGTGATATTTGATGTGACACTTGTTGTGGGATTGACTGTGATTGTTGTACCATGTGTTGTTGTTGTGATGTGTGTTGTGGTTGTTTTTGGGATACCTCTGTTGGTTTTATGTGAGACCATGTGCGTGCTTGTTGTTCTAGAGGTATGTGTTGAGGTTGTTGTGGCACATGTTGTTGTTGTAACAAATGTTGCTGGTATGCGATTTGTTGCTCAAGGCATTTTTTGTATTCTAACTATTGCTTGAGTTGCTCTTGTTGTTTAGAAAACATCATTTGTTGTTGTTGGAATTGCTACTAAAATTTTTGTTGATAAATTTTGTGTAAGTCAAGTGGGTCCATATGGGATTGCATGTTAGGAATGTTGGATGTTTGCCCCACTTGTGGTTGTTTTCATTGTGTTTGATGTTGTTGTTGATATGTGGGATGTGTGTCAAGTGGATGTAGACTTGGTTGTGCCTTGGAAGCATTGAGTCCTTGTACCATTGTAGGTTGTTGTTGTCATGGGGGATTGACTAAGTCCTTGAGTATTGAACGTCATGTTTGTATTGTTGTTTTGGTACCTTTGTGTTTTAGATGTTCCTGCTTGCGACATCATATTGACTTGACTATGAGATGTGTCCCTATTAAGAATGGGTGTAATGTCAATAAGACTTTTCTTTTGTGTGTCCATAGGGATGGTTGTGCTTGATGTTTCACATGTTGTACTTATGAGAGGCTCTATAGTGTTTGATGTCATAGCACTTGGTAAAGTTAGGAGCAAAGGTGTACTTTGTTGATTTGCCTCCACAGAAGGTATGTTTGGCATCCTTAGAGCACGGTTCCCTTTAGGTGCATCTTGTTGTTGCATCATGTGACTAAAATCAAGTCTTAATGTCCTTTTGGGGTGTTTAGGGATTGGTGGCATTTCATCAAACAAGGGGTTAACATTGATGTATTCAAAGGTATTTTGGAGGATTTCAATTGTTGGTTCTTGATGGGACCTTATAGGTGCCATTATTGTGTTTGAAAACTCCAAAGGTTGTTTTCCCTTGTCTAGGTCCAAATTTATCATGGGTTGGGTGTTTTCAATTGTTGTGTTGGTTTGATTTTTGGACCTAGAACCTTCCAAGTTTGGGTTAAATTTGATAATTTCTTGTGCTGCCAAATGTTTAAAGTTCTTGCAGAAAATTTTGTCTTGACATGCCCTAGCTATTTCTTCATCAGTGATGCCATAATCAGTGTCAAATTCATCACTTAGATGTACAATACCTTGTTGTATGTTGGATGTGTTAGGTTGGCTGAATTCAAATGCATGTGATTGTTCATCTTCAGGTGAGGTTGGTACACTTCCTCCTCCTGGTGGCATTGGCATATAGGTTCAAATTCAGGACTCCATTGAACCATCCCATGTGTGGGGGAAGTGTTTGGAGGAAATCTCATGGTAGGTGCATTGTTCAAAGTTTGTTGTACCATAGCTTGATTATGAGGATCTTGCGGATACATATTCAAGGGGTTTGCTAGTAATGGTTGTGATGCATCGATTTGGTCTTCATCAAAGGTTTGTTGGATGTTCTTGCTCATTCTTTTTCTTGGACAAGATTTTGGTTGTGCTTGTGCCTCAGAAAACAAAGGTTGATAGAGTTCCTCGGGTCTCTAAGTTGATTGTCTCCTAGTAAGTGCTGGCATGATACCTAAGAGTGCAAAGAGTGGTGGGTATGCAAGATATGAATGTTTTTGGGATTCTTAATTGTTTAGTAATGTTATGCATTGTGTAGAAATGCTAAATGAAATATGGTTTTGATGTGCAAAATGCAAATGTCCTAGGGATATTATGCAAATGCAAAATGCAAGGTGATGTTTTGAAGTTTGACTAGAGGGGATGAAAATGACTCTAAGGTATGCAAAATGATAATTAGGGTGATGTTTTGGACTTGGTAATGATACTAAAGGTAGGTGTATTCAAGGTAGAATATGCAAAGGATTGTGTTTGAGGGTTCATAATGACATTTGGGACATGCAAAATGAGGGTAAATGCTCAAGAAGGCAATTTGGTTGATGGACAATTTGATAGGGTTTGGTAATGAAAATGATGCTAAGGTTTTTGATCAATGCAATATGAAGGGGATATACCACTAGGGTAAGTCAAAATGATGTTTGGGGATTCTAGGGATATGATTATGCTATGAAAAGGGTATATGGAAAGTTTTGAACTTAGGTAAAACCTTTTAGAAAGTATTTTGTCTAGGAGTTTAACCTTGTGATAAAGGACTTTGGATCTTGACCAAAAAACTGATAAAAGATGAAAAGATCAAATTGATAAAAGATGACAAGGTCAAATATATCAAGACATAGATAGATTTTGACCAAAGAAAATGATAAGAAAAGATAAAAAGACTAGTCAAGATCCATTATCCGTCAACACTAGGAGATAATCTAAGACTCATACTTTGTCTAGATTTTTGACTAAATTCAAAGGTTTTGGGGGTTCAAAATGATGTTTTGAGGACTCAAAATGATGGTGATGCTGAGAAAATATGTGATATGGAAAATTCCTATGATGAAAAAGGGGATTTTGGGTGCAAGATATGATTTTGGGTCAAGTGCAGAATGGGTAGATCTAGAGGCTCCTAGATGCACTTTTGGGGTCCTAAAGTGCAGTTCAAAGGCCCAAAATGGTCATGCAGGTACCCAAGTGCACCCTAATAGTGCCAAGTGTACCCTAATAGTACCAACTACATCATTGATGCACTTGGAGCCAATTTAGGCATAGTTAGTAGTTTCTAGGCGCAGTTGGTAAGCTAGGAAGAATGTTTGTTGATTCTGAGGAGTATGGTTACCAAACTGACATGCCAGGAAGCTAGGATGCTAGGGTTGATGTTAGGATGGGTTGGGAGATGCAAAATGAAGGTTATGGCATATAGAATGATTTCTTAAGTTAAGTTGATGATGATTAGGTGTTGTAGAATGCAGATCTGGGCAAGCTAGTGCAAGGGGAGCTAACCAAGTACCTAAGGACACTGTTGAAGCCCCAAAATGTTATCTGGAACTCAAAATTGGATCTCAGGACCACCAAGTGCACCCAAATAGTGTATAATATTTCAACAAAATAGTTGGGGCCTAGTTGGGTGCATTTGGTAGTTTCTGGGCGCAATTGGTAAGTTGGGCTGAAACTGAGGCAATTCTGGAAGCTATGGTTTCAGGATTGATGTCATAGAGAGGTAAATGGTAGAGGACAGTATTAGGGCTAGTTTGGATGCTCAAAATGATCATTAGGACACCCAAAATTATGGATAAATTGGTCAAGATGATGAATAGGTATGCAAAGATGCAAGGTGGTGAATGCAAAGTGTTGATTCTAAGATGGGAATGCAAAAAACTAAGGAAAGTAAAACTGAACCTAAATGGATGCAATATGAAAAGTAATAGATACTAAATGAGGACTAAAAGGTGCAATATGAAGTCTATATGATGCAAGAATGAAGCTTGGACTAGGGTGAATGCAAGTGAAATCTATGAAAATATGAGATCTACATTTTGCCAAGCACATTTAAGAGCACAAGTCGCCATGTTTTCCAAGGTTCGAGTGTGTCAAATCAATGTTTGCAAACTTTGATAAGGTTGAAATGTTTTGGAAATGTGTGATGTTTTGACAAATTCAAATGATATCCAAGGTGTAAATTTAAAAGTTTGGCTTTTATCTTGATTATGTTTTACACACACGCAAGACACATTAAGACAACAATAGCTATTGTAAAAGTTAACAAACACACCACAACCTAGGCTTTTAGGACTGTATCCACTGAATTCCTACTTGAACTAAAGTTTAGTCGTGCTTATCCAGAGTGGAAAACCTAGGATCTTGGCACCACAGGCTCCCCCTTACAACGCACTCACTTCTTGGGGCTACCAAGATTCGCTTCCCAAGGGGCATGACTTCCCAAGGGACTGTTGCCTCTACTAAAGACCACGAGAATGTAGGATGTCTTCACGGGCATGGGTGACCCCTTGAGCCAGTGGATAGAAATGATTTTGGCCACTAAAACATGGTTTTAGTAAGGGCATTTTGTTTGGAAAGTTAATGATAAACTTCCGCAGAAGGTCTCCCAGCCTCGAGAACTGAGGTTTGACGCACCACAATGGTACTGGAGGAGAGCTATCATGCAACAATACTGCCGACATAGCTTTCACTGTAATCAAGTTTTATATAGCGGCTAGAACATTGACCTGGCTTTGGCCCATTACCGCTCTGAGGTCGTCCCTTGGCATACCCAATATCGAGTATCTTGGTCCAAGGCAGGCCTCCTATAGAAGTTACACAGATTTCTCTTACACCCAAGATCCACGAATGGAGAGGGAAGAGGATACATCCAATGCAACTCCTAGGGATCTAACACCATAGACATGCTAAGCAGAAAAGAAAAAGGTTCTTTTTAAGCACCAAACGAAATGTTATCTAATCTAGGAAATCCATACACATAGTTTTGAAAGACACAGAAAGTCTTCAACAACGTCCTGCAAACAAAGCATTAGTAGTTTATGATCATGTCTTCATCCCACGATTTCCACATGCTGTAAATAGACCATCAGTAATAAAAAAATCACCTAATCTATGTCCTAGAGAGTGATAGGAACTTGAAATGCAGATTTTGATTGGTGCATGTGCTTATTGTGAACCTAGGTATTCTTCGACAGTGCAAATCGCTCCCTAGAAGGCCAAAATGGATTTGAACATCCCCAAGTGCACCTAGATAGTCAAAACTACATCAATGATGTATTTGGGGCCTAGTTGGGCATATTTGGTAGTTTTAGGGCGCAGTTGGGAAGTCAGGTGCAGGGTGTGGGGAAATGGGTGCCTAGTCAAGACCCAAAAACTGAAATTTTTAGAGCTACACTCCCAAGTGTGCCCAAATAGTGTAGAGTGTGTCAATTATGTATTTGGGGCCCAGATGGGTGTAGTTGGTAAGTTGGAAACAATAGAAAGAGGCTTTTGTGTCTTTTGGGCTCCTAAAACTGCTCCTAGGGGTCCCAAGTGCGCCCTGACAGAGCAGAGTGCACCCTAGGACAAAAAGCTAACAAAATGTATGGAACAACAACATATAATAATTTTTCTAGACCCCCTAATTAATCTATGTGTAAAAAGGAAGAGTAGATAGTCGTTATACCCTTCCAAGTGAGCTCCTTCCTTGCACCTACAAGCACAAACAAGAAAACCCAAGTTAGATATGCATGTTCACGTCGGGTTCAGCAAATGTAGGACCAAAAAAATGGGTTAAAATGCATAACACACTATAAGAAAATCACAAACTCAATCAACATGTATTAGCACCCACTAGTCTACCATGAAAGCCAAACTAAACAAAAGAAAGAAAACATAATAAAAAACTCCCTTTTCCATTTGTAGCTCCCATGTCTTTCTTTCTTCTCCAAATGATTGTAGCTCCAAAGTTGCCTATAGTGCACACAAAATTGAAGCAAAAGTCTATGATGTGGATAATGCCATGAGAATACTAGAAGTGTGATTTTAAGCTTGAAAGAGAGAATGCAACATGCAAAGAAGTAGAGACTCAAAGATTCAAAGATTTGGACTTTCAAAACTTAAGCATTCCAGATTCAAGAGAGCCCAAAATGAGAGAAGAGTGCTCATTTTATAATCAACACTCAAAGTGAGGGCATTGGATTTGTCACCCATAGATGTGCAATGTGGCAAGAGATTCCTATGACACATATGATAGAATATGCCAATTTTGAGATTCTATGACACATGCAAGTCAAATTTGGATGAGAATCTATGACGCATCATAAGATTCCTCAACCCACTTAAATCCAAGAATCTATGACGAATAAGCCAAATAGGGACATGTGTAATAGGTAATAATAATTCCTATCACGCATATGATAGAATATGCCAAAAGTAAGATTCTATGACACATGAGAGTCAAATTTGAAAGAGAATTTATGACATGTCATAAGATTCCTCAACCCACTTAAAGCCAAGAATCTATGACGAATAAGCCAAATAGGGACATGCGTAAGAGATAAGAATATTTGATTATGAAAAATCTCAGCCAAGTGTCAAAGGAGAATCCACGAGGTGTCACATCCAAGTGTCATGATGATGAAATATTTTATGGAATATTTGAATTAAAAATCCTTTTATTCCACAAAATAAGAATTAGTAGAAAATGGAATTAATGATGGAAAATAGAACTTAGGAAATTGTAAATTTTCATGATTTGCAAATAATGAATCAATTAACTAATAAAATTAATTAATTGAGGATGATAATCAAGAAGAATAATTAGTGAGAATAATAGAATTAAATTATGGGTTATTTAATCCTATAGAGAAAATTAGTAGATGATTGGCCAAATTGATTAAATGAATGCGACTGTATCTTTTGCTGAAAATGTGACGATGATGGATATCGAATAAGATGATGAAAAGGTAGACCAAAGCCATGGTCAAATTAATTGATAGATCAAAATTGATAACATGCCAAGGACACATGACATGAATTAATTGATATGTAACATTTAACTGACATTGTAAATGCTACAGGATTGAAATTGATTGATAAGTTTGATCATAATAACACTGACGAACACTGTCAATATTATTAAAATGGTTGATGATGCCATGATCTGACATTGAAAGCCTCAACAACATCAAAGATTGAATTACATGAATGATATTTTGACCTAGTACTGAGAGCCATGATAGTACTAAGGTCAGATTGATAAGATTGATAAGTTGATAGGTTTCCAAGACACTGAAAGCCACAACAATGCCTGGGAGCAGATAAATGATGATTGATTTGGGATGTTTGATATGTTTTGGGTTGATTATGACTAATTTTGAGTGATTCCAAGTTGATTTGGGGTGATTCTAAGTTGATTTGATATGATTCTGAGTTGATTTGATATGATTTTGAGTTGATATGAAATTGGTGTGAAAGGGGATACAAATGACAAAATATGGTCAATCTGGCCAAAAGATTGAAGTTAGTAGAAGGAGAAATGTTGGAAATATTCAAGATATAATAGGTTACTAAGAGGGGAGGGGTGAATCAGTAATAATAAAACTTTTAAGTCAATTCAGAATAACCATGTACAACATTTACTCATCTAGCCTGTTGCATAAAAGAACTATTAAACATTTAAACCATATATGCATAGAGATTTGGTAACCCAGAAACCTTCCAAAATAGAAAGTAAAATTGGGGTGGGGATGATACCCAAAAAGCTTTGTTACTGCAGTATGAAGTTCATCGGTTAAGGCTTACAATGATCACTTCTAGTGATCTGCCCTGTTAGGAGCACAAAGGATTGCTAGATCCACCTTGTTAGAGGATTTACAAACATACTTTACAAGTATGAACTCTATTAGGAGATTTGAATAAAGATGGTTAAGTCTACCTTGTTAAAGGATTTACAAAAATGATTCACCTATTAGGATGAACCAATAGATCAACTTACAACTTGACTGAGTTCTTTATTGTAGATCACCTTCTCTGATTGATGAAATCATTTCTACTCCTGGTAGACCTTGCTGAGTATTCTTTTCTACTAATAAATTCACATATCATATCTTATGTCCCTTCTTTTTGCAATATTCTATGTCTTGTATCTTTGTCTCTTTGTATTGAATGATATAATACATTACATATATATACCATTCCAATAATTATTCATGCAAGGTTGGCCAAACAAAAGGAAAAAAAATATATCTGAGTTAGCCAAATGGTAAAATAAACTTGGGTTCTTTAGATAGACTTGATGACCTTCTAATATGCGGCATCCACTACGTTACTCGGCATTGTCATGTACTCGGTAGAGGTAGGGGCTCGGTTCATACTAGTCATACAACATTGCCTGGAACTCGGTAACCATTGGTGACTTGGTAGATATAGTGTCACTTGGTAGAAACTAACTTCCTCATTAAGCTCTTGAGCTCGGTTATCACTAAGTGCTTCTTCACTTGGTTAATACTGAGTGCATCTTTACTCGGTTGACACTAAGTGCAACTTTCGTCAGTTAATACTGAGTGCATCTTTACTCGGTTAACACTAAGTGCAACTTTACTCGATTAATATTGAGTCTTCGATGCTCAATTTGAACTGTGTCTTCAGTGCTTGGTTTGAACTGTGTTGCCATCACTCAGTCTGCACTGTATTACTCGGTTTGAATTGTGTTGCCATCATTCAGTCTGCACTATATTACTTGGTTTGAACTGTGTGTGTTGTCACTAATGGAAAATAACTTTATGCCAACAATCTCCCCCTTTGGCATTAGTGAAAAAAACAATTATGATTCAAAGTTTATGTGCAAAAATGGACATACAGTTTTGAATTTTCAAAATTGCTCTTTGCAAGTCTTATTTGCACATATTTTTCGTACATGTATCTCCCCCATACAATATGCATAGTATTTACAAGTCATTGCACATATTTCTTGCACAATTATCTCTTGGAGTGTGCTATATCCCCCTTTTTGACAATAATGCCAAATTAAACAATATATATTTACACAGAGAGTCCAAAATGAGAGATAAACTCAGAATGTACCTTGAGAATAAGAGCCAATGTTTTATCCCAATTTTCTTGCAAAAGTTTGCTGGTGGAGAGTGCTATTTGAACTTCTGTAGAGAGTTCAATCATATGATCTGCAATTGAAAAGTTTTTGTCATGAATCAATGTTTTGGAATGGGCAATATGCTTCTGCATTGTGTCCATGACAGGAAGAATCATATTTTGGATGTCAATCAGAGTACACCTGATCCTTGCTTCCTCTCTCAACAATTCTACCTATTTCTCTGACAAAAATCTTATTCTAAGATGATGGGATGAACTTGAACTGTGGTCAAGCTGCAACATTTGTGCACTGACCTTCATATCCTCATCAGTTTTATTCAACTTTTCTTTCATTTCCTTAGTATACTCAGTAACATCATAAAGTTTGCCAAAAAGTGAAGTTACATTATTGAAAGAATGTTCAAAATTACTCAAAATTGTAGACAATTCTACCTGTTTTAATGAAATATTCTGAGCAATGTGCTCAAGCACCTTATTGTTAAATTTCTTCTCTGCTTTTTCAATCAATTTTTCTTGGCCAGAGGTATCCTCATTGAATTTATATACAGCCTCTTCTAACTGAATCAAAAAATATTGAGTAGAATCTACTTCAACACCTATAGCCTCTGTTAGAATATTCTTAGCACTTTCAATAATACTATATTCTTGGTCTCTCTCATGCCTCAGTTGTTTTTGCCTTGCCTTCTGATCTAATAGCTGACCGATCATTCTCATTTCATCAACTGATGCATTATCCAGATCTATCTTAGGAATGACAATGTCTTTATCCAAGTCTATTTCCTCATCCAATGCCTTGCTGGAAGTCATGTATCTTTTTGCTTTTCCTGCAGTGACTTCACCTTTTCCCTTTGAATCTGAAACAATAGTTGATGAGGCTAGACTGGCTGACAAAATTGGAATAGGATTAGCTAGAGGAAAATTGAGAGAAGTGCTAATAGTATCAAAAATTTATGTTCTTCCCAAGGTTGATGTACAGGTTGGTATGGGAGAACTAACAGATGCAAAAAATTGGAGCAAATGAAGTTGTCAAAATTGAAGTACCAATTGGTACATTTACTGTACACTCTACAGAAGAAGTTGATATGCCTGATGAACTTACTGTTGTAGTTGATGATGCCTTGGTTAATGAAGATGGATGCAACTCGGTTAATGAAGTGGTAGACACTTGCATAGATGGTGCCCAGAGCTGAGAGGAGATAGGTGAAGATTGAGCAATTGATGAAGCTGTTGTGCACACAATCTCACTAGTAGAGGCTATCTTCACAGTTGATGTAGCTGCTTTAGGTGGAGAGTGAGGAAGAGATGCAGTGACTTTGGCTACAATTTTTACAGGATCATCTTCCTCCTTAGCTTCTTCTTCCTCCATTTCATCTTCCTTGTCATCTTCCTCCATTTCATCTTCCTTGAATTCCTCCTCAACATTTATCATCATTGAATGCAGATCCCCTAGAATATCTTCAATATCATCATCACTACTGTCATTGTCCTTGATTTCAATAACATCCTCACTAGATTTATGTAGATGATAGATATGTTTCCACATGTTTGTTGCATCATTGAAAACATGCTCAATGTCTTTGATTAGTATCAAACAAATGTGGAATCTAATCATCATATTACCTTCATGATCTTTCAGTGATTTCTTCACTTCTACATCAGTGAGACTCAACAGGAGATTTTTCAAGGTTTGTTCAAAGATATCCTTAATAGTCTTGGTTGCAATTTCCCATCTTGGTTGCAACCTCTCCAATAGCTCTTTAGGGATTTGAGAGGCAATCTCGTCTGGAGAGTATTTCCATCTTCCCATTTTATTCAATACCAACTCCTCAATCTACATTTTCTCCTGTTCTGTTCTTGTCTCAAACTTCAATGCTTTGAAGTTTGTGAAGCTAGTACCTTCTTCTAATTACTTCAGCCTTGCCTCAAATGTGAGTGGAGGCTTGATAAGTACAGGTTCCTTCTTCCCCTATCTTGTTCTCTTGGAGAAGACTGCATTAGCTTGCATTTTAGGTTTGGTGATAATCACCTTACCTTTCTTCCGTTGAGGCTCCTCTTCTTTTTCTGACTCAGTTTCCTCTTCTTCTTCATCATCTTCTCCTTTCCCTTCAGTAATCATCAGAGGACCAAGTTCTATTTTTAGCTTTGCAATCTTCCTCTTTCCTTTGCTAATGACCTGAGGGATTTTGATTGAAAGCTTAATTTTGGCTTTAGCTTCATCATAAGTTCCAAAGACTGGTTGCTTTGGGTCTACTGGTTCATTCACCAGTGCTTCTATGATATCTTTGGTTTCATCAATATTAACCTCATAAGGAAGAGGTTTCACCCATGCAACTCAGGGCCTTACTGCCTATATGTATACTTTATCACAATCTACCATAAAGCATACATCTTCTTTGTATTCCTCAACTAGTTTAGGTGGAATTCGAAACCTATTGTTCATTCTTTCCTTAAAATATTCAAAGAAATTATCCAAAACACTGTCAAAATTTTCACCTAACTTTGCAATGAACTCATTTATTTGATAAAGAATGGGAATATCTTTCCTCCACACTATTGATCCTTTTGATGGAAAATACTTTTGAACATAGAAAAATAAACAGATAAAAAGTGAACCGAATTTGTAGGAATTGTTCTTTGAAGTCCTTATGCTTTCCATATTTTTATTAAATTGAGACAAAAGAAAATCAGATAGATCAAACTCAACATTCTTCTTTACTACCTTATATGCTAAATCTACTACTTCGCAAGGTACACTACGGCTGGAACTATAAATTTTATGAACAATAATGTGAATACCAAATCTTAATTCAGGTTCAACTATTGCACTGAGCTTAAGTCCTCTACCATCCCATTCTACTTGGGTTAGCCTTTGCAATTCTTCCTGACCTAGGGTTTTGGTAGTCTTAGCTTTGCTCAACATGGGAAGGCCAGTAATCTTGTTAATCATTTTCTTTGTGATAAGAATTGGTTGCTCTAACCACAATTGCCCGTTGTGAACCTGACTAAGTACATACCTAACCCATTTAATTTGAAAATTTCTTGGCAAATGTGAAATGTGGGTTAACCCTTTTTTTTCAAGATGCTTATGCTCGGGTTTCAAATTTCCATTTATGCTCATTTCTCCTAGGGCATTATTAATTTCTAGGTTTCCAAGTTCTTGAATGGAACATTTGAAATGAGAGAAAATTTCATTTATAAGGAGTACCTTTGGAGGAATTCGAGACTGAGCATCATTAGGGTCAACTGATTCCGTAAATGCTAGTGACAATTTGAAGTTTGAAGCCTTCCATTCCACACCTTTAACCAGCATTTCTGAGCCTCTCTTTACCTTGGAGCTGCTACTTCTAGATGCCATTGTTGCTTGGTAAGTGAAGAGAAATTATGAATAGATTCTTCAACTTTTAAAAATTTGCATGAAATTGCTTTACGCTTGCTCTAGAATTGCAAAAGATAACTTAGCTTAAAGTTCGTAGTGAAGAATGAGATCAAACTTTTCCCTTTTTGATGAAACATTCGTCATAAATGCTTGGTATGATGGTAGATGAAATGATAGGTTTTCATCCACTTGCTTGGTAGATACTATCAACTTGGTGATCAAAAGAAAACATTGGTGTACTGATCTAACTCGGTAAGGTCACAAACCTACCATGCTTGGTTGATATAACTTGGTTAGTGAAACTTTATTGCATCCAAATGAACTCGATTGAGTCTAGGATCAAAGTGTATCTGAATACTCTTCTGATCATCTTTCTTCTTGTGGAACTATTTAGGATAATTCTTGGAGGATGCAGTTCCATACTTTCTTTTATGAATATTAATTGGAAATGGTGGAATCACTCATTTCTTGAGTGATATTGCCATTGCTTGACTTATCTTTTTCGGTAGATTTTGGAATCATTGTTGCTTCATTTGCTTTCAAATGTTGTCTACTTTGATTTTCTTATCATCTTCAATTCTTTCTATATTCATCCAATTTCTAGCTATATGACCAAGTTTTGTACATGTATAGCACCTTACAGTAGTGTCCTTCTTCCTTAGGTGATGTCTTGCACAATTTATGCCAGTATGTCCATATTCTCTACAATAGTGACATCTACACCAGGTGTTGTAGTCCCATCCAAATATGGCTTTGACAAGTTGTTCAGCTGGATTGAATGATTTGGATCTGCATTGGAATGCCTTGTGACCATGTTTTTTGCATTTGTGACAATTGCCTTCAAATTTTGGTTTTTCCTTGCACTCATTTGCTTTGTGACCATGCTGATTGCAATTGAAGCATTTACCATTGAATTTTGCTTTTCCATTGCTCCAGCATTTGTTTGATGTATGACCTAACTTCCCATAGTGATTACAAGTGGTTTTTTATTCCTTTTTTTGCCTTGTTTGGAGGATTCACCTTCTTCCTTGTAACCAAGACCAGCTTTACCTTTATGTCTATAAAGATTTTCCTCATTTTGTTGATTTAATTGATTCATATCTGCTTGGGATTTCATCATTCTTTCATTGACTTGCCTTTTAGAGATTAGATTATTTTCCAATCTTTCATTGATTTTTCTCTCAGTTCTTAAATCATTTTGTAGACTTTCATTTTGTACTCTGAGAATCTTGATTTCTTCATTTGCATTAGAGAGTTGGTCTATAAGGTCTTCATGTTGATGGGATTGATTATGGCTTTTATCTTCCAATTCTTCTTGTGCTTTGTTTCTTTGTTCCAAAACTTCACATAGACTAATTGACTATATTTCTTGCTCTCTTTTAAGCTTTCTTACCTCTTCTTGCAGAGATCCATTCTTTTCTAGAAGTTCTTTGATTGCTTTGTCAGATTTTTCTGAACTACTTGATGGTAACAAATCTTCAATCTTTTCTTCAACATAGTGATGGTCATTCATTTGTCTTGCAAGTTCCTTTCTTCTTTTTAGGGATTGAGAAATATGCTCCTTTTCTTCTTTAAGTTGAACCATGGCCATTTCTAGATCTAACTTTTCATTTTCAATAACTTTCTCCAGTCTGAATATCTCCATAACTTAGATCTTTGCTCAAGCTGTCAAACTTTGTCCTAAGAAAAAAAAAGCTCTGATACCAATTGTTGGAAATACTCAAGATATAATAGGTTACTGAGAGGGGAGGGGTGAATCAATAACAATACAACTTTTAAGTCAATTCAGAATAACCATATACAACATTTACTCATCTAGCCTACTGCATAAAAGAACTATTAAACATTTAAACCATATATGCACAGAGATTTGGTAACCCAAAAACCTTCCAAAATAGAAAGTAAAACTGGGGTGGGGATGATACCCACAAAGCTTCGTTACTGCAGTATGAAGTTGGTCGATTAAGGCTTACAATGATCACTTCTGGTGATCTACCCTGTTAGGAGCACAGAGGATTGCTAGATCCACCTTGTTAGAGGATTTACAAACATACTTTACAAGTATGCACTCTGTTAGGAGATTTGAATAAAGACGCTTAAGTCTACCCTGTTAAAGGATTTACAAAAATGATTCACCTATTAGGATGAACCAACAGATCAACTTACAACTTGACTGAGTTCTTTATTGTAGATCACCTTCTGTGATTGATGAAATCATTTTTGCTCCTGGTAGACCTTGCTGAGTATTCTTTTCTTCTGATAAATTCACATATCATATCTTATGTCCCTTCTTTTTGCAATATTCTATGTCTTGTATCTTTCTCTCTTTGTATTGAATGATATAATACATTACATATATATACCATTCCAATAATTATTCATGCAAGGTCGGCCAAACACAAGTAAACAAAATATAATTGAGTCAGCCAAATGGTAAAATAAACTCGGGTTCTTCAGACAGACTTGATGACCTTCTGATACGCGGCATCCACTATGTTACTTGACATCATCATGCACTTGATAGGGGTAGGGGCTTGATTCATACTAGTTAGAAAATGTTGCCTCGAACTCGATAACCATTGGTGACTCAGTAGATATAGTGTCACTCAGTAGAAACTAACTTCTTCGTTAACTTCCTCAGCATGGTTATCACTAAGTGCTTCTTCACTTGGTTAATACTAAGTGCATCTTTACTCGGTTGACACTAAGTGAAAATTCACTCGGTTAATACTAAGTGCATCTTTACTCGGTTAACACTAAGTGCAACTTTACTCAGTTAATGCTAAGTCTTCGATGCTTGGTTTGAACTGTGTCTTTAGTGCTCGGTTTGAACTGTGTTGCCATCACTCAGTCTGCACTGTATTACTCAGCTTGAATTGTGTTGCCATCATTCGGTCTGCACTGTATTACTTGGTTTAAACTATGTGTGTTGTCACTAATGGAAAATAACTTTATGCCAACAGAGAAAATGGGACAAATTAGTATGAAGAAGTGATGAGGTTGTAGATGCGAATCATTTTTGAGCGTCTACACTTTGGAACTAGGAACATAGTTATCATAGTTATCCAATTCAAAAGTTTTCAATCTTCCCACTAAAGCATTCATCTTTATTTTATTATTTGGAACACATCTCATCTCTTGAATAACATATACTCTAATTTCATAGATAAGAAAAAGGGTTCTAAGTACTTTACTTACAACTATTTTATCATCAATTTCTCCTCTAGAGGCTTTGATTCACTTACACATGCTTCAATTTGGTCCACATATTTTTTAATTTTCTCATCCTATCTCATCTTCATCTTATCAAACTAGCCTCTAAAACATTACACTTTGGCTCTTTTTACATTGTCATCACCTCTATAGATATCCTTTAGTTTGGTCCACATTTCATGAGCAGTAGTGCAGCCTTTTAATTTCCAAATTCAGCATAGTTGAGAGTAGAAGCAATATCAATCATCATTATATTATTATTTTTCTTTTCAGAAATCTCTTCAACTGTCAATGTTCTAGTAGGAGCCTTTTATTGATTATCAAGTTATTTCAAACCTGAATCACTGATGGTTGCCAGATGGAATTTCATAAGTTCTTGCCATACTGCAAAATTATCTTTTGTAAAACATATTAATCTTTAACTTGGGTCCTTAAAACCTTCTCTACAACCATCAATAGATATGAAACCAATTGTTGGAAATATAAGAGGGGTAACTAAGAAGGGAGGTTTTAACCAGTTACCACAAAATAAATCCTAGATCCATTAGATGTCAACACAACTTGAAACATAAACTCTGATAAAGTGTATTATGTTGTAACTTAGTAAACACACAAGCACTCAATCAACACTGACAGATGATGTAACTTAGAAAATGCTAAAAGCTGAATGTTACATGGCAATAACTAATCTTTGAGATGTTAGCTATGATTAAGCTTAATTAGACTTAATTGCTACACATGAAAGTAAATAGCATGAACACAAGTGACACCAATATTTAACGTGGAAACGAAATTTGAGAAAAACTATCAATTGCAACTAGTTACTGATTTTTATTCTTTTGAAGTGATCCCTATAATAAGAAAACCCTATTAAAGGTTACAAAACACACTGTTAGGTGTGAACCTATTAAAGGATTTAATCACCTTGTTAGGAGTGGCCTTGTTAAAGGCCTTTAGAAACTTTAATTTATAAATTCCACCTTGTTCGAGGATTTAGAAATAGTTGCTAAGCCAACTTTGTTAGGAGATTTAGATAATTGTTGCAATGGTTAGAGAGTAACAATGAAATGGCTTAATTTTTGATGCAACTAAATTGCTGATTATAGATCTCAATTTTAGCTTCAATACTTGATGCTTCTTGATCAAATGCATCCTTGCAACTCCACAAGGATATTCTTATTATCCTTCAAATTCACTTCCTCAAATCATTCTTCTTCTTTACATGCATTCTCATTCAAAGTCATAACTTTACCTTACATTTATATCTTATACAATGTCAAGTTAGCTTGAATACAACTTACAATAAATAATATTTATGTTCTCAGTTGGCTAAACCATTAAAAAAATTCATTTAATTCAATAAGATAAAAAAGAAAATCATTTGTTAATTGACCCTACTCAATAGACACTAACCATAACAAATTTTCCTTCATTAATCAAGTGACCTCGGTTTACACTAGTTTTGATTCCAACTCTCTTTGTCTCCCGAGTGATCTTGATAGACACTATCTTCTATAAATTTTCTTTGGTAACCAAGTGATCTCGGTTAACACTCATTACCTTCCAAATTTCCTTTGTGTCCCAAGTGAACTCAATAGACATTGTCTTCTAACCTTGACAAACACTAGAATGTTTAGTAGCCAAAACAAATTGTCTTCATCACCCTAGTGAACTCAAAAGACACTGAATGGTGAATGTATGACATCTTATGTAACATCAAAGACAATATAAATTGTCCAATTATTTTCAACACTTAATGCATCTTTACTTATGTTGATATGAACTTTTAGAACATCTATGTTAGGAACTAATTTAAAATATATAATTGAATATACAATTTGTATATTACTTTTTAATTTAGTTGGATGTAGTGTGATCATTTGATCCATTAGATTGTGTGACTCTTCTTTATTTTCTCCGCTCCTTCTAGTTCTCACTATCTCTATCTATGCTTTTTCCCCTCACCTTGTCATTTCCATGCCTTGATGTCCATGCTCTACTTTTATAGTTTTTACTGATATGTCCAAGATTGAGACAACTAAAAATACTATTTCTTCATTCAACCACTTCTTGTAATTTCCTCTAAAATGAGTCCTGGTGCAATTATCTATAATGTGACCATACTCTCAATAATAGTGACAACTATACCATGTATTGTAATCCCAATTATAGGAATTTCCTTCCCTTGGTGCATGTGTTTTTTCTCAAGTGTCTAGTTGGACATTTTCTTGAATCTACCATACTCATGAGCTCTATTTCCATATATATGATAGTTATAGAAATGTCCTTTAAATGTAGTGAATGAAATATTTTTCTTTGGTCTACATGTTAGAAATAGATAATACTAAGAGGGAGGATGAATCAGTATTCTACAAACTTTTTCCCACAACTAAATATTGTTAATTACTTTATAAATTGCATATGAAAGTAAACTAACAATGTTGAATAGTAAATATAATCATACAAAAAGAAAACTCATAACACCATTATTTATTATCTAAGGAAATCTTGGCTAAGGGAAAACCCTAGTGGTGATGATACCCATAAGATGATCCATTAAACAAAAGAATCTTGTTAAGGATATTGACCATTTAGGAGTTTGTGAAATACATATAGTGTCTTGAGTCCTTGTTAGAGGATTAGGCCCTATTAAAAGCCTCATCCCTATTAGGATTTTCTTCAACCTTGTTATCAGTTGGTAGATTAAATAAAATGTATACAAGAATAGCCCACCGCCCTAACATGAAATATATAATTAAGTACTTCACAAGAATAGATATACATATGTTATTATCTTACTAATGTATCTTGTACTTGCTCTGATCATACACCAGATTTCACATCACATAGGGCTCACATATCATTTAAGATT
The DNA here is from genome assembly GCA_028749045.1 of Cupressus sempervirens. Taxonomy (NCBI): domain Eukaryota; kingdom Viridiplantae; phylum Streptophyta; class Pinopsida; order Cupressales; family Cupressaceae; genus Cupressus; species Cupressus sempervirens. Next base: position 300,051,869 of record CM053783.1, read on the forward strand.
TCTTCACAATAGTTCACATCACATATTTTGCATAGTCTATCGATGCAACATATGATCTTTACTTATATCTCACAAATTATTAAATCTTTTCTCAAATAGCCTTACTGCTTTTATGTGCTTCACCAAACATAAAAATATCTTTGGGTAAACATCTAGGATGTTTTCCCATCATTACTTAGTAATTATTTTGTTAGCAAAATAATTTCTTAAGTCATGCAATTCAATTAACTATCATGCTTTATTATGCTCTACTGATTACCTAAACTAGTAATTTAACTATAACTTGCTTCATACTTTTTGTATAGGTATGTGTACTAACATACGTCATCATGATTTTTTCCACTATTGACCCTCATCTTTACATGAGCTAACTCAAATTAGAACATTCTTACATATCATATCTGTCTCTATACTATTGCAAATTGTTTAACACTTAGACAATTTTCTAACTTTGATAACATCCTGAAATATCAAAAACATATATTTCCACAAAAGACAACACTCATACATCTACCTAGCCATATTCCTAACAATATCCCCCTTTGACATTGATGGAAACATTTGGGAAAATTGGAAAAGTCTCAAAATTATGTCATACAAAATAAAATTAGATACAAAAGGAAAAGCCTTCAAAACATTTTTAAAATTATTCATGTCTTGATGGATCATTACATTCCTTATCACTCCTTTACAATGATACATTTCTAAGCTCCCCCTTACATATACATATACATATACAATTTTACATATTTCTCTCTTGAAAAATACAAACATATACATATACAATTTTCCTTACATACTTCGCCCCCTTTGACATGAATGGACAAGGTGTCAAAAATGTGTACCCACAAAATTGTGTTGCCTTTTGCTGATCAACTAGAGATTTTGGATATACAATCTTTGAAATCATGTTTAGCCTTATCAAAGTCCTTCTAGTTTTATTTGACTGTATCAGATATACAATGAGAGCAAAAAGTGCATAAGATGTCACTTCAACTGTCCTCAAGTTAGTATAGGAAAATTTATCATAAGATGTCTTTGCTTCAAGAAACTCTTGCAATTGCCTCTACAAAATGACAACTTTAGGAGATAAGTATTCTCTAAGGATATAAAATATCTTTATTACCTTCTCCTTGTAAAATTTAAAGCCTTTGATAGCATTGTGAATCTTTTCATTTTTGTTCCAAAGTCTTCAATGCTTGCCGCTAGTTGTTGCAATCTGGTAGTGAGTATTTGAAGCTCACTCGTTTGTCCTTTGATTTTATTATTAAAACATGATAGTTAATTTTATGACATTGTGCATTGTCCATATAACTTCTTACCTTCATCTATGCTCTTCCTTAATTCTTTAATGCACACATCTAATGTTTTCAAATGTTTTTTGACATTTGTACATATTGTATCAAATAGTGATGCATCATGCTTTGTTTATGCTTGTATTGAAGCAATTTCAAACAAGGTTGTGAATTCTTCATCAAAATATTTCACTAATTCTTTTTCCTTTGACTATTAGTCTAAATTTGTGATAGTTGAGTGAACTATCTTCTTCATTCTCTATAAGACTTATATAAATGTTCTTTTCAAAGAATTCACTGATTTATTCTTTTCAAATAATTTTCTCAAAGATCTCATTAGCCCTTTCTGATCATGATCATGATTATCATAATCATCATCATTAGATATTGTTGTTGTTGTTTTTGTTTTTGCTATTACTATTCAAGTTTCTACTAGAATGATTGAGACTTCTTTTAGTTATTTACTCTTCTTTTCTTCCTCTTATTTTTTTTTACTCCATCTCTTCTTCTCTCTTACTTTCTTACTCAGTTATCTTTGTTTCTTCTTCTAATCTTTCTTTCTCCTTCTCTACTTCTTTTATTTTCTCTTATTCTTTTGTTCTTTCTTCTTCTTTGTTCTTTCCTTCTTCCTTTATCTCTTCCTCTTTCTTTTTCTTCCTTTCCTCTTCATTCTTCTTCTCATTTTCAATTATTTTTTCTTATTTCTATTTTCTTCTTTCATCTTCTTCTTTCTTTTCTTGTTTCTTTCTTTCCTCTTAATATAACCTTTTCTTTTCTATATTTTTCTATGCTTCTTCATCATCCTCTTCATTCAAGCTTGAATAGGCAGTAATATTCCCAACAATATTTGTCCCATATTCTGCAACATGATTCTCCCTGGCATCTACAATTATGTGTATACTATCCACTTACATGGATTAAGTACCAATAACTAAATTAGGAGGTGATTATTCTTTCTTTGCTTCTTCAAATTCATATTTATTGTTAGTAGGAGTATTGTCCTCCACATATGCTAGGTTTGCTGATTTCAGTTGTTCTCTCTTCGTGGTGATTTTAGGCATATAAGTCATATATTTTACTATGGATTCTTCTATTTCATTATTAACCACTTCATAATTTCCTCCCATAAGAAGAATTTATCTTCTTTTGTTCCCCTACAAAGGTTCAATACCTTTCAAAATCTTTTCTATGTCTTCCTTTGTGCTAACTATACACAATTTTTGAATCATGTTTTCTCTCAACTTGGTATCCTCTTCTACTACTCTTCTCTTCCTATTTAGTAGTATATTGTACAAATCTTCTTGAATATTGTTCTAAATGATGTCAAATACCTTATTTCTTAAGGTCATATTTCTCACTATATAATTATCTAACTTTCTTCTATCCATGTTACTATACAAGCTATAATAATTATTCAAATGAACAAAACTATCATTATTTATGATTTACATATTTAGATTTTCAACTTTAGGCTTCTAGGATTTCTTATCAGTTGGTGTTTTTCCTTCTCTAACTACCTATTCAACTGGATTATCCTCAATTTCTTCATTTGATTCCTCAAAACCACTAATTTGTAGCATCATTCTCCTCTTTCTAGGTCCATTGGTGGTCTCCTTGATCCTTTTCTTGGAGGATGTTGTTGGTTCTTTTTAAACCATTTCCAATCTCTTTGATTTCCTCTATGCAATAGATACCTCATCTTTAAACTTACTCTTTTTTTGTTCACATTTTTCCCTTACTAGTGAAACTTGTGTGACTACTACATGAGGTATAGTAGGAATTTGTAAAGTAGAACCTACTACTATCACATTCACAATTGGCACTTTAATGAAAATAGGTGTAGTTACCAATATTTCAGTCTGACCACTAGCTTTCATCTCTAAGGCTATACCTATGATCTCATTAAATTCTTTTCTTGTCATGTTAGATTCCTTAAGAGTGGATTAAATTTTGTTTTCCACATTCTTCTTGATCTCCTTGATATGAAGTTTGGAAAGGATTTCCCTCATTTTCTCCTCAAAAGTACTCCATCTTGGACATCCAGTATCCCTTTCTGACTATAAATGATATGTGTGTATCCTTCAATGAGTTCTTCACTCATTTCATATCCTATCGGGTCAATAAACTTCACCCTAGGTTGTACTACCTCCATATAGGTAGTGTTAGCCTCTACTATGAAACATATTTCTTCCATATACTTCTCCACCATAGAAGGAGGGATTCTATATCTTAGCTTCATCTCAAATTGGATGTTCTTTATCATTTTATCAATGTCTTTATCTCTGCCATTCTCTAATTTGGCCATGTAACACTCTGTAACCCTATTCAATGAACATTCATTACTATCCAAACTTATCATATGGGAAACTTCTTGGTTGCATAGAAAAATAAGTGTGTCAATAGTGGTTCAAATTTAAAGACTACATTCTTTGGCTTCTTCAGCTTTGTAATGTTATCCAACAAATGCACTGTAACAATTTCAAATGTATATACTTTCTTTTTCTCCATTATCATCACATTGCATGGATGCAAAAATCCTGCTAGTACCAAGCTCACTCTAGAATAGTGATTCAACTTATAACCTATAATTTTTCTCAACACTCTGACTCCATTGTCCTGGTTAAGGTCAACTCTCATGTTCCTTTCATCAAACTTAGTTTTTAGTTTTTGTTTAAACTATCTTTCTCACATTTCTACCATTTTTTGGGTTACATCCTTCATTTCTTAAACCTACAACCTTATGGATTAGGTCACTATCAATTGGAATAGGTGTACCACCTACCTAAAACATTTCTTCATGAACTTGACTTAGATAATCCTACTCCGCTCATGATTACCAAATTTCATGAAAAAACATATACTTAACCAATTTCAATTCATTTAGATATGTATACTCAAATTTCAAGGTTAGGTATCCATTACACATAACTCCTAAATATATGTTTATATCTTCATCTCCAACACTCTCAAATTTATAATGAATATAACTTCTAATGTCTTCTACAAGAAGTACATTTGGTGGGGATCTAAGAAAACACTCTTAACAGATCATCAATTAAAGAAACAAAAGGGCACATCTTAAATTTGTATCTAGATCTCTCACTTATATAAAAAATTTACTAGCTTTCCATTATTTTTATAATTTTTAATGGAAATTCGAACAAAATATTTATAAAATACCTTTAATTTCATGTATTAGGGCTTCTATAACTTCACACTTACTTCACACTTGAATTCATTTTCAAATCGCTCACTAGTTTCTCCAAACTCTTCACATGATCAAATGGTATTGAATATCTTACTTGCTATCTTTAAATCATTTAAAATTGAACTCCACATTAAATGTGCATCTTTTTCTTCTTCAAAATTTCTCACTGACTACTACTAAACTCATTTTATTTTGTACAACTTACTGTTATCACACAAATTCCTCCACACTTGACCATAGCTTCCTTTCTATGTCATCTACCTTATACTAACTGAAAACTTCTAATTTGCAGTCTATCATCAATTATGATTAAATTTTCCTCTATCCTTTCTAGAAATTCTTGATTTAGATAGGATGAGTCACAAAAAATTTGTAACAACAATTTCCCATCAGTTATATCAAAATATTTCTATTTCAAAATTTTATGAGAAATCTTCAAATTATTTTCTTCCATAGATGCCTCTTTGAATCAGCAACATGTTATCTAATTTCTTCCTTTTGACTATTGTCAATGCCATTACCATTTCTTTTATCATTTTTGTTATTGTTCCTTCTATGATTAGGACTCTTCTTGAAGTTACTTTTGTCCATTCTACAAAACCTTGTTTTGTGTTCAAACTTATTGCATAACTAACCTACATGTGCATTCCTTCTTTGATTGGTTCCATTCTAACTTTCAAGTTATCAACAATTCCATGCAATATGTCCAAGATTGTTACACTTGTAACATACAAACTATTTCCTTTCACCATTATACCTTTGACCATCATTGAATCTACTCTGGGATCTTCCTATATTATTACCTATAGGATTAGTATTCCTAAAAATTATACCATTCCAATTAATACTATCAAATTTAGGTTTCTTAAAATCTATTACTTTTATCCATAACCATAACAATTATAACAATATAAATTAGTAATAGGTTTAAAAGACTTACCTATGCAATCTCTCATTATATGACCAATTTCATTGCATATGAAACATCTACCTATAAATTCATGTCTAACTTCCTTGGATGATTCAACTTGCTAAGGTTCATCAAATTTCTCTTAATTGCTATCTGAATATGTGATTCATACATGACTGGAAATTTTTTGGTGCATTAGTGAGGCTAAATGGAAGAACCAAGAATTCAAAATATCCATAATGACACCTCAAGACAATTTTATGTACATCTTCTTTCCCCATTCTTATTTGATGATATCTAGAATGTAGATAATTTTTTGAAAACTAGCATGCTTCATGTAATTCATCCATTAGTTCATAAATTCTAGGAATAGGATATATGTTCTTTATAGTTTTCTTATCTAATGTTTGGTAGTTAGTACACATTCTCATAGTACCATTTATTTTCTTGACCAAGACTACTAATGATGCAAATGGGCTACTACTAATTTAGATATGACCCATCTCCAATAACTCCTTTATTGTTCTCTCTATCTCTTCATTGAATTTTTGGGGATGTTTATAAGGGGTGTTTATTACTTTTTTTCTCCTAGATCCAACTCAATAAAATGTTTAAACCCTCCTTTTGGGGGAATTTCTTCAAAGACTCTTTTGTATCTATTTAATATCAGCCAAATATCTATATGGATGGTTTCTCTCTTTAGTTTATATTTATCTAATATCATACATTGTGTAATTCTTATCCCTTGGTAATGATTGAGTATTTTTTCCATTTTCTTACATGAAACCATCTTGAGTGAACCATCAAGTATTCCTTTTAATTTGATTTCTTTCCCTTTACATAGGAAATAAATATTAGAGTTATGGCTATCCTTTATGAACCACCTGAGGGAATGTATCCATGTCATTCCAATATCATTTTGAATATCTATCACATAGAAGTTTCTTTTAACTATCATTTTACAATTATCAATGGACCTATTTTCAAAATCCACCTTAAAGCCCTTGAATTCTTGTATTTTGAGTTTCCTCCTTACTACCAAGTGTTTCCCAAAGAAATCATGTTTAGCTCCTGAGTCCATTAATGCAATAATTATATGTCCTTTAACTATCCCCTTGAGTTGAAAGGTCCTATTTTTATTTTCTTGGGTGATGAAAACTAGTAACTCATGTTATTGTTCTTCAATTTTTGTTCTTTTCCTTGGGGTATCATCTTCACCTATTTCTTCTGTTGTGTTCATTTTCCCTCTTTTACATTGATGACTAGGTTTCTAGAGTTCTTTGAATTAAAAACATATTTTTTTCTAAATTAGTTCTTCTTTCTTTTCACATCAATGTTCCTTACTCCATGGATCTCTGTAGATATAGAAAGGCTTTTCTTGGCGATCTCTCTTTGATCCTTCATTTCTATAGAGAGTCTTGGATCCAAAATTCTTAGGTCATTCCCTAAGGTTATTAGAATCAATTTTCTTTTCCTTTCTGATGGCTTCCTCTAAAGTTTGGGGTTCAAATAATTTAACCTATTCTTTGTTGGGATCTTTGAGTCCTATAAATAGATGGGAGACTTGTATCTATGATCAATTAAGTACCATTACTAATATGTCTTGGAATTTATTTTTCAATTCTTCTACTAACCTTGATTTTTTGAGGTGAGTTAGTTCTTGGAAGTACCATTCAGGATCTCTTTGACCAAACCTATTCATGAACTCTCTATATCGATGGTAATTTTTTCATCTCCCAAGGATGATTTTCCATAGTGCCACCATTTGTGGGTTGATCCTAATAAATGAAGTATGGCTAACTTAATAGAACCTTCTTCTATAATAGTATTTTATAATAAATATGTGTCTAATTTTTGGATCCATGATTGAGTAGTTTCTTGTACTGAACAATAAAAATGTGGTAGTCTTAATTTATTTAGTTTCTCCTGAAGCCCTTCATCTACCTAATTTTTCCTATTATTTTGCATGATTTTGGTTTTATATTATTCTTCAAAGGAAATTAGTTCTCAAATTTTTGGTTCCAAGTTTGCATATAATTGTGCAATTTCTTTCACACTATTCAAGGTTGTTTCTTCTTCTATAATAGGTTCTCATCATAGAATGAATGAGGAAAATGTATCTTGTGTGGTTGAAATTTGTGATGAGCATTCATTTTCCTCCTAGTTAGAATGAAAATTCCCTTGTGGGTTAGATCTTTCACTTTAATTGTTATTATTTCTTAATTTTTGTATAGCTTCTAGTAGAACACTATTGGAACTTTTAATTTTTTCAGTAGTTTGTTCCATAAAGTTTCTTTATTTTTTGAGTTAGTTTTTTAGCCATTGTTCTCTAGACTAATCAAGGTTCCATAGGATGGAAAATTTATATTTTGATACCCTCTACTAGAGTTAGAAAACCCTACAAAAACAATAGTTAGAATCTTAATAATAAAAAACCTTATCATACTTTCCTTCTATATCACTTAAAACTGAAACCTTAAAAATGTCTCTAGATCAGTTACCCACCATTTTTTATTCAACCGTCCTTTCTAGAGTGCACATTTTAAGGTACACATATGCATGTACTAACACCATTTATCATTATATTTCCTTAGACATGTTGGTAAGATGGAGATGAATCTTGCATCCTGACATTATAGAGATTATATTGCTTTAATATGTGTTTGGCCAAATGGGTATTGCACTCATCTCTAATATTAACACTTTATGTGCCCTTATTAAGTCAAGAAAATGGATAGTTATATATGTCTCTAATACTAACATTTAGAAGCTATCATTTACTTCCTTACATTATCCAAATAGGAATATACCTCTTTCTAATACTGATACATGAAGTTGTGATCTTCCCTTTTAATACATTAATCGATCCTTTTTTTAATTCAATTATATTATTAATTTCCTTCCTTGAGTAATGAATTCACTATATTCCTAGTGAATTCTTTAGTAATGAATTTATTCATTAAATGTTACATTACTTTATTAATATGATGAGCCACAAGGTGAATAATAATAAAATAATTACACACCAAAGAACAAAGGTACTTAATATATTCTTATGAGCATGGTACACTTACACATACCTTGTTCTATCCACGAGTGGTCCTTTCTATGTATGCCTTGACAAGGGTGGTCCATTGGTTACATTTAGACTTGGTCTCAATGCTACTATGGAGTATGTGGTTGTTGTATTGTGTGATGTTGTGGTCTCTTTATTCCTATTGTGTTTATCGATATGTTGTTTTGAGTGTATTTGTCTGGGAGGCTTCTTATTGCATATCATTTGGGGGAAATGGATGGTCCTTGGTAATTAATTTGATGTCTTTCTCACCCTATTAGGGGTTTTTAAATATATGTGATACTCCCTTTTTGGAATGGTGCAACCCATAGCCACAACACATGGCATCAGTATTTTGATCTCAACTATATTCACTGCTTAGCTAATTAGTTTATTTTCTTAAAATTAAATTAAGATAGATATTAGATAAGGTTGATATTGAATATTAATATTGAATATCTATATTAAATATTTAAATAAAAAGGTTTATTAAAATTGTATAACTACTTTTTATAGTAAATAATAATATCAATATATATTATTTAATGATAAATTATACAATTTTATTGCTCAATTGAGCTCCATTGTAGAAGGTGATAGAAATATAAAAGGAGTAACTAAGAGAGGAGGGGTGAATTAGTTACTATAAAAATAATTTCTAGATTCCTTAGATGTCAATACAAAATAATTATGTGAAAAGTTAACTCTGATGATGCTCGATAAATAAAGAAATGTTGTAACTCAGTAAATATTGAAAATTCTTGGAAACCATTTATCATGAAAATATTAATATGTCATTTTTGATTACTATTAATTTAACTTAGTTGAAAACTCATAAAGTAATATAGAATTAACATATTTGACTCCAAGATTTAATGTAGAAGCCCAATTTGGAACAATCCACCAATTGCAACTAGTTACTATTTGTCACACTTCTGAAGTGAGCCCTATTAGGAGAAAACCTTGTTAAAGGTTACAAAACACCATTCAATGTGACTTTTTTAGAGGATTTAATAACCCTATTAGGAGTGGCCTTGTTAGAGGTCTTTAGACAATTCAATAGAATAGCCACCTTGTTAGAGGATTTACAAATAGCTATTAAGCTAACACTGTTAAGAGATTTTGATCACTACTACAATGGTTAGAGAGTAACAATGACATGACCTGATTTTGGATGAAACTAAATTAATGATTAAAAATCTTAGTTTTGGCTTGTACACTTAATCCTGCTTGATTGAATATATCTTTTTAGCTTCTCAAGGATATTCTTCTTATCCTTCTAATTTTCTTCCTTTCAACATCATTAGATTTTCAAAAATCTTCCATGAATTCATACATACTTCACACATTGTAATCCTCAACTTGACTTTTTATTTATATCTTTCATTTTTTCAAGTCATTTAGAACCAACAGATAAATCAATTAAACTCAATATGCCAAAATAAGAAAATCCTTTGTTAGCTGACCCTTCTTGGTAGACACTAACTTAGAAATAATTTTCCTCTATTAACCAAGTGAACTTAGTCAACACTACATACTAGAAAAGTTCCTTTGGTAACTGAGTGAGATTGGTTAGCACTAGTTCCATCCAACATTCCTTCATTAATTGACTGAGCTTGGTTAACACTCAACTTTTGCAATCTTTCCCTTAACACTTGAGTGAACTTGGCATACACTGCCTTCTCAACTAAGAAAACTCTTGAATGCTCAGTAGCCACATAAAACTATCTTTAATGCCCAAGTGATCTTGACATGTATTGATTGATAATGATATAACATTTTGTGTAGCATTAAAGATAATAAAAAATTATTTAATTATTTTAACAATCTCCCTCTTTGGCATTGATGGCAACACAACATTTCATAGCACAATGAAATTTTGAAGAATAAAGCAAGGAACATAACCTTAGTTTCATTTTGATTCTTATCCATGAGAACTCCCTCTATTAGTGTGAAATCTATCTCTAGTTTCTTCCTCTATAAAAAATCTTATGTCTACTATAACTTATGCCAAGTTCATTCTCCCTCATTGAAAACAAAATTATCTCTCTTTTCAACAAAACTTTCTATGAGATATGATAGTAAAATTCTCCCTCTTTGAAAACACATGCAAAAGATAATAATCAACAAATGTCAATGTACCTTAAGTACTAATTCATTTTCAATATGCCCTTTTCATTTTTTCATCAACTAATTGATCTTCAACATGTTCTTGTTGATGCATCGCTAAACTTCATTTAGTGACCTTCAGATAGGGGAATGACCCCAAGCTTACCTCTTAGATACAAAAATGCATCCTTAGGTAATGACTTGGTAAATATGTCTACAAATTTTCCTTTTTTATATAGTTATTCCAATCTAACTTCTTTTACTTTGACCAATTCTCTCAAGAAATGATTTTTTATAGCAATGTTCTTTGTGTTGGTATGCATCACTAGATTCTTTGATATATTGATTGTACTGGTGTTATCATAGTATATGACTACTAAATCCTTGATCTCTATCTTCATACCTATTATGGTTCTACAACACATGCCCCATTCTCTAGTAGGAATAGGGACCCCCTACTTTATTTTTGGCTCTTGGGCTCCTAATTTAGAATTCAAGCCATTTTAAGGTCTTACCTAGTGCCCTAATTCTTATCTAAGTCTAGACTAAGAAGCTCAGTTGACAAAACTCATATATTCCAATGAAGAAATCAAAAAATGCAAATATAAAGGTACACTAGCACACCAAACTAGGTGCACTAGTGTGCCAAATGAAGAAGTGGCTTTACTGCAAATTAGTGTAGTTGCAAAGCTACATAGCTACGTAGCTCCACAACACCTTATCAAGATGGGGTCTATAAGGCCCCCCCCTTTCTTCACTCCTCACTTTTTTTTCATCTACCTCTGTATCACAGCTCCTTGAAATCACAAGCTCTGCAAACTTTGTTCCCTCCACATTCTTGCACCTGACAAGGTGCACTAAACTTGACCTCTGGCACTCCCTCTACATTTTTGCACCCAACTAGGTGCCCTAACCTCTACCTTAACCTCCCTCCACACCTCCACACCTCCACACTCTACACATGATGAGAGGTCACCAAGTTAGATTGGTGTACACTAGTGAACCTAATCTAGTGTGCTAGTGTGCACCAAGTCTTTACAAAAATTCCCTATCTAAATATGACACACTATAGCTAAGGGTCAGGTGCACACTAACACACCTAACTTGGTACACTAGTGTGCACCTCTATTAGAAAATTAAAACACAAAAAGGAGAGTAGGTGCACACTAGACAACTAATCTAGTGTGCTAGTGTGCACCTTGTGTATAAAAGTGTGGTTTTAAAATTGAGCCAACCATGCATTAGTTTTTTATGTGTGAGATAGTCTTAAGGTTTAAATTAATTTTTTTTCATCCAATCATGGAATAATGAATTTTTTTTTCTATTTTGTGGAGATATAATGACATCATCTTCAACTCCTTCAGGCAAGAAAATGACACTAAAATTGGTGGTCTTCAAGTTCCAAGGAGTTCCATCAAAATCAAGATTCCAAGATGACTACTTAGAAATCAATGACATAGACTTGGGGCACACTGATTTGGGGGAGTTCCTAAAGATATGTAACAAACCCACTAAGAAGTATACTATGGTTTCTAAATTAATCTAATCAAGACTGGTAAACATAGCTTTGCACTTGATGTTAGTGCAATCCTTAGAGCTCGTTATGACACTTGTACAACATTTTGTCCCCAAGGAAAGGGTGGTGAAGAGTGTGACTGGAGAAATATTCCTTGATCTCCAACATGAAAACATTGTGAGAGTATTCCATCTTCCATAGATAGATCAATTTATCAATTAACTTATGAGGTGGTAGAAAGGTAGTACAGAGAACACCTAAAAGAGGCTACTGAGATCATCCAATCTTCTTACCTTATAGAGAGGACTCCTCTAAGAAAGATAGATGAAAAAGTAAACCTAACAAGGGATATATGAAACAAGATATTGGATGCTCAATCATAATTTTGAGTAGAGTAATGGGCTTGCCAACAGCTGGACACCTAAATGTCTTCATGATACATTTTATCAAGACTATCAAGATGGAAAATATACCACTTGACTAGGCCACTACATTGACTAAAAATCTATGTGAATAGTTGGAAGTAGTGAAGGATAAAAAGAAGTTCTACATGATATCATATTTGGTGCACCTGTTAGCCATGAGGGCAATAGACTATCCCAGATTGTATAAGAGAGGTAGGATGCAGGATCCTAATCCTTGGCCATATATTGTCTACCCTCATTTGGTAAGGAAGGAACTCTCATAAAAAAGTTAAGAATATAGAATCATGAATGATGCATTCATTTTTGTCATCATCCAATTCATAGAGGGAGATTATGCAAAGAGATTATCTAATGAAGTAGTGGCACAAATAATAGCACTTGGAGAAAATTACATTTAGTTTAAGATATTTACATATCTAAGAGTGGCTAGTATTATTGCCAACCCAAAGAATCTTCCTAGGTATCCTAGTAACAAACTTATTCTTCTAGATATTTCTCAACAACTAGAGTCTGCATATGGTAGAGTTAGGGAACAAAAGCCATGTTGGAACTAGCCTCTAATCGTAGGAAATTTTTAAGTAAAATGGAAACAAGATATTCCTTCTTTTGAGTGTGAATGAGATCAGTATCCCTTAGTAGAGTACAATTCTCCATGACCATGTTTTGATAATATTGGGAGATTACAATATTTAGTAGGAAAAGAATTCACATATGAAGAAGCTATTGAGGACCATTGGATGAATGCAAAAAATGTCTACAATGTTCATATTAGGGATTATCATAGGATGAGTTTGTATTTTGTAGAAAAGGCCTTAAACATGAAGATTCTATTGTAGATATTACAACAAGACTCAAGGGTGTTGCTTGATCTATTATTGAGTCTAGATAAAATTGGGGAATGACCCATAATGAATCTTGAGGTAGATAGAGAAGAGAATGAGTATATTAATCATCAAGCAAGGAACGCCATGAAAATGACATAGGATTCGATCAAGAAACCATTTAAACTTGATCCAATACCTAATACAATAATTTTCCATGCACAAGCCTGCCAACTAAAGGTAGAGGGAAAAAGTTCGCCATCCCTACCTTTGCAGCTCAGTCACCCATAAGGCTAGAAACAATATACTAACTTGATCAATCAATTGGATACTATCATCCTTGGGAGAAAAAAGGAAATGGTAAGAGAAAGAGGGATTCTCCACAAAGGGTAGAGCCAGAGGAAGGTGAAATCTTGACACTTGAATAGAAAGAGAAAGTAAATATACAAGGGGCCAAAGATACTGGGGCACCATAGGTTCAAGTTGACCTGCAACTTCCACTAACTATTGTACTAAGCCAAACTAAGATGGTAGTCAAAGTTCAAGAAGTCTCTCCACCTCAGCAAATAGAATAACCATCCCCTTTTGGACCCAAGAAACCAAGAAAGATTAAGACTCTAGTAAAGAAAAGGAAAAGGGTGATCAGGAGAGTAGTGCCTTTCCCATCTATCCTAGAACCCATTCCTAAATGAGAAGAAGAAGAAGAGGAAGATAAGGAAGATGATATACCTTTGAATAGAAGAAAATGGCTATCAAGAGCCACAAAACAAGATAGAAGGATAAGTTCTATTGTAACACTACGATCAATCCCAAAAGAGCCTCTATAAATAACTACCTTAAAGTATAAAGTGCAACAATGGGTTGATGAGTAGGATGTAGAGGGTGATGATGTATTCAAGATGTTAGATTTTGATTTTATACCCATAGGGATAGAGTTAATTGGGGATAAGATTAGTGTAAGAATTTGGCTTAGGCCAAAATTCACCCAAGACCAAGGAACTCAAACACAAGCACACAGTAGACCAAAATAGTGAGAGTATGATCAGAATGATGATATTCATTCAATATGCCCACTTAACCATATTAAGAGTACACTAGGAGTGCCTATATATAAAGGCCTCAAGAGAGCTTCTAGAATGCATAGAAGTCAGCAACATGATAAGTCATACAACCAGGTACATGTCCAATAGATATGGGTTATCCTCCATTACACATGGAATTAAGTGTGATGATGTGAGGATAAGCCTACAATGGTGTAGCATGCAAATTAGTGGTATAGACAACATGTGCTAAATGAGGAGTGCAGATAACTGTGTTGTCATTAAGACAACTCAATGAATGAAGCAAACTCTCATGTTGTAGACACCATGTACATAAATAGAGTTGCATAACTCATGAGAGTACACAAACTCCTAAGTGTCTCATCTAAATAAAATAATAAAATAATGCAAAATAATTAAATAATGCATTAACCTAAGTAAACTTAAGTAAGTGTAATAAGTAAATACTTATTTACACCAACACATGCCCCCCTTAAGTGCAACTTAGGGGAATAACCTTAAGCTTCCAAAATCTAAGATGAAATGCATAATGGGTCATAGCTACTAGGCCATGTTAGGTACCCATTTACATAATGATATGCAATCTCTCATAAAGTAGAGAAAGAGGGAGAAGCTCATGGAAAAACCCTCCCCCAAAAAGAGAGATAAATAGGGATGCATGAATGGATGGAGTAATCAAGATCCCCCCCCCCCCCCATTATGACATACATCTAGTATATATATAAGAGAATGATGAGAAGAGGAAGAGAGATAGCATATGTTCCCCCCCAAAGAAGAATGTTGAATAGTGACTGCTTTGATGAAGAAGCTGATCCAATACTGTAGAATGGTGTTCATCCCCTTATGAAGAAACAATGCTAAAGGTACAAATGAGATGCTTCCATTGTGCATGGAAAGAATCCCATGAATAAGTGATGTCTCTAAAACCTACTCAATTGGCTAAAGAACTTATTCCAAAGAACTGTCTGTCTCTGTAATTGATGAAGAACACTACTACAACTTCTAATCATAAGTATCTACAATCACTTCAACCTATGAGGATCAATCATGTAGAGTATGAACAAGAGTGTTGGATGGAGCCCTCATGAAAATTGAAAAAGGTACGTCTGCATCAAGAAGAAGAGGTAGATCATCAATATTGTCCCCCAAATCTATCACTGAACCTATACCTAGAAGATTGAATGTACCCTACTGTGCTAGACCTATCACTGTGGATATCTATGCATGTGGACTGAATTGATGTAGTGACCTCTCGCTATAACTGTTGATAGAACCCCATGTGTCTAAACCTATTGAAGCACTATCACTGGTGTCACTATCAATTTCCACACTGTATGATGTGTGAAGAGGAGTAGAGGACAAGCTTGGTGAACTTTCCTCAAAGTATACATCCTTCTCCACAAAAATCTGATGTGTCTCAAGATCTAGAAGTCTGTATGCCTTCACACTGTCTTCATAATGAATGAAAGTACAAGGCCAAGATGACTATGCCTTCCAACCCCTAGAATATCTATTTTCCCATGAATTACAACTGAAGACTTTGAAGTGTGTCATAATAGGTTTTCTACCACACCATGCCTCAAAAGGAGTTTTTCCATCTAAGGCTAGATGAGGAAAATGATTAAGAATGTGAGTGGCACTAGAGATTGCTTCAACTTCTAATGATGGATCTAGAGACTTGGCTTGTATCATGCAACTTGCCATAGACTTAAGAGTTTGGATCCTCAAAGCTGCAACATCTATCTTATGTGGACTAAATGTTGGTGGAATCTAAAGATCAATGCCCTCAAGTTTGCAAAAGTCCATAAGTCTTCTATTCACATACATGCTTCCATTTTCCATTCGAAAAACTTTCATGGCCTTTATGAATTTCCATTCTACATGAGTCTTGAAGTCTAGAAACTTGTCCAACACTTCATTCTTGTTATGAAGAAAATAGGCCCAAGTGAACCTTGAAAAGTCATCAACAAAGGTCAGTATGTATCCACCCTCACTAAATGCAAAAGGACCTACTAATACCATGTGAACCATCTATAGAACACTTGTTACTCAAGAAGACTTCCCTCTCTATAACTTCTCCTCTAGATGCATATCCACTGAATCTGTTGAATATTCACCCTTAGAAAAGTTGGTTTTATGTAGACCTTTGACCATTTGTTTGTGCAAAGTTTTTGAAGATAGTGGAAGTCAAGATGATGATAACGCTCATGCCATAATTGCATGTTTTAATTTGATTGAGATATAAAGGCCTTTGAAGGAGACTTGGGCACAAAATGGGACAAAGATTACAACTGTTTATTATGATTCACTTTCCCCACTACAACCAAGGAATTATCTTTAAGACTATGCACTTTTACTGATTCTAGAAGGAACTCAACTCTATGTCCATCTCTGAGGTGAGTGAGTTAGTAGATTGAGAGGAGATTTGAAATTAGGTTTAGAACATAAAGAACATCATGAAACTCTCCATTTCCCATTTCCACATTTCCTTTCCCTTCAACTTCTATTTTTCTATCATCTCCCATGAAGATATGCGGTACCTTGGACTGCTTTATTGCAGAAAATCCTCTTTTGAAGAACCCATATGATATGAGGCACCTGAGTCAAATATCCATTCCCTTGAAGAATTTGGATTTGTGCTGAGTGCTTTCCCTTTTCCCTCAGAATGTAAAGAAGACCCTTTCTCCTTGTAAGCATTAGACAATGGAACATTATGTCTCTTCATGATGTGGGTCAACTCATCAATCTTCTTAAGATAACACTTATGCTCTTCATGACCCAATTTCTTGCAATAAGCACACTTCTTATTCTCCTTATTGTTGTCCCCCTTCTTGTTGGAATTTCAGGACTTGCCTTGTTGATTGTATTGTGGTGATGTCTTTATTGCATCCTCTAATTTGGTCTTCCATTTCTTCTTACCCTTTCCTTTATTTGAAGACTGTCTAGCTGAATTTTGAGAACCCTCATTGGCCACCAATGCTTTGGACTAAGGTGATTTGAGAATCCCCATTGATTTCAACTTCTTTTCTTTATCATCCAATAGTTTAGCATATTCATCAAAAGTGACTTTCTTGTTGGCAGACCCTAAGGTAGTCCTTGAGGTGTTAAAAGAAGATACAATTGTTGAATATTTTTATGGCAGTTTGTTATGTATGAGATAGATCAGTTTGTCATCTTTGATAGAACTCCCACAATTAGTAAGCTTTCTCCTTAGTTCATTCATCTTGATGATGAAATCCTGTATGGAGTCATATGACTTAGGATCTAAAGAGACAAGCTCATCTTCAATTTTGAACACATCCTCTTCAGAAACTTTACCATATAGGCTTTTGAGGGTATCCCAAGCTCCCTTGGATGTAGAACACTTCTTAATTTGATACATGATCTTATCATCAACCCCCAAACATATAACACCTAGGGATTTCCTATCCAATTCTACACAATCTTAAATATCACTTGTTGAAACTTTATCACCTACTTATTTAGGAAGAGTACCATCTAAATATTGTGAAACTCCATTATGCATTAAGTGATACCAAATTTTGATGGACCGTGTAGCATAGTTATGAGGAGCTAATTTTGAAAACTTAAAATTTTCCATAATGCAACAAATGAAAGAAAAGTGTGAAAAAGAGAGAACACAACACCAAGACCACCCCCCCTTTTCACTAAATCAAGAAACCCCCCAAAAATAGATGGTTTGGGCACTTTATTAGTAGTGCGATAATAATGGGACACTTCCCAAATTTTTCCTTTATGGACTTCTAATTTTTCTTGTTACAATCTCTTAATGGAGTACAGATTTGAAACTTTACAATGTGCTACAATTCTAAAGTAATACAAAGCAAAGAAAGGCACTATTTTTGAAAGTGACACTTTTTCCCACACAACCCTACAATCCAATTGAGGATCTAGAAAGTAGACAAAAAATAATGCTCTTTCAAAAAAATAGAACCTATTTTCAACTCCATATATGTATGGAGCATTTGAAGTTGCAAAATGTAGGATTATGTGGGTACAATCATCCAAAAATACAATTTCTAAACAATCTACATACCAAAACTAGAAAAGACCTACATCAATGAAAAGTTTAGGAAATTTTACCTAATTTCAAAAAAATTGCACCTAATTTGGAGTTTGGATTTTTGAGTTATGGCCTCCCAAAGTCAAACTACAAAAATCAAAATTAATTTGGAAAGAGGTTGCATCAGCAAATGATGGGATTCAATTTGATAGTTATATGGCCATCACAGTAGTTCAAATTTGGCCAAGAATGATAGTTAGATGGCCATCAAATTTAGGCTAAAAAAAAGATGGCATCAGTGTCCCTTTGGCCTATGATGATGTCAGCATGATGTTAGCATTGTATAGACTCATACAACACAACCACGTGTCAAAATTTTGTACTATATAGACACTAATTTGGTAGATGTTTTGATGGTGATGTGTCATGATAGTGAGGATTGTGCTAACTAGGAAAGTATGCCATGTGTCAATATTTGATTGGTTGTACAATCTTATGTGGTCATCGACTGTACTGCTGATTGGATGCTACATCAATAGGTATAGATTCACTGAGGTTTTTGCCACGTGTCTATGGTAGCATATTAAAACTTGCCACATGGTGGCCTGGTTATTAGAAAAGTGGCATAGGTGGCTGCCTATGTAGGTGAATCAATGATTGCCACGTTTCCTTAGACTACATAGCTGGCATTGAATTTTGTCATGTGTCACTTAGTAGAGACTATCAAATTCTTTGGCAGAAGCCATGTATTGTGAGCTCACTAGGAAGGGAATTTAGCGAGCATTAGAGTCAAATTATGGTGAAGTGGCCAGTCCCATATGCATGGGGAAACACACTTCTAATGTGTAAAACATGCACATGCCACAAGAGTTTAATAAAAAATGAACCTACCAAATTATGCCATGTGTTTGGGTTCTTTCCATTGGATTATGCCTTTTGCTCTGTCTGATACTGAAATCTTATGAGGTTCCTCCCACTAGTGAAATAAGGGTTGGTCGTGACTATTACCCTAATTTGATGCACAAATTTATAGTGTGGCCTGTAGAGTTTAATAAAAGGTCCCCTACAAAATTAAAATAAAATCCACCAAAATCATAGAGCCAAACTGAGGTGTCACTACCCAGTGTGGCTAAAAAAATTTCTTTGGCTAGTCAACTGTCCCAAAAATAAAAATTCAAAAAATACCCAAAAATGGAGAGAATAAATTCAGATTCAAACATCAAACAATCAGATCAATAAAATGATCATACCTGAACTACAAATTGGGGCCTCTAGGTTCTGATTTGCAAAAAAATTTGCCTCACAATCAAATTTTGCCCAACATAGGAAAATTTATAGTCAATCATCACCGAATAGATGCTTTGCACAAAATGATAAGGTTAAATTTGGCTCTAGACACTCCCAATTTTTGTGGATCCTCCAAATTTAGGTCGAGGTGCTAAATTATGAACGGTCTCAAATGACTATGTGTAGAGAATCTCCCTCAAAACTCTAATACCATGTAAGAATTTGTCTTAGGCCAGAATTCACCCAAGACAAAGGAACTCAAACACAAGCACACAGTAAACCAAAATAGTGAGAGTATGATCAAAATGATGATATTCATTCAATATGCCCATTTAGCCATATTAGGAGTACACTAAGAGTGCCTATATATAAAGGCCTCAAGAGAGCTTCTAGAATTTATAGAAGTTAGCAACATGATAAGTCATACAACTAGGCACATGTCCACTAGATAGGGGTTATCCTCCATTAAGCACATAATTAAGTTCAATAATGTGAGGATAAGCCTAAAATGGCGTAGCATGAAAATTAGTGGTGTAGACAACATGTGCTAAATGAGGAGTGTGGATAACTTTTTTGTCATCATGATAACTCAATGAATGAAGCAAATTCCCATGTTGTAGACACCATGTGCGTAAATAAAGTTGCATAACTCATGAGAGTACACATACTCCTAAGTGTCTCACCTAAATAAAATAATAAAATAATGAAAAATAATTAAATAATGCATTAACCTAAGTAAACTTAAATAAGTGTAATAAGTAAATACTTATTTACACCAACAATTAGGGATACCCCAACAAGTGAGCCCCAATAGGAAGACTGGCTGCAAATGCCACTAGAATCATAGGGTTTTGATCTTACTCCTCCATCCCCATTGCAAGTCATAGTGGTGGACAAAGGCTCAGCTACTCCTTTACCTCCAAATATAGAAGAAGAATAGGTTCAAAAAGAATAAGAGGAAGAGCCACAACAAGTATCAACCAATGAAGTGTCTAGAGAAGGACAAATAGTTGAATACCCTCAACAAGCTTCCCAAGACACTAAGGTAAGAACTATGGGCTCCTTTAAGACAAAGACCGCTACAGATGAGCCATCATAGAAAGAGAAAATTCCAGACAGGAGTAATAAAGGAAAAGGGGTGGTAAAACAAACTCCTTCATCCTCAAGAGGTAGTTCCTCATTGGAACAAGCCCCAAGGAGGTTACACAAAGAAATAATAAGAAGTAAAATGTGACAATTCACCACCAATGAATTGTACATGATTGAGTTGGTTCAACTTCTCAGCAAACTCAAGTCCCCTTTAAGAGAGGCAAGAGCATTAATCTTCATCAATAGTGATCAAAATCAAGATTTGTTTGCACAAGTGGCTATTCCTCCTCATGATACTAATGTAGAAGATTTGACTCCACAAGATTATCAAATCAAAGAGGTTATTCTTGGAAAGCCCACATTAGATATTGCCAAATTGATGGTCTCAATGGGGATAAAAGAAGTGTTTAGGAGTTTGGAACAAGAAGGGACAAAACTGATAGCACTTCGTAGGAAAAATGAAATCCTAAAAGGATATTTGGCCAAAGTTGTTGGTCCTTTGGATCCTAAACACCCTAAGGAGACTCTAAACACTACACTTGAGAGAAGAGATGGGGGAGGTGCACACTTAGATCCATTTCTGAAGGCCTGTTAGAAATGGCAGGAAAGTTTTGAGAAAAAGGGTGTATTTATCATCCAACTAAATCTAGAGCTACTAAATGCTATGTAGGAAAATGTAGACAAGATGGTAGCAATTTTAAAGCAAGATTTCAGTATTATGGATGAAGTACATGCTTGGAGTAAATATTTATAGGTATTACAAGCCATAAAATTGTTAGTTTGTATATAATTAGTTTTTTTTATTAACTTAAAAGAATATTATTGCATGAATATATCTCTCACTTTGAACACAAATTAAGGAGACAATTTCTTATAAATTCTCCATTGTAATATGTAACTAGGGCCACCATTATTTTGCAATAATATTATGCTTTTGCTGTTTGCATTTGTACTTTACTGATTCTTGCCTAAATGTGTCATATTTTTGTGAATTATGTTTATGGAATGTGGTTGAGCCAAAATTTTATTGTGTTATTTTTGGTTGTGTAATCTTTTAATTCTAGTGTTTGCCATGATTTTACAAATTGTACTAATGTATCTAGCTCAAGGAGAAATCAGCATAATGTTCTTGCATAACTTTTCATCTCGCATGAGTTCACTTTCAGTGGCCTTGTGATTTGATGAAGAGTAAGAAATCCTATGGTTATTGAATTATCATCAATTATTGCATCAATGGAATTATGGAATTATTGCTCCTACTTTCATTGGTTACCCATTAATTTCTTCAAAAGCTTAACTTGCATACATGTTGTTTCTACAATTTATGTTTGTTAGGATTTCAATTTCATGTTATTTTCTTTAAAGTTCTCATTATTTTCTTTACTAACCTCTTGTTAGAATAGGAATTCATATTAGTTTCATTGTTAGATTGCATTCATTAAAATAGTCATTATTTTCTTTACTAACCTCTTGTTAGAATAGGAATTCATATTAGTTTCATTGTTAGATTGCATTCATTAAAATACAAAAAAAAAACAAAAATATCATTCTTTTGTGTGTTTTATTTTGAAACAACAAAAAAATTCTTCATCTTTATCTAAAAACATTCGAACCAATAAAGACCTCCTCCTGAACAAAAACATTTATCTTCAACTGAGTAGATTCTAGTAGGTCACAATATTTTTTGGAACCTGGCAATTAATTCACATGATTGACTTTTCAAGAGAGGAGTTCAAAAGAATTCCTGTCATTTAGCATCATGCATAATGATAGCTCAAAAATACCTATCATCACTTGTTTGAACCAAACAATATTAGAACAACTGACTACTACTACCACATATTCTACCTCTATTGTGGGTTGAGGGATACAATTTTTTTCTTGCTTGTCTAAGACACTATTCTTTTACCAAGAAAGAATGCTCTACCACTAGTTCTTTCTCTATCATCAATACTTCCTCCCAATCAGCATTTGTAAATGCTTTTAAGTCCAAATTGCCTTGTATTTTGTACCATAAACCATATTCTTCAATACCTTTCAAATATCTCATGATTCTTTTAACTGTCATCATGTGATTTTTATTGGGATTAAATGAGAATCTTGCCACCATACTAATTGCTAATGTAATATCAGGCCTTGTGTGTACTACATACTACAATTTTCTAATCATTGATCTATAAGTGGTCTGATCTACTTCTTTGGAATCATAATTTTTGTAAATCTTATGTCCAATGGACATAGGGATTCCAACTAGTCCCAAATTCTTTATTCCATTTTTTTTTAAATTTCCTTGATATACTTAGATTGAGTAATGTAGATACCATATTTCTTCTATTGAATCTGCAATCCAACAAAGAATTTTATCTCACCAAACATAGATATTTCAAATTTTTTACTCATTTCTTCTAGGAATTCCTTGCACAAGTCATCATTTCCTATGAATAAATTATCATCAACAAATATTTCTACTAATACAATCTTCTTGTGTATTCCTTCTATGATATATTGGCTAGTGTTATTATTTGATCTTTGAAAACCAATTTTTATCAAGTAGTCATGAAGTCTTTCATACCAAGCCCTAAGAGCTTTCTTCAAACCATATAATGCCTTCTATAATTTGCAAACCATGCCATTTTTCTTGGATCTACAAAACCTTCAAGTTGTCCAATATAGACTTCCTCGTCAACAATTTCATTCAAGAATGTATATTTTACATCTATTTTATTCACTTTAAATCCTCTATGAGCTACATATGGTAGTAAAGTTCTAACACATCATAATCATGCAATAGGAGAAAAAATTTCACCATAATCAATACCTTCTTCTTGAGAATAGCCTTTACATACCAACCTTGCTTTTTTTTTTTGGAAACTTTTCCATTTTCATTCAGCTTGTTTTGGAACACCCAGTTTTTACCATTTACAATTTTTATCCTTAGGTCTAGGAATAAGAGTCCAAGTTGTGTTCTTCTCTATCTATTCTATTTCTTCATTTTTCACTTCCATCCAACTTTTATGATCCAAAGCATCCATAAGATTTCTAGGTTTAAATCCAAAAAGTAAACATGTACCTTTCAATTTGCTTCTTGTCATTGATCCATTTGATTTGTCTTCAATGACCCGATTAGGTGCATAATGCCTTCTGACATATCTTGCTAACATGGTTTCTTTTAATTTGGAATGATTTTCACTAATTTCATCATGAACTTCAATATCAAGATCTATGACTGTGTTAACCAAGTGATCTCAGTCAACATTGCTACATATTCATAAAGTTTGTATGGTAATAGAGTGATCTTGATTAGTACTAGTTCCATCCAACATTCTTTCATTGACCAAGTGATCTCGATTAACACTCAACTTCTGCAATCTTTCCTATGTCTCTTGAGTGAACTCAGTATACACTCCCTTCTATACTGAAAAAACTTTAGAACACTCGGTAGACACAAAAAACTATCTTCAATGTTTAAGTGAGCTTAGCATGCACTTACTGATAATGATGACATTTTGTGTAACATCAAAGACAATGCACAATTAATTAATTGATTCAACAGAAGGTTTATTCAAAATAGATCTATATATGATCATTCTTGTATATCTTACCTATCCATCATTCAAATTATTGACAAATAGAAGGCATCAATTTTTAAGTGGTATTTTAGAATCTGTATCTTTTACAAACAATAAAACCTTTCGAGTTATGTACACTTTAACAATAATAGCTAAAGAGGATAAGACAAAGCACATTATAGTTGCTCTAAATTCTTGTGTACATTGGGAAAAAGACATCAGGATGATTTTTTAGTTATGTACACTTTGACCTTTTATCACTAGTTAAGCTACTTATAGATGGTGAGTATTCATCATCATCAAATATCTAGGATCACATGCATATCATGCACTTACTGATAATGATGAAATTTTGTGTAATGATGACATTACTAATAATGATGACATGCATATCTTACCTATCCATCATTCAAATTATTGACAAATAGAAAGCATCAATTTTTTAGTGGTATTTTAGAATCTGTATCTTCTAAAGACAATAAAACCTTTCGAGTTATGTACACTTTAACAATAATAGCTGAAGATGATAAGACAAAGCACATTATAGTTTCTCTAAATTCCTATGTACATTGGGGAAAAGACATCAGGATGATTTTTTAGTTATGTACACTTTGACCTTTTATCACTAGTTAAGCTACTTATAGATGGTGAGTATTCATCATCATCAAATATCTAGGATCACATGCATATCATGTGTTAATTGCAACCAAGGTCAATATTAACTATGTCTTCCCAATCTCAACAACCTAATGTTAGAAATAATAGTCCACCAAGATAACTAAGAGGGGTGGGGTGAATTAGCTATAACATTTATCAACCTTAATTAATCTTATCTATTTTTATCAAATTAAACAAAAATAATAACAAGATGCACATATACAATTACACCAAATTTTTTAACTAGGGAAAACCTTGATCACAGGTGAAACCCAAGTGGACATGGTACCCATAAGATGATGTAGTAATATAACTATTCCTTGTTAGACGATAGACCCTATTAGGAGTCTATTACAATATTTAGTACATATGAGTCCCTGTTAGGAGACTTTTATTCCTTGTTAGAAGATTTTAACCCTATTAGGAATTGTGCCAACCCTATTAGGAGTTGTAGGAAGTAGAAGGACCCAATGTCCAAATAGCTTATGGGGAAAGACCACACAACTTTATTGTCTAACTAATCTCTAAATTATTCCTTGTAGAGTAATTATTTGTAAAATTCGTTATCCTATCAACTAGACCAATCACTATCAAACCTTGTAGACCAGGTCACAAACTTCAAATCCAAATACCAAACCTCGGATCTCAAAATAAAACTTCAGCAATGAATTTTTCTCCAACTTCACTCTGCTCTTCTTATCCTCACATATGAACTTGTTTCTCCTCTTTTTCACTCTTCATCCTTTCTTTATTACTGAGTCTATAAAATAATTCCCTTGAGTTGAATATTACACTTTCTTAATTAATTATTATAGAACCTCATTAAGAACACATTTTACTTAGCGATGTAGCATTAATATGTTGCATTGTAACTTGAATAATTTTTTTTACGTCTAACATTATGATGCATTATCTTATCCATGTCATCTTCAACATATCTTCTACACAAATTTAACATTGCTTCTCAGAATGACAAATCTGCTAAGAGCTATAACAAGTTTACCAAAACATGCTTCTGTAAACTCTATCTCAAAATAGTCTTCACTAAAACTTGCATAACTTCTTCCAAACTTAATATTTTATTCTTTTGAGGTTAGCTACATATACTAGAAAATTATTAGTATCTCCCATTAATCTCTCTAATGAAAATACTTAATGATCTATCCCTACCATTTTTATCTTTATCATTGTTCTTCTTTCAAATACCACAAAAAACTTCTATGTTGACAGAAATGACAAACATGGTCATGAATTTAACATATCATCATGATAATTATCTAATCACGTTCTTTCAATAATCCCCTATAGGAATATCATCAACATTCATGCTTTCAGTAATCTCCCCCTTTGGTATTGATGGAAAAAATAGATGAAAAACATTTAGTTCCAAGAACAACAACTATTAAAGACCGTTATCCTTTTTTCTCAAATCCTCTTCATCAATCAATCTTTGCAAATCCTCTTCATTAATCATTCTCACCCATTGATATACCTTAATGTGCTTTGTAACTTCTCCCATGTATCAAAATGTTTTTCATGTTGTAATCTTTCCCCCATTGACAAAAATGTCAAAGGTTTTAGGAACCATCTATCATTGTGTCTTGTCAATCTTTGTAACAACTATCTTTGACTTGCTCAAGTGTCCAAAGACATTGTTCAAAACAACATCTATCAAGAGTCTAGATAACTATGTCCATAAGAGATACTAACCCATATAGGAAGAATCACCATTCAATCTAAACAAACAATAGTTCTCTATACCTCTAGAATGATTCACTCTTGTATCATCCACTCTAATTTAGATAAAGGCATAACTCCTTGCATAACTTGAAAATACTCAAAAGTCTCTTTGGGAATAGGATTACTAAAAATAACTATAATCTTCTATTTGGTGCTTATGTACTCCAATCTAATTTCCATTTTTGGAACTTTTTCTCTCAACATGTGACATTTGATAGATATATGCTTAGTCTTAGAATGCAACACTAGATTCTTAGACATATTCACTATACTTGTGTTATCACAGTGTATAACAATAAGTTCACTAAATTCTATCCTTATATCCTTCAACATTTGCATCATCCAAACATCTTGATTACAATTGTTTGTTGCTGCAACATATTCTAACTCTGTTATACTCTATGAGGTACAATCCTACTTCTTGCTTAACCAAGAAACCAATCTTCCTCCAAGAAAAAATGCTTCACCATTGGTGTTCTTTCTTTCATCCATACTTCCTACCCAATTAGCATCAGTATAAGCATATAAAGTGAAATCATTAGATCTATCATACCATAATCCAAACTCTGGTATTCCCTTTAGATATATAAATATCTAGCATTAGATCTATCATATCATAGATCTGTACTTCTTCTACTCAACAGTAGTTGTCTCATCCTTTCATCCTTTCTAGATAAATTGTGTCTAGTTATCATAGGTGTTCCAACTAGTTTACATGTTTCCAAACCAAAAATTTTCAATAGATATTTCAAATAATTAGTCTTAGACATAAATATTCCTTCTTTATCTTACACAATATGTAATCCTATGAAGTATTTTAATTCCCCTATCATGCTTATTTCAAATTCCTTCTTCATTTCTTCTAAAAAAATTGTGACTTCCAATAAAATCTCCCCCAAATATGATATCATAAAAAAATATTACCAAAATAAAAAATCCATCATCTATTTCTTTCAAGTATAGATTATTGCCTACCATACCTTTTCTAAATCAAAGTTTTGTCAAATGATTGTCCAACTTTACATACAAGGTTCTAGGTGCTTGTTTTAAGCCATACAATGCTTTCTTCAATCTACGTACCATGTCCTTCTCATATATTAAAGGAAAATATTTATGCTATTCTTTTTATACCTCTTCT
The DNA here is from genome assembly GCA_028749045.1 of Cupressus sempervirens. Lineage (NCBI taxonomy): Eukaryota > Viridiplantae > Streptophyta > Pinopsida > Cupressales > Cupressaceae > Cupressus > Cupressus sempervirens. The sequence goes on from CM053783.1 coordinate 300,079,773, forward strand.
TCAAGTTGTCCATTCATAAATGTTGACTTGACATCCATCTGATACACTTTGAATTTCTTATGTGTTGCATAGGATAAGATTAGCCTTACTACTTCAATTCTTGCCACAAGAGTATAGGTTTCTTCATAGTCTATTCCTTCTTTCTATGAGTAACCTTTACATACTAATCTATCTTTGTTCCTTACAACTTTACCTTTCTCATTCATCTTGTTTGAGAATACCCATTTTGTTCCTATCACATTCTTATCTACTGGTCTAGGGACCCATTCACATGTATCATTCTTCACTATCTGATCCAACTCTTCTTTCATAGCTTTCTTCCAATAGTCATATTTTCATACCACATTTACATTATTTAGTTCTACTTGAGATATCAAACATATTTTTTCATTGATTCTACTTCTTTTCATTAAACCTTTATCTCTATTGTTGATGATCTTCTCTAGTGGATGATCTTTGTCATATTATTACCAAAAGTAGGAGTTGTTATCTCAACTCTTAGCTCTCTTCTAGGTTCCAAGATTTTTTCCTTCCTTATATCACCTTTATTCTAAAAATCATTTTTATTCTCAAATAATACTTCATCATTCCTTGCTTTATTAACATCATTCTCATCATCAAAATTCTAGTCAACTATTCTTTCTTGTATCCTAAATTTCTCATTAACTCTTACATTTGTACTTTCAACAATAGTCTTAGTCTCAGATTATAACATCTATAACCTCTTCTTTTCAATGAATAACCAAGAAAAATACCTTCATCACTTCTAACATCAAATTTACTGGCATCATCATCTCTTTTGATATAACATTTGCTGCCAAAAATTATGAAATACTTAACTATAGTTGAGTGACCAAACCATAATTCATAAGGGATCTTGTTTATGTCTTTCCTTTTCTACACTCTGTTCATAGTGTAAATTGTTGTATTCATAACTCCTCTCCAAAATATCTTGGATACATCATTCTCAACTAACATACCTCTTGCTTCTTCTATTACTAACCATTTTCTTATTTCTACAATGTCATTTTTTTTAGGGGTTCTAGAAGCTGAAAGTTATCTTTTGATTCCATTAAATTTACAAAAGATGTTAAACTTATTTGAAGTAAAATCTCCTCCTCTCTCTGATCTTAAACATTTAATATTGATACCTAAATCATTCTCAACTCTATTCTTTAATATCTTGAACTTGTCAAATGCCTCAAATTTCTCTTTAAGAAATGCAACCGACATCATTCTAGAAAAGTCATCAAAAACAATTATAAAGTACCTTTCACAATAGAATCCTTTAGCCTTTGTAGGACCACTAAGATTTGTGTGTACAATCTCCAACCTTGTTGTAGTACTAAACTTATTGCTAGGAAAAGAAGCTCTATTATGCTTTGCCTATATACACTCCCTACAAATTGTGTTAGCAAGCTTTACAATCTTAGGAAAATCTCTAATTGCAAACATATTACTAGTTTTCACAATTCTATCAAATATGATATGAAAAAATCTCTTATGTTGTAACCAAATATCATCTACCTTTGCAACCAAACATGTCATTTTAGTGGGATTCATCTGAAATACATTACATCTAGATCTAGCTCCCATTATAATTACCTTTCCATCTTTGTCTCTTATCATGCATATCTTATTTGTGAACTATAAATAATAACCTTTATTAATTAGTTTCCTAACACTCAAAAAATCATGTTTCAAACCATCAACAAAGTATACATCCTTAGTGTTATTCTTACCATCAAGAGATATAGATCCAATGTCTTTAACATGGAAAGTTGCATTGTTTCCAACTCTGCCAATGCCTCCATCATCACTTTTAAAATCAACAAACTTGTTCATATCACCAGTCATATGATGTGAAAAAACATTGTCAATTATCTAATCAGATTTCTTTTCAACCTATGATATCAAAGCCATTTTCTTTAAAATTCTTCTTAAATAGCTACAAATCCTATTTCATCATCACTGGAAATTATTGTTTGTTCATTTTTTTTATTTAAAGATTTTCTTACCATATTTTCATCTTCTTACAAAAAGGGCTACTCCTTCTATCTTTCTTTCTACATCAGTTCTACTACTCCTAGGAAAATCTCCTCTAGCACTTGTGAACCTTGATATATTAGGTTGAGTGCTTAGGAAACTAAAAGTTGTCTCCATACTAAACAATTATCGAAACTATCTAAGCTCATCCTCAACTACTTCAAGTCTCCCAATAAATTTTTTCTTGCAAAAATCTTGGGCACAAGGGATCAAAAAATATATCATTTGAGATGCCCTCTTAAATGGTGGTGTTAAACTCTTCAATATCTTCTAGATCAGTTCATCATTTTCCTCAGTTCCTCCTTGAGATATGATACTTGTAGAAATTTATGATATTGTTCTTATAGATTCATCTTCAGTCATTTTAGCATCTTTAAATGCACAAATCCATTTTTTTAGCCTCATTTTCTTAGAATATTTATCACCTTCAAAGCTATTTTCCAAATCTTTCAAAATCTTATGAGAAGTATCAAGTGTTTTTACCTAGTTGTACTCTATTTGAAGAAGTACATATAGTATTGCTTCTCTAGCTATCGTATTGCACATGAAAAGTTCTCTCTAATCCTTAGTACAAGTTTCCATCTCTTTTTCATCAACAATTGTCTTTTCTTATTTTGTCAAGATGCAATATCCTAGACCCATACACAACAAATGTATCTTGATCTTTTCATTCCAACTATCATAATTTATTCCATCAAACTTTGGCCTATCCTTTATGAATATGATAGCCATGAATCTCCCAAAGTTGTTAAACTTTATCTTCAAGGAACTGATCCTCCGATACCAATTTCTAGAAATAATAGTCCACCAAGATAACTAAGGGCTAGGTGTTGTGGTTTCACAACACATGTCATATTTCACTAAGAAATGGGGACCCCCTACTTTATTTTTTGTCTTCTCTAATCTATAGTTTAGGGTTGGAGTCTTTTTTAGGGTTTTATCTAGTGTGTTTGATCAAATACATGTCCTAGTTTAGAAACCTAGATTCTAAAAATCATCATTGGAGAGGTAAGTCATGTTTGAAAAGAGAAAAGGGCACATCCGTGCAACTCCCCAAGTGTGCTAGTGTGAAAATCACCAACCTACACATAACAAACATAAATCCAAGTCACTAAAAAGGTGCACAACTGTGCACATTTTTCTTTGTTCAAAACTCAAAAAAACTTAGCCAAAAACTAAAACACTTGATTAAAGGTGCGTAGTAGTGCACCTACTTAGGTGCACTACTATGCACCTTAAGTGAGATTTTCCTAGTTTTTGGAATCAAAATATACACGAGGTTCATTGTTGTGCACCCTACATAACTTAACAAAGAAAAAAAAAATACTAAGCACACTTACCAAGTGTTAGAAATGTTGGAAATGATTGAAAAGATCATGAGGGAGATTGTGGGAAATGATCATATATAAAAAGTAATGGAAGTAATGGAACTAGTAAAGAATGTTCTCAATCATTGTTTTGTCATTGATGTCAAACTTGCTAATTGTAGGAATGGCAATTGCTTTAGTGATCCAAACACTATCAAATGGTTGACTGACAAGGAGGAGGCAATCAATAAGATGTAACTAGAACACCTAGACAAAGGTTGAAGGTATGATGTTGTAATGAAGTAAAAGGATCAGCTAAGCCATTGATGAAAAAGTGTATTGATGACATACTCTAAGACACAGAAAATGGGCACATTAAAACATATCAAAGATGCAATGTTTTAGCTAAGTCATCTGTAAAGCCTAACTAAGTTCATTAGAGAGAGCGAGAGCTAAGAAAATACAAGTGCCAAGCAGATACAAGTGCCAAGTAGAAACAAGTGCCGAGCATATACAAGTGCTAAACAGAAATAAGTACTGAGTAGATAAAAGTGCCAAGCAGATACAAGTGCCGAGAAGAAATAAGTGCCGAGCAGATACAAGTGCCGAGCAGAAACAAGTGCCTAGCAGATACAAGTGCCGAGCAAATACAAGTGCCAAGTAACATAGATATGCTGAGCATTAGTAAACCAATAGTTCTAAGTTGTTACATTATTTCAATGATAGAAGATTTGTCAGATTTGAGCCAAAAAGGTTGTTATCTTGAATTCTATGAATTAAATAGAAGATAAGAGTGATGAGCTGGTGGCACAGAACACCATGTAGAACATTTTTTGGAGAATACAACTAGACTCTAGAAAAAGTTTCTAGATAAGAGCAAGATATGGGGTAGATACATTATATCCTACCTAATCCATTTGAAACCCTAAAGTTGGAGAGGGAGAATTGAGTGGCAAAGGAAATGTAGATTTCTATTTAAGGAATAACAAGGTCATGAAGCAAAGAGAGAGGAAAGGTCAAGCATGAAAGTATAAAGTGTTGAAGGAGGTGCTAAGGAGTAAGAAAGCACAGTTACTCTGCTTCAACAGATGACCATAGATATGATTTCATTGGTATGATGAGTAAGAAGACTCAAGGAGATGAAGATTGAGATGACAAGCTGTCAAAGCTAAAGTGATTAAAGCCAAGCAAAAGATTGAGCTAAAGTGTGATCTGAAATCTGCAAGATATGTTGTAAGTTGTATAAGATCAAAAAGCCATTATTGTTACTTTCTAGCAATTGTAACAGTTAGTTTAAATCTTATGGACTTAGGTTGGTTTAATAGCCATGTTGTAAATCCTTTAATAGGGTGACATCCCAAGTGAATGTTCTAAAGTTCTTTAATCAAGCCCATTCCTAATAGTATGGTGAAATCCTTTAATAAGGTCACATTTAACAGTGTGTTGTAAGCCTTTAACAGGACAGGCTTTTTAACAGGGCATCACTTTAGAAGAGTAAAAATCAAGTAGCATGTAACTGGTGGTTTTTTCCAAATTGGGTTTCCACGTAAATCATTGTGTCATGTGTTGATCTTGCATGTTTTATCCCTGCATATTGATTTACTGTAATTTGCTAGCATGATTGATGAAAATTTTATGGATTCACTATAATTTGAAAAAAAGTGTTATTAGGGAATGTAGACCTTCGATAACTAATTCACCGCCCCCCCCCCCCCCCCCTCTCAGTTATTCTAAAGAATTCTAACAATTGGTATCAGAGCCAAACTGTTGATTCAGTTTAAAGGGACTAGAAGAAGAAAAGATCAGAATGCCTAAGAGAGAAGTCCACAAGCTCAACAAAGACAACTTTGTTGCATGGAAAAGTTTGATAAAGCTGCATCTTGGATCCATAGGAGATTATGCCCAAAATTCAATTATTACTAAACATGTTGGTCCAACTGGTACTCTTACTATAGAAGATTTGAAAAACAAACAGGAACACAATCAGACAATGCTAGAGATTGCTTCTGCACTCAACTATGCTGAATTTGATGATATCAAAGGATGTGACACTGCATTGAAAATGTGGAAAGCCCTATCAGACATCTATGGAGGAGATCAGAATGTCCAAAGAGCAAAAAGAGAAAGCCTCAGAGGAAATTTTGATGATATGAAAATGGAAGAAAGTGAGAATGCTACTCAGTATGGTGCAAGAATAAAGGAAGTGGTAAGTACAATAAGATGTTTGAGTGGTCGATTGGATGAAGATACTATTAATAGTAAGTTATTAAGAACCTTTCTCCCTATCTATGCTATTAGAGTAGCAGCAATACAAGAACTAATATGTGTACTAGGAAACAATCTAAGTTTTGAAGGAATAGTGGTTAGACTGACTGCATTTGGGTTATCTAACTTTGATAACTATAGACTTGAGAATGCTGAATCTACTTTCAAGGCCAAGCTATCACTGAAAGATGCTGAAAAGGTAAAATCAAAGAAAGGAAGAAAAATGAAATATGTATCCAGTGATAGTAGCACTAATGAGGAAGATGTGGAACAATTGGGAGCATTGCTAGCTAGAAGATTTCACAAAGGCAAAGGAAAATTCAAAGGTAAGATGCCTATCATTTGTTTCAATTGCAATGAAGTAGGACATATTTCTACAAGGTATACATAGAAAAGGAAGGCAAAAAATACAAATATAGAAGAGAAGATGACAAGGACAAAGGCAAGAAGTGTTATATTGCTGAAGAGAATTCTGATGATAATGATGATGAAGTTGTTTATGTAGTCATGAAGGATCAGTCTGATAAGAAGAACCTACAACACTAGTAACATGTATGAAAAAAAATGACAGATGGATCATACACAGTGGATGCTCACATCACATGAGAGGAGGAAAAAGTAAGTTTGTTAACTTTACTCAGTATGATAGAAATAGTGTTAGATTTGGTAATGATGCTCCATGTCAAATAAAAGGAAAAGGCTCCATTAAGCTTATAGAACAAAATTCATGTGATAATGCATACTATGTTGAACGATTAAACTACAATTTGTTGAGTGTCTCACAGTTAGGCAATGTAGGATGCAAAGTAGAATTTGGAAACAAAACTAAAAAAATCTATGGTACTAATGGAAAATTGATAGGAAAAGGAGATCAAAGAAGAATTAATCTATTTTACCTTGATATGGATGATTTTTCTTGTTTTGTTGCAAAATTTGATGATGAGTGGTTATGGCATAGAAGGCTATGTTATGTCAACTTTGACAATCTGGTCAATATTAGTAAAATGAAGAATGTCAAAGGTTTACCTAAATTGAAAAAACCTAACAATATCATGTGCAAACAATGTCAGCTAGGAAAGATGACAAATTCAAGTTTCAAAAGAAAAAACTATACATCTAAAGAAGTACTTGAGCTAGTTCATACTGACTTATGTGGTCCAATGGAAGTACAAAGCTAAAAAGGAGATAAATACATAATGTTGTTTGTTGATGACTATTCCAGGATGATGACTGTTATGTTCTTAAAGCAAAAATCTGATGCTTTTCAAATGTTTAAGTGGTATGTGGCTAGAGTTGAAAAGGAATCAGGAAAAAGTTTGAAGTGCTTGAGATAAGATAGAGGTGGTGAATTCACATCAAACAAATTCGAGATATTTTGTAATGAAAAAGGAATCAAAAGAAAAACATCATCTCCTAGAACTCTCTCACATAATGGAATTGCTGAGAGAAGAAATAGATCTGTGATGGACGATGCTAGAACATTAATGATGGAAAAGACTATTTCTCTAAAATACTAGAGAGAAGCTGTAAGTGTAGTTGTTCATACACTAAACCAAGTACAAGTCAAGAAAGGTACTAGTGCAACACCTTTTGAATTATGGTATGGTCACTCACCCAATGTAAAACATTTCAAAGTATTTGGTTGCAAATGCTTTATCCTTAAAGATGCTAGAAATGGGAAATTTGATGCAAAAAGTGATGAAGATATATTCCTTGGTTACTCCACTAGAAGTAAAGCATACAAGTGTTTCAATACTAACACTAACAAAATTGTGAAAAGTGCAAATGTAACCTTTGATGAGGATACAGAAGTCCAAGCTGAAGAACCAAAGAGAATGAACAAATATAGAACCTTTGTGTATTCTTATGAAGGAATGCCTATTGACGAGGATGTTGTCAATCAAATTGAAATTCAACAACAAATTTTAGTTTCAGTTGATTCACAACTAGCGAATGTTGAGTTACATTCAAAAGCCAAGTTACAGAATGAAAAAAATGCACAATCTGATCCTAAAGTTAGTACACATGAAATAGATGAAGAACAACCTGACAACGAAGTGCATAGTGACCCTAAATCTAAAAGATCAAATATGAAAACAAGGATAGAACCAAGATTATCCAAATATGTAAAAAGACATCACCCTACTGAACAGATAATTGGTGACAAAGATGCAAGACCAATGACAAGGAACAAACTAAGACATGAATCATGTCTGATCAGCAAACTTGAACCTAAGACAGTATATGGTGCATTACAAGATGATGACTGGTATAAAGCTATGGAAGAAGAGATTGATCAAATAAAGAAGAACAAAACCTAGAGTTTGGTTCCCAGACCAGTTGACAAGAATGTGATTGGCACCAAGTGGTTATTCAGAAACAAGCTAGATGAGAATGGTGAGATTGCTAGAAACAAAGCTAGACTAGTATGCAAGGGTTATGCTCAAGAAGAAGGATTAGACTATGGGGAAACACTCGCTCCTATTGCTAGAATGGAAGGAGTAAGAACTTTATTTGCATATGCTACATATAAAAGTTTTAAAGTCTATCAAATGGATATAAAGTCTACTTTTTTAAATGGTATACTAGAAGAAGAAGTCTATATTGAACAACCAAAGGGATTTGTTGATGAGAAAAACAGGGATATGGTTTGTAAATTACATAAAGCACTCTATGGTCTGAAACAAGCACCCAGAGCATGGTATGAGAGACTTCACAAGTATCTAGTGCAAATAGGATTTGAAAGAACTGATGATAACAATAACAAGTACATCAAATCAGAAGAAGGTAAGGATATTATTGTATCTGAGATCTTTGTCGATGACATAGGTTTTGAAGGAAAGGAAGTGCTTTGCAGAGGCTTTGCTGACAAAATGAAACATGAGTTTGAGATGTCTATGTTTGGAGAGATCAAATTCTTTATTGGATTGCAAATACATTAACTAAAACATGGTATATTTGTGACACAATCAAAATACATCAAAGAGATACTTAAAACGTTTGGATTGGAGGAGTCCAAACCAGTCAGCACACCAATGGCAATAGGAAATAAGCTATCCAAAAATAATGTATCAGCTGAAGTCAATCAAAAAATATAAAGATCCACGATTGGAAAACTACAATATGTTGTACATATCATACCAGACATAGCATTAGCAGTTGGAATAGTGGCTAGATTCTCTCCTAATCCCAAATAAAATCATCTCATAGCAATAAAAAGAATAATGAGGTATCTCAAAGGAACTGATAGCTTTGGTCTATATTACAAAAGGAATGAGAAGTTTGAACTCAATGCATATACAAATGCCAATTGGGGAGGCAAAATTGATGACAGAAAAAGCACAAGTGGAGGTGCATTATTTTTAGGTAAAAGGCTAGTTACTTGGACTAGCAGGAAACAAACATGCACATCCCAATCCACTGTAGAATCAGAATATGTGGCAGTAGCAGTCAATTGCACAAACATTGTGTGGCTCACATATCTATTGAAAGGAATGAAAGAAGAAGTAACTAAACCTGTGATATTGTATTGTGATAATACAAGTGCTATAAACACATCCAAAAATCTAGTAATGCATGCAAAAAATCATATTGCAATCAAGTATCACTATGTCAAAAAATTGGTAGAAGACAAACAAGTGAAGTTGGAGTACATTCATACAAAGGAACAAACTACAGATATCTTCACCAAACCATTCCCCTAGGATGCTTATGAATATCTTAGAGCCAAGTTGGGGGTAATGCCCCTAACTCAAGTAGTATAAAACAACAAAGAAGCTACCCTGCATAACTAGGAAAAAATCATTGAAATATCAGAAGAATGATGCAGAGGATGACAGTAGGAGCAGAAACTCCAAATTAGTCACAAGCATGGTGACAAAGGGAGAAAATATGAGATGCAAAGCTTATACTTTGCATGTTAAAGATGCTACATCTTTGGCATTTATGTCAAAGTGGGAGAAATATGTAGAAAACTAATCAATACAAAGCAAGAGGGAGATATATGAGATTAGTAGTAAGGATGTAATAGTCAAGATAATGCATACAATCTTGGTGGTAACTAAGTTGATCAATTGATTAGTTTGGTTTGCCATCAATGCCAAAGAGGGAGATTTTTGGAAATGATTGAAAAGATCATGAGGGAGATTGTTGGAAATGATCATATATAAAAAGTAATGGAAGTAATGGAACTGGTAAAGAATGTTCTCAATCATTTTTTTGTCATTGATGTCAAACTTGCTACTTGTAGGAATGACCAATTGCTTTAGTGATCCAAACACTATAAAATGGTTGATTGACAAGGAGGAGGAAATCACTAAGGTGTAACTAGAACACCTAGAGAAAGGTTGAAGTTATGATGTTGTAATGAAGTAAAAGGATCAGCTAAGCCATTGATGAAAAAGTGTATTGATGACATACTCTAAGACATAGAAAATGGGCACACTGAAACATATCAAAGATGCAAGGTTTTAGCTAAGTCATTTGTAAAGCCTAACTAAGTTCATTAGAGAGAGAGAGCCAAGCAGATACAAGTGTTGAGTAGAAACAAGTACTAAGAAGATACAAGTGCCGAGCAGAAACAAGTGTCAAGCAGATACAAGTGCCAAGAAGAAACAAGTACTGAGCAGATAAAAGTGTCGAGCAGATACAAGTGCTGAGTAGAAAAAAGTGTCAAGCACATACAAGTGCCGAGCAGAAACAAGTGTCGAGAAGATACAAGTGCCCAAAAAATACAAGTGTTGAGTAGCATAGAGATGTCAAGCATCAGTAAACAAATAGTGTCGAGTTGCTGCATTATTTCAAAGATTGAATATTCGTCAGATCTGAGCTGACAAGGTTGTTATCTTGAATTTTGTGAATTAAATAGAAGATAAGAGTGATGAGTTGGTGGGACATAACACCATGTAGAACATTTTTAGGAGAATACAACTGGACTCTAGATGAAGTTTCTAAATAAGAGCAAGATATGGGGTAGATACATTATATCCTACCTAATCCATTTGAAACCCTAAAGTTAGAGAGGGAGAATTGAGCAGCAAAGGAAATCCAAATTTCTAGTTAAGGAATAACAAGGTCACGAAGCAAAGAGAGAGGAGAGGTCAAGCATGAAAGTATAAAGTGTTGAAGGAGTGATGGGGACACAACCCAAGAATAGAATGGACACAACAAAAAAGGGAAATTATATTAACTGAGAAAATAAGCTAGTACAAATAGTACAGAGAAAATAAACTTTAGAACTTGCCCTAAGGGCTTACAATAGCATAAATCTGGAGAATATTTCTCCTTTTAGCACCTCCTCTCAAACTCCACTTCGAACTGCCTTTTACAATGCCAAAAATCTCCTTAAATAGACCCTAGAGGGTTAAGGACTAGGAGTACATTCTAGAAAGTTCTAGTAGGCATCCACCGATGAAATAGAAGGTTCCGGAAGCTGCGTTAGAAGTTGGTGCAAATCTAGAAGAATCCAAAAATGGTAACCGAACTTCCGAGAGGCATAAATTTTGAACCGTAGCTCTGATTGACGAACCGTTTAAATTTTTGGAAAGCTCTCGAAGCGCTCTATAGCCCTATGGACCAGCTTTGTTCGTCCCCCATTTTTTGACCCTTTTCGAGGTCATTTAATGCCCCAAACCTAACTTTGAAGGATTCTTAAGAGATCTCCAAAACTTGAAAAACTGCAATAAATTTCAAACCGTGGGGCCTATTGACCTAATTCTTTTTATGGAATGCTCTAAATCATGACTACATTCATCTGGCCAATTCCAACCTTCTAGTTTACCGAAATGATGGCCCAAATACATGCTCCTATTTTTTTGGGATTTTCAAACGCACTGATAGTTGAACTATGAGAGTTGGAACCTTTATTTGAGCCAAATGGGTATCCAAAAATGTAAAGACATGAAACAGAAACTAAGTCTAAGTACATTTTTTTGGGTGACATAGGATTGCCCTTATACCTCTGGATGCTCTTGCATCAAGGAGTTGCTAAGGAGTAAGAAAGCACAGTTACTCTACTTCAATAGATGACCACATATATGATTGCATTGGTATGATGAGTAAGAAGACTCAAGGAGATGAAGCTTGAGATGACAAGGTGTCAGAGCTGAAGTGTGATCTAAAATTTGCAAGATATGTTGTAAGTTGTATCAGATCAAAAAGCCATTATTGTTACTTTCTAGAAATTGTAACAGTTAGTTTAAATCCTATGGAATTAGGTTGGTTTAATAGCCATGTTGTAAATCCTTTAACAGGGTGACATCTCAAGTGAATGTTCTAAAGTCTTTGATCAGGCCCATTCCTAATAGTACGGTGAAATCTTCTAACAAGGTCACATTTAAAAATGTGTTGTAAGCCTTTAACAGGGTAGGCTTTTTAACAGGGCATCACTTTAGAAGAGTGCAAATCAAGTAGTATGTTACTAATGGTTTTTCCTAAATTGGGTTTCCATGTAAATCATTGTGTCATGTGTTGATCTTGCATGTTTTATCCCTACATATTGATTTACTGTAATTTTCTAGGATGATTGATGAAAACTTTATGGATTCACTATAATTTGAAAAAATTTATTATTAGGGCATTTAGACCTCGGATAACTGATTCACCTCCCCCCCCCCCTCTCTCAGTTATTATAAAGATTTCTAACAAGAAATGCTTTAGAATAACCAAGAAGGGAGAAGTGAACCAGTTATTCAAGGTCCAAATGTCCTAATAAAACTTTTTATTGAGTAAACTGAGCCCATTAAATTATTCATTCATCCAAGCTTAGAATTTTTCTACTAAGCAAGTTATTTAAAATCAACATGCAAACATAACACATGAAGAATCAACACATAACACAGTGATTTGCATGGAAACCCAATTTTGGAAAAATCACTAGTAACATGCTACTCAATTCTCACTCTTTTGAAGTGATGCCCTATGAAAGGCCTGCCTTGTCAAAGGCTACAACATACTAACATATTATTAAATGTGACCTAGTTAGAGGATTTAACCATCTTGTTAGAAGTGGACCTAGTTAGAGGACTTTAGAACATTCACTTGGAATGCCACCATATTAAAAGATTTAAAAATGGTCATTAAATGAACCTAAGTCCATAGGATTTTATCCTAACTGATACAATTTCTAGAGAGAAACAATAAGGAGTTTTGACCTAATTACAATTGACAATTTATCTTACAAATTTTAGATCTCAGTTCAGCTCATAACATTGCCTAACTTATAGTCTCTATAGCTCTAACAACTTCTCTTCCTTTCAAGCTTTGTTTCCTTGAGTCTTCCTACTCAATGTGCCAGTAGAATCATCTCTCTTTGACCACTTATCGAAGTAGAGTCTTTGAGCTCTGTTCTTTCTTCACCTTGATGTCTTCTCCTTGACACCCTTCAACCACTTCACAATTTTGGCACACCAAAAACTCTTGCTTCTTGGCCTATGACTCCTTAAATAGGAGTCCCAAATATGCTTTCTCGCTTGAATCTTCCCTTCTTTAATTTTAGGTTAAAATGGATTAGGTAGGATTCATTGAATCTAACCCATATCTTGTTCCTTCTAGAAACATCATGAAGAATCTTTTAGAATTTGCTAAAAAATGGTTTATCTAAAATTTTGTGCCTCTAGCTCATCATCCTTATCCTCCATTAGGTACACAAATTCAAGGTAACAACCTTGTTGGCTTAGATTTGGTGAATCTTTGACTTTTTACATAATGCAGTAGCTCGACACAATTGAAATTTTGGTGCTCGACACATACTGTGTTACTCAAAACGTACTATGTTTTACTGATGCTCAGCTCCTACTATGGATTCACTTGGTATCCACTAATATTTTCTGATGCTAAACACTTGAAGTTTGTCAGCACCTAAACATGCTTAACTCCTTCTATATCACTCAGCACATAATAGATTTTGTATTTCCTTGGCACTAACTGAAAATCTACTCAGCTTGAACTAGCTTGCTCAACACTCACTAATGAACTTAGTTAAGCTCTGCAGTCAACCTTGTTACAACTTATTCCTCCAGTGTTTCTAAGTGTGGCCAACATTTGTATCTTCAAGTATAGTGTCAATACATCATTTTACAATTTTCTTAACTGATCTTTGCATGTCATTACAAAACCATAACTTGACCTTTCCCTTAGGTACTTTTGTTACATCTTGTTCATTAAATCCTCTTCATCAATCAACTAAGTGATAGTACTTGAATCTTATAAGAAATTTTCATTCTAGCAACTAGTAGGTTTGACATCAAATGGAAAAACAATGATTGAAAACATTCTTCATCAATAATCTCCTTCTTTCCAATTAATCTTCTTCTTACAATGATCTTTTCAATTAGATTTCTAACAATCTCCCTCTTTGGCATTGATGGAAAACCAAACTGATCAACCATCAGACCAAACTATTCAACCAAATTATCAAAATGCTAACTAGGTTAGAACAATAAGTCAAATGCCAAAAAGGAAAATGTGTTACCATTAGTTTTCACATCTCCCTCTCTGATCTGTATCATAATTGTTTTACTTCTACTTCTCCCTCTTAGCTATTGTTTCCTTTTTCTTTTAACTATTCACTTTGTTCTTATGCTACTTCTAACTCCCTCTTTCATTCTTTCTCCCTTTGTATACAGTGTTCATTTTTTTCTATTCTAGTATCAGCTACTTCTCTCTTTATCCATTCCATCCTATAGATTTGATCAATTTTTGTTCTTTTCTTTTTCTCCTCAAATGTTGTTGATCAGTCTCTCTTTGCTCTTTCTCCCTCTTTGACAACAATGCCAAAGACATATTATTTGAGCATCTTAACATGTAAATATAGCATTTGCAAGTACTCCAATTTCTCCCTCTATCACCTTGCTTTGTGACTAATTTGGAACTTCAGCTCTTTGATTACTTTAGGAAAAATCATAAAGTAAGTATCCTTTGCATCAATTCACAAAATTTCAACCATCAACTCATTTGATGCAGGGCAATCCTTGTTGTTACTGAAGTAGCCTTGGCTAGGGGTATCACCCCTAACTTACCTCTAAGATATTCAAATGCATCTTTAGTTAATGCTTTTGTGAAGATGTCAGCAATTTGTTCCTTTGAACTGACATATTCCATTCTCACTTGCTTGTCTTTCACCAATTCTCTTAAATAGTGATAATTAATTGCAATATGCTTTGTTTTAGCATGCATCATAGGATTCTTTAATATATTGATGGCACATGTGTTATCAAAATAGATTATCATAGGCTCAATTACCTCTTTGTTCATACCTTGCAGTAGATGTTTGATCCATACAATATTGGTGCAATAGATAGTAGTTGCAATATTCTTAGCTTCTATTATTGATTGTTAAGTATAACTTTTCTTTTTGCTAGTTCAAGTAACCAATCTTTTGCCTAAGAAAAGTGCTCCACCACTGGTACTCTTTTTGTCATCAATATTTCCTCCCTAGTATGCGTCAGTGTAGGCTTTCAACTCATACTTTTCACTCCTCTTGTAATACAAGCCAAAGTCATCTATTCCTTTTAAGTACCTCAATATTCTCTTTACTGCCATAAGATGATTTTCTATTGGATTTGTAGAAAATCTTGCCATTATTTCAACTACTAATGCAATGTCTAGTCTACTATACACAACATACAACAACTTTTCAATTATTGATCTATATAATGTCAGATTCACTTTAGTAGATTCATCATTCTTAGATAGCTTATGTCCTATTACCATTGGTGTACTTACTAGTTTTGAATCTTCTAAGCCAAATGTTTTAAGCATCTCCTTGTTATATTTTGATTGGGTCACAAATATGCCATGCTTTAGTTGATGTACTTGCAATCCAACAAAGAATTTGATTTCTCCAAACATTGACATCTCAAACTCATGTTTCATTTAATTAGCAAAATCTTTGCATAGGACATCTTTTCGTCCAAATATTATATCATCAACAAAGATTTCATATATCAGAATATCTTTACCTTTTATTCCCTTGATATACAGGTTGTTATTGTCATCTCATCCCTCAAATCCTATCTTCACAAGATATTTGTGCAGTCTCTCATTCCATGCTCTAGGTGCTTGCTTCAAACCATAGAGTTCTTTGTGTACTTTCCAAACCATATCCTTGTTTTTTTCATCAAAAAATCCCTCTGGTTGTTCTATGTAGACTCCCTCTTCCAATATACCATTTAGAAAATTAGACTTTACATCTATTTGGTAGACTTTGAAACCTTTGTAGGCAACATATACAACTACTGTTCTTACTCCTTCCATTCTTGCAATAGAGGCAAAAGTTTCTCTGTAGTCTAGTCCTTATCTGATCTATTTCTTCTTCCATAGATTTATACTAGTCATCATCTTGTAGTGCATCTTTTACTATTTTAGGTTCAATATTTCTCATCAAACATGATTCATTTCTTAGGTTGTTCCTTGTCATTGGTCTAGCTTCCTTGTCACCAATGATTTTTTTCTACAGGGTGATGTCTTCTCACATACCTGGATAGTCTTGGTTCTATCCTTCTTTCCATGTTTGATCTTTTAGCTTCAGATTCACTATGCACATCACTTTCAAGTATTTCATCATCTCTTTCATGGGTACTGACTTTAGAGTCAAAATGTGCATTATTTTCATTTTGCAACTCTACTTCTGAATGCATCTCAGAATTCACTAGTTGTGACTTGGTTGATATTGAGATCTGTTGCTAAATTCCAATTTGATTGGTAGTATCATCTTCAATAGGAATTTCTTCATAGAAGTATACAAAAGATTTGTACTCTTTTAGTTTCATAGATTCATCAACTTGGACTTCTACATACCCATCAAAATTTATATTTACACCCTCCACAATCTTTTTAGGGTTGGTATTCAAACAATTATATTCTTTTCTTCTTGTGGAGTATCCAAAGAATATGCCTTTGTCAATGTTTGCATCAAACTTCCCATTTCTAGTATCTTTAAGAATATAGCATTTACAACCAAATACTTTGAAATGTTTTACATTAGGTGAGTGACCATGCCATAGTTCAAAAGGTGTTGTATTTGTACTTTTCTTGACTTGAACTTGATTCAGGGTGTAAACAATAGTAATTATAGCTTCTCTCTAGTACTTCAAAGCAACATTTTTTTCCATCATTAATGTTCTAGGATAGTCTATCAGTGATATATTCCTTCTCTTTCCAATGCCATTCTGTGGTGGAGTCCTTGGTGTTGATGTTTGTCTTTTAATTCCTTTTTCATTGCAAAATGTCTCAAATTCTTTTGATGTAAACTCTCCTCATCTATCTAACCTCAAGCACTTCAAATTTTTTCCTATTTCCTTCTCAACTCTAGCCAAATAGCACTTGAACATTTGAAATGCATCAATTATTTTCTTTAAGAACATAGTAGTCATCATCTTGGAGTAGTCATCCACAAACAACATTATGTATCTATCTCCTTAGTAGATTTTAACTTCTATTGGGCCACATAAGTCTATATGGACTAGCTCTAATACTTCTTTGGAAGTGTAGGTTTTACTTTTAAAACTTGACTTAGTCATTTTTCCTAGTTGAAATTATTTGCATATTGTATTTTTAGACTTCTTCAGTTTTGGCAACCCCCCTAACTTTCTTCTTTTTATTGATGTTAATCATATTGTCAAAGTTAACATGACACAACCTTTTATGCCATAGCCACACATCATCAAGTTTTATAATGAGATAGGTTGCATCTTCCATATCTAGGAAAAATAGATTACTCCTAATATTTTCATCTCTTCCTATTACATTTCTATTAGTATCATAGATTTTGGCATTTTTGTTTCCAAACTCTACTTTACAACCTATATTTCCTAATTGTGATACACTCAAAAAATTGTAGTTCAATCCTTCAACATAGTATGCATTATCACATGACATTTTCTCTATAATTTTAATAGATTTTATTTCCTTTGATTTGACATGGAGCATCATTTTCAAATCTAACACTATTTCTATTAGATTGAGTAAAGATAATAAACTTACTTTTATCTCTTGTCATATGATGTGAGCATCCATTGTCTATGATCCATTTTTCATTCTTGTTCACACAAGTTACTAGTGTTGTTGCCTCATCTTCATTTGATTCATCCTTCATGGCTACATAGACTACTTCATCACCATTGTCATCAGAATCTTCTTCAAAAATGTAGCATCTTTTGCCTTTGTCCTTGTAATATCTGCCATCATCTTCTCTCTCTTTTTTGTACTTGTTTCCTTCTTTGTAGTTCTTCTTCTAAGTGCATCTTGCACCAATATGACCTACTTCATTTCTTATTAAAGGAAATGATAGGCAACTTATCTTTGAATTTACCTTTGCCTCTATGAAATATTATGGCCAATAATGCTTCCAATTGTTCTGCATCTTCCTCATCTATGCTATTGTCACTGGATGCATACTTTGTCTTTTTCTTCTTCTTTGGTTTCACCTCCTCGATGTCCTTTAATGTCATCTTGGCCTTAAGGTTCTCAGGTCTATAGTTATCAAAGATAGACAATTCAAATGCAATAAGTCTTCCTACTATCCCTTCAAAAGTTAGCGCATTTCCTAGTACACATCTTAATTCATGGATGGCTAAAACTCTTATAGCATAGATAGGGAGAAGGGTTCTTAAGAATTTTCTATTAACAGTGTCATCCTCCAAATGACCACCCAAACTTCTTATTGCACTTACCACTTCTTTCATTCTAGAGGCATATTAAGAAGCATTATTAGCTTCCTCCATTTTCATGTCATCAAACTTTCCTTTGAGGCTTTCTCTTTTTGCTCTTTGAACATTCTAATCTCTTCCATACATATCTGTCAAGGATTTCCACATCTTGAATGCAAAGTCACATCCCTTGATGTCATCAAATTCAACATAGTTGCTTGTAGAGGCAATCTCCAACATTGCCTAATTGTGATCCTTCCTTTTGTTCAAATCACCTGTAGTGAAGGCTCTAGTTAGATCTACATGTTCCACTATAATTGAGGTTTTTGCATAGTCACCTATTGATCCAAGGTATATATTCATTAGACTTTTCCATGTAGCAAAGTTATCTCTGTTGAGCCTGGGAACTTCACTCTTGGACATCTTGATCTTCCTGCTTCTAGTACCTTTAAACTAAATCAATAGATGGCTCTGATACCAATTGTTAGAAATGCTTTAGAATAATTGAGAAGGGGTGTGAATTAGTTATTCAAGTCCAAATTTTTTTAATAAAACTTTTTACCAAATAAAGTGAGCCCATTAAACTATTCATTCATCCAATCTTAAACTTCTCCTCCTAAGAAAGTTAATGTAAGTCAACATGCAAACATAACACATGAAGAATCAACACATAACATAGTGATTTATGTGGAAACCCAATTTGGGAAAAACTATAAGTAACATGCTACTCAATTCTCACTCTTTTGTAGTGATACCATGTGAAAGGCCAACCTTGTTAAAGGCTATAACACACTGTTAAATGTGACCTGGTTAGAGGATTTAACTACCCTATTAGAAGTGTGCTCGGTTAGAGGACTTTAGAACATTCACTTGAAATGCTACCCTATTAAAGGATTTACAAATGGCTATTAAACCAACCTAAGTCCATAGAATTTTACCCTAATTGATACAATTTCTAGAGAGTAACAATAAGGGGTTTTGAATTGATTACAATTCACAACTTATCTTGTAGATTTTAGATCTCTATTCGGCTCATAAAATTGCCTCGTTTACAATCTTTGCAACTTTGACAGCTTGTCCTCCTTTCAAGCTTTGTCTCCTTCAGTCTTCATGCTTTGTACCAGTGCAATCATCTCTCTCTAACAACTTATCAAAGTAGAGTCTTTGTGCTCTATGTCTTCTGCTTGACACCCTTTAACCACTTCACAATTATGGCACACCAAAAACTCTTACTTCTTGTCCTATGAATCCTTAAATAGAAGTCTAGAAAATTCTTTTCCCGCTTGATTCTTCCCTTCTTTAATTTCAAGTTTTGATGGATTAGGTAGGATTCATTGAATTTAACCCATATCTTGTTCCTTCTAGAAACATCATGAAGAATCTTCTAGAATTTTCTCAAAAATGGTTTATCTAAAATTTTGAGCCTCTAGCTCATTATCCTTATCCTCCATCTAGTTCACAAAATTCAAGGTAACAACCTTGTTAGCTCAGATTTGGTGAATCTTTGACTTTTCACATAATGTAGTAGCTTAGCACTATTGAAATTCTAGTACTTGACACATACTATGTTACTTGGCACCTTCTACATTTTACTAAAGCTTGAAATCTACTATGGATTCACTCAACATCCACTAAGTTTTTTTGATGCTTGGCACCTGAAGTTTTCTCAGCACCTGAACACACTCGGCTCCTTCTATATCACACGACACACACTAGATTTTGCATTTTCTTAGTAGTAACTAAAAATCTACTTAGCTTGAACTAGCTTTCTCAACACTCACTAATGAACTTAGTTGAGCTTTGTAGTCAACCTTGTTACATCTTATTACTCTAGGGTTTTTAAGTGTGGCCAACATCTGTATCTTCAAGTATAGTATCAATACATCATTTTACCATTGTCTTAACTGATCTTTGCACTTCATTACAAAACAATAACTCAATCTTTCCCTTAGGTACTTTTGTTACATCTTGTTTATTAAATCCTCTTCATCAATCAATTAAGTGATAGTACTTGGATCTTATAAGAAATTATCATTCTAGCAAGTAGTAGGTTTGACATCAAATGACAAAAAAATTATTGAAAACATTCTTCATCAACAATCTCCCTCTTTGCAATATATTTTCTTCTTAAATGATCTTTTCAATTAGATTTTCAACTGTGTCAGGTGTGCCTTTTTTTCCTTTTCAAGGTTTGAATGAGGTTTTTGCATGTTTTGTGATGTTTTTGCATTCTTGATCTTTTTTTCTCATAATTAGGGTTTGTTTAAGATTTGATTTTTATCTCTCTAGACTAATGTTTTCTTCTTTGTGTAGGTAAAAATGGCATCCTCAACTTGTTAGGGTCATAACTTTTAATCTAGAGCTTAAAAATCAAAATTGTTTACACCATTGGAAAGAGGAGCTAAAAATATAATTTCAATCCCTAAAATAGAAAGCCTTTGGCTACCCAATTTTATTGACTAATGAATGTTTCAACTTGAAATTTTGAGTAGTTGACCATTGAAAAATCTAGTTAAAAATGCCCAAAAAATCTTGTGAAAAAGTTTCAAACATTTGATTGTTTTGGATAATCTGGATGACCGGGTCTTTCACTGGGAGGGATAGGGCACTTGGAGAGAAAAAAAAGATCAAAGATACTAAGGTTGGATACATGAACTAGAATAGGTTCCTCATCTTATGAAATTATTAATGACAAGATTGAATATAGGTGCCTTGGAATTTTAGATAGAAGAAGCACAAGGAGTTCAAATGTATGAAATTGTTTGGCTATAAAGAGAGGGGACAAATCATTAAAGGGATCAATGTAACTATGAAAAAGTGATCTAAAACCCCACTTGAGAAAAATCTAGAAATCATTTTCAAAACTAAGAACTTTGATTTTTTCTGCAAATTGGGTTTCCAAGGTGCGTTAGGTACGCTAGTGCGCTAGGTGCACAGGTGCATCAAGTGCACTTTTTCAATAATTTTTGGATGATTTTAAAGAATTCATGTAGGTTCACTGGTGCATTGGTGTGCTATTGCGCTAGGTGTGCCAAGTGTGTTTTTTCAATGATGTCTGGAAGATTTTGAAGAATTCGTGTAGGTGTGTTGGTGTGCCAGGTGCGCTTCTTCTAAGGTGCACTTCTCTAGAGGTGCACCAACAGTTAACTACTAGTTCTAAAATTAGAGCTTTCCATGCATCAAAAATCCATCCTAATTATATTTTAACTTCTATAGATGCATAATAAAGAGGGAGCTTCTATTTCTAACACTTCTCGACACTCCTACACCAATTGAAGGCTCTTTTCTTCTTATTTTCTCATGTTTTCTTTGTTTTAAGACATGCAAAGGCTCGTGCATCCAATCAATGATATAAAATGGATGGATTCCTACTAAGCACCAGTTAGAAGAGTTAGTTTGTACATAAATAAATTTGTTTTACTAGCTTAGAAGAATATATTTACATAAAGAGATCTCTCACTGTCAACACAAATTGAGGAGAAGATTTCTTATAAATTTAGAAATGTGATATGTATTCCAAACCCTCATTATTTTGCAATAATATATGCTTTTCATGCTCGCATTTGGATTGTAGTGATTCTTTCCAAAGTGCGTCATACTTTTTTGAATGTATGTTCATGGAATGTGATTGAGCCAAAAAGTTATTGTGTTTTTTCTAGTTCTACAATCTTTTAGTTCTAGTGTTTGCTATGGTTTTATGAATTTTTCTGACATATCTAGTTCAAGAATAGATCATCATATTATTCATGCATAGCATTTCATCTCGCATGAGTGCACTTTCTGGGGCTGAAAAGTGAAACATTTTATGTTTACTGAATTCCCATTAATGATTACATCAGCAAAATTAAGGAAGTGTTGCTCCTATTTTTATTGGTTACCCACTAATCTTTTCAAAGGCTTAACTTGAAAATGTGTTGTTTTTGTAGCTTATGTCAGTTTGGATTTCCCTATCATGTTATTTTCTTTCATTTCTTGTTACCTTATCTTCGTTATTTTCTTTACTAGCCCCTTTGCTAAATTAGGAATTCATATAGTTGCATTGTTAGATCGCATTCATCAAAAATAGAAAAAAAAAAAAAAAAAAAAACATATCTCTTTTGTGGTTCATTTTGAAACAACAAGCAGATTGATCATTTCATCTAAAATTAGTTCGAACTAGTAAAGGGCTCCTCGTGAACGAACACATTTATCTTCAACTAAGTGGATTCCAGTAGATCACAAGATCACTAGAACCTTGGAGTTGATCCCCAAGATTAACTTTTCAAGAGAGGAGTTTGAAAGGATTCTTGTCATTAACCATCATGCAAAATGATAGCTAAATAGAAGTGGCACTAGAAGGAGGGCTTGAAAACCATTCGGTTCAAAAAACCAAAGTTAGTATTTGAAAATTCTATAATTTTCACAAAAATTTAGAAAAAAATGAAAAACCTAAATTTATGAATTTTCAATAGGTGCACTATGTGCAGAGGTGCACTAGGTGTGCCAGGTTCGTAGGTGTGTGAGATGCACCATTTTGAGAAAGTGTGTTTCTTTAGAGGTGCACTTTTTTAGAATAAATACAAGTTCCTAGAACTCAATCCCTTTCACAAGCATCATAGTGATAAAGGGATATCAAGAACTCCACCCATTTACATTACACATTCCATCATCATCATTCCCTTTACATTCTACTTCACACATCCCCATCATTATGCACCATGTCTTTCTTCAATACCCAATATTCACCTTTGAATCTAACTAGACCATTACATGACTTACCCAAAAATCTTAAAATGTTTTTCCCATGGCTCATGTATAAAGAATCATGAAGAGCAGAAGATCATACTAAAATTTTCAAGGAGATTTGTAATTGAAACTAGATTTAGCATATGGACATGGTATTTTTCCTTTTACCTTACACTTTTGGGAAATGACATTCAACTGGTACCTTAATCTACCACCAGCATCAATAAGGGATTGGAACTCCTTTGAGAAAAAGTTTCTAGAAAAATTCAAGATCTATATTTATCCATCTATCCTATATCATCAGTTTATCTCAATTAGGAGGGATCCCATAAGACTATTTCATAGTTTAATCATTTCTTCTATAGGATGTATTAAAGAATGGAGTTTCCTTACATTATACAACAAGAGGCTACCATTCAGATCTATTTTGTAACAATGGACTCATTAAGTTCTATATTTCTAAGAAGGATCCCACCCATAGACATTGATACCATTAAAGAGGCCTTCAAAGAGGCTATTGCATTCATAAATTAGGTTATAGATGCTCCAATGCCAAAAATTACATATTCATGGTATGAGTCACAAAAGACTACTTTCTTTGAGTAGAAGGTAGTTACATTGACTAAAGAAGAAAAAAATATGGCTAGAGAGTTTAAGGCTATGAAGGATATGATGTCTCTTTTATCCAATGAAATCATCAAAATAAAGTTGAATTCTTCAAGAAAATGAGGCAATCATCCAAGACAACTTGCTACCCAAAAAAATTATTGTCAAAATCAGAGTGGAAATTTTAGACTTTACAAGAAGATCAACAATGAGAATAATTGTATTATAGGTATGATTCTAAGTGAATATGGATATGGGCATAATGATTTTTTGGATCAGCCTTCCCAAATCATGGAGGAACAACCCTTGTAGTTTAGTGCAATGATGTTTGAATCATGTGAGTAAACTACAGGAGGAAAAAATGACAAAGATGGTCAAGAGGAGTTTGTCTTATTATGCAATGAAGAAATTCCTCCAAGTTTTGATGTTTCAATAAGTGTGGATATGCCAAGAAATTTTGAGGATGTAGAAATTTTTGGAGTTCAAAAACTCCATGAAGTTGCAAAATGTGATGGAAATGTAGAATATCCTAAGGTTCATGAGATTTTTGAATTAGAAAGTCATCAAGAAGAAGATGCCAATTCTTCCTACTATGATATTGATTCTCCATTGGATAATGATAAGATACCTCCCTCAAAACAAGATTTTTCATTAGAAGAGATGGATAGAGTGCTCAATTTGGTCTCAAGCTCGATTGAGGAAATGTCTATTTGTGGGTATTCTATACATATATCAAGCCACACAATAAATGAGTCATGTAGAATCCATCCATTTGGGTTCCATTCAGAAGAAACTTATTTTGATTTCTTGTTAGCTTGGAAGATTGTGATGCAGGGAACGTATGTTTTTGAACAGGCTTCTTTGGGGTATGAGGTAGAAAACATATTGGTCAATGATATTAATGAATAATGTAATTCAAAAGGAAGTCTGGTGATTAATTTTTCTAGTTTGAAGGAACCTAAAATTTTTCCATGTGTGAATGAAGTTGTAAACCATGAGATAAGACCACCAAAAGGAGAGATTACAATGTGTGAGTGTACCCCTATGGTGGGGGACTTGCTAGATCAAGCGATATTTTCCCATTATCCCTCTTAGTTCAATGATTTTCAATTTGAATATGATTCTAAAGGTAAGAGAACTTATTTATGGATTAATCATGGTCATGGAGAGTTACCACAACTTCTAATTTTGTGTGATTAGTTCTTGGTATTTGAGCTAAGATTGTTCAAATTTTATTTTTCTGAGTACAAAGAAAAATCAGATTTTCTTAGGACTATATAGGGTGGTTCATTAGTATTGCACATCATGAGAAATCTACTAAAAACCACCCCACATTCTTATTATTCAAGGTTTTATGTATTTAAATTTTTGTTTTTGTTTTTGTTAGTCTCTTTCAGTCTTTCTAGTTAGGTGTTAGCTTTTTTTGAGTTGAGTCTTTTTGTATGGGTTTCATTCCTTTTTGTTTCTTCATTCAAAGTTGTGTCAATCTAGGGGTTAGGTTCATTCAAGATTTTATCCTAATGCATCTCATTAAACCATTTTTTTGTTTCAATTTTTGGGAAGAGGTATTTCTTTGTCAAAATATTTTGATTATTTTTTTCTTATACCAACTAAGGAATGGATGTTACTTGTAGTAATAGGGGACTTTTAGTCTTGAATTCAGAATCACAAATCAAAAAGTTTTCAACACTTTTCAAATGTAAGGATCGATTATCTTAGGCTTTTTCAAACCAAGGTCAATGGCAGCAAGGGATACTCCAAACCCTACTGGTTTAAATAGAAGAGTCTTCTTGAAGGAATTGTTAGGATTATTGTTTGGCATGATATTTTCTAAAAGTTCTTAAAAGAGGAATGCAAGGGATATTCACTAAAGATTGAATATGAGAAATGACACCAATGTCTTGGCCACACAATCTAAGTGTGGTTAGGGTATATAAAGAAAATAAAATAGAGAAGGGTGTTAAGAATGACATATTTTGCAAAATTTGAGAATTGTAATCTAGCTATAGGGATAAGCACTCCAAATAAGCTATCCAATTTCAAAATGATTGCTTCATCATAGAATCAAATGGTGACATTCAAGCTACATGAAGAAAATATTCAAAAGATTACCCATGACTTCAAATGAAAAAGGTCTAACTTGTTAAGAGCCCTAAGGACTGATTCTCTCATCTGGTCAGATAAGGGATTGATAAAGAACTTTTGTGAAAGTTCCCAATGAATGGACTGAAAGGGGTGGAAAATTGTTTCCAAGTTGTCAAAGGTTTTTGATAGATTGCATCCTAAGATGTTGAAGGAAATAAAATCAATAAACTTGAAGATTCAAGATTTTGAGGTTTTGATTGTAAAGTGATTCAAAATATGCCTTGAGTATTTAGGATTCAGTTTGTGTTTGACACATATTAGAGGCATGTTTGTTGATGAAGAAATGCCTTTGTAATTTCTTCCTTTTTGTTGGGGTTATTTATTGTGGTTTCACAATGTATGCCTTATTTCACTAAGAAATGTAGATCACCTACTTTAATTTTTTGGCTTCCTAGATCCCTAGTCTAGGGTCTGAGTCTTTTTTAGGGTTTTATCTAGTATTTTTGATCAAATTTAGGTCCCTGTTTAGAAACCTAGATTCCAAAAATCATCATTGGAGAGGTCAGTCATGTTTGTAAAGAAAAAAGGGTGCACTAGCACACCTCCCTAGGTGCACTACTATGCCAAATCACCATCATAAATAGAAGAAATATAAATCCAAGCCACCCAAAATGTGCACAGGGCAACACCATTTTCTTTGTTAAAAACTCTAGAAAACCTAACTAAAAACTAAGACACTTGATTAAATGTGTATTGCAGTGCACCTACTTAGGTGCACTACTTCACACCTTAAGTGAGAGTTCCCCCTTTTTTGACATCAAAATATAGGGTGCACATTAGTAGCACCTAATGAGGTGCACTATTGTGCAGTCTACATAACTTAAAAAAGAAAAAAAGCACACTAGATGAACCTACCAAGTAATCTAAGTGCACCTTTCTTTGTTTATCAAGGTTTGAATGAGGTTTTTACATATTTTATGGTTTTTTTGCATTCTTTATCTTTTTCTCATAATTAGGGTTTGTTTAACTTTTGATTTTCATCTCTCCAAACTAATGTTTTCTTCTTTGTGTACGTAAAGTATCCTCAACTTTTTAGGGTCATAAATTTTAACTTAAAGCTTGGCAATCAAAATTGTTTACACCATTGGAAAGAGAAACTGAAAATCTAATTTCAATCCTTAAATAGCGAGCCTTTGGCTGCCTAGTTTTAGGGACCGATGAAAGTTTTAACTTGAATTGTTTTCTAGAAGACCTCCAAAAAAGCCAATTAGAAATGCCTAGAAAATCTTGTGAAAAAATTTCAAACATTTGATCATTTTGGATAATCTGGATCACCTAGTCTCTCACTGGAAATAATAGGGCAATTAGAGAAAAGAAAAAGATCAAAGATACAAATATTAGACACATGAACCAGAATAGGGTCCTCATCCTATGAAATTATTACTGAGAAGATCCAACACATGCACCTTGGAATTTCAGATAGAAGAAGCACAAGGAGTTCAAATGTATGGAAGTGTTTGGCTATAAAGAGAGGGTATAAATCATTAAAAGGATCAAAGTAAGTACAAAAAAGTGATCTAAAACCTCATTTGAGAAAAATGCAAAATACATTTTCAAAATTGAGAACTTTGATTTTTTGGCAAATTGAGCTTTAGAGGTGCGTTGGTGCACCAAGTGTGCTAGTGTGCCAGGTGCGCTACTACACCAAGTGCATAGGTACACCAGATGCATTTTTCAATGATGTCTGGAAGATTTTGAAGAATTCATGCAAGTCTGCTAGTGCACTACTACACTAGGTGTGCTAGGCACACTGTTTCAATAATGTTTAGAAGATTTTGAAGAATTCATGCAGGTGCACTAGTGTTCTAGGTGTGCTTCTTCTGAGATACGCTTCTCCATAGGTGCATCAATAGTTAACTACTAGATCTAAACTTAGAGCTTTCAATGCATCTAGAGATGCCTAGTAAAGATGGAGCTTCTATTTCCCACACTTCCAAATACTCTTACATCAACTAAAGGCTCCCTTCTTCTTATTTTCTCATATTTTCATTTTTTTTAGACATGTAAAGGCTCATGCATCCAATAAATGATATAAAATGGATGGAGTCCTACTAAGAAGTAGCTAGAAGAGTCAGTTTGTACATAAATAAATTTATTTTATTAGTTTAGAAGCATATATTTGCATAAAGAGATATCTCACTCTCAACACAAATTGAGGAGAAGATTTCTTATAAATTTAGGAATGTAATATATGTATCCTAGGCCATCGTTATTTTGCAATAATATATGCTTTTGGTGCTTGCATTTGGAGTGTAGTGATTCTTGCCTAAGTGTGTCATATTTTTGTGAACGTATGTTCATGGAATGTTATTGAGCCAAAAGTTTATTGTGTTATTTCTAGTTTTGCGATCTTGTAGTTCTGGTGTTTGCTACAGTTTTACAAATTCTTCTAATGTATATAGTTCAAAAAGAGATCATCATATTGTTCTTTCATAGCTTTTCATCTTGCATGAGTGCACTTTCTATGGCCTTGTGATTTGATGAAAAGTGAAACATCTTATGGTTACTAACTTCCCATCAATGATTGCATTAGTGGAATTAATGAAGTGATGCTCCTTTTTTTTTTGTTACCCACTGATCTTTTTAAAGGCTTAGCTCATAGACATATTTTCATAGCTTATGTCCATTTAAATTTCCTTTCATGTTATCTATTTTCATTTCTCATTACCTTATCTTCATTATTTTTTTTACTAACACCTTGGTTAAATTAGGAATTCATATAGTTGCATTGTTAGATTGGATTCATCAAAAAATAGAAAATACCAAAAAAACATATCTCTTTGGTGGTTAATTTTGAAACAACAAGAAAATTCATCATTTGATCTGAAATTTGTTTGAACTAGCAAAGGCCACCTCAGGAATAAACACATTTATCTTCAACTAAGTAGATTCCAATAGGTAGCAAGATCACCTAGAACCTTGGAGTTGATCCCCAAAATTAACTTTTCAAGAGAGGAGTTCAAAAGGATTCCTACCATTAAGCATCATGCAAAATGACAACTCAACAAGAGGGGGGTGAATCAATTATCCAATTAAAACATTTATCAACTTTAATTGACCTTAACCATTTAATCAAATGAAATAATAACCATAACAAGATGCACATACACAATTACACTAGATTTGTTAACTAGGGAAATCATTGAATAGAGAGAAAACCTCAATGGGGATGGTACCCAAAAGATGATGTACTAATATAAATATTCCTTGTTAGAGGATAGACCCTATTAGGAGTCTATCAACACATTTAGTACATATGAGTCTCTATTAGGAGACTTTGAATTCTTGCTAGAAGATTCTAACCCAATTAGGGGTTGTGCCAACCTTGTTAGGAGTTGTACGAAGTAGAAGGACCCACTATCCAAACAAATAAATATGATAAGATGAAGCATATTAAAGTGGTTGTACATTCCCATGTACATTGGGAGAAGGACATAAAGAGGATTTTTGTACTAAAATTTGATCCACAAAAAAAAAGGAAAAGATCTATTTGGAAACTAATTTTTTTGGTAAGAGTTTTATTCCCTTTAGAATCATTTGATGAAGAAGGAATAGATAGAAATTCAAACCTTCATATTCTGAGGCTGATTGGGGATGCTTCTCTTAAAATGCTTATTATTTTAGAAGTTTTTGGTGCCATTCAAACTTGAAAATTTACTAGTTGATTAAGTTTTAAAATTGGGGATCTAAAACTATTCCTCTGTCATATCTATATTTCAACTCTTTTTTGGATCTAAATGCTCAATCATATGCCTAAAGATTAGGCAAGCAAAAATTGTGAGCATATATCAACTGATTACAAAAATTTTAGTCGGGTAGAAAATATTGTAGTGATCAAGAAGAAAACTAGCAATGAAGAATTTGATTATGAATTATGTTAAGAATGAAACTATTAACTAATTACTCAAGATTAAGAGATAAATCCTACCTAGTTAATGGAAAAGAGTGGGAAAAGCTTCTTGGATGCATGAAAAAGGTTACAGATAATGACCTGAAGAGCTAGAAATGGGAAAGCATTAAAGGAAAGAAGATATGCATGTGAGCTTATGTTAGATGATGATGATGATGAATACTCACAAGCTACTAGTAGCTGAAGTAGTGATATAAGATCTTCGGTGCACATGCACTAAAAAAAAGAATTTTCAAAGAGAGAAGTGACAATTGTGTTGGTAAACATATTTTTCACTTTAATTAACTCTTTGAATGCCTAATATTTTTGAACAATAATTGATTATAGTAGTTGGAAATCATAGTAAATGACTAATTTCCCTCTGAATTTATAGGTACAACTCCCTTACAGTTGTGATTTTCAATGAATTTATTTGTTCCTAGTTCTAAGATGGGATTTGTTCTTGACCAGAGAATAGAAGAGGAAAACCAAGTTAGACCTAGATGAGAACTAACTTAGGCAAGAATTTGGGTTAGAAAAATAACCAAATCTATTAATTCACACATCTTATGAACCCCCAAACTTGGTAATGGAATAATGAATCGTATTGGAAGACTAAGATTCTTGAAAAATATTTTTAACTTCAAAAATAGAAACAAACTAATTTAAGAAAAGATTGAAAGGGCGTCTTTTTATTTTAGACAATAATATGATTATTGTAAGTCTATTATATTAAAATAGGGTAACAAAGCTCTAGATTCATTCACTAGTTAAAATCAACTTAAAGAGATGTTTAAACTAAAACATGCAATGGAATAGTAAATAATTGACACAAATTTATCTCTCCAATCTGAAGAATTGCACACCAAAAATTAACTGACCTTTTCATTAATTTTTAAATGAGTACATATAGGATTTCAAGATGAAACATTACAAAAAGAGAATGAGTTAGTTCATCTCCTTTCTAAAAAATGAAAAATTGAAAGAATCCAATTATCAGTTACAATTTAGCCAAAATACAAGAGAGCAAGAATAATATTATTTCCCTTTCTTTTTTCTATTCCAATTTTGCATTATAGGCCTGGGTAGCAATGATGATTAGAATGAGCTCCTAGTGTCTGATGATGTAGATGTTAGTGTATCAAATTAGCCACTTGGAGTGTTCTCTTGCCAAGTCTTTGATTGCATTAAAATGCTCTTATATCTCTTTCATTTCCATATGTATACATTCGCTAAGTCATTGAAGATCAAACACTCTATTTTGATGACTAAACGATTTATCTGTTAACTTATCTAACTAGTCAAAGAAAGCCTTTTGCAAAATGGTGACTCCAACTATCCCTTTTCCTTGTCCACTAATTTGAGACTTAGTATGAAGGCCCTTCAACAACTCATAATCGTTATCTTGTTCTTCTTTAACATTACTCTTTGTCTCCTTCTACCCCACTTCTATGAAAGAGATCATACCCACTTTAAATTGGAAGCTTTGTTGCAACTCAAAAAAAGGCTCATTTAATTTTGGAAAAATTTCAAAATCAACTACTACCTTATCCTTCATTTGGATGATCATCTATAGAAGAGACATGAATCCTTTCCATTTGGTCTTCCTATAGATAGAGTTTCTTTACAAGAGGCTTTGAAAGGAGTCCAACATGAGGAGTATACATGAGTAGCCACTAGCACTTTTGAGCAAATCTAAATTTTCCACACAAGAGAAAGACATTTAGTAAGCCAGTAGTTAAGATTTTTTTTCAATTTTCATGAGCACAACATTCCACAAGTCTATTGGAGAAGCCTAAAATGCAAAGGGGATTCCCATAAAGTGTAAAATCTCCCTGTGAGTGACCAATTTCTACTTGAATTGAGCAAGCCAAAGTGGAGCTAGAAGAAAAGATTGCTTATAACAAAGATTCTTGTTCCATTGAATACCTTAACTAGAAGCTTGACAAAAGTTGTACAAGAATTACAAGGCATTAGTGATGTTCTCCTCACCCTCCAAAAGAGTGAGAAAAGAATCATCAGCAAAGTGCCCATTGACAAGCTAGGAAGAAGATTCAGGCAAGGAAATGATATGAGCCAAACCATAGGAAAAAAAGTGGGCCAATAAGTAACCAAACCCTTCACCAAGAAGAACATACAAAGCTGGAGGTAGAGGGAAAACATGTCAGATAGATCAAAAAAGTTTGAAGGCTTTAGATTGAGAACTATTAATTGTAGTACAAGCATTAGCATCCCCATAGACTGATGAAAGTTACCTGACCAAAACCCAAAGCCTTAAGCATAACCAAAGTGAAGAAACATTCAATTCCATCAAAAGCTTTGGCAAAATAAAATTTCAAAAATAAAGTTTTCTAATTAGATTTACTAGCCCATTCAATGCCTTCCCAAACAAAAATGATGTCGTTAAGAATATACCTAGATTTAATAACACTAATTTGTTCTAGTTGCATAATTAATAGAAGGAGATGTTGAATCTTAAAAGATAACACCTTAGCAATGTTAATTTTGTAGTTACAGTCAGATTGATTTGATCATGAGATTCATTATTATTGGTAAATCATCATTTAGTTATTTATTTCTTATTGGTAAATCTTGATCATTGACACAATTTTCATAAGACTCTGACCATAGCTTTTTGATTGTCATGAGAGCTTGCAGTTTTTAAATTGTGTCGAGATAGTTAAATAGAGATTCATGGTGATAGTAAACAAAATGCATTCAAGAAGTATGGATAACATCAAATAGAAACTAGAAAACTTTGTACCAAATGTGATATGCATATGTAAAGCCTCCCGGCCCTAGAGCCTTGGAACAAAATTTGAATGGTTTAAATACCACCACTGTGATATGATGAAAGTTAGCAAGGAATAAGTTACTATCAAAGTTAGTATATAATTACTTACTCTATGATGTGAGAAGTACATCAAACATAGAGAACCTATGCAGGTGTATGGAAAGCTTAATCAAATCCAAGAAATTGAGATATCAACATCTAAAGGGATTAGTTGAGGTGTCCCAAATTTTTGTAACATTGGTGGAGTCATCAATGATATGTGGCGACTAAAGACATTATCTATTAATCTACCTTTTCATTAGAGGTTATGCTAGAAAGAACAGAGAAAGTAATTATAAAGACTCTATGGAAACTTACCCTCCTCAATTTCTCCCATGTTAGCTAGTGCAAGAAAGATTGTAAGGTGCATATATACATGTATGTATTATTTATTCTTATGATCTCATTTCAATATGTTGAATATGAAATATTTTGAGTGCTATAGAATAAAGTGAATCGATATTAAAGTTACTTTTATATTATTAAATTAATGAACATATATATGTGTATATATGTATTTCGAAATATATGGAGATTATATATGAGGTCAAATATTTTTTTAAATAATTCAAAAAGAATAAAATTGAATTTGGTCACCATAGATCATTATACTTGATATTAATAAGAAAATAATAAGTTGCAAATATAGATTTAAGTTAGATCTATATTGAAATGATTTTATTATTCAAAACTATAATCCTTGCATATTATAGTAGTCTCCTTATTTATATTTCTTTACACACTATAAGAATTATGTGCATTGAAATTTTCTTCCAAGAATGTTCTTGCAAGAAAAGGAGGATTAATGTAAATCTCAGAGGGAACTTAACACTCCATCAGAAGCATTATTGGATGAGGAGCTTAGGAGATTGAGATTCAAAGGGAATCTAACATTTTATTAGAGGAAACCTTCAAAGAGAGGGAGTAGATAGTGGATATGGTTTCATCAAAATTCATTTATCTTGATCATATTGATTCAAAGGGAGTAAACCATGTTGTGATGAAATCTTCTATGATCAATAAGCTATAACAATAGGACTATAATTCAAACAACTATGTGATTTCAATGGGCCTATCCCTTGTGTAAATCATAAGAAAGTGGTAACTTCAATTGAACCATACATGATAAATGATAAATAAAACTTGATGTATGAGTTATGGAGTCATTCAAATGGTACAATCATACTCAATCAAGATATTGGTGTATTATGGACAAGTATGTGTTCACTTATGCTGTAAATATAAAAGTAATATTTGGGATTTTAATGGATGAAAAGAAAAAGTTGGAACTTAGAAAGGAGTTGTCAAATTTGATAAAAAATTATTCAAAAATATAAAAATGAGTGAAAATTTTACATTCTAGGGGGAATACTTGTCAACTTTCCATTCCTACTTGATCCATGTTTTGAGGGGAGATGTTTCATTCTCAAATAACCTAAAAAGACAAGTTCAGAATCTTCATGTATAAATAAGTATTCTTATTTTTAACATTTATCTACTCTATGTAGTCTCTCTCTTATTTTTAATTTTGTATATAATATAAGGGTTATTTGCCTTGATATTTTCCTTTATGTTTGAGGATATTCTTATAGGAAAATAAATTTTGTACTTTACATATGCTACTAATATTGTGCAAATTCAATCTAATGACAGTAGCTCCAAAGACCCTAATGATAAAGATTGATATAGTGAGTCTCTTGAAGGAAATATCCTTGATGATTAAAATTATGAGATTCTTCTACATTAAGAGGGAGTATGAAACTTCTTCTAAGCTAATGCAAGAGCTTACAAGATTAATACTTAGAGGGAGTCTAGAAAAACATGTATATGACTGCATGATGTTTATGGGCCCACTCCTATGTATATCATGAGAAAGTGATGACTTATCACTAAGAAATCAGAAAATTGATATTACATTCACAATGATTTCAATGGACATCCTTGGGTAAAGAGAGTTTCTAAGGAAGTAACTAGAGGACCTACATTCTCAGAAACTCTCTTTACCCAAGGATGCCAATCAAACTCACTTTGAATTTGATATCAATTTTTTGATTTCCTAGTTATAAGTCATCACTTCCTCATGATATATGTAGGATTAAACCCATAAAAATCATACAGTCATACACATATTTTTCTAGACTCCCTCTGAGTATTAATCTTTTAATCTCTTGCATTGGAAGTAACTAGAGGACTTGACTTCCTAAGATCGATGTTCAAAGGGAGAAATTTTGAGATGAAATCCTTTGTGGATGATATCTTATTTGTGAGGAGAAGTTCTAAGAGAAATTATTTATAATATTCTCAACTCTATGAGAGAGGTGTATGAGGTAAAAATCCTTTGTTCCACTCTCTAGTAGTAGCTATGGTGGGTCCAATCTCTAAATTGGTTCATTGTGGATATCATGTGATTTACTACATGATGTTGTTGTAATTACATCATGAAATATGATGATCTTACATTGATAGGTGTGTGTGTGTGTAAGGGATTGATTGAAAGGTCACAATCTTATCAATAATTGGACCTATTATCGTAATAGACTTTATTAAGTTGTTTAGACATGCTAGAAGTTATGATTGTAGGAGTTGAGAATCTGACTCCGAAAAGTGTCAAGATCACCTACAATGCAAATAGCTTGCTGAAGAGAAACCTAGGGAGAAAAGAGCTGAAGCAAATACTGCACAAGAGAATATTTCACAAAAGGAAATTAAAATTTCTATGTAAATGGAATGAATTTATAATGAATGAGAGACAAAATAAAAAGGCCTCATGGAAGCTCGTAGAACAAGCTAGAATGAGGTAGGAGATAAGGTTGACAACTAAGCACACATACACAAGAGGTGGAAAGATAAGTATGCTAAAGGGAACAAACTCCTGTGTTGTCAACAACTAACCTCAACTACATGCATTAACCTTAGTAAGCTTAAGTAAATAGAATAAATAATTAACAATTAATTAATTATTTACTCTAACACACCCCCTTAAGTGCAACTTAGGGGAATTCCTTTAAGCTCACAAAACAAAGGAAAATATTCAAAATGGGTCTCGACAACAAGGCCATGTTAGGTACCCATGAACAATGCAAGAAAATGCAACCTCTAAAAACAAAGAAAGAGGGAAAACCCTATGGGAAAAATGCTCCTCCAAAAAGAGGTAAAACCATCATGCTGAAATAAACCATGAAGTGAAGGAAGGATGGCCTCAACCAATCTCCCCAAGGACAAATTATGTAACCCCAAGCAATTACTATAGCTGGAGATAGCATAGCATTGCAAAAGGTTTAGTGAAGATGTCTACAACCTGACCAGTAGTAGGAATGTACTCCAATGCAATAACACCATCCTGGATCAACTGATGGATGAAATGCATATGCAACTCAATGTGTTTGGTATGCTGATGCTCCATTTGGTTGTGAGAAATATGGATGGCACTCTGATTATCTCACCACAAAACAATGAGATGATCAGGAGGAAAGCCAAACTCAGTCATAAAATGACAAAGACATAAAGCCTCCTAACTAGCAAGAACTACAACCCTATACTCAACCTCTATAGATGAAAGTGCTTGAGCATTCTGCTTCTTACATGACCATGTAATAGGACCTAAGCCAAGGAAAAACACAAAGCCAAAAGTAGACTTTCGATCATCAACATCACTGGCCCAATCTGATTCAGTATACCCAACAATGTGTGGAGTCCCTAAAGTGTAATGAATGCCATACATGAGTGTGCCCTAAATGTAGTGCACAATATTCCTGGTAGCTTGCCAATGACTCTCATGAGGGTCCTGAGAGAATCGAGAGACTAGGCCAACCACAAAAGAAAGATTGGGGTGCATGTGTGTTAGGTATAATAGGCTACCAACCAACTATCGATACAAAGTAGCATCCACTATAGGTGAGGAGTAGGAGGTAGAAAAACTAACACCCAACTAAAATGGTGTAGGAGTAGCCTTACAATTAAACATGTGAAAGCAATGAAGCATTTCAAGAGCATACTTTTGCTGATACACAAAAATGCCAGTAGGAGATTGATGAATCTAAAGACCAAGAAAGTAGTGCAATAAACCAAGATCAGTCATCTCAAACTAGTCCATTAGTGCATGCTTAACATCTTGGAGTATGGATGACGAACTACTTGTAAGTATAAGATCATTAACATAAAAAACAAGAATCAAAATCTCATCACCAAGATGTTAAATGTACACTATGGGATCAGAATAGCAGTGAGTGAAGCTTGTAGATAGCAGAAATGAGTCCATCTTCTCATACCAAGCTCGAGGGGCTTGCTTGAGACTATACAATGAACATCGAAGCCTGTAAAACAAGGTAGGATCCTGCACAAATCCTAGAGGCTACTCCATATAAATCTCCTAAGTAATATCACCATGTAGGAAGACACTTTTCACATCCATCTGATAGACTGACCATCCTTGTGAAGCTGCGAGCGACAAGAAAAGGCATATAGAATTCACCTTGGTGATAGGGGAAAATGTCTTGAAATAAAAAACACCCTCAACCTGTAAAAAACCTTCACAACAAGATGAGCCTTATGCTTATCAATAGAACCATCAGTAGCATACTTAGTGTGATAAATCCCCTTAAAATGCCCTAGATTTCTCCCTTTGAGAAGAGGACAAAGATCCCATGTGTGTTTCTTCATCAAAGAAGAATATTCATCCTTCATTGCACTATCCCATTCTAAATGTCCTATTGCCTCTCCAAATGTCTAAGGATCAATACTAATAGCATGACTGAGTAGACAAGAACTTGTAGTGTGAGAATGGGTGTGATGAGATTTGGATGGGTCACTAGCTAGAGATCCTGGAGCCTCAACAGTAGCTCGAGTCCATTTAGGCATCTAGGGAGGATCTTATGGTGGAGGTATATTGAGATCACCATGATCATCATCGTCATCATTTGTGAAATAAAGTGGCAATGAAGAGGGAGTGGTGGGAGCTGAAGGAGTCGTTGGAGGCGAGGAATGTACTACAGGAGGGCTCTCATCAAATTGGACATCCCGTCAAAATAGGACCTCTCTAGAATTAGGGTCAAATAACCTATAAACCTTTACATCCTTGTAGTAGCCAACAAAAATTAATGGTTAGCTCTTCGGTTCCATTTCTTTCTTTTGAGCATCAAGTACAAATCCATATGTTGTACTCCCAAAAACTCTGAATGACAATACATCAGGCTTGACATGGGACCAAGCCTCCTCAGGAGTCATATGCTGAAGTGCCTTATGAGGCATCAAATTTTGAATGTAGTTGGCACAATTGACTACCTCTACCCAAAAACATGAATCCATGGACCTAGACTGAATCATGCAATTTGCCATCTCCCAAAGGGTTCTATTCTTCCTCTCAGCCACACCATTCTCTTGAGGAGTGTAGGGCACTAAAAGCTAATGCTAAAGACCATGCTTAGAACAAAAATCTCTAAAAGTTTGGTTCACATACTCCCCCTCATTATCCATGCATATGCATTGAATAGAAAGCCCAAACTACTTCTCTACAAATGCCTTGAAAACTTGAAATGAATCAAAGACATCAGATTTGTACTTAAGAAAGTGCACCCATGTGCGTCTGGAGAAGTCATCAATGAATGTAAGCACATATCTAGCACCCAAAAAAGAAGTAGGAAATGACATGAGGTCACTATGAATCAACTCCAAAGGTGCTAAAGCACAAGTGGCTCATCCATGTTGAAAAAGAATCCCTATGTTGCTTGCCAAGTGCACATCTCTTACAAATACCATCTAGATAGGAAATCTGGGGAAGCCCAAGAACAAGTGCCTATGTGCTCATCTGCTAAAGATATCTATAATTGACATCACCAAAATTTTCATGCCAAAGTCTACTTATTGAATCTGTATGTGCTACTAAGCATGAACTTGTGTTATCAGAAGAATCAAATCTATAAAATTTGTAGAGGCGAGATATAGAGTCAACACTGCTAGTGGCCACAATCATCATTGGATCGTGCAAGTCCTAAATAACCACATCATGTGGTGAGAACTTGACTATCTTCCTAGAGCCAGAGTGGCAAATCTGATAGATAGAAAAAAGGTTCATCAAAATATTAGGAACACAAAGTACATCTTGTAGAGAGCCGCTAGCCAAAGCAACAGTACTAGAACCTAAAACTAAAAGTTGTAAAGAGTTCTCAACTGCAATCTATGTGGTGGCACAAGGAGCAAGTGAAGTAAGCTACTTAGGAGTGTTTGTGATGTAGCGAGAAGCCCCAAAATCAAGAATCCATGTAGGCCCTAATGTCGTAGCTTGTGTAGAAAGAGCACGACCTTTCCCTACAGGTGGAGATGCAGACTGAGGAGCTCAAATGTGATGCTCCTTCATGGCTTCCTCTGAAGCCTCCAATTATTTCCAACTCATAGAAACTGAATGCCCATCTTTCCCACAAAAATTGCAATTCTCACTTGATTTCTTCTTGATCTTGGAGATAGACTCACCCAACTTTGAAGAATCTTTACCCTTGGGAGAGTTTGCTAGAGGATTAGCTGAAGGCTTAGGATTAGATTGTGATGTATCTTTCTTTGATTTTCCTTTCTTTTTTTAATTTCTTCTTAGAATTTTGAGCAACCAATGCTTGGCTAGAAGAACTAGAGTCATCCACCTAGTGGATCTTTGCCTGTTCACTAGTCAACCTATCACAAAACGTCTCAAATGTAGGCATCCTATGTTTGTCTCCAAGGGCATCCATGGTGGAGTAGAAAGTAGAAGACAAAACTTGATAATGCCCCTTCAGCTTTGAGAGTATCAAAAATATGCACTCATTATCAGTTTTGTTCTTCCCACATTCCTGTAAAACTTCACCTAGGGATTTGAACTTCATCAAAAAGTCCTCGATGTTGGGAAAGTTTCTTGGTGACAAAGAAGTTAATTCAACATCCAACTATAGTTCTCAAAACTCATTCACCTATTGAAATAAAGTCTGAAATTTCTGCCAATAAGCCCATGGAGTAGTCAAACCATCTAGATGAAATAGCAAACTATCTGAAATGTTGAGTGCAATCAGTCCCATGGCTTCATCTATTTTGTTCCTGTGCTATAGAACCTCAAAAGGTCACATAAGAACAAGTTGATTCTCATCTAGACAAGACCATAGACCTCTTGACATGAGAAGCCTAGTCATTTGTGCCTTCCAAGTGTGATAGTTGTGTAGAGTAAGATAGGTCATAGATGGATCTGCCATTGAGAGAAAGAAAAAGATAGAAGTAGAAGGGTCTTAACTGAAGTAAATTACAAAAAAAAAAGACACCCCCCAACAAATGTATAAGAATAACCCTCAAATAACACAAAAACAACTATGGAAAGCAAAACATTGGAAAAGAACCTGGATTTGTTGATGCAGAATAGGAGGAAACATAAGCCTCTACTTTGATGCCAAAAATGGGAGCACAAATGAACTTAGTATCTTATGAAACTAACACCAATGTCTCTGTCTCTGAGTCATCTTTTTGTCACTTCTTTCATATTGGAAAAAGACCTTCGTATGCTCAAGTTATGGCCAAAAAGTTGACTACTGCTCCAAAAATGCACCTTGCTAGAAAATTAGACACTATGTTAAATTTGACTCTCGTACGACCGTCAGAAGGCCATCACCAGAAAGATGATGTCACTAGTTGAAAAGATGATGTCAACAGTCAAGTAGATGATGTTAGCAGATGAAAAGATGATGTCAGTAGGGTCACTGGCTAGTATGATGTTAACTGTCAAGATGATGGTGTCAGCATTATGAAATGATGTTACAGTGCCTAAAAATGACATCACACAGTCAAAAAGTGACATCAGCAGGGTAGAGCAGTCTTAGAGCGGTGGAACAAAAGAATTCACCCGTCACGATGGCACCCAAAAGGAGAACCTGGTGGCACCACTATCTTTGGCGGAGTGGTGGTGGCTCCTTGATTGAGCGGGGGTGGAGTCCTAGTGGTGTTGTTGTGCGGTGGTGCTATAGCTAGGAGATACCAGCAGGTGGCTAGCAGATGGCTACTAGTGGCGCTTGGGCATTGCATTAGTGGTGCCCTTTTTTATTTTTTTTTTAAATCCACATCTATACAGTCGGTACGACTACAACCAGGGAGGATAAAATTTTTTCAAAAATGTCTTGTAGCCAAAAATGAAAAGTTTTATATGAATTTTGGTTGTAAATGACCTTTTGGATCTAATAGAAGCATCTGTTTGACCCCTAATTGCTCCAAAAAATTGCTCTACCCCTAATTTGAAGAAAAATGCATAAACAAACTAGGGTTTGTGACTCCAAATGATGGCTTCAAAATCCCTTCAAAAAAAAAGTAGCAAGGAGGCTCTAATACCATGTAGGAGTTGAGAATCTGACTCTGAAAATGTGCCAAGATCACCTACAATGCAAATAGCTTGTTGAAGAGAAACCTAGGGAGAAAAGAGCCAAAGCAAATATCGCACAAGAGAATATTTCACAATAGGAAATTAGAATTGCTATGTTAATGGAATGAATTTACAATGAATGAGAGACCAAATAGAAAGACCTCATAGAAGCTTGTAGAACAAATTGGAATGAGGTAGGAGATAAGGTTGACAACTAAGCACACATCCACAAGAGGTGGAAAAGATAAGTATGCTAAAGGGAACAAACTCCCGTGTTTTCAACAACTAACTTCAACTACATGCATTAACCTAAGTAAGCTTAAGTAAATAGAATAAATAATTAACAATTAATTAATTATTTACTCTAACAATGATAATGAGTAGAAGGTAACTATTGTAAGGTGATGATCTTATCAATAAATGACCAACCTTATAACACCAAAATTGTTGAAGGTTATTGGTGTCATTGTTATTAGGCACGATTTTTCCAAACACATTGATATCCATCATGGTTATTAGACTAGATCTTATTAAACATCACGAAAACTATTGGTGTCATTGTTATTAGGCCAATTCTTTCTAGACACATTGATATCCATCATGGTTATTATGCCAAATTTTTCAAAACACCATGAAAATTATTTGTTATGGTTCTTTAGGTAGGGTCTTTCTAGACACCATAACTTAAATCTATCATAGACCACACTTAAGGTGTCATTTAATCTTGTATTATATTTTTATCAATTTCCTCTTTACTAAAGGGGTAGTGTTGAGGAATTTAGCAGCCTCATGGTGAATTGAAGTAAATTCCACATGTTAAATATGTTTATATATATATATATATATATATCGATTCATGTTGATATCCTTAATATGTTATTCTAGGAATATCTCTTCATATACTCAAGAGAATAATGTGTTATATATCAATCCTCTCTAACTAAGAGGGAGTGTTAAGTTTGTACTTATAGCCAAATTGATTCATAATGAGATTCATTATTGTTGGTAAATCATCATTTAGTTATATATTATATATTCACACACACACACACATAGACACAAACACACACATATATATCTGTGTGTGTGTGGATGTGTATGGGTATGTGTATGTATATGTATATGTGTATATATGTATATGTATACATATGTATATACATATACGTATGTATATATGTATATGTATAGATATGTATATGTATACATATGTATACATATACATATCTATATGTATATGTATACGTAAGTATACATATATACATACATATACATATATATATATACATATATATATGTATATGTATA
The DNA here is from genome assembly GCA_028749045.1 of Cupressus sempervirens. NCBI lineage: Eukaryota > Viridiplantae > Streptophyta > Pinopsida > Cupressales > Cupressaceae > Cupressus > Cupressus sempervirens. Next base: position 300,121,900 of record CM053783.1, read on the forward strand.
CATATGTATATACATATATATATATATGTATATCTTTGTATACATACATATACATATATATATGTATATATGTATATGTATGTATACATACATACATATATATATATATATGTATATATATGTATATATATATATATATACATATATATATATATATATATATATATGTATGTATGTATGTATACATAGATATACATATATACATACATATATATGTATATGTATACATATGTATATACATACATACATATATGTGTGTGTGTGTGTGTGTGTGTGTGTGTATGTATACATATACATATATATCGGGAATCACTTTTCTTTTAGGAACACTTTCTCTTTCTAGTATTCCACCTTTTGCTTGTTTTTGGTCTAAAGACCAAATTCTTAGTGATAGTAAGATATGTTATCCCATTTTGGGGAGAATAACTTGGTTTGCAGCAAGATTAACTACCTTTTTGCATGTTTCATATGGATTTACTTACTTTTGAAGGGGACTTGCTCATCAATTTGGTTTATCTATATAACAACCATATTACACTATTTTCTACTTCTATGTTGGGAGAGGAAGAATCTAGGATATCAAATAGAATGAGAGTAGATTCTATGTCGAATGAAATTATAGGAAGTAATAATTCATTTTCCAAAGAAGCATTTCAAATTTCCAATAAGATGGAAGAATTGTACAAAAAAAACAGAGGTTTGGTTATCACTTAGCCTTACTTCTTCCATAAGGGATCTTTTGCATATCCAAAAGAATCAGGAAAGAAAATGCTATTTCCTTTAGTTATATTGGGAATATTTACTATGTTTATTGGATTGATAGGAGTTCTTTTTTTCAAAGTAGATTAAATTATGACATATGATCTTAATGGTTTACTTCATCAATTAGCCCTTTTGATAAGAAACATCCATAGAATTGGCTTGAATTTTTCTAGATGTAGTCCCCTCAATTGCTATAGCATTTTTTGGTATATTAATTGTGTTTATTTTCTATATACCTATTTACTTCTTATCAAATAATGTATATCATAAAAAGATCCTAATATGAAGATTAATATGGACCAATCAATTAATATTATCTAATATACATATATTAGATATTATTGTTAATATGTTATCTATATCTAATGATGATTAACCAAAAGAAACATGCCTCTTCCTCTTATATTTATAAGTCATTCGATGTGCATTTGGAAAATGATCAATTACGATGACAATTGTTAGTATATTTGTAGAGATCTAAATTTAACAAGAAATGATCAATTAAGCAAGGTGATGGGCTGCTAGTTACAAATATCCTTAGGGATACAAGCTTTAGGTATGAATTTAATATTTCATTTATTAATGATAGCTCCTATGCTCTTTGTATGATAAGCTTCAAGATAGACTTTTTGTAGTTCTTGACTAGTAGACTCCCTGAAGTATTTGTAAAATTCAAAAAGGGAACCCATCACACTCAAGGGACTTGTCATATGCCATGGTAAGGACAATCTCCTTGAGGTCCTTGATAGTGAGAAGTTTCTCATAGAAAGCCTATTGCTTGACTGCTGAGTAGTTTGGAGAAAGAGAAACACACTTTTAGAGCAGTCAAATTTCCTTGCAAAGAAAAATATATCTAATGGTGCACAAAATCTTGTAGGATGTTAGGGAGATTGGAGAGAATAGTATTTCCCTATTTAATCTTTTTAATCCAAGATTTAGTATGACGATATTTGAGAGTTTGGAAGAACTCCTTAGAAGCTTTATCACCAACATCCAATCAATGTAGGTGAGCTTTGATTTGGGCCCTAAGTAGCATAGTTATCTATAATCTATTTATCATGGCAAAGCTTGGGAGGCTAGATTTGTAAATCAGCATCAACCAAGTTAAAGGTAAGAGCTTTAGAAGTTTTCTTGAAGGCCTTGGTATTTGCTTCATAAGCCCTTTTTTGAAAATGGCCAACCGTCTCCCATAGATGTGAAGAAATCTGCCAATTTTGGTAATAGCATCATTCCACCATTGAATCCAAACTTCAGACACATAGGTTGTGAGCAATAGTGGAAGAATGCACGAGCATTGATGCATTGAGAAAAAATTGCATTTCAACAAATTGCTAGACATCTATTTTCCAAGAAATGGTAAAATAAATTGGATAGGGGTCTAGTAATGTCACATATGGTAGAGGAATGAAAGGTAACTCTCAATTTTTAGAAAAGGAGAAACAATATTGTGCAGTAATTATGGCACGATCAAAATGTTTTAATATGCGGTTAGAACTAGCTCAAAAATTAGACCAAGTGTGCTAGGTACTACTCTATTGGTGGAAATTAGTATTGGGATCATCAAGGCCTAAGTTACTACACATTCCTTTCCCCAACTATCTAGTGAAAAGGAAAAATGTATTCTTTGTCAAAAGCTAGTTCAACCATATTAAAATTGCCACACATCACCCAAGTAGCTAAAGGCAAGTAGTCAGCCATCCAACATCAAAGTTGAGATATTTTGATAGCATCGTTGGAAGCATAAATATTAAGTATACCAAAGGAATGATTATTGATAGAAAGAAAAATCCAAATCATTTTGTGCATGGAGTTAGAACCATGTGAAATAATAATAGAATAAAGATGAGGTGACAAGAGAGTAACAACACCACCTCTATCAGTTTTGTGTTCAGAAGAAAACATAATGTCATCTAGTCAAATGATGTGACATGTTGAAGAAAGCATGAAACCAAATATTTTAACCTCTTGCATGCAATGGAAATCTAAATTTCCAAGTCTATGATGAGTATCCTAAACATAGTACGTTCTGGAGAGGTTTGTAAGACCTCGCATCTTCCATGATAAAAATTCATGAAAATGTTTTCATATCTTCTTTGTCCTTAAGAGAGGAGTAGTTTTGAAAGAAAAGTAGAAAGTGAATTGAACCTACAAGGAAACTCTCCTAGAATGATAGCCCACCACTTGTGATTTGGTTTCTCAGCACATTCAGGAGGACTGCAAGAACATCGTACATTTTGTGTTGCTATGGAGGATGCAAAAAGAGGAGTGCAAACAACTACACGAGTGGTAGTTTTCATAGATACCTTGGTCCCCGGTAAAATAATTGGGTTTTACATCTATGAAACAATAGGATAACCATCATCAACCCTACAATGGCTAAGGTTTGAGCTCTTGTTTGCATAGGAGGAGTGGAAGTTACAGTAGCATATGACTAATTGGAAGCTAAGGAAGCCTTTCCCTTGTGTACAATAGTCATCCATTCCTCCTTTTATTTTCCTTATGATGGCTTAACAAGAGAATCCTTGGAAGGGGATTTGATCCTAAGCACTACCAATCCCTAATCTTATGTTTTCCCAGATGGCACCTATACTATGTGTTAGGCAGGTTCAAATAGAGAACCTTCTAAGGGAAGGTGTGGGAACCAACCTGAATTTCCATAGAATCCTTGAGATCCTTAGAGAAATCAACCTCAATGAAAACACATTTATGAGGGTGAGCATTTAAAAACTTATCATGTTATTTACTAAAAAAAATTCCAAGGTCTTGCTAATGGAATCAATAAAAAGCTAGCAAGGAAAGGGTAGACTAGGAAACACAACCCAAATAGGAGCCCTAAGATTTTTTTTGTCAGAGGCTTTAAAGTCTCGAGACCATCTTCAGAACATAAGAAAGCAAAAAAAAAACAACCATGGGCCATTGCCAAAAATTACATCATCCTAGAATAGGTTAGCAAAGTGGGATAAAATAAAAAAATTGGTAAGGTTTTGCACAGAGTGAAGGTGGACTCCATAAGGACTCTAGCTCTTCTTAACCCATTCTCTGAGCATGGCTTCAAGAGGAATCCTAGACCCAAAAAATACACTATCAAAGTATTTTTTTCTAACCATTCACAGACAACATCAAATTCTTGTAGAGGAAGGATAATATTAGGATTACCTTGTTGAAGACCTTTGGAATGAACATGCAAGGATGTTTGTTCAATAGGACGTCATTACTTTTTGAAGGAGTAGCTTGAGCACCAGTATTAAATAATGGGTCATAGCTTGCTGAGGCCATTATAAAATACCCCTAAAAAATGTTGTTCTAAATGTAGTTTGGTGGACAAAGAACACAGAAGGAAAGCTCAAACATATGCATGAGATCCTGATAGAGTGAGCAATCTCTTACCTAATTTTCCCAATGCAGTTTGCTTGATTATCCTTCCACCTTCTCCTTTTCTTCTCTTGGACCAAATGAGATTTCAATAGAATAGTTATAAAAAAATGCATTTAATAAATGAATAAATATAGGATAAAATTGTACATCAGATCGTGATTAAAGAATATCTAATGGTTAGGAACTAAACTTGAGCATTTATCTAATTGTGATTAGAAAAATTCCATTAAGAGCACCATGCAATAACTTAAAAATTGATTATAATGACTTTGTTAAGAACTAAATGGATATATATTTATGATGTGATGAGAATCCATGGCTACCTCTAATTTTTAACTAAATTCTTCACCCTTAACTCTGACAGTTGGCTCCAGTAGAAAGAGTCGATTAGCATAACTTTTGCCCAGAGTAAGTTCAAAATTTATAATAAAAAATGACAAAGCTTGTAATACTATTGCAAAAGTATTTTTTTTGGTTGAATTATAGCCTACATTTTAGAACTAACTAAGAATAAATGAGCTTCTCTTCAAAATATGGCCCCCATCTAGAATTTCCCAATTTTAGTAAATGGGATTCACAATTTAGCTATCTCCAATAAAATTTTCTAGAAATATATGTAAATAGTAGATGTCTTTAGTGTTTGTTTTATAAATAAAATTTACAAATACATTCTTTATAAGAGATGTGATTTTTTTTTGATTGACGGTTGTTGGGCAAAGTTAGTGTGGGTTATGAATTTTTGGAGAGAATTCATAGATATTGTTGCACTGGGATTTTTATTGCTTGCATGGTAGGACTTGTGATTTATTCTATGTCAGTGAGGATAAATGGTTCTACTCCAAATGTGCATACAAGGAGATCTAAATCACATTATTTTGGCAAGAGCTCCAAGCTGAAAATTTTAATGGATGCTTTTTACATAGACATGATTGCCTTATTCTAGTTATTCCTCTAGTGATACTGATGGAGGACATTGAATATTGGAATAAGCATGCTTTGATATGAAAATTTCTTGGAATCATATTTCCTTATCTACTCTTGAGGCATGGATTTTTCACTCATGGTAGGTGGAAAGAGATATGGAGATCATGTTGGCTGGGAATAGCTATTTTTATGTTGTATTCTCATGCATGTCTAATCATGATCATGTATTTGAAGGAGGACCTTATTTCTACAACCATGTGGGGTTATTTGTGAAACCATGGCATTCAAGATTTAATTCTAAGGATCTCCCTTCAATAGTGCCAATTTGGGTTCACTCGCCTTGCCTTCCCCTAGAATTCTGGTGAGAAGACATTCTTTGTCAAATTGCTACTTTGCTAAAGAAATTCAACTATGATTGCACATCAATCCCTTGATAATAAAATTATTAATTTTGGTATACTTTGTGTTTAAATTAATCTAAATAACCTATCACCATATTCTTTGGAAATTTGTCTTCGGGCTTCTTCCTGGGTCCAGTAGTTAGATTATGAATCCCTCACTTTTTGATGTTGGATATTTCATGAGTATGGTCATTTATAGTGCCAATGTCCTCGCTGCATGACTTCCAAAGGATTGGATGGTTCTATAGTTGGTAGTGTAGACACCTAAATTTGATTACACTATTTTAGTAATCCTATTTAGTTATCTAAAAAGGCATTATTAATTAAATTTCTATTTAATTAATCCTTTGTCATCCCCTAGTTGATTAATTTAATTAATCATCTATAGTCCTAATTGATAAATCAAATAATCTATTATTTATCAATTAAATCCTTTTCTCCTATCTAATTCCAAAAATCCCCATTTATTAAATAAATCTATTTGATAAATGAAATCCTCAAATTAAAAAACCCCTAACCTATCTCTAATCCTCCATTTAGTCTAATCCACCCCATCCACCCATACTAACCAAGCTTAGCCACTAACTCACCCACGCTCATTAATTCCATCCACTTGTACATCTCTAACATCCCTAATCTAATCCTAAACCCAAGCCTAATCCACCCCCTAATGTTGTCACATTCCCTAAACAAGTTTAAGACTTTCCTAAACCAAATCAAAGTCTCCCCTCAAAAATCCCAACCACCAAGTCATGAGTGCTCTTACAAACCATAAAAGACTCTTACAATCCCACTCATGACTCCTACATCCATCTTCCACACTCTTCCCTCTTCCACACTCATTCCTCTTACACCTCTCTTACATACTCAACCCCACTCATCATGCCCTTAACCAACCCTTTACCCTACCCTCTCACACTCATCCTCCTTGTGACAAGTGTCACCTTCCCATTGGTGCTAAACAAGCACAATCCATGTGCTCTCCTTTGAGTGCATCCTAGCCCTCCTTAAGCCTTCATCCATCCTTGCATCTAAGCCCTCCATCCCTCTACACCTTGGCCTATAAATTGAATCCCATCCCAAGCCATTTCATCAACAATCTTGGAGCTAAAGTTACCATGCTATTTTGAGAACCAAAGCCATACCCATACCCTTATAATGCCAAATTGAGAGCTCACAAAGCTACCAATTTGCTATTATCCATCTCCACCATTGAAGAAACTTTGAGCATTTGAGCATACATCCACGTCAAAGGACACATCTACAAAATCAAGGAAGCATGGAGTGTTTCCTTTTTTGGGTTTGCATTCCTTAATTGTTTCTTTTGTCTAATCTCATATGTGAATATAGTTTTAGTTTGTGAATGTTTGCTTTAATGTTAATGTACTTTGCACACTAAGATTCTTGTTCTACAAGTAGTGCTGGAGGTTTAGCAAATATTTTAGGAAAAGGACAAGCTTAGATGGATAATATAACTAAGGGGAAGAATCACTGAGATACTACAAGAAAGGGAAAGGCTCAAATGTAGGATAAGGATGGATTTACCCGTGCTTGCCCATGAGCTAAGGGGCATGGTCAGAAGAGGCCTTTGAAAGATTGGAAATACAATTCAATTTTTAATCACTTTGAGGTGCTAGATAGTATAGTTTTAGAGGAGGGTATTCCTCAAACTATCTCTTTGATCTAGTTTTCCTAGATGAGGGACTTTCACCTGATGATGCTTATGGGGCATCCTAGGTTGTGGTACACCAGAAGAGTGAGGTCCCTATAGCTCTTGAGTCAGATGCTCTGGTGATAGCTATGGTGTCAAAGGATAATGACATTATTCTGACTGATTTGGTTAAGGATGTGCTAGCATCTTGTAAGAGTAAGGGGTCTCATCTTCCCTTGTCGTTGATGCATAGACCTTTTAAATGAGTTTCCTTTACTCCTCCTCTAAGGAGTGTGCACAAAATAGACTAGGAGAGTATTAAACTCATAGGAGATATATTGATAGAGTTTGGCTTAGTGAAACCATTGGATGCTCATTTTTCATATTCTACTCAATGATGATTATTCTCTCATGGAATGTTAGGGGGTTGAATAGCATTCCTAGACAAAAATTTATTCAAAATTTGGTGGTTGATCATTCTCCTAATATTTTTTGTATCTAAGAGATTGAGCTCTTTGTGGAGTCTATGGTTTCATATGCCTCTAGTATTTGGCCTCATGTTCAATGCTAGTGTGTTGGGGCTTTGGGAAGTTCTAGTGGTTTGGCTATCTTTCAAGATATGAAAAAAAATCTCCCCTTGGTTGGGTGTCCTCTCGCTCATCTCTCTTTACAATGGCTTTTTCTTTGGACTTAGGAGAGGTAATCATGATTACTAATCTATATGTGCCTTTTGATTTTGTGGGAAAGGAGGAACTTTGGAGGAATATTTAGTATGTTAGAAATTTTCACCCTTTTTATCCTTTAGTTTTAGCAGTCTTGAGACTTTAATTTAGTTTTAATTCTAGAATAGAAGCAAGGTGGTTTAGCTAGATTGGGGCCTCCTTCTACTCTTCTTCAACAATACATTTCTCTTTTTCACCTCTCTGATGTTAAGCCTTCTAATGGTCTCTATATACTTGGAATAATCAAAGGATAGGGCTGATGCTATCTTATAACATCTGGATAGATTTCTTATTTCTTGTTTCTAGGTTAGTAGCACCCTTACCCTCTCTTCACAAATTTTGGACTAGAGAGGTTATGATTATTTTCTAATTAATTTTTTTTCTATTAAGGATATTATTCTAAAGCATTTTTATTTTAAGTTCTAGTTGATGTGGCTTTTTGACTCCTATCTTTGTGATCTTGTATAATGTTGGTGGAGAGATGAAGCTCCTACATATGGTACTACTATATTTTCATTTTCTAAAAGAATTCAATATGTTAAAATGGATCTCAGGATATGGAATAGGAAATTTTTTGGGAACCTTCACTCTATGAAGAGGCTTTCTCAAGAAGATCTTGATGTAATAACTAGGCATATTAGAGATTAAGGTTTCTCGAAGAATCTTGGAAGGCCTGAATCCCTATCTTCTAGAGTTCTAGATATTGGAAGAAAAAGGATTTGAGTTGATTGGCTCTAGGAAGGTGATAGGCACAATGCTTTTTTCCATAAAACTATGCAATCATTCCTAAATCATAGCAATATCTCTTCATTGGTTAATTCTCAAGGTATTCAATTGACTTCCTTTCTAGATTTGTTCCAAGATTCTACTTAGTACTTCTCTACTATCTTCTCTGAGGACTCTCCTCCTTTTGATAATGAAGAAAATATTATTTTGTCTTGTATTCATTCCCTTATTACTCAAGAAATGAATTATTATCTCATGTGACTAATATCTTTAGAAGAATTGGAGGAGGTGGCCTTTGTCATGCCTAATGGAAAACCTCCTAGTCCTAATGGCTATCTAGTTGAATTCTTACAGGAATTTTTGGACATCATTAATAATTATTTTTAGGAGGTGGTTAAGGAATCCTATTCTAGCAAGAAAATATTTTTGACATTGAATTTTAATTTCATAACTCTTATTCCAAAAAGAGAGGGGGCCTAATCAACTCGAGTTTTTAGACCAATTTCCTTATGTAATTTGGTTTAATAACTCATTACTAATTTGATTGTTGAGAGAATTAAAAAGTGGCTCCCCATTATTATCTTAGAGGAACAAGGTGACTTTGTTGCTAGAAGACAACTTTTGGATGGGGTGGTTATTGCTACTAAGGCTAATCACTCTATGGCTAGTTCAAGAGAGTAATCAATATTTGTTAATATGGATATGTCTATGGCCTATGATAGAGTTAAATGGAGTTTCTTGAGGAATATTCTTCTTACCTTTGGCTTTATCTCTAATTGGGTGAGTTGGACTATGACTTGTCTTACTTGCCTCTTTTTTAGTTCTTCTTAATGGTTAACCTTCCCAGCTATTTGATGCTTATAGAGGTCTTAGCCAAGGTGATCCTCTCTTCCCCTATCTTTTCATCATTATGGTTGAAGGCTTGGGTAGATTCATTAAGTATTAGGTGACCTAGATCTCTATTTAGGGGTGACAGTTGGGTAATGGCTTTCTTACTCTTTCTCACCTTCAATTGTTGATGATTCTGCTCTTGTGGGTCCTTTTAGGATCAACGAAGATGAACCCTTTCGAAATTATTTAGATATTTATTTGGCAGCTTTAGGCCAAAATGTTAATGAGCACAAATCTTCCATTTACTTTTTAATACTTCTGATTCTACTAGGTCACTTCCTTTGACTTATCTTGGCATCCCTATTGTTATTTCTGGGTAGCTATGACTATTCTAGCAAAATTTGATTATCAAGCTTTGGGAAAAGGTAAATCATTAGAGATATAGATGACTTTCTACTACTACTCAAGTTACTCTTCTTCAATCTATTATTCAAGCTTTTCCTACTTATAGAAGCATGGTTCAAGTTGCTCCTATTAGCTCTCTCAAGGAGTTTGATGCTCTTTCTTAGGATTTCCTTTGGAGTGGTAATTTTCATATCTCTAAATGGAGTTTGATTAGTTAGGATAATTTTTGCAAGCCTAAAAATGAGGGTGTTCTTGGTCTCGATCATCTCTCTTGAGTAATCAAACATTGGCTACTAAGCTTTATTGGCAATGGTGCTCTGGACAACATTAACTTTGGGCTTGCATTATCACTAACAAATATTTTAGAGGTCTTGATCCTTGCTCTATTTATGCACTTCCTCTTGAAGGTTGTTTATCTATGGTCTAGCATACTTTGAATACTTGTTCTCTATTAGTCAAGAGAGGTCTTTTCTAGATATTTAAGGGAGGCTCTAAGGATTTGTGTTTGGTTGGGATGGATTCCCCTCCATATTATCCATGTACTCTCATCCTCAAACTCTCTATGATTCTTTTCATGCTGTTGGATGGGTTAAAGTGGCTCATTATAACACTCCTTATCAATTGGGACCTATTGTTGGTTATAGATGGAATTACTCTTATAATTACCCTCCTAGAGGCACAAAGGTGGATCATCAGGAGCTTTCTCAGATTTTGGCCTCTAGTGAGTGTTCCTCTCTTCTATAACTAGATGTTTTGGCTTGGGGAAGTACCTTGTCTAGTAAATATTATGTCTCTATTGGGTATCAAGAGATAACTAGACAATTATTTGAGGATGCTAAGGTCCCTTGGTAGAAGCAAGTTTGGAATAAATTCTCTTGGTTCAAGTGCAAATTTTTCATGTGGTTGGTGGCTCACAACTACTGTCTTATGTGGGATAATATTTTTATACATGGAATTTAGGGCCCCTCTTATTTTTCTATGTGTGGTAATAGGGAGGAGTATGTCTCCCATCTATTCTTCCATTGCACCTTTTCTACTTACTTATGACACTTGTGGTGGAGTGCTTGGGGTTTCTCTTGTAAGCATGCTTCCTCTTTGTCTGAGTTATGGGCCCACTTGGGTAATGCTCCCTCTAAGTGATCTCCTCTCCATGCTAGTTAGATTGCTTTCCCATATTTCATTCTTTGGCATATCTGGCTGGAGAGTAATCATCAAATCTTCCAAGATGTTTGAATTGGTGTTTTTCATCTTTGGTGGAAGATCTCAGATTCTCTTGAGGAAACTATTCAATTTAAGTGTGTGCTAGATGGGGGTATGGATCTAGCTGATTTTGCTATATGCAATCACCTCAATTTTCATCTTCAAGATGGGGTTGCATCTCAATGGAATCAAAGAGTACCAAATAGCCTCGATAGTAGGGGAAATGATGGGTGAATCAAGAGGGGAATTTGATTCCTCCTCCTTGTGGAGTTCTAAAAATTAACATTGATGGTTCTTCTGGGGAAATCCAGGCCTTGTTGGTATTAGGGGAGTAGCTCATTGTAGGTTTGGTGAAGTTAAATTCTTTCTCTCACTGCATAAGAGTGACCATACTAACAATCTCACAGAGGCTCAAGCCATTTTATATGGTGTGGAACAATGTTGTTTTTGGGGATAGGGCAAGACTATCTGAGTCTGACTCCCAAGTGGTGGTGGACTTGCTTACCTCACAGAAGCTTCAGGATGTTAGTTGGTAGCTGGCTACTATTATTAATTAGACTATTCTCTTTTGTACCTCTCTTAAGTTCATTAGGTTTTCTTACATTCCTGGAGAATGGAACATAATTGTTTATTGTTAGGCCAAATAGGCTTCTATTCATGCTTCGAGCTCGAGTATTATAGATAGGGGGCAGCTTTCCCTTGATCTGTTACAAGAATTTGATGAACTTATTTCTTAGGATATAGCTCCTTGTTGAGCTATCCTTATTGTTTTCCTTTCTATCTTAATAAATTTCTACCCCTCTGGTATTGAATAGAGCTCAATGAAAATAGTAATCTTTTATGGTATGAAAGATATACCAACTTCCATTAGTCATAGACCCAAAACTTTAATGATGTCAAACTCTATTGTCAATGCCAATTGATTAGGTAATGATAGCTAAGAAATAAAAAATTTGAAATGTTTGTCTATTTTGGTTGAACCAATCAATATGGTTGTAGTTAATCTCCTTGTTTTCAATTCCTTATTATGAATGTTTTAGAGTATAATTTTTACTGGATATGCATAGCAATAACCAATATCTTTTGGTTTGAGGTCCCAAATGGTTAAAAAAATCTTTTTTTAAGTTCTAATTATAAGTACCTAAAGTTTATTGAGGAATTTTCATTTTCTTATATATCTTTACTTTCAAATACAAACAAGACTTTGAAAACTTAATAAATTTGTAAAAGAATAGCTTAAAATTTTTAGATAATGAGCTAGAAAACTGTTACATCTATGAATTATGCATAAGGAGATAATAAGCTCTCACTTTTGAAAAAGTCAAGAAACTTAGAGTAATTTACATTGCATTTTAGATATTGGTTACTTTAAAAAACAAATGTTTGTTAAAATTTTGAAAATCTATTATATGGCACACTCTTTCAAGAATCTAAAATCTTGAATATGATTGTATTCAATTAAAAAAATGCGCAACAGAATAGGGGGATGGAGTTTGGAGACATAAAAAATACTCAAACAACCAAACAATTGCAGATGTGCAATAAAATTTGTTTTCTTTTTTCTATTAAAAATCTGAAAATAACTTTTATAAATGAAAATTTTAAAACTACAAACTTCATAAAAATAAAACTTAAAACTACTATTTTTGTAATGAAACTTATAGGAATCTCGAGCTGCATACAAACAACTTCCTACTTAGAGCTCTCACAAAAATTGTCTAGAGAAATCTCTACTCAACCATGTTAAATGTAATTATTGACTCTACTATTTTTTGTGTTGACTTCGTCTATTAACCCTCGTGTTAACACTCAACATATGAAAGACCAAATCACTTGGTCATCAAAGGGGTGACTCAACACAAGACCAAAACACCTAGTGTATGTTGAGTAATGTTAACACATGTCATGGTAGTGTGTTAACCCACCCACATTTTAAATTTATAACAATTAGTTTTGTATTTAATGTGGTAAGTAAACATTTCACATTCCTGCCCAATTTTGAGTTTCAAATTTGGTGTCCTTTCAAGATGTTATTATATCTTGTAAATGTATAATGTAAGATATAGATTAATTGGAATGGAATGAGAAGCACTATAGATAATACTTTCTGCCTGTGAGTTCTAATTATGCTTTGTTTTCCTCCTTTCTACAAATATCTAATATAGTATTAGAGCTGATGGTTGAATGTTAATGATTAAGAGATAATAGTTGGAATCTAGAGAGGATCAAGAGAAAGCTTTAGGTGAACTAGTCATGTTCTTACCCTGCAAAGACAACAATTAAACTAGCCGTGTTTAACCTACAAAGATAAAAGCATCTATAGAAAAAACATCCAAGGGCATACAATCTCTCTTAGAAGAAGAGAAAATCAAGGTAATAGTGTGTCTAACAATTTATTGACAAAGAAATCTTGTTATTTATCTCAGGAGAAAGGGAAAATAGATTGAAGTAGTTATGGCTTCTACAAGTAATCCTAGTACACAATGACCAATATTGAATGACAATAAATATTCTATGTGGGCCATCAAAATGAAGAGTTACTTGAAGAATCTATGCTATTGGGAGGCTATAGAGACTACATATGAAGAACCCAGTACATAAGAACTAGCTCAAATGACAAATGCACAAAGTAATGCTAGTGTAGAGAACAGAAGGAAAGATTCAAGAGCTTTGTGGAACATAGTTAATGGAGTTGAAGAATCCATATTTCCCAAAATTTTAGCAGCAAGTAATGCATATGAATCATGGTAAATACTTCCAACAGCATATCAAGGAGTAGAAAAGGTGAAGAATGCTAAGCTATAGATTTTGAGAAAAAGGTTTAAAAGCTTGCAAATGAAGGATATTGAAACTATAGATCAGTTCATGTCTCAAGCCATGGATATAGTGAATCAGGTAAGAGCTTATGGTGAAGATGTCACGGATAAAAATTTTTGTAGAGAAAATAATTAGAAGTCTTCCACAGTAATATGACACTTTGGTAACTATAATTGAATAATGTAAAGATCTTTCTACATATTCCATTGAAGAATTGATTGGTTCAATGTTGAACCATGAATCTAGAATTCAAAAGAGAAATGAATCTTTGGAGATTTCTTTACAAACACAAGCCATAATCAGTAGAGGAAATAGACACAGAAGAAGAAGAGGAAGAAGTTCATTTCAATTTGATAGCATACATGGTGTAGAAAATCAAGCAAAACAACCTCTACCATAGTCACAAAACCAAAGAGAAAGAGGAAGAACCAATAGAGGAAGAGACAAATTTGATAAATCAAACATACAATGTAATTACTACAAAAAATTGGACATTTTGAGAGTGAGTGCAGGAAGAAACAAGTAGACTAGAATAGAGGAAGAGATAATGTTTCTAATGTGGAAGAGGGAACTCATTCAATGTTTTTATCATGATCAGTAGTAGAAGATAACAATAGAGAAGACACATGGTTGTTAGATAGCCACTATAGCAATCAAATGACAGGTAACAATAATCCTTTTTACTAGCTTTGATGAAACAATGAAGACCAAGATAAAATTAAGAGATGATCACTTGGTTCATGCTCTAGGAAGAGGTATTGTCACAGTTGTAAATAAGGAAAATGAAAAGAAATAAATCCATAATGTTTATTACATTGAGAATTTGAAGCATAATCTATTGAGTGTTGGCCAAATGAGTGAGAATGGGTTTGAAGTTAGTTTTAAAGGACCTACTTGCATTATCATAGACAAACCTCCAAGAAAAATGGTCATAGCTAGAGTTCAAATGACAAGAAATAAATTATATTCTCTAAATTTGAGAAGTGTCACAAATTCTAATAAAACTTGGTTATAGCATCTTAGATATGACCACTCAACATTTAACAATCTAGACATGATGTAAAAAAGGTCAATGGTTGTAGGTCTACCAGCAATAGATGTTCACCACAATCCTTTGTGAGAGTTCATAATTGCCAAGCATAAGAAAAATGCCTTTCCAAATGTTGCAACTTATAGAGCCCAAGATATTTTAGAGATGGTGCATACTAATCTTTGTGGCCCCATGCAAACAAAGTCTATAGGAGGGAGCTATTATTTCTTAACTTTTTGATGATTACAATTAGATGACATGGGTATATTTCATCAAGAAAAAAATAGACACCTTTGAGAGATTCAAAAAATTTAAGGCAATGAAAGAAAATCTGAGTGGTAGGAACATTAGAGTCTTAAGATCTGATAGAGGAGGTGAATATGATTCCAAAGGATTTTTTGCATATTGTAGAGAAGAAGGAATTCATAGACAATTTACTACCCGGTATGTTCCACAACAAAATGGAGTAGCAGAGAGGAAAAACCAAACAATCATGAACATGGAAAGAAGCATGCTAAAAGCTAAAAACTTACCAAATAAATATTGGGATAAGGTAGTTGCATGTTCAATCCACATCTTGAATAGATCATCTACAAAAGGTGTGAAGAATAAAACACCTCTAGAAGCATGGAGTGGAGTAAAACTAGATGTAACAAATTTGAGAGTTTTTGGAAGTGTAGCTTATACACATGTGCCTGAGGAGCTAAGGAAAAAGCTTGATGATAGAAGTGAGAAATGCATATTCATAGGATATAGTGATGCATCAAAAGCATACAAGTTGTATAACCCAATCACTAAGAAGACAATAGTGTCTAGAGATGTCAAATTTATTGAAGATAAGTCATGGTATGAACAAGATAATGGAACAACTCAAGATCAGACCACTCCACATAGTTTTTAACTAGTAGATGTTGATCAACCAAGAGAAAGACTACCAAGATTAGAGGTTCCAATAGTAGTAGGAGAAAAGCAAGGACAACAACTACATAGTCCTTCTTCTAGTAGTGATTAGGACCCTACAATAGCACAATTAGGGAATGAAAAGACTAGAACACTTAGAGAAATATATGAACAATAGGACAATAATGAACAAGTATTGTTTGCTTTGATGTCTAGTCAGCGTACATGCTTTGAAGAAGCTATTAAGAAGAAAAAGTGGGTAGAAGAAATGAACAATGAAGTTGCATCCATTGAGAAGAATGGCACATGAGAGTTAGTAGACTTGTCCCAAGACAAACCAACAATAGGAACTAAGTGGATTTGTAAGACAAAGCTAAATGAAAAAGTTCAAATTGAGAAGCACAAGGAAAGGTTGGTAGCCAAAGGTTATATACAGTAGCCTAGATATGCTATGAAGAAATATTTGCACTGGTAGAAAGATTAGACACAATTAGAACTATTTGGGTAGTAGTATCAAAACACCAATGGTCAATTTATCAGTTAGATGTGAAATCAACATTTTTAAATGGAATTTTAAATAAAGAAGTATATGATGATCAACCACTTGGGTTTGAGATTAAAGAACAAGAGAAAAAAGTTTATAAACTAAAAAAGGTTTTATATGGATTAAAACAAACACTAATGGCATAGTATGGCAGAATAGATTCTTATCTACTCAACAAGGGATTCAAGCATAGCAACAATGAGCCAACATTGTACACCAAAACAAACTTGCAAGGTGAAATATTGATTGTATGTATTTAAGTTGATGATTTATTATATACTAGTAATTTGCATCTTGAAGAATTCAAACTTGATATGGAAAGAGAATTTGAAATGACCAATCTTGGTCACATGAAATACTTTCTTAGTTTAGAGATTGAACAATTGGAATAGGGCATGTTCATCAGTCAAAAGAAGTATGTACAAGATGTGTTGAAAAAAAAAATTTCCAAGCATAAAATTGAGAAAAAATGATGAGGGTACAATAATGAATTCCACTCTATATAAGAAATTGGTAGGTAGCCTAATGTACTCGACAGCAACAATGCTAGACATTATGTTTGCAGTCAAACTTCTCTCTTGGTTCATGGAATCACCAAAGACATTACATTGGAAAGTAGGCAAAAGAATACTAAGGTATATTGTAAGAAAAATGCAACATGGTATTTTGTATTCAGGTAATGAAGATAATCAACTAATTGGATTCACAGATAGTGAATTTTTTGGAAGTGTAGCTAATAAAAAGAGCACACTAGGTTATGCATTTTTCTTAAGTAAAGGTATAGTTTCATGGGAATCCAAGAAGCAATCAATTGTCACCATTTCATCAACAGAGGAAAAGTACATAGTAGCCACATCAGCAACTTGCTAGGAAATATGGATGAAGAGATTGATAAGTGATCTTGAGCCAACATCAAAGAAGGAGTCAATCAGAATTTTTTGTGGCAACAATTCAGCAATTGCACTTTCTAGAAATCTAATCTTTCATCAAAAGAGAAAGCACATTAACAATTTATATCATTTCATCACAGAGTTCATTAGAAATGGAGAAATCAACATACAACATTGCAAATCAAAGGATCAATTGGGAGATATATTCATGAAGTCGTTAGCAAGAGCAAGTTTTGAATTTCAAAAGTAGCAATTCAGAATTGGTAATGTTGAAAATGTATTAATGTAGATAGAGTCAAAATTAAGGGGGTGTGTTAAATGCAATTATTGAGTCTATTATTTGTTGTGTTGACGTCGTCTGTTAACCCTCGTGTTAACGCATAGCACATTAAAGACCAAATCACTCAATCATCAAAGGGTTGCTTGACATAAGAACAAAACACCTAGTGTATGCCAAGTAATGTTAGCAACTATTGTGATAGTGTGTAAACCCACCCACATTTGACAGTTAGTTTTGTATTTAATGTGATAGGTAAATGTTTCACTTTCTCATTCAGTTTTGAGTTTCAAATCTGGCAGCCTTTGAATGGTTCATTATATCTTGTAAATCTATAATGTAAGAAATAGATTGATTGGAATGGAATGAGAAACAATACAGATAATATTTTCTACCTATGAGTTCTGGTTGTGCTCTATTTTCGGTTGTTCTACAAATATCTAATAAACCAGACAAAATACTAATTATTTTGCTACACAAAAATACCCAAAAACATTCTCTGTTGCTGCTGCAAAAATTGATTGTATGAGATAATAATGGAATGAAAAACATTCCCTCTGTTTTTTCTTCCTACTATCTACAAACTTTTCCCAAACAAAAATCTAAATTCAAAATTATGTATCAAAATTTAATGCATCGTAAAAATCCAGCTGGAAATGAAAAAAAAAAAAAATTCATAGGAGCTCATATCTTGGCTCAAGGACAACAATAAATGATTAAAATTCCAACATAATCATTCAAGGTATTAACTATAACCATGCTTCTTTTGTTATTCTTTCTTTGATTGAGGATAGGCTATATAGTTGAGAGACATTTTTAATTCTCAAAATTATTACAAAGTAAGTGATCAAAAAACTAAATAGTCTTTGAAGAATTGGATGTAAGTTCATATGAAATTAAGTTAGCTTAAATGGTTACCATGAAAATAGTGGCATTGACCAATCCTTTTGAATATTAATTGGAGGGGTGCTAAATATGGACCAATCAAGGAAGGATAGCTATTAGAAAAGATAAATAATTTTTTTAGTTTATAGTACTTGTCGGATTTGTGTTCTTCATTCCAGTTACATCGCGTGGCCAAACAAATAAAAAAATATATGCATATATCTAGTCCAATTATCTGGTTTCATGATAATGGATGGACATGGATCTGATGGCTTGGAGATATGGTTTCATGTAAATGGACACAGATTTGATGACCTGTATTTACTTTTACTTGATGTTGTGGCATATTCTATCATTTCTTGATATGCACACATTGTATGTACGTCATGCAGGTTGACAATATCCTAATGATCCTTCATGTTATTTAAGTTACTAGTCATTTTTTCCCACTAGACTACAACTTGCCCAAGATTTTATGTATTTAGAACCATTATTTGATATCCTTGATCATATCTGACAATATATGCTCATTCTCTATATTATTGTTAGCTTTTGATTACACTATCTTATTATTTTTTATTAGACCATTGGTTGATATATATAATTAGTTTGAAATTATTAGACCTTATTTTTTAAACAGACTCTTTGTGTTGTATTAAGTATTTTTATCATGTGGAAATGTCATAAGAACTCAGTCTTTACAAGGTTTAAGTTCTATTAAGTCATATAGTTGGAAAGAAGCTGGTGGTGAATGTGGAATGCACATGACTAAGTAACATCTATGAAAATTTTAAAGTGATTAAAAAAATTCATTATTATTTGGAAAATAATGACAAGGATGTTTTTCATTGCAATGGAAGAAGATATTTAAATAGATTACAAATTTCTTTTCAAAATGATAATATAAAAAAGTGGAACGAGAATATATAAAATAGAATTCTATTATTTTCGTAAGTTTTAATACTTAATTTATTCTAAAAGCTATTTGAAAATATGATTATGGAATCCTACAACACTTTGAAATAGGTCACTCCTCTCTTGTTTGAGCACAGTGAGCTGGAAAATCAATTTTTATATGTTATTTTAAAATATGAAGTGTACTTTTTTTTTACCCTTTGATAAAAGTGTATAGAGACAATATAAACTTTATTAAAAATAGAACAAAGAAAAAGGAAAGGGAATAAGGAGGAAAGTTAGAAAGAGAACCTCCACAGAGAAGACAATCAAAAAATACGGTTGGTGCCAATAGCCATCAAAAGAAAAAATCCTATGTTAGCTAAATCTCACTTCCTCTAAGATTCTCTTCCCAATAGCAACCTTAGAGAAAGCCAGTTTAAGAGTATCACCATCGAATGTAGTTAAATCTTTATTGCTATTCACCCCAATATTTGTCAACCAATTAGCTAGGCTATTAGCCTCCCTGTAAAAATGGCCAATAATGTATTCAGAGAACCTAGGAAGGAGCTTCCAAACTTCCTTAATGATATAATGAAGGCCCCACACAACTTGGCTTTGATTTTCAAGGGCCGAAATAACTAATTGAGAGTCATGTTCAATGAAAAGGTGTGAAATATCCATGGAGATAGCCAACCTAACACCTTCTAAAAGGGCTATCACTTCAACCTGATTATTTGTACCATCTGGAATCCTTGTAGCAAAAGCACTAATGAGTTCCTATTAGAATCCTTAATGAATCCCCTAATGCCAAATATTCTCAGGTTTCCTTTACAAGCACCATCAAAATTTAGTTTTAGGAAAGGCCCAACTAGAGGGCACCATCTAGCCTGTAATCTGCAATATAACTTGGTTGGTTTGCTTAATATGTACTTTATCTAGCAAGCACTTTCCACTTTGGTAAAAATATCTATCATAAGATGAACATACTCTTAACACATATCTAATGTTCTAAGACATATCCTTTGATTATTAGATATTATATAGGCATAACAAGACTTTGGAGATGATGAACTAAAGAAGTAATGGTTTTACTCGTCCATGTTCCACAATTCATCAGAGTAAAATTGTTCATTGGAAAAGATGTATGTTGGAATATTAAATGCATATTGATGTTTGTCCCTAGAGCCAAGCGCCCGCCTACCACCCTTGACAGATTGAACAACAACCAAAATATTTATTGTTGGTAGGTGAGTTTTCAAATTTGCAAATGAGGGGGAAATATTTTTGGTAGACATAAAAAGGGAATGTTTAGTTCCATTTGACCAGTAGAAGAAGTTGAAGTTGAAGAGCTTAGAAGTTGTAGAGAAGGAAGAAGAAAGAAGTTGATCAACAGATCTAGTCGTTAGAGTGTAGAGACAGAAGGAATCATTTCATGCTTGTAGATGCATATGTTTCTTCTCTGATCATTCTATAAGTTTATTGTTTGTTGAGTTTGTCATGTTGAAGCAATGATTGCTGCAGGCATTATTGTATGAAACCATTAGAGCTGCAACTTTAAAATTTCTAAGTTTTGAAGTTGTTTGAAGTTTTAGGATTATTTTAGGGTTTTCTGGTTGTAGTCAAATGCTCCTAGATTTTGTAATAGTTTCAACCAAAGTTGAATACCAAGCAAGAATGCACACTTGAATCCATTGCTCTTTATTCATTTTGAAGTTTATTGTTGAATATTTTAAGCCTTGGGTTCTCTGGTTTTAATGGTGGTAACATTCACGTTGGTAGTCTATGACTCAGTTTGGTCTTTATTTGAGTTTTTAAATTTATAGTTATTGCTGAGCTCCACTCTATAGTGGCTATCAACTTCACTTGGTACCTTCTTCTATCGAGCTCCACCCTCTAGTGGCTACTAAGTTCACTCGACATTCACACTACTGATCTCACTCGACATCCATTGTTGCCGAGTTGTTCTTCATCTACTGAGTTCACTCGGTACACTCCTGCAACTCGATTTATTAAGTTGCAAAGTAAATATGGCACTCAGCCATAGTTTTTGCTGAGCATTTTTTAAGGTTTTGTGAAATTAATTATAGGATTGGTAATATATATTTCTCACATGGTATTAAAGCTTTGAGGCCCCACATCCACAGTGAGTTAGGAAAAATTTTCTATGCAATATTTAACATGGCAGGAGATGTAGAAAAGATATGGCAGCAGCCACCACCCTTCAATGGACAAAATTATGATACATGGTCAAAGAAAATGAAAACCATTATGGTTGCAAATGATTTATGGTAGTCTTTGGTTAATGGGTTCAATGATGTGACAGACCCAACTTAGTATGCTACTCTCACAAATACACAGAAGACCCAGTTGAAAGAGTCAAGAAGAAAGGATGCTAAGACATTAAGTTTGATTGAAGTAGAAATGATAGAGATAGTTTTTCCCAAAATTGCAGCAGAAAATTATGCAAAGGAAGCTTGGGATATCCTTGAGATGAACTTCAAGGGGACTGATAAAGTATGCACAATAAAGCTATAGAATATAAGGAGGGAGTTTGAGAACCTTTAGATGAAGGAAAATGAATTAGTTGCAGATTTTTGTTCAAGGACCTCCAATGTAATTAACCAACTAAAGGAAAATGGAGAATACTATCAAGAGTAGAGGATAGTGGAGAAGATATTGAGGAGTTTACCTCATAAATATGACAATTTGTTCAAGACCATAGAAGAGGCAAAAGACCTCACTATTTTGACAATGGATGAGTTGATGGGTATTTTTCAAACCCATGAGGATAGGATCAACAAATCTACATCTTCTTCTTCCCAAGAGAAAACATTCAAGGCTCATTCAAATCCAAGAGGAAGGGGAGAGGAAGAAATGGCTTAGTTAGAAACTCTAGAGGTAGAGGCCGAGGTAATAGAGGACAAAGAAATGCTGCAGCAAAAAGTTCAGGAAGAGCAGATGGAGCCAGTAGCTCACAAAATACTTCAAGAGGAGGTAAGAAAAACTACAACTCAAATAGGAGTAATGTAGAATGCTGCTACTATCTTAAATATGGGCATTATGTAAGTGAATGTTGGAAGAAAAAAAATGATCAGTCAGGACAAGCAAATGTGTCTGATGTGAATATGGAAAGTGGAAACAATGTCGCTGCCTTCATCATATGTAATGTTGGTGAAGAAGGAAGCCCTACAGTTTGGTACCTTGATAGTGGATGTAGCAACCACATGAGTGGTAATGGAACCTTTTTTTCATTCATTCATATCTAAGATTAAAATGGTTAACAATGGAACCCTACCAATAGTAGGAAAAGGATCTATTATGGTCTACACCAAGCAAGGTGAGAAGAAGGAAATACAAAATGAGCATTTTGCCCCTGGTATGAAGCACAATTTGATGAGCATTGGTTAGCTCATTCAAAATGGATAAAACGTGATGATGGAGAATGACATGTGTGTCATTCATGAAAAGGACGGGAGCAAGAACTTACTTGCAACAGTTCAAATGACAAAGAATAGAATGTTTCCCTTGAGGATAGAGACATGTTTCTTATCTCAAGTTAGTGTTCCACCTCACACACAATCAATTCTAAGGAGTGTGATTGATGACCCCTCACGGCTATGGCACCTCAGGTATGGTCATCTTGGCTATGCTGGTTTAAATTTGTTGTCAAATAAAAGAATGTTAGAAGGTTTGCCACGAATAAGAAATTCATGTGACAAGTGTGAGGCTTGTATTTTGGGTAAGCAACATAGGCTTCCCTTTAATTATAAAAATTCTAGGAGGACTAGATATCCATTAGAGTTAGTGCATACTGACCTAGTCGGTCCTATGCAAGTTACTTCCATTGGGGGAAGTACTTATTTTATGACATTTATTGATGATTTTAGTCATAGGACATGGGTTCATTTTTTGAAATCTAAATCTGAATTATTTGATAAGTTTCATGAGTTCAAAGCCCAGGTTGAAAGAGAATGTGGACACTATATCAAGATCCTAAGATCAAATAGAGGAAGGGAGTATACCTCTAATTCTTTTGTTTTTGTAGGACACATGGAATAAAGAAACAACTCACAACTAGCTATACACCATAGCAGAATGGAGTGGCTGAAAGAAAGAACAAGACCATTGTTGAAATGGCAAGAAGCATGATGAAAGAGAAAGGTCTCCCAACTGAATTTTGGGGAGAGGTTGTGGCAATAATAGTTTACCTAATCAATAGGTGTCCTACAAAGGTAGTCCATGATAGAATTCCAATGGAAGCATGGTCACGAGGAAGATGGATAGTTGAACACCTAAGGGTGTTTGGATGTGTTGCATATGCACATGTGCCTAAAGAGAAAAGGAAAAAATTGGATGAAAAAGGTGTGAAGTGCATCTTCACAAGGTACAACTCAGAATCAAAGGCATACATATTGTATGACCCATTCAACAACAAGATGATTCTCTCAAGAGATGTGGAATTTATTAAAAATCAGTCATGGTATGGACTGATTGATGAATCATTGAGCATCTCAAGTAAAGTGCCAATTATGACTAAAGACGAAGCTGATGAACAACAACAAGAAGGAGTAGATAGAAGAAAAGGAAAGAAGCCTCAGTCATTGTCGAGCTCCTCTAGACTTGATCGAGTGTTAGTGTTGAGTAACAATGAAGACTGAGCTGGTTGGCAAAGCAGCAGTAGTGAAGATTTTGATCCCACACTCTCCTCCCTATTACCAAGAAAGACCAAGAGTCTTAGGGAGATATACCAAGATGAAAGGTATGAATTTTATGATGAGAGTATTAATTTTGCATTATTTTCTCATAGTGATCCAATATATTTTGAAGAAGTTGTTAAGAAGAAGAAATGTTGTAAGGCCATGGATGAGGAAATAGATGCTATAGAAAGGGATGATACATGGGAGCTAATTGAATTGCCTCCCTAAAAGAAAGTGATTGGAGTGAAATGGGTCTATAAGATCAAATGCAATGCTGAAGGCAAGATTGATAGGCATAAGGAAAGGCTGGTAGTTAAGGGTTGCAAATAGCAATATGGCAGAGATTATGATGAAACATATGCCCCAGTTGCAAGAATGGTAACCGTGCATGTTGTCATAGAAATTGCAGCTTAGCACAAATGGAAGGTATATCAAATGGATGTGAAGTTCGCCTTCCTAAATTGTGTATTGAAGGAAGAAGTATATGTGGAGCAGCCACCTAGTTATGAAGTAGCAGGTGAAGATAACAAAGTATATACATTGATGAGAGCTCTTTATGGGCTCAAGCAAGCTCCAAGGGCATGGTACAATAAGATTGACTCATATTTGATGAGAAATGGCTTTAGCAAAAGCAATGGTGAGCCTACTCTCTACATCAAGGTAGCAAATAGAAATGTGTTGATCATTGTCTTGTATGTAGATGATTTAATTTTTACTGGTAATGAAAAGGCTCTAATTGGTGAATTCAAAGAGGTCATGAAAAATAAATTTGAAATGACAAACCTAGGTCTCTTGAAATACTTTCTAGGCATAGAAGTAAACTAGATGCATGATGGCATTTTCGTCTCTCAAGAAAAATATGCAAGGCAGATCTTGGAGAGATTTAAAATGCAGAATAGTAAGGCAACCCCAACACCAACAAAAATTGGTCTAAAGTTGAGCAAGGAAGACTCTAGCAAGAGAGTGGATCCAACACTATACAAGAGTATGGTTGGATGTTTAATGTACTTAACTGCAACTCGGCCAGACTTGATGCATGCGGTATGTTTGATTTTCAGATTTATGAAAATACCAAAGGATTCCCATTGGCAAGCGGGAAAGTGGATCCTAAGGTATGTGAAATGTACCAAGGGATTTGAAATTTTGTATAGTGCAGCAAATGAATTCAAGTTGGTAGATTATACAAATAGTGATTGGGCTGGAAGTGTAGATGATAGGAAGAGCACTTTCAGATACATGTTTCACATGGGATCAGGTTCAATTTCTTGGGCATCCAAGAAGCAACCTATTGTTGCTCAATCTACAGCAAAGGCTGAATACATAGCAGCAAGTGTAGTAGCATGTCAAGCTATTTGGTTAAGGAGGATCTTGATAGATTTGAATAAAAGTTAAGGGGATGGAACCACAATTTATTGTGACAACATCTCATCAATTGCATTGTCCAAGAATCTAGTCTTCCATGGGAGAAGCAAACATATAGAAATTAGATATCATTTCATTAGAGAGTTGGTGGAAAATGGAGATATCGAAATAGAATTTTGTAAGTTTGAGTAGCAGTTAGCAGACATTTTCAAAAAGCCATTAGGCATAGGAACTTTTGTACACCTAAGAGAGTGTCTTGGTGTAGTTGATCTAGATGAGCAGTGATCCTTGTTTGTTTGGCTTGGGACAAAGGGGGAGTGTTGGAATATTAAATGCATATTGACATTTGTCCTTGGAGCCAAACGCCCACCTACCACCCCTGATGGATTGCACAACAACCAAAAAATTTATTGTTGGTAGGTGAGTTTTCAAATTTGCAAATGAGGGGGGAATTTTTTTGGCAAAGACAAAAAGGGAATATTCAGTTCCATTCAACCAGTAGAAGAAGTTGAAGTTGAAGAGCTTAGAAGTTGTAGAGAAGGAAGAAGAAAGAAGTGGATCCAGTCATCAAAGTGTAGAGACAGAAGGAATCATTTTGTGCCTACAGATGCATGTGTTTCTTCTCTGATCATTCTATAAGTTTATTGTTTGTTGAGTTTGTCCTATTGAAGCAATGATTGCTGTAGGCAGTATTGTATGTAGCCATTAGAGCTGCAACTTTAAAGTTTCTAAGTTTTAAAGTTTTTTGAATATTTTTGTCCCACTTTTCACCATATAAAAATTTTGCAAATTGGAGAATAAACTAATGTCATGTTTTGTCAAAATCAGGTCAATAGGTCTTTCCTCTTTAGGTGTTGAGTTTCTTCATCAAGTTTTCATCTCATCCCTTCTCTCATGTCACATATAGCCTGGGTGGGTATTTCTAGATTGCTAGGGTAGTTTAGAACCATTCTCAATTGGTATTCTCGATTTGTACTATATTATGACTTTCTTGCAGCTCATTTGATCTAAAGATGGAGAAAATTGAATTGGCGAAAAACCAAGTTCTGGCTTCTCCTTGGTGGGTTTTCGCACCACAAAGGAGAATTTTTGCAAAGATTGGAAAATGTTATTTGCAAGCTTTACTGAAGTAAAGTGAATCATGTTATCGATGGATCATCCAAATGATGTCATGATTTCACAGTGAGAATCATTTTAAAGTAAAAAAAATGACCGAAATAGTGATTGTTGGAAAATCCAAAAAGAGCTTCTCCGTGGCGGGTTCCAAAATCAGAAGTCAATTTTTTGCAAAGGCTTTTATAAAAGGGTAAAATGATGTTGTGGGTCCCACTCTTCATCGATGAAGCTAATTTTATGTTTTTCGAAGGCTTTATATAAAAGGGGTTAAGGCAAAGAAATAAAAGAAAGAAAGAAGCGAAAATTCAGAAATTGGCTTCTCCATTGTGGGTTTTCTACCCTCGAAGGCCATTTTCCACATTTGGGGAAAAATGATCCCTACAACCATGGTAAGTTTGTGAATTGATTATATATTGTTTTGGGCAAGGAAATGGAAGAAAATTGGTGAATTCATAGGGTTTTTGTAAGTAGAATAGAGTTAAGTGAATTTTTCCCTAGGAAGTACTCCGTTTTTATTTTTCTGAAAGATGGGTGAAAATGGAAAGTAAAACATTAATTAATGAAAATTACCATTGAGCCAATGGAAATAGTGAAAAGACAAAGATAAATCCATTAGAACCTTTATACTCACCAACCCAACGGATTCACCATTTAATTCGCTCGTGTGACATGGTTTATGAAATCCAATGGGCAAATCTAGGGTTATGCTATAAAGAGGGGTGTAACAGATTTTTAAACTACCATTTTACCATTATACTATTGTATTGGATAGTGCCTACAGTAATTTTCAAAGTTATAGAGTTTTCTTCTTATATCATTTGCAATTTTTTTTGAATTTATGTTATCATACATTAAACAAGATGGCAACAAGATTCATGGGTTTCAATGGATTGGAAGGAATTAAGTCGGTGTGGTCGACTATCATGGATACTTCACTCCATTTCTACAATATGCAAGATTTTCAAAGGAGATTAAGAGTAGAGCCAGTTCATCACATAATGGAGAAACTTCAAGCAAGTGGATTAGTGGAAGTAGACAAGTTTCCTATAGCATTACAAGCCCTAGAGTTGATTTTGGAATGCATCAATCACTACAACCTAGATACAAAGTAGATTTTATTGCCTAACCAAACGGTGTTGATTTCAATTGATTGCCAAGTAGTAGTGAATTTTTTACAGATTCAAGAATGGGAGGAGTTCTCTAATTTAATGATGGGAGGAGCTATGTCTAAATTCTATCTAAAGATGATGGTCTAGAGGAAGGAGATCATGCAGTCTTGGTTTCAAAGGCCAAGGGGAGCTAAGAGTAAAGTCCCTAAAACTCTTTTCAGGATAGACCTCAAACTAGAAATTGTTGACATTTTGGTTCTGTTGCATCGACTCAAAGGTGAGGTACAAGCCTTTAATTTTGTAGAGCAATATTTCTTTTTGGTGCAAATTATTTTCTCAGTCACACAGTATGTCGATTGGGCATATGAGGTCAGTGAGCATCTTTCTAGAGCTCTTAGTGCAGCTAAGTTTTATAATTCATTTTATATGTCCTCTTTTTTGATATACATGTTGGCTTCTCTTCAATTGTGGTTGATACTCCCTAGAATTGAGAATTTTCCTAATAATGTAAAAAGTTATGAGTTTTATCCATGCTTTCAATTACAGAATAGTTATGCAGAATATATCTAGATAAATGATGGATTCACCATGAGGATTTGCAGAGAGCTCCAAGGGTGTCGAAAGTAAAGATTCAGTCCAGAAGCAATGGTAGTTATTAGCCAATTTGGCAGTTATTTCATTCAGTTCTCATCATTTTCTTATTTGTGTCTTGCAGTGTTTGATGGATTTCCACTAAAGTTTCCCAGGTATCCAGATGATATGATTGTGCTCATGGAGATCGTGAGGCAAGCAATACTAGTGAATGTGTTGAGCACCAGCCTAAAGAAGTCCTCATGGAACCCTTGTCTCATCCCCTCATCATAGCCTTACTCCATCTGTAAGTGCTCCTGTTCTAAAGACCGCTAGTTCTCCTATTCAAATAGTAGAGATTAGAGATGATAAAAGTAGTAGTAGTGAATCCAATGAGCCTAATTAAGTTGCAAAGGAAACTCAAGAAGAAGAGAAAGCTCCAAGTTCAACTCAACTTCTTTCTCGAGATATGAAGAACCCCTTTTCTGCAACTACAGTGGCAAAAACTCTAGTAAACAAGAAAATTTTCAGCATTGAATCACCTGGAACAACCTCCAAAGTGATTAGTACAGAGTCTTGGCTCGAGGATACTTTCGAGAAGAAAAGGAAAAGGAAAGATGAAAAGATGAAAGTGTTTCCTCAAAGGATGTTGTATCTCAAGCAGTGCGCTCCGGATCTGCCATAGTGAAAGCTAAAAAGTAGAAGACCTTGTCAATATTGGGATAAGATCCAGAAATAGGGCACTTAACTATGGAGGTAGCAAAACCAAACAAGGTAGAGAGAATTGAATATATGATGCCAAAGGATTTCACTCTACTTTCAATTGATCTTGGAGAGGTTAGACATGATACAAAAGTAGGCCTATGGAAATCGGGTAATGAGGTGATAGAAGAACAACTGGAGAACCTCAAGTTGTCAAAGATCAGAATGAAAGTTGAAATAGAAGAGTTAAGAAGGTTTATCAGGAAATTAGTTGTTCCATTAGCGACTATCACCGATGTGCCTGCTACTAAAAATCCTTTAGTAGAAGAGGTACAAGCTTTCATATCGCAGCTACAGAAAGATAGGCATTTTAGTTAAATTGGAAAAGAACGGATTGAGAAACTCAATGAAGATGGAGTTTCCCTAATCAACCAAATTGGAAATATTATCCTTAGACTAGAAATGAAAAGGATAATATTATGTCTTATAGTAAGATCTTGGCTGGAGAAAGGGCGAGGTGTATAGATTGCATTTCTCTCATGGAGATTGTTATTCAGATGAAAGCAAAGGATGCAGTTGAAGCAAAGATTTTGAAGAAAAGAAATCAACCCCTAAATGAATGTCTCCAAAGTATACAATTCAAGATGGAAATGATTCAAGAAGTTGAGAAGTGACTCAGAGAAACAGGGGATAAAGCAAAGAAGACACGGGGCAGAGAATTTGAGCTCATGCGAGGATTGCACACTGAGTCACAAACCAGTGGGCAAGGGAAATCCTTTATTAATGTAGAAGTGATGAAAAATAATTTCTCTACATATTTGAGTAATATGTCTAGGATAGCTTCAAGCAGCCAAAACAGAGTGATAGAACTGAAAACACTTGGTAGATGCGTGTACGTGGCCACTAAAGAAATGACAAGTCAGCTGAATGAAGTAAAAGAACTAGCTCTAGAACATTCAAAATGGCTTTTGAGATTCACCAATGTACAAGTATCCAATCATGAAATTTGATTCCCATCATGGTGGCTGCTAAAACATATAGGATGAAAACTGAAAACGGGAAGAAGTCCAAGTTATTCAAATTACCCCCTTTTTCATTTTCTATTGTAAATTTTGAAATCTTTGTTAATGTTTTGATATGATAAATTGGCATCTTGCCATTTTTCATCTAGAGAAGATGAACTGATTAATATTCCTATTGTAACAGTCATCTCTCAAATCCTATATGTATTAAATTCAATGATTAATCAAAGGTTAGCAAAATTTTTGTGTGAAGTACTATTTGTTGCAGAGCCAATTGAGTGGTATTTTATTTCAATCATTTTCTGCTCTAGTACGTGTTGTGATTAGTTAGTATTTCCTTTTTGTTTTACAAAGAACTAAGGAAGAACAAAGTTTCATTTTCCCTATTTTCTAGAATACAAATGAATATAATAAATATTGTTATAATTCATTTGGCGAAAGGATTCATATAGTTTTTCTCAATTTATTAGTCTTAGTTTAGATTTGAATTTTAACTTAATCTAGTCTTATGTGAATAGATTTATGGATTCATAAGAGGTGTGGATACGTGAATCTGTTTCAATATTTTGAATTCTTTCTTGCCCAAATTAAGTTCTAGTTAGGCTTAATTTGGTTTGCTTCTTCTGCTCTCAAGTTAATAGTATACCCCAAATTAGATAGTAGGAACAAACATAATTCTTTGAATATCATTCATATAGGGAGCTATACCTACCAATTCAGAGAAAAGCTAGTAACCATAAAATGGATTTTCAACTATTGTAAATAGATATTATTCATAACATGGGCATTGAGAGTAATATTTTCACAAAAGATAAAAAGAAAAAATCTGTTTACCAATAGATTTTTGGTGACTCCACTAGGGAGACAAATAGTCGCTTGACCAGAAAGCCTAAGTCATCAGGGAAAATGGTACTACCTCATGAAAACATAATCTCAATGCTCCAACCTAACCTTGGTTTTGAGGATGACCAAGATGTTAGAATAAACCACAGACAAAAAAAAAAAACTACATGCAAATATAACCAATAACAAAAAATAATAGATCACACAGAAATGAATAGAAGGCACCAAGATTTAATGTGGTTCACCCAATCCCTAGGCTATGTCCACCAAACAGCAAGTCCGATCTTATTACAATCCATAATCCCTTACAACTCAATACCTCCGCAAGAACCAATTTCGCATCACAACATAATGAAAAATACCCAACCCTAAGCCCTTTTATACAAGCATTAAACCACTTTACGGTTGTAACATGTCGGCCATATGTCGGCCATAATATGTCGGCTATCATGTCGGCCATGGGTTAAAAAAAATTATTGGGGCAATGCCCTGAACCCCACTATTTATGAAGTATGTACAATACTTTCCTTATCAGTCACCACAATCTAACAATCTCCCACTTGGGTACTGATCAGGCTCCACACTAAACAACAATCTCCCACTTGGAGACTAATCCTGTAGCAATACCACTACCACATGGGGCTCCCACTAGATCAAACCACCCTGGACTCTACTATTCTTTTATTCATGTTCAGTCTAAAAGACCAACCAAAGTTGAAGAGGAGTTCAACGTCTCCCTTGTTACAACCTTTGTCAACATATCTCTTGGATTGTCATTGGTATGTATCTTCTCCAGCTTTAACTGTCCATCCTCCAAAACTGACCGAATGAAATGGTACCACAACTATATGTATTTGGTCTTAGAATGCAGAGCTGAATTCTTACCAAGATGAATGGCACTCTGACTATCTATGAACAAATAATTATCCTTCTGAGGATGTCCCAATTCTTCCAAGAAGAACTGAAGCCATATCATCTCCTTGGCTACCTCTATAGCAGCAACATACTCTGCCTCTATATTGGATAGAGCATTAATCTTTTGTAACCTAGAAACCCAACTCACAGTTGCCCCACCAACAGTAAAGACATAACCTATAGTACTCCACCTGGTATCAATATCCCTAGCCAAATCTGAGTCAACATAGCCCTGTAAATCAGTAGTAGAGCCCGCAAAGTGTAAACACTTATTGGATGTTCCTCTCAAATATCTAAGAATCCACTTGACAACATTCCAATGCTCAAATCCTTGATGAATCATATACCAGCTAACGACTCCCACTGCATGTGCAATATCTGGCCTAGTGCATACCATAGCATACATCAAGCTTCCTAAAGCTGAAGCATAGGGTACCTTGGACATCTTATCCTCCTCTTCCTATGTGTTGGGACACATTTCCTTAGTCAATTTTAAATGACTGGGTAAAGGTGTGCTGACAGCTTTAGCATTCTCCATAGAGAAACGTTGCAACACCTTCTCAACATAATCAGCTTGAGATAGTGTCAATGTTCTATTCTTCCTATCTCTGCAAATCTTCATACCAAGGATTTGTTTTGCTGCCCCCAAATCCTTCATAGAAAATGCATGTGCTAACTAGAATTTCAACCCCTTAATATGATCCATGTTAGACCCAGCTACAATCATATCATCAACATATAAACATAAAATAATATAGCTATCATCATCCAACCTCTTAAAATAAACACAGTAATCTGAATGACACCTGTTATATCCATGATCATGCATAAAACTGTCAAATTTTAGATACCATTGCCGAGGTTCTTGCTTCAAGCCATATAAACTTTTCTTCAATTTGCACACTAAGTTCTCCTTACCTTTGACTTCAAAACCCTGTGGCTGAGCCATATATATTTCTTCATCCAAATCACCATGAAGAAAGGCTATTTTAACATCCATATGCTCTAAATGCAAATCTTTAGTAGCCACAAGACTTAAAACAGTACAAATAGAAGTCATTTTAACAATAGGAGAAAATATCTCATCAAAATCAATTCCCTTTTTCTGTGCAAATCCTTTTACAACTATCCTAGCCTTAAATCTTTTCTTACCTCCTTTTTCTTCTTTCAACCTGTAAACCCACTTATTTTGTAAAGCCTTTTTACTTGCAGGCAACTTGCACAAATCCCATGTCTTATTTTTCAGCAAAGAGTCCATTTCATCTTTCATTGCAGACTCCCACTGAATCTTAGTATCCACCTACACAGCTTCATCATAACTTTTAGGTTCACCAGCATCAGTAAGTAAAATAGAATACAAAGAGGGAGAAAACCTTTGTGGATGTCTAATTTGCCTTGTTGACCGTCTAATATTCATTGGTGTGTGTGGTATTTGTTGTTGTAGTTGTTGCACATCATGAGGAATGGCTGGAACATCAGCTTTTGAAGTATCATCCAACACTACATAATCATCTTCTTTCTTCTCATGTTGCTGCAATAGATCTTTGTACAACACTTTCTCATTGAATATGACATCTTGACTTCTAACAATTTTAAGATTTTCAAAATCCCAAAGCCTATAACCAAATTCATTAATGTCATATCCAACAAAGACATATTTCTTTGATTTAGCTTCTAGCTTAGTTCTATTTTCAGAGTCTATATGAGCAAAAGCTTCACAACCGAAGATCTTGAGAAAAGAATAACTCACCTTCTTACCAGTCCATGATTCCTCTAGAATACCATAGCCCAAAGGAGTAGAGGGACCTCTATTAATCAAATATATTGCAGTATTAATAGCCTCTGCCCACATGTGTAAGGGCAACCTAGCATGCAACCTCATGTTCCTGGCACGCTCCATTATAGCCCTGTTCATGCGTTCAGCCACTCCATTTTCCTGTGGAGTCCTCGGAATAGTTTTTTGTCTAAGAATACCATTAGTGGAGCAATAATCTTCAAATTCATAACTGCAATACTCACCACCATTATCAGATCTGAGACATTTTAATTTCTTACCAGTCTCATTTTCAACCAAGCATTTCCATTTCTTCAAAGTTTGAAATACATCAGATTTTTGTCTAAGGAAATAAAAACATACTTTTATAGTTGCATCATCAATAAATGTAACATAATAATGAGAGACACTAAGGGAAGATACCTGAGCTGGTCCCCATACATCTATATGCACAAGCTCTAATTTCTCCTTTTGTTTTCCTTCCCAATCTTTACAAAACTCACTCTCTTTTGTTTTCCATACACACAACTTTCATAGAAATCCATATTCACACATTTCAAACTTGGTAAAACTTTCTTTGAATGAAGTACTTTCATACCTTTCTCACTCATGTGCCCAAGTCTATTGTGCCACAGCGCTGTATCAGAATCTATAGCAATTATTTGTTCTTCCTGCTCAACTGCAGCAATTGTTCCTAAACATTCATTTTTCTCTGAAACAATCAAAGTAGAAGGAACAATATGACCTGTACAAAGATATAAGGTGCCTACTTTCACACCTTTTTCTACTACAAGGGAACCTTTTGAAACCTTCCAATTTTTATCATTAAAAGTAACTACACAACCCTCATCACTGAGTTGCCCTACTGAAATTAAATTCCTACTTTGTTTTGGAACATGTCTTACCTCATGTAGTAGCCAATGATTCCCATTCTACAACTTAATCTTAATATTTTCCTTTCCAACAATATGATAGGGTTCATTATCCTCCAAATAAACAAGCCCAAAATCCCCTTGGACATAATCAATGAAATAACCTCTATGAGGTGTAGCATGAAATGAAGCACCAGAATCTAAAACCCATGAATCATCAACACTCTCTAAAGACAAAAGCAAAGCATCCTCTTTGGATTTGTTACTTGCCACATTTTCCTCCTTGTCTCCATCTTATTTAGCTCCTTCATTTTTCTTTCGATTCCAGCAATCTTTCTTTTTGTGCCCTGGTTTCCCACAGTACCAGCAATCATTTGGTCCTCTTGATTGAGACCTCCTCCCCTTTGACTTTCCTCTTGATTTTTCATGATTTCTAGAGTTACTTCCTCTTTCAGTCATTCTACCCCTGCTTTGTGCATTCAAAGCACTTCCTGATGTAGATCCACCTGAGGATTTTCTATGAGTTTCCTCACTTAAAATAACACCAATCACATCATCATATTTTAGGGTACTAGATCCAAGAACAGAATTACTCACAACCATTACCAAGCCATTCCTGCTTTCAGGTAAAGAACACAAAATCAAGAGAGCCCTAATTTCTTCATCAAAATTGATACCCACAGAAGATAATTGACTAGTAATAGTATTAAACTCATTTAAATGATCTGCAATAGATCCATTTTCTACCATTTTCATATCAAATAAATGCTTCATGAGAAATACCTTGTTTGAAGCGGAGGGCTTTTCATACAATGTCGCTAGGGTTTTCATCAAATCTTTTGTCATCTTTGCTTTTGTAATATTAAATGCCACTGATGGTGCCAAGCATAACCGAATGCTTCCAAGTGCCTTTTTGTCCAAAAGATCCCATTCAGCCTTTGACATAGTTGCTTGATTCTTGGCTTTGCCTTCCAACGGCTTCCATAAATCATTCTGATATAGATAGTCTTCCATTTGCATCTTCCACAACTGGAAGTTCTTCCCATTAAACCTATCAACCCTCAGCTTACCCTCATTTGCCATTGCTCCCACTCAATTGTGAGACTTTCCTGCAGAGGATAATTGAAAGACAACATCGCTCTGATACCACTTGTTAGGATAAACCACAGATAGAAATAAAAAAACTACATGCAAATATAACTAATAACAAAAAATAATAGATCACATAGAAATGAACAGAAGGCACCAAGATTTAACGTGGTTCACCCAATCCCTAGGCTACGTCCACCAAATAGCAAGTCCGATCTTATTACAGTCCAGTGATTACAACCTGATTACAATCCGTAATCCCTTGTAGCTCAATACTGCCGCAAGAACCAATTTCACATCACAACATATTAAAAAATACCCAACCCTAAGCCCTTTTATACAAGTATTAAACCACTTTAGGGTTATAACATGTCGGCCATATGTCGGCCATAATATGTCAGCTACCATGTCGGCCACGGCCCAAAAAACATTTTCGAGGCGATGCCCCGAACCCCACTATTTATGATGTATGTACAGTACTTTCCTGATCAGTCACCACAATCTAACACAAGAGGACATAATTTCATCTCTTAACACATTTGTTTGGAGGCATAGAAGGAACACTAAACATTATCAAAATGCTAGCCAAATATTAGAGGAAGAAGAAAGAAGAGCTGAAGCTTTTGAAAGAGCTATTCAAAGGAGAAATATCTGGAGAGCAGAAAGACAATTAAGATAGTAAGCTTAGAGTTAAAACACGTGTAGCATCCTAGAACAATTTAGGTTCCTCAGAAGTACCTAGGAACAGGGTGGGCAAGATTCCACCTTTGATAAACTAACAGAGCTCAGTTTCCCTATCTTAGAAGTTCCAAAGTGGAATAGTGAAGGTAAAAGTTAGAGTAGACCTCCTTCCCCTGGTAGAAATGAAGACGTTAATACTTTGCACTCCACTTGTGAGGTATTAGCACTTAATTGAGTTACTGCACCTCCAGTTGTTAACTTTCTGTCATATACTGCTAGAACAATCATGGCTGCTCCATGGGCCATGTGAACAGGGCCGTTAGCACTAAATGCTTATCATCCACTCCCAGCTAGTTCATGGAAGAATTTCCCTAAATTCTTAGGTGATGGGAAGGTCACTACAGACGAGCACATTAAAGCTTTCTTTGCAGCTACCCATATATTAGGGGTGGGACATGAAGATGTTGTTGTAAGGTTGTTTGTAGAAACCCTTACAGATAGTGCAGCAAACTAGGTTTATCATTTAGCTGATGGTTCAATAATTGATTGGAACATGATGAGAACTAAATTTGAAGCCAGATTCAAAACTGCAGAAGATGAACATGACTTGCTAACACAGTTGACTTCAATTAAAAAGCAACCAACTATGAGCATGAGGGATTTTGTTGCCAATTTCAATAAGATTAATAGCAGAATTCCTACTGCTAATAGACCCACACCTGTCAATCTAGAAACTTTCTTTATTAGTGCTATGCCTCCAAATATCAATTATGATCTAAGAAGAGAATGCCCAACTGATCTAGCTGACGCATAGAAGAAAGCTATTGAATGTGAAGATGACTTTTATTCTATAGGAAAATGGAAAAGAGAACTTCAAACTAAAGGGAGTTCTAGTAATACCACATCATCAGAAGAGATGATTCAGAAGTTGTCCAATGAGCTAGTAGTGATGAAAAAGAAATTACCTGGATTCAATAACTCTTATCAATAGAATTATCAAAACTCACCAAGAAGAAGCAATGAAAGTAGATTTCCGCAGCTTACAAGTTCACAACCTAGGTTACAAATTGAAGCAGCACTAAAAAAAGGAAATATGTGCATCTTTCATCTGACCACAGATCATGATAGTAAGAATTGTCCAAAGATTGTTTGTATGATGCAATTGCTATCTACTAATGAATTAAATATTGCAGTTCTGTGTTCAGAACCTTATTCTTGTTCAAATGGAAGCTCTAGAAATTTATTTTTAGAATATGAATCAGATTCCAAATCAAAGGGTGAATGCTATGCAACTATTGATGGGACTTCATAAACAATGCTTACCCATGGGCAAAGGATGAAGAATCAAGCTCCTACTCATATTCCTAGAAATGACTCCATCCCTTCTATGAGTAAAGTACATAATGATCAAGAAACCTCCACTTCACAGATGAGTAAGGACAAGACATCTTTTGATTTCATTCAATTTTGTGAAGAGTCAAAAGTTCAAATTTCTACTATTGATTATTTAAAGTCACATCCTTCTGAGTTAAAGAGATTAGTGGGTAGATGTAAAAGAGGTACCTTAGACTTGAGTCATAATGTGACTATTGAAATTGAAGATGAAACTTTAACATTTGGCTTGTTTAATCAAGAAAATTCTACTATTTTAGCAACCTTCCCTAGATAGAAGCCTGAACCTTTTTATATTTCATTGTATATCAATGGATGTAAACTCAACAATTTCATAATAGATTTAGGTGCATCAGATAATGTTATGCCATATTATGTAGCCAAAGCCTTGGGACTAAATCTTACTAAAGTGCATGGGAGATGTTACTCTATGGATGCCAAACAAGTCCCTTTACTTGGATAGATCAAAGATGCTCAAGTAGCCTTAGCTTTACATCCAGAAAAGAAACTCCTACTGACTATCCTAGTAGTTGATATTCTAGAAAGCTATAGACTTCTATTAAGTAGAAGTTTTTGTCAAGACTTGTGAGGAGAAATAAAACTAGATTGGTCTCAAGCAGTGATACCTATTGGGAATAAGAAGGTCAAATTAGAACCCTTAGGAGAAAGAAAAGTTCACAGTTTTGAAGTCAGATGATCCTAAAGTTCAAATTCTTTATCAAGAACTGGAATTCAGTAACTATATGTTGTTTATAGGAGAAGAAATGAATGAACAAATAGATGAAAATCTAGGTGGTAAAATTCCAAATGAAAAAAAAGATGTGACAGGTATATGGACACTCGAATTTGATGGGAGTTGTGCTTCCTTAGGCTCTGGAGCTTGTGTAGTATTGATATCTCCAGAAGGAGAAGTTGAGCCCTTAGCCTTCAAATTAGAATTTGGTAACACAAACAATATAGCAGAATACGAAGCTTTAATATTGGGGATAGTTACTACAAAAGAAAAGGGGATAAAAATCTTGAAGGCACAAGGCGATGCAGAGCTTATTGTGAGACAAATCAAAGGACAATACTCAGTGAAGAATCATAATCTGAAGAATTACAGAAACAAGGTGTGGGATGAGATAGAAGGTTTAGATGCTTTCTCCATTAAAGTTGTGCCAACAGAAATGAATACAAAGGCTGACTCACTTGCAGTCTCTGCCTCATTGTTACTCCCACATCTAGATTTCAAGGATAAGAAATATCAAATTGAAATTATATATTGATCTATTGTCCTAGATAATATAGAATCCTGGCAAGTTTTTAATGATGATAAGAGTTTGCATCTGTTTCTTGAGAATGATAAATCTAGCGTTGAACCTAAGTCTCATGAGGATAATGAACATAACAAAAGTGGTAAGGTCCAACTGAAAAGAAATATTATTCACCAATATTTTGTAGCTCTAGAAAAGTTATTTAATAGACATGATGCTTATGTTAAGCTGAAAAGAGAAGAAGAAGGACCTACCATAGGTGAATGTGAAGGATTGAACATCGAAGATGTCCATGGTCCCAAAATGATTAATATTGGAAAATGTTGTACTCCCGAAGAGAGAGAAACTACAAAGAAATTATTTGAAGAATATAGAGATGTCTTTTCCTGGAGCTATGAAGATCTGAAGAGCTATAAAGGAGGAGAGGTGAAACATTGGATTCCTCTCAAAATAGATGCAGTACCTTTTCGACAAAAGCAAAGAAACTATAATCCGAAGGTTGCAGATGCCATTTTCTGAGAAGTTGATAAAATGTTAAAAGCAAGGATCATTTATCCTATCCATCACTCTACCTAGATAGCCAAAATAGTACCTATCAGGAAGAAGAATGAAGAGATAAGGATTTGTGTAGATTTTTGTAATTTGAATCAAGCATCTCTCAAAGGTAATTTTTCTCTCCTGAACATGGACCATTTGTTACAAATAGTTGCTGGATCTGAGATGATGTCTATGCTTGATGGATTTTTAGGTTATAACCAGGTCGAAGTAGAAAAGAAAAATCAACATAAAATAGCATTTACAGCTCCTTATGGTACATTCACATATCACAGGATGCCTTTTAGACTGATCAATGTTGGGGCTACGTTCCAAAGATGTATGAGTGAGATCTTCACTGAAATGAAAGATCAAATAATAGTCATATACCTAGATGATCTCACTATGTTCTCAAAGAAAAGGAAAGACCATATGGAAGATCTGAGAAGAGTGTTACAAAGATGCAGAGAGCATGGGATTTCTCTCAATCCAAAGAAGTCAGTTTTTTGTGTAACTGAAGGAAAGCTACTTGGACATATAGTTTCACAAGAAGGCATTAAAATTGATCTTGACAGAGAAGAGGCTATCTAGAGATTGAGCCTTCCTATAAACAAAGCAGGAGTTAAATCTTTGTTTGGCCAGGTGAATTTCCTTAGAAGGTTTGTTCCCAATTTTACAGAAATCACTAAGCATATAGTAGATATGATGAAGAGAAATTCGAATTTCAAATGGAATGAAGAGGGAAAGTGAGCTTTTCAAGATATAAAAATTTCTATTGCTAATGCCCCTATGCTATGCCATCCAAATTACAAGCAGGACTTTATTATTTATTGTTATGCTTCAAAACATACATTATCAGCTATTCTTGTGCAAGAGAATGATGAAGGAATACAAGCTCCCATTGCTTTCATGAGTGTACCTTTGAAGAATCACGAGTTAAATTATTCATAGATTGAAAAACACACTTTTGCAGTGGTTAAAGCCCTTAAAAAATTTTGTTTTTATATCCTACATTCACATTCAATAGTCTTTTTCCTAGATGTACCAGTAAAGAGTGTATTGACGTAGAAGGATATCAGTTGTAATGCTAGAGGAGCATGGGTGGAAAAAATACAAGAATATGATATAGAGATTAAACCTACCAAGCTGATAAGAGGAAATTCTCTATGCAGAGCAATTGCAAAAAATAAAACCACTGGAGAATTAGAAGAATCAGATGAGAAGCAATTGGTGCTCGTAGTAGGTCTCTATGATTCATGGTTTGAAAACATTTCTTACTTTTTAACATATGGTGAATGTTGAAAAGGTTTGAATGCAAAACAAAGAACAGACCTTAAATTGAAAATGGCCAAGTATGTGATTTGGGATGGTAAGCTTTTCAAAAAGGCTATTGATGGTACATTCGTGAGGTGCGTAGATAAATCATAGCAAGAAAAGCTATTGAAAGCATTTCATGATGAGACCTATGGAGGACACTTCTCTTCCTTAGTTATAGCTTTCAAAATACTAAGGAAATGCTATTACTAGCTTGGGATGTTCAAAGATGCATATGCATGGGTAGCGAAATGTGAAAAGTGTAAAATGTTCTCTAGATGCCCTTAGTTAGCCACACTACCACTAAGGCCTGTTATCATTGAAGGACCTTTTCAACAATGGGGCCTTGGATTTCATTGGTCTGATTACTCCTGCATCCACTGTTGTTCATCAATACATCATAACTACAACTGATTACTTCACTAAGTGGGTAGAAGCTAAACCCACAAAGAAGACTACTACAGAAGTAGTGCGCAAATTTATAAAGGAGAACATTCTGGTCAGGTTTGGTGTTCCTATCAAACTAGTGATGGATAATGCATCTTGTTTTTCATCAATTGAAATCACTAATTTTTGTTTTGAGTATGGGATTACTGTTGGTCATTCATCTGATTATTTTCCCCAAGGGAATGGCCAAGCGAAGTCTAGCAACAAAAACTTGATTAATATCATTAAGAATTTGGTCTCAGATAATTAGAAAACCTGGCACAAGAAAATCCATGAGGCACTTTGGGAAGATAGAGTAACACCTAAGAGGGCAATTGGAATATCTCCTTTTGAGCTAGTTTATGGAACTGAAGCTAATCTACCTTTACCATTGGAATTGGCCACAAGCAAACTCAGAATAGTAATTGAAGATGATGTCTATAAGGATGGTCTAGAAAAGAGAATCTTGTATCTGAATAAACTAGAAGAAGAAAGGATAGAAATTTTTTATCATATCACACAACATCAAATGTGAGTAAAAGAAATTTTTGACAAGAAAACAAGACCTCAAAAATTTATGGTGGGAGATATGGTGCTACTCTAGGACAAAAGAAAGGCTCCAAAAGGAATGCATAAGAAGTTTGATACTCTATGGAAAGGTCCTTTCAAAATTCAACAGGCATTTGAGAATAATTCTTTCAAATTGGTGTATGAAGAGGGTGAAGCACTACCCCTAACCTATAATGGTCAGGATCTCAAGCTTTACCAAGTTACAAATTGAAAATAGGTAACCCCTGTAATGTACCATAGTTAAACCTAGTGTTGTGTGTCTTGGTTAGCTTTTCGTTTTCTGGTGTCTTTTCCTTGTTTTCTTGTTTTGCTTAGTTTTTGTTGTGTTGCCACCTTTTTTTGTATTTTCTTCTATGAAACAAGAGATTCTGAGTCCCTTTGCTTGGGCATACTCTACCCAAGTCTCCAGTTAGAGCCAACTATTGCCCCACTTTTCACCATATAACAATTTTGCAAAGTGGAGAATAAACTAATATCATGTTTTGTCAAAATTGGGTCAATAGGTATGTCCTCTTTAGGTGTTGAGTTTCTTCATTAGGTTTTCATCTCATCCCTTCTCCCATGTCACATATAGCCTAGGTGGATATTTCTAGATTATCAGGGTAGTTTAGAACCATACTCAATGGAGATTCTCAATTTATGCTATATCATTTGACTTTCTTGAAGCTCATTTGATCTGAAGATGGAGAAAATTGAATTGGCAAAAAACCAAGTTCTGGCTTCTC
This sequence comes from Cupressus sempervirens, assembly GCA_028749045.1. NCBI lineage: Eukaryota > Viridiplantae > Streptophyta > Pinopsida > Cupressales > Cupressaceae > Cupressus > Cupressus sempervirens. The sequence continues at coordinate 300,164,106 of CM053783.1, forward strand.
CTCAGCGGGTTTTCACACCCTGAAGGAGAATTTTTGCAAAGACTGGCAAATGTTATTTGTAAGCTTTACTGAAGTAAAGTGAATGATGTTATGGAAGGATCATCCAAATGATGTCATGATTTCACAGCGAGAATCATTTTAAAGTCAGAAAAATGACCAAAATAGTGATTGGTAGAAAATCTGGAAAGAACTTCTCCATGGTGGGTTTCCGAAGTTAGAAGTCAATTTTTTGCAAAGGCTTTTATAAAATGGTAAAATGACATGGTAGGTCCCACTCTTCATTGAAAAAGCTACTTTTATGTTTTTCGAAGGCTTTATATAAAAGGGGTTAAGGCAAAGAAATAAAAGAAAGATAGAAGTAGAAATTCAGAAATCATCTTCTCCATTGCGGGTTTTCTACCCTCAAAGGTCATTTTCTACATTTGGGGAAAAATCATCCCTGCAAGCATGGTAAGTTTGTGAATTGATTGTGGATTTTTTTGGGTGAGGAAATGGAAGCATATCAGTGAATTCATAGGGCTTTTGCAAGTAGAATTGAGTTAAGCGAATTTTGCCCTAGGAAGTACTCCGTTCTTGTTTTTTTGAAAGATGGGTGAAAACAGAAAGTAAACTACTAATTAATGAAAATTACCATTGAGCCAACAGAAACATGGAAAAGACAAGGATAAATCTGTTAGAACCTTTATACTCACCAATCCAATGGATTCACCCTTGAATTTGTTCGTGTGGCACGGTTTATGAAATCCAATGGGAAAATTTAGGGTTATGCTATAAAGAGGGATGTAACAGATTTCCAAACTACCATTTTACTATTATACTATTGTATTGGATAGTGCCTACAGTAATTTTCAATGTTACAGAGTTTGCTTCTTATATCATTTGCGATGTTTTTTGAAATTTTGTTATCATACATTAAACAAGATGGCAACAAGATTCATGGGTTTTGCTAGATTGGGTGGAATTAAGTCGGCGTGGTCGACTATCATGGATACTTCACTCCATTTCTACAATATGCAAGATTTTCAAAGGAGATTAAGAGTAGAGCCAATTCATCACATAATGGACAAACTTTGGGGAAGTGGATTAGTGGAAGCAGCCAAGTTTCCTATGGCAGTACAAGCCCCAGAGTTAATTTTGGAATGTATCAATCACTACAACCCGGATACAAACCAGATTCTATTGCCCAACCAAACGATGTTGATTTCAATTGATCGCCAAATAGTAGTGAATTGTTTGTGAATTCCAGAATGGGAGGAGTTCTCTGATTTAACGATGGGAGGAGCTATGTTCGAATTCTCTCTAAACAAGATGGTATGGAGGAAGGAGATCATGTAGTCTTGGTTTTAAAGGCTAAGGGGAGCTAAGAGTAAAGTCCCTAAAACTCCTTTTGGGACAGACCTCAAACCAAAAATTGTTGACATTTTGGTTCTGTTGCATCGACTCAAAGGTGAGGTAGAAGCCTTTAATTTTGTAGAATAGTATTTCTTTTTGGTGCAAGTTATTTGCTCAGACACATAGTATATCGATTGGGTGTATGAGGTTAGTGAGCATCTTTCTAGAGCTCTTAGTGCAGCTAAGTTTTATAATTCATTTTATTTGTCCTCTTTCTTGATATACATGTTGGCTTCTCTTCAATTGTGACCGAGACTTCCTAGAATTGAGAATTTTCTTGATAATGTAAAAAGTTACGAGTTTTATCCATGCTTGCAATTAGAGAATAGTTATGCAGAATATATCCGAGTAAATGATGCATTCACCATGGGGATTTGTAGAGAGCTCCAAGGGTGTCCAGAGCAAAGATTTAGTCCAGAAGCAATGGTAGCCATCAGCCAATTTGGTAGTTATTTCATTTAGTTCTCATCATTTTCTTATTTGCATCTTGTAGCATTTGATGGATTTCCACTAAAGTTGCCCAAGTATCGAAATGATATGATCGTGCTCGTGGAGATCGTGAGGCAAGAAATCCTAGTGAATGTGTTGAGTGCCAGCCTAAAGAAGTTCTCATGGAACCCTTGTCTCATCCCCTCATCATAGCCCTACTCCATCTATAAGTGCTCCTGTTCTAAAGCCTGCTAGTTCTCCTATTCAAATAGTAGAGATTGGAGGTGATAAAAGTAGTAGTAGACAATCCACTAAGTCTAATGAAGTTGCGAAGAAAACTCAAGAAGAAGAGAAAGCTCTAGGTTCATCTTAGCTTCTTTCTTGAGATCTGAAGAATCTCTTTTGTGTAACTACATTGGCAATGACTCCAGTAAAGAAGAAAATGTTTAGCATTGAATCACTTGGAACAACCTCCAAAGTGATTAGTACAGATTCTTGGATCAAGGATACTTTGGAGAAGAAAAGGAAAAGAAAAGATGAAAGTGTTTCCTAAAAGGATGTTGTATCTCAAGCGGTGCACTCAGGATCTACCATAGTGAAAGATAAAAAATAGAAGACCTTGTCAATATTGGGACAATATCCAGAAATAGGGCACTTAACTATGGAGGTAGCAAAACCAAACAAGGTAGGGAGAATTGAAGATATGATGCCAGAGGACTTCACTCTGCATTCAATTGATCTTGGAGAGGCTAGACATGATACAAAAGTAGGCCTATGGAAATCAGGTAATGAGGTGATAGAAGAACAACTGGAGAACCTCAAGTTGTCAAAGATCAAAGTGAAAGCTGAAATAGAAGAGTTAAGAAGGTTTATTAGGCAATTAGTTGTTCCATTGGTGACTATCACCGATATGCCTGCTACTGAAAATCCTTCAACAGAAGAGGTACAAACTTTCATATCGCAGCTCCAAAAAGATAGGCATTTTGGTCAAGTTGGAAAGGAATGGATTGAGAAACTCAATGAAGATGGAGTTTCCCTAATCAACCAAATTGAAAATATTATCCTCCGACTAGAAACTGAAAAGGATAATATTACATCTAACAGTAAGATCTTGGCTGGAGAAAGGGTGAGGTGTATAGATTGCATTTCTCTCCTGGAGATGGTTATTTAGATGAAAGCAAAGGATGTAGTTGAAGCAAAGATTCTAAAGAAAGGAAATGAACCCTTGAATGAATGGCTCTAGAGTATTCAATTCAAGATGGAAATGATTGAGGAAGCTGAGAAGGGACTCAGAGAAATAGGGGATAAAGCAAAGAGGACCCAAGAGAGAGCATTTGAGCTCATGTGAGGATTGCACACTGAGTCACAAACTAGTGGGCAAAGGAAATCCTTTATTAATGTAGAAGTGATGAAAAATAATTTCTCTACATATTTGAGTAATATGTCTGGGATAGCTTCAAGCAGCCAAAACAGAGTGACAAAACTACAAACACTTGGCAGATGCGTGCATGTGGCCGCTAAAGAAATGACAAGTCAGCTGAATGAAGTAAAAGAACTAGCTCTAGAACATTCAAAATTTCTTTTGAGATTCACCAACGTACAAGCATCCAATCATGAAGAATTGATTGCCATCATGGTGGTTGCTAAAACATATAGGACGAAAACTAAAAAGGGGACGAAGTCCAAGTGATTTAGATTACCGCCTTTTTCATTTTCTATTGTAAATTTTGAAATCTTTGTTAATGTTTTGATATGATAAATTGGCATCTTGTCATTTGTCATCTAGAGAAGATGAACCGATTAATATTCCTATTGTAACGATCATCTCTCAAATCCTATATGTATGAAATTCAATGATTAATCAAAGTTCAGAAATTTTTTTGTGTGAAGTACTATTTTTTGCAAAGCCAATTGAATGGTAGTTTATTTCAATCGTTTTCTACTCCAGTACGTGTTATGATTAGTTAGTATTTCCTTTCTGTTTTAAAGAGAACTAAGGAAGAACAGAGTTTCATTTCCCCTGTTTTCCATAATACAAATGAATGTAATAAGTATTGTTATAATTCATTTGGTGAAAGGATTCTGTTAGTTTTTCTTGATTTATTAGTCTTAGTTTAGATTTGTATTTTAACTTAATCTAGTCTTATGTGAATAGATTTATGTATTCATAAGAGGTGTGGATATGTGAATCTGTTTCAATATTTTGAAGTCTTTCTTGCCCGAATTAAGTTCTAGTTAGGCTTAATTTGGTTTGCCTCTTCTGCTCTCGGGTTAAGAGCATACCCCAAATTAGATAGTAGGAACAAACATAATTCTTTGAATATCATTCATATAGGGAGCTGTACCTACTAGTTCAGAGAAGAGCCAATAATCATAAAATGACTTTTCAACTGTTGTGAATAGATATTGTTCATAATCTGGGCATTTAGAATCATATTTCACAAAAGATAAAAAGAACAAATTTGTTTACCAACAAAGTTTTAGGGTTATTTTTGGATTTTCTAGTTGTAGCCAAATGCTCCCAGCTTTTGTAATAGTTTCAATCAATGTGGAATACGAAGCAAGTAGGAACACCTGAATCCATTGCTCTTTATTCATTGTGAAGCTTATTTTTTAATATTTAAAGCCTTGGGTTCTCTGGTTTTGATGGTGGTAATATTTAGGTTGGAAGTTTGTGACTTGGTTTGGTCTTTATTTGAGTTTTTAACTTTATAGTTATTGCCGACCTCCACTCTGTAGTGGCTACCGACTTCACTTGGTACTGTCTTCTACCGAGCTCCACCCTCTAGTGGCTAACAAGTTCACTCAGCGTTCACACTACCGAGCTCACTCAGCATCCATTGTTGCCCAGTTGTCCTTCATCTACCGAGTTCACTTCGTACACTCCTACCACTTGATTTATTAAGTTGCCAAGTAAATATGGCACTGGGCAATAGTTTTTTTCGACCATTTTTTAAGGTTTTGTGAAATTAATTTTAAGATTGATAATATATATTTCTCACATGGCAAATGAAAGTTATGCAAGGAATACCCTACTTCGGAGTTATACAAGTCTTCGGAGAAGTTGTAAGCTGAATCACTTGAATATTCTCCCTACTCCAAAATTGCCCTAAATTCAACAACATTTTGGGCTTCATATTCAATACTCTTCCTTGTAGTAGCAGCATTTAAGGATTCACATTGATCAAAATCATTATTCTTATAAGGAATTGTATTTGCTTGAAATGAATTAATTTTGATATGTTCTTTGCTGATCTCAGCGGTTTTCCATATTAATCTTTTGCAAAGCCCTCCTTGTAGATCAATTGGAGGTTCAAATGAAGTTGGCATTAAACTCTTAGAGTGGACTTCAATTTTATTCTTCAAATGGGTTTTCCAATAATTCTTGATTCCATTGTTTGTCCTGCCTAGTAAGCTTTCTGATATCTGAGACCACCTCAAAAGCATACATACAAAACGTTCATTCACTGTGTATATTATCAGAGGGAAAAAAAAAAAGAAATGAAATAAAATAAATTATTTTGAAGATTAGTAGGGAATTAAGAGCGTCAATTCAAACCAATTATTGTTCATTGTTAATTTAATCTTGCAAGTATTAATGTTAAGTAATTAAAAAAATTAGTAAAAGTCTATTGATAAATATATCATGTAGAAATAGACACTTTTTTTTACATAATTCTAGTGAGAATTTTGGAAAGACAATTGAAACATATGCTTATTATTATTACAAAAAATTGAATGATTATAGGTTATTTATGCTCAAGTATATTGACAATTTTTAAGGTGGTTCTCGAGTACCATTCTTTGAACAGGTATGTTTTGGAGTATTTTTAAGCAAGTATCTGCCTTTATGTTTAGGTAACTAAATTTAGATCTTTTAAATGTCATATAAGAGATTCCTAGTTTTTATAGTTATTATCCGTAAGTTAAAATAACAGCTATAAACAACTAGATTAATATTCAACTAAAGAACTAATAATATGCTTCCCTTTTACCTGTTTCCCAAACAAGCATGGAGATCAACAATCAAACATTCTTCCTCCAGTCATGTTGGTGTGATGGAATTAGGACTAAGATAGTTCTTCCATCTCAGCCTGCAGCTCCTACCACTTCTTTTAAGTCCTGTTTTGTTTCCAATTAAAATAGATATCTTCTTTTTCATGTGGATATCTTAGCTGGCCGCTTAAACATCATGCACTAAGACTTGATTTTAGATTAAAAATACTAAATAATAAAAACTAACCCCTTTTCAACTGATATGTTTTAAAGTTTGTATAAACCAAATACCTGATGCTTTGGCTAAAACATCCCAACGCCCTTCACCATTGAAGATGATATAAGAAATAAGTCGAATGTCCTCCTCAAAAGTCCAGCCCCCTTTCTTTCTTCCACGTTTCTTTGAGCTGCCAGCACTTCTATCCGCCATTATATTTGATTCTCTGAATGCCACACCTAACTCAAATTAGAACAACTATTACTATTCACAAATAATGTAATATAGCGTCCTATTACTTCTTTCAACATGCATATCCTCTTAAAATTGACTTACTAAAACTATAACAACGATTTTATCTGATTCTTTGAGTCGTTGTATAATAACGTATATATAGAGAGATCAACCAGCTATTTTGGACCAAGAGCTTTTGAATGATTATTTTAAAACTAATATCAGCCTCTAGACACGTTTTGTTTCCATTTATAGTTTTATCTTTCTGAGCAATTGAATTTCTAGGGTTCGTTATATCCACATAATTCACGAGGTAGATAAAGCAAACGGTACAAATTAGAAGAAAATGACAAACAGATTGTTTAGAACAATAGACAATTTGGATATGGAACACATAGCATTAAAATAATAGGGCGACATTAAAGGAGGCGTTGTAGCAGATAATAGGCTGAATGTTAGTGCGTTTTAATGTTTCTGACAATGCCTTTATTTGGTGTTTCTGCCACCAATGGTTTTTCTAACTTAAATCGTGCTACAAATAGTGGTTGGAGCTTTCTGCTTCCAAGTCGGATGAAACCCACGTTCATTTATTTAACTCATCAAACCAAAATTATTATCATTTGTTCATGTTGCTGATATCATTGCTGCCATCACCTTCTTTAAATTATCGCCTCTAGATATGTTGACTCCTCTTTCTTTATCATTATTTTGCCATGTGCATCATATATTTATAAGTCTTTACCAGTTAATGTACGAATTATTGGCTTCTTGGTCTTTAGTACACAATTTATTGGATTTCTTTTTGTTTAATTTAAATGATTAAAGCTCTGTATCTCTTTTCTAATGTCTTATAGATTTGTGATGGACTATTATCCACTCAATTCACTCTTAAAGAAGGATTTGTGAGCTAATCATTCTCACTAATCAAAAAAATCTTTTAAAAGTTTTTAATTATTCTATTTTTAACTAATTTTATAACTATATAGTTTATTATTGATACAAATCAATGATTAGAATAAATATACTAGAAGTTGTAAGTATTAATTGTTTTTATCTATTTTCAAATACTTGACACACTTGATGAAATTTTGTAAACTAACATGTTTGTATTTATTTAGACATAAAGGGTGTGCATTTAATTTATAAACTTAAATTGATATGTTGAAATGTTTAAGAGTATAGAAAAGAAAAACCCACATTCAATCCTCCTTCAAGATAATATTATATATCTGTGCTTCCATCTTATTAATCTTTGTATATAGTGGACGATCATTGTTACTGTTGTTGAATTCATTATTAATCAATTTTAAATGTATGTTTATATACCATATTTTTGGTGTCTTCAAAAGTTCATAAATTTTCTTGTTTACCCGATATTCCTCATTGGCATATTGAGTTAGATCATAATGTGATTGGTGTTGCACACACATAGACACACACACACATATAAAACAAATATCAAGAAGGCCAATTTCAAATCTATTTGTGGACCTTATAACTATTTTGAGCTTCATTTTCTACTATCAGTTGTCTTTGCCACTCCATCTAGTTTTATTTCATAGCCTCTAGGAATTCATTCAAGAGCCTATTCTCCTCCTTTTATTATGTCATTTCCTTGTCTAACTTTTCATTAGTTACCATGGATGTCTCACCCATTAATTATGCTGAAAGTCGTTCTATATAATGGTAGCACAAATGACCAACACGGGAATATGCCAAGATTCCTTGTCAATAAAAAAGAAAAGGGAGAAATTACAAACTTCTAAATTATAAAATTAAAAAATATTACTGGAATAATAGATGGCCAAAATAATAGGAAACTAAATGGATGCCCAAAATAATTTCAATATGATTTTTTTTTTATGTTAAATATAATTTTGCATGCACATTCATGCTTATTTGTTGTGGACAGTGGGGAAATTTGAAACAAATTTGTAAAATGTGAAGAGACGTATATAGGGGGATATGAGGAGCAAGTTATAAAACAAACGCTCCTCATTTCATTTTCATTTTATGTTATTTTTAGGAAGGAAGAGGTGGAAATTATTGAAGGATTAGATTGGAGTTTTTGAATAGGAGTAGATTGAAATTTTGTAGTAATTTTTTTCAGGTGAGATTTCTATTTTATATTTATATTTTCATTTATATGTAGATGTAGATGTAGATTGAGGTTTAAAATTAGTTATAATATTCTACTTTGATTTAAATTTAAATTTTATTTAGTTTCATTTAGATTTAGAATTTTATTCAAAAAAATTAGGTTTGCATGTAATAGTTTAGTCTTCCATTTTTTATTTAGGTTTAGATTTTATTTCAAAATCTATTTGATTTATATATTTTATAATACTTTTCATTTGCATATTTTAAAAGTGCATGTTTCAAATTAGTTTTAAATTTGCATGTTTCATATTAGTTTTAGATTTGCATATTTTAAAATAGTTTTGTTTTGCATGTTTTAGATTTGAATGCTTCATGATAGTTTTACATTTGCATGTTTCAAAGTATTTATACTTTCATGTTTCAAAATATAATTTTATCATTAATGTGGATGAGAATGCTACCATATCATTGCAATTTATATTTTAATAAAGTTAATAATTTATTTAAAGTAGCTGAATCATATATTTAGTATATATTTTATCATTATTAAATTATAAAATAAAAAAATATTGTCAAAATAATAGCTAGCCAAAATAATATGAAGCCAAATGGATGCCAAAATAATAGGGGCCGAGAAAAAGGGGCCAAAAAATAGGACCCAAAAAATAAGGCCAAAAAAATGAGACCCAAAAAAATAGAACTCCAAAAAAAAGAGTTGAAATAATTTTGTTAAATTTTTAAATATAAAACATTTTCTTTTTGTTAAATATATATTTGCATCCACATTTATGCTTATTCTTTGTGAGGAGTGGAGAAATTTGAAACAAATTCATGGAATGTCAAAAGACATCTATTGGGGGATATGAGGACTCTCTCATAGGTTATAAAAAAAAATGCTCCTTATTTCTTTTTCATTTTGTGTTTTTATAGGGAGGAAGAGGTAGAGATTATTAGAGCAGATTAGAGTTTTTGAAGAGGAGTAGATTAAAATTTTGGAGTAATTTTTTGCATGTGAGATTTTTATTTTTATTTTTATTTTCATTTAGTTTTGCATTTAGATTTAGATTTAGTTATTTATTTGGATTTAAATGTACATTTAGTTTTAAAATTAGTTATAATATTACCTTTTGATTTAGATTTTAATTTCAATAATTTTCATAAACTTTAGCCTTGCATGTTTGATTTAGATTTAGAATTCAAATTGATTCAAAATCTATTTGATTTAGATATTTGATAATATATTTTATTTACAAATGTTTAATTGGCATGTTTCAATTTAGTTTTACATTTGCATTTTTCATATTAGTTTTAGATTTTCATATTTAATAATGTTTTTTGCATGTTTTAGATTTGTATGTTTCACTATAGTTTTATATTTGCATGTTTCAAAATATTTATATTTTTCTTGTTTCTTAATCAAATTTTATCATTAATGTGGATGGCAAGGTCACCTTATCAATGAAATTTTTATTTTATTAAAGTTGATGATTAATTTAAAATAAATGAATCATATATTTAATTTATATTTTTTCATTATTTGATTAGATCATGTATGTGTTTTATTTAAATATTTTTCATAGTATATATAGATATTTATTAATGTTTATGTTTGTAATGTTTTAAAAGTGGAAGGAATTGTCACCATATTTCAAACAGTACAATCTAACTATTTCATTTGAAATAGTTTTGATTTTTATTTATGTTATTTTGAAAATTATTCATTTGAAAGAATTTATTTTATTTATTAATACTTTTTTATTTTGATTATTTCTATATGTTGATGTTTGTTTATAAGTTTGCAAGTTACTATTTGAGTTATGGATGCCTCGAATAGAAAATCAAACATTATTTGATACTAGCCTGATTGCTTCAATGACCTCAAATGATTTCTTTGAGACTAAGTTTGAAAAATGCCTATAAATGCCTACAAATATTAGTTTTAGATTTGCATATTTCAAAATAGTTTTGGTTTGAATGTTTTAGATTTGAATGTTTCATAATAGTTTGACATTTACATGTTTAAAAGTATTTATATTTTCATGTTTCAAAGTATAATTCTATCATTAATGTGGATGACAATGCCACCATATCAATACAATTTGTATTTTATTAAAGTTAATGATTTATTTAAAGTAGATGAATCATATATTTAGTATATATTTTTTTATTATAATTTTTTTTAAAAAAATCTCAAAATAATAACTGGCCAAAATTATATGAAGCCAAATGGATGTCAAAATAATAGGGTCCAAAAAAAGGGGCAAAAAAAGAAGACCCAGAAATAGGGCCAAAAAATAGGACCTGAAAAGATAAGATCAAAAAAATAGAACCCAAAAAAAAGGGCTGAAATAATTTCATTAATTTTTTTAATATAAAACATTTTCTTTTTGTTAAATGTATATTTTTTTTTATGGAGAGTTCATACAAGTGAGGCACGAAACCTACGAGCTACCAACTAGTGAAGGCCGCCACATAAACTTTTTAGGAACCCGATACAGGCCCACTCGTGCCTGAAACCTCTTTGGCTTAGAGCCAAGGACTAAGGGGCATCCACATCGTCAAAATCACCTAGGGCATGATCTCAGCCTCATCCCTTATGATGCTAGAGCTTTGCACTCAACAAGACTTGATCCTCGGTGGAGTCTTTGTGAGCCATGCAACTTTACTAGTAGACCACGGGGCCATTGACACATGCACATTCATGCTTTTTTCTGTGGGGAGTGGAGGAATTTGAAACAAATTTGTAGAATATGAAAAGACATCTATTGGGGGATATGAGGAGTCTCTCATAGGTTATAAAATAAATGCTCCTCATTTCATTTTCATTTTGTGTTTTTACAAAGAGGAAGAGGTGGAGATTATTGGAGCATATTAGAGTTTTTTAAGAAGACTAGATTAAGGTTTTGAAGTAATTTTTTGCATTTGAGATTTCTATTTTTTATTTTTTATTTAGTTTTGTAGTTAGATTTAGATTTAGTTATATATTCTGATTTAAATGAAGATTTAGTTACATATTTAGATTTAAAGGAAGATTTAGTTTCAAAATTAGTTCTAATATTCTCCTTTGATATAGATTTCAATTTCAATAAGTTTCATATACTTTAGCCTTGCAAATTTAAAATTGAACAAAATGATTGAAAATCTATTTGATTTAGATATTTGATAATACATTTCATTTGCACATTTTTTAAGTGCATTCTTCAATTTAGTTTTACATTTGCATGTTTCATACTAGTTTTAGATTTGCATATTGTAAAATGCTTTTGGTTTGCATATTTTAGATTTGTATGTTTCATAATAGTTTTATATTTGCATGTTTCAAAATATTTACATTTCTCATATTTGATAATTAAATTTTTTCATTGATGTGGATGGAAAGGTCACCTTATCGATAAAATTTATATTTTATTAAATTTAGTGATTAATTTTTTTTTAAAAATTATATATTTAGTTTATATATTTTCATTATTTAATTAGATTATGTATGTGTTTTATTTAAATATTTTTCATAGTATATATAGATTTTTATTAATATTTATGTTTTTAATGTTTGAAAAGTTGAAGGCGATGCCATCATAGTTCAAACATTACAATCTAACTATTTCATTTGAAATAGTTTTGATTTTTATTTATGTTATTTTGAACATTATTCATTTGAAAGAATTAATGGTAACTATTAATATTTTTTCTTTCTTTTTTTCTATATTTTGATTTTTGTTTATAAGTTTGAAGGTTACTATTTGAGTTATGGATGCCTCTTATAGAGAATAAAACATTATTTGATACTAGTCTAACTACTTCAATGACCTCAAATGATTTCTTTGAGACTGAGTTTGACAAATTCTTACAAATAATTAAAGAGACATGCACAACTATATTTAAAGTTGTGGAAAACACAATATTTACAATTGGCCATGTTGAGGAAATGGAAGTAATGCTTATGAAAGATGCATAAAAATTCTTGTATGACACATCTACAATACTAGATAGGTTTCACTCAATGATGAAATAATTTTTTTAACAATCATTGTTGAAATAAAGGTTGCAAAAGAATCCTAATTATTGAAGAATGTTACATGTATTTACACCATTGAGATATTTTTTTGTATATAGTTCATTCTTGTCTCTAATCTTAGAATTTTACTTCTAATTAGTTTTATTGGCAGTTTTGTTTCCCCATTCTTCTATATAACTTTCATGAAGAAGAGAACAAGAAAAGATAAATTTATTCTTGTACAAAACATTTCTTCATTGGATGTGGCTACTAAATATGTTAATTAAGAAAGAAAATCATAAGTATAAATAGATGTCCTTACTAATAGGCATACTTATTGATTGCAACTCTTAATCATTGAATAAATAGCATTTACATTATTAAAAATTCAACACTATATGATGTTCTCACATCATCAAGGAGAAATAATTTCCATAAAATTGATTCTTATATATTATATCATATTTTTTACATCATCCAAATAGTTGTGTTGAGACTTATAATTTCTTTTTTCATGAATTAAAAATTTTCCACTATTTGAGTCATTTGTATAAAATATATCCCAGATTTGACAATAGTTGTACTCAAAATACTCTAACACTACACCTAAATCTCATACTTACCTTAACCATGTCCCTTATTTTAGTGTAACATTTAACCACACATGCTTTTAGCAAAGAGAGAGATATTAGAGATAAGGAAAGAGATAGTCATATGATGATGTATCTAGAGAGAGAGAGAGAGAGGTGTATCTAGAGAGTAGGGAGAGAGAGAAGGAGAGGGGGAGATTAGGGGTGTATCTAGAGAGCATAGATGGAGAGAGAGAGATTAGGAGGTGTATCTAGAGAGTAGGGTGAGAGAGATTAGAGAGAGGGACTAGGTGGTGTATGTAGAGACTAGAGAGAGAGAGAGGGAGAGAGAGAGAGAGATTAATTATATTATTAAAAAGGTTTATAACTTGTATCACAATAGCACTAATCTTGGGCACTATAATAGGACTAATCCACATAAAAAATTATCCTAACATTTATCCTAACATTAGGGTAAAGTGTAATAATAGCACTAACATTAGCTATAACATGATTAGTAACCCAAAAATAACCTTAACCACAATAATAACATAAACCCTAACTCTAACTATAATTCTAACTCTTAAACTAACTCTAACTATAACTATAGCTATACCTATAACTACAACCCTAATCCTAATTCTAACCCTAACCTTAAGCCTAACCCTAATCCTAACTCTAACTCTAACTCTAATTCTACCCCTACCCCTAACCTTAACCATATATAACCCTAACTCGAATCCTAATCCTAATTCTAACCCTAACCCTAATTCTATCCCTAACCCTAACCCTTACTATAATTCTTAACATAACTCTAATTCTAACTCTAACACTAATTCTAACCCTAAACCTAACCCTAATTTTAACCCATATTCTAACTCTAACCCTAACTCCAACTCCAACTCTATCTCTAACCCTAGCCTTAACCCTACCCCTAATTCTAATCCTAGCTAGGTAAAAGTACAAAGTTGTGTCACCTTTTTGGCTGACTTACCAAAATGATTGAATTTGAGTATTTTTATCTAAAAACCAATTTTGGTCAAACATATGATCTAGATAAATTCATTGTAGCTAAGTTATATATGGTTTCACACTTTTCCAATTGGAAATGCCAATTAAATAGATGTTTTATACTTATTTGTATCTAATTACTAAAGAAATCAAATTCTTTTAGTAATGTAGCATTTCAATAATTGTTACTAATTTTTATGATATTACTTTAATAACACATAAACACCATTTTATAGAGCTCAAAGTCATGAATATTCCCATATAGATTTATAGTGTTTTAATTAGATATAGTAGATTTTAATTAATAAATTCTATGAGCACATATTTTAACACTCGAAAAGATAACAATTTTGAGAAAGAAAAAAATATTAGGTCATATTAAAAAAATTAAAAATTATATGGCATTCTAGAGGTGAGAATCCTCTTCTAGAATGTATAAATTTTCTTTCGGTCATAATAGATTTGTTTTGAAAAATGTGGTGGGAGATGAAAACTATTGATTCTTCATGAGTTCAAACTTGAATCATTCTCAAAGAGAAAATATAGGTCTAAAGACAATTTTTAGTTTTGATGGTTCTAGCTATATGTGTTATCTATAACATAGTCTGAAATCAAAGGGAAATAAGTTTATTTCCATACAGTTTTGTGGTGGGAACTAGACCCTTAATTTTCATCATTTTTCAGCAACTAAAAATTTATCTATAAAATTAGGAAAATATATCAATTCTTAATCTAAATAATTATTACAAATTAGAATCATAAACTTTATCCATTTCTACACATTTCATTAATTTACTTCATTTTCAAATTCAATATAATAATGCTAGTTTTATGTCATTGAATGTGAACTATCATACTTTTGTTAGCCTTTTCCTTTACAAAAGGGTGACACAATTTTTTTATTTTACCCAACTCCAACTCTAACTCTAACCCTAACCATAACTATAACTCTAACTCCAACTCTCATTATAACCCTAACCGTAACCCTCACCCTTATTCGAACCCTAACACTATATATAATACTAATCCTAACCCTAACACTACATGCAACTCTAAATCTAACGCTAACCCTATTTCTAATCCTAACCCCATCCCTAATTCTAACCCCAACTTTAACTCTAACCCTAAATCTAACCCTAACTCTAAACCAAAATCTAACCCTAACCCTTAATCTAAGTTTAGCCCCAACTCTATCTCCAACTTTAACTCTAACTCTAACCATAACTCTTGTGCTAACCCTAACACTAATTCTAACCCTATCTCTAACTCTAACCCTTGTTCTAACTCTAACTCTAACTCTAGTTCAAACCCTAACTGTGAAACTAACCCTAACCCTAATTCTAACTATAATTATGTTTGTAACCCTAATTCTAGCCCTAACCTGAATTCTTACCCTTACCCTTACCCTAACTCTAACTCAATCTATAATCCTAATTATATGTGTAACCTTATTTCTAACCCTAACCCTAACCCTAATCCTAACTCTAATTCTAATTGTAACTCTAATTCTACCCCTAACCCTAACCCTTACCTATATAACCCTAACTCTAATCCTAATTCTAACCCTAACACTAATTTTAACCCTAACTCTAACTCTAATGCTAATTTTAATCCTAACCCTAATTCTAACCATAAATCTAACTCTAACTCTAACCCTAACTCTAACTCTAATTATAACTTAATCTCTAATTCTAACCCTACCCCTTATTCTAACCCTAACTCTAACTCTAACTCTAACTCTAATTGTAACCCTAACCCTAACATTAACCCTAATCCTAACTCTAACTCTAAACCTACCCCTAATCCTAACCCTAATACTATATATCACTCTAACTCTAACCCTAATCATAATTATAATCCTAATCCCAACCCTAACTCTAAATCTAATGCTAACCCTAACTGTATCTCTAACTTTAACTCTAACTCTAACTAGAACCCTAAATCTAACTCTAATTCTAACCCGAACCCTAACCCTAACCTTATCCCCAATTCTAATCCTAACTCTAACTCTAACTTTTATACTAACACTACCTCTAATTTTAACTCTAACTCTAATTCTAACCCTAACCCTAACTCTAACCCTAACCCTAACTCTAACCCTAACACTAAGACTAACTCTAACTCTAACCCTAATTCTAAACCTAACCTTAATTCTAACCCTAAATCTAACTCTAATTCTAACCCTTATTCTAACTCTAACTCTAACTCTAACTCTAACTCTAACTCTAACTCTAACTCTAACTCTAACCCTAAATGTATTTGTAACCCTAATTCTAACCCTCACCCTAATTTGTAGCCTTACCATAATCCTAACTCTATCTCTAATCCTAACTAAATTTGTAATCCTAATTCTAACCCTAACCCTCATCCTACCTCTAACTCTAATTCTAAACCTAATTCTAACCCTAACCCTATCTCTAACCCTAAATGTAACTCTAACCCTGACCCTAATTTTGGCTCTAATTGTAAGTCTAACCCTAATAATAACCCTAAATCTAACCATAACTCTAATTCAAACCCTATCTCACATTCTAATTTTAATCCTAATGCTAACCCTAACTCTAACTCTAACCCTAACCCTAACCCTGACCTTAACACTAACCCTAGCCATAACTCTAATCTTAACCTTGACCTTAACTCTAACTCTAACCCTAACCCTAACCTTAACACTAACCTTCACCATAAACATAACTATACCCCTAACTATACACTTAAATCTAACTCTATCATAATTGGACTCCAACCATAGCCCCTAACCCTAACCTTAATCTTGACTCAAACCCTAACCCTAACCCTAACTCTAACCTTAACCCCAACTCAAAACCTAACCCTAACTCAAACCCTAACCCTAACTCTAACCTTAACCCTAATTCAAACCCTAACCCTAACCCTAATCCTAGCTTTATTATAACTCTAACCCTAACCATAACCCTAACCATAACTCTAACCCTAACCTTAACCATAAAAATTTATATAATCTGAACCTTACCCATAACTCTAACAATAACCACAACCATAACTCTAACACTAACCTTAAACTTAACTCAAACCCTAACCCTAACTCCAACCTTAACCCTAATGCTAACCCTAACTCTAATTCTGTCACTAGCGTCAACATTAACTATAACGGTATCTTTGTCCCTAACCATATATCTACATTCAACTATAACATTTTACATTACGATATCCCAAAAATAAAATTAATCTTTTTTATCTAAATTAAGCACCATATATTAAATTTTTAAAAAAATTGTTTTGAAGCATAATTTTATAATGACTTTATACAAATCTAATAAAAAATTAATTAACAATTTTATAGTAACCTTATCAAAATATAAATAAATAAAAAATGTTTTCCCTATTGTGTTGCGACTACCACTAGCTTATATATACCTATATATATTACATCAAGAGTAATTTTTC
Organism: Cupressus sempervirens; assembly: GCA_028749045.1. Taxonomy (NCBI): domain Eukaryota; kingdom Viridiplantae; phylum Streptophyta; class Pinopsida; order Cupressales; family Cupressaceae; genus Cupressus; species Cupressus sempervirens. Next base: position 300,181,471 of record CM053783.1, read on the forward strand.
TCAAGGTGCCTATTTTCATAAATCTTAATTGTGATTAAAATAACCTTGGGATTAAATAAAAATAGGCACCTTGAGAATTATTTCTCTTAGTGTGATATATATGTATAGGTATATACAAGCTAGTGCACTACCAAACTTTGACATATACCTAGCCCAAATCTCTTAGGCTCTGATACCAATTTGATAGGAAGATCTTTCCACTTGAGTCCTACTCTCTTGAGGATTCCCACCGGGTCCTTATCTTGACATTTCTAGGGTTCTTTTTAATACCCTACACTAGAGGAACTATTACTCGTCTTTCCCTAAATATGTCTCTACCAAGTAGATACTCCAACTTGTTTACTCTCCTCCTTAGGATTCAACACACCATGGCCATGCTTCTTACAAATTTGGTTTAGAAGGCTCCCAAACTACATATTCAACTAGGTTTGATCTCAATGTGTTCCTACCTTTCATGGTTTCCTTACCAATCTCTTGAAACCCTTGAAAATTAGGGCTAGTAGCCTTCTAGGTCTAATTAGGCCACTTGATTGAGTTTTTGAGCAATATCGATGAAACTTGCCAAAAAAGGCCCCAAAAAATCACCATTCTTGACACCCTTTTTAGAGAAGTTAAATATTTTTAGGATTCTAGGGTTCCAAACTATCCATACAACTCCTTCCTAGAAATAGGCCTAAATTTAAGGGTTTCAAACTTATTTGTGAAGTATTGAACTCAAGGGTCCCAAACAACCCACAAATGAACTCACTATGCTTTCATTTGTTGCACACAATTCCTATTTACATCCCTCTATACTTGGAAAACTTGGATTGATCCTATCATTCCATTAATCCTTCCATCCTTCTTAATGTTTTTATCAAACCTCCTAGTCAGGTACAAAAAACTCATGTAGGGGTTGATGTTAAAAATAGAAAATCTATAGATCTTGACTTTGAATTCTATCTTTCACAATGTATACAGTACCCTAGCATATTCCAAAAGGCCTAACAATTCTCACCATAGAATCTCATGCTAGTGCCATTTTAAGCACTCCTACTTTGTATGGACGAGTGAACAAGTCACAAAGAGGGGATTTTATTTAGAAATTTTTAAAAACCCACTCTAATAAATGCACACCAATAGAGTATAAACAATACCTTATCCAACCATAAAAAGAATGATCTCAAATCAATCTATTACCATGTGGATTCTTGAATTGTAAAGTGACTATAATAGATTAATGTAGGAAAATTGATTGCTTCATTATATAAATGATATGTAAAAGTTTCTAGCCTTGATCTTAGACCTTAGATGGTCGTAAATAACTTCATGGCTCATGCCTCAACTATCCAAACTAACTCAAAACCACTTCTCACCATTGTTGCTCAATCCTGTCAATTTTTGACATGCCATGCAATGTTTTTTATATTAAGAAATATCCAAAATGGGGACTAACCCATACAAAGGAAAAAACTAAATGAAAATAAGTTGGAAATAATTGCATGCAATTACCCAACCCCCTTCTTAACTATCAAAAAACCCCATGATAAAGTGTTTGTAATACTAGTATGAGTAAAAACCATCTAAATGTCAACATTATATAAAAACTTGGCCAAAATATTCATAGTGGTCATTAAACTAGTCAAGTAAAAAATTACAAAGAGAGCCCTTAGACCAATAAAAAACTTACCAAATATTGAACAAAAAACTAAATTGAAGAACACAAGTGGATGCTAACCCTCCTTGCTCTGGTTCCTTGGATTCTCAAGAAGTAGTCAAAACAAGTCATCAGCAAAGAACTCCTATAGAGAGTGATTCATCTCCATGTCCTTAGCACCATCAGTGTCTTCCTTGTTATTCTATATGAGGTAGAGGTTGATGGAAGTAGAATGCATCACTTGCACTAAGAAATTGGCAAGCTTGTCAAACTTATCTTCTAGCTCCACACTAGTACATTTGGGCTCATTTTTTGACCTTTATTGGTCAAAATTTTGACCCAAGTTGGTCAAAATATGGACCAACCAATTGGTCAAAAATTTTATATTTGAAACTTTGACCAACTTATTGGTTGGTCAAAAACTGTCAAAATTGTTGGCACAATTTCTGCCAAGCATTGGTCGAAATTTCAACCAATGCTGGTAGAAAACTGCATAGCATTGGTCAAAATTTTGACCAATGCTTGGTGGAAACCTACATAGCATTGGTCAAAATTTTGACCAATGCTTGGTGCAATTTTCTACCAAGCATTGGTCAAAATTTCGACCAATGTTGTGCAGTTTTCTACCAGCATTGGACAAAATTTTTACCAATGCTTGGTCAATTTTTTTTTTAGGCTCACACTTGTTGAGGTCCACTTCAGAAATGGCCCTTCTTGTGAAATTTTTGTCTAAAACCTTTCTAATCAGATAATGTATTATGAGCTCTTCATCAATGGGATGGAATGTGAATCTAGGAGGCAGTTGTGCATCACCAGTATCATGACTGTAACTAAAGTTAAGAGCCTCTATTATTGATGCTTCAATAGACTATTCAATAATAGAGGCTCTTGACTTTATAAAATATGACATATATATATATATATATATATATATATATATATATATATATATATATACATATACTTGGTGCATTGCCCGTTGAATGATGCTATACAAGCTTTGGGTGTTGTTGGTGTGATGTTTAATTCACTATAGTTACTATATGAGCTTCATTTCTTAGGAAAATCATGATCATTGATGCAATTGTCATAAGACTTTGATCATAGCCTTTTGATTTTCATGAGAGCTTGCAGCTCCTAAATTGTGTTGAGATATGTAAATAGAGATTCATGGTGATAGTAAACAAAATGCATTCAAGAAGTGTGGATAACATGAAATAGAAACTAGAAAACTTTCTACCAAATGTGATATGCATATGTAAATCCTCCCAACCCCAGAGCCTTGGAATAAAATTTGAACGATTTAAATACCACCACTATGACATGATGAAAGTTAGCAAGGAATACATTACTATCAAAGCTAGTGTATACTCACTTACTCTATGATGTCAAGAGAACATACACAGGTGTATGGAAGGCTTGATCAAATCCAAGAAACTGAGATATCAACATCTAAAGGGATTAGTTGAGGTGTCCCAAATTTTTTGTAATAGTGGTGAAGCCATCAATGATATGTGGCAACTAAAGACATTATCTATGAATCTGCCTTTTCATTAGAGGTTATGCCAAAAAGAAAAGAGAAAACAATTATAAAGACGCTAAAGAAACTTACCCTCCTCAATTTCTCCCATGTCAGCTAGTGCAAGAAAGATTATAAGGTAAGTATATAGGTGTATTTATTATTTCTTCTTATGATCTCATTTCAATATGTTGAATATGAAATATTTTGAATAATATAGAACAAAGTCAATCTATATTATAGTTACCTTTATATTATTATATCATTGAACATACATATGTGTATATATGTGATATTAAATATATGGAGATTATATATGAGGTCAAATATATTTTTAAAATAATTTGAAAAGAATAAAGGTGAAATTGGTCACTATAGATTATTATGCATAATATTAATAAGAAAACAATATGTTGAAAATATAGATTAAGTTAGATCTATATTGAAATGATTTTATTACGTAGAACTATTATGCTTGGGTATTATAGTAGTCTCCTTATTTATATTTCTTTACGTACTATAAGAATTATGTGTATTGATCTTTTCTTCTGAGAATGTTCTTGCAAGAAAAGGAGGATTAATGTCAATCTCGGAGGGAGCTTAACACTCTATCAGAAGAACTATTGGATGAGGAGCTCAGGAGATTGAGATTGAGAGGGAAACTAACATTTTATTAGAGGCAACCTTGAAAGAGAGGGCGTAGATAGTGGATATGGTTTCATAAAAATTCATTGATATCGATCATATTTATTCAAAGGGGGTAAAGCATGTTGTGATAGAATTTTTAGTGGTTAATAAACTATAACAATAGGATTATAATTCATGCAACTATGTTATTTTAATGGGTCTATCCCTTGTGTACATCATACGAAAGAAATGACTTCAATTGAACCATATACAATAAATGATAAATGAAACTTGATGTATGAGGTATGGAGTCATTCAAATGGCGCAATCATACTCAATCAAGAGATTGGTGTATCATGGACAAGTATGTGTTCACTTATACTATTAATATAAAATGAATGTTTGGGCTTTCAATGGACGAAAAGTGAAAGTTGGAACTTAGAAAGGAGTTTTCATATTTGATACAATATTATTGAATAATATAAGAATGAGTTGAAATTTTCTATTTCGAGGGGAATAATAGTCAATGTTCCATTCCTACTCTATCCCTATTTAGAGGAGAGATGTTCCATTCTCAAATAACCTAAAAGGACAAGTTTTGAATCTTCATGTGTAGATAAGTATTCATATTTCTAACATTATCTACTCCTTGTAGTCTCTCTCTTATTTTTTATTTCTATACATACTATAAGGGTTATTTTCCTTGATCTTTTCCTTTATGTTTGACGATATTCTTACTGGAAAAGAAAGTTTGTACTTTACATATGCTACCAATATTGTGCAAATTCAATCTAATGATAGTAGCTTCAAAGACCCTGATGATAAAGATGGATATAGTGAGACTCTTGAATGAAACATCCTTGATGATTAAGATCATGAGATTCCTCTACATTAAGAGAGTGTATGAAACTTCTTCTAAGCCAATGCAAGAACTTAGGAGATTAATACTCAGAGTGAGTCTAGAAAAACATGTATATGACTGCATGATGTTCATGGGCCTACTGGTATGTATATCATGAGGAAGTGATGAATTGTCACCATGAAATTAGAAAATTGATATCAGATTCAAAGTGATTTTGACTAGCATCCTTGGGTAAAGAGAGTTTTTGAGGAAGTAACTAGATGACCTAGCTTCCTCAGAAACTCTCTTTACCCCAGGATGCTATTCGAACTCACTTTGAATCTAATGTCAATTTTCTAATTTCCTAGTTATAAATCATAATTTCCTCATGATGTATATAGGAGTAAGCCCTTAAACATCATGTAGTCATACACATGTTTTTCTAGACTCCCTTTGAGTATTAATCTTCTAAGCTCTTGTGTTGGAAGTAACTAGAGGACCTGGCTTTCTAGGATCGATGTTCAGAGGGAGAAATTTTCAAGTGAAATCGTTTGTGGATGATATCTTATTTATGAGGAGAAGTTCTAAGAGAAATTATTTATAATGTGCTCTCCTCTATGAGATAGAAGTATGAAGTGAAAAACCTTTGTTCCACCCTCTAGTAGAAACTATGGTGGGTCCACCATCTAACTTGGTTCATCATGGATATCATCTGAGTTACTACACGATGTTTTCATAATTATGTCATGAAATATGATGATATTTCATTGATGCATATATTTAGAGTAGATTTATTTAAAGGTGACAATCTTATCAATAGTTGGACTTGTTATTACAAAAGATTACATTAAGTTGTTGTTCGGGTGTGTTGGAAGTTATGATGATGAATAGAAGGTAACTATTGTAAGGTGATGATCTTATAAATAAATGAACAACCTTATAATACCAAAATTGTTGAAGGTTATCGGTGTCATTGTTATTAGGCTAGGCTTTTCCAAACATGTTGATGTCCATCGTGGTTATTAGGCTGGATCTTGTTGGATGCCATTAAAACTATTGGTGTCATTGTTACTAGGCCAAATTTTTTGGACACGTTGATATCCATCATGGTTATTATGTCAGATTTTTCCAGACACCATGAAAATCATTTGTTATGGTTCTTTAGGCTGGCTCTTCCCAAACCCCATAACTTAAATCTATCATAGACCACACTCAAGGTTGGATTTAATCTTGTATTTTATTTGCTTCAATTCCCTCTTTACTAAAAGGGGGAGTGTTGAGGAATTTAACCTTATGGTTGAAGTAAATTCCATATATTAAATATATTAATGAGTGTGTGTGTGTGTGTGTGTGTGTGTGTGTGTGTGTGTGTGTGTGTGTGTGTGTGTGTGTGTGTGTGTGTGTTGATGGATTCATGTTGATATCCTTAATATGTCATTCTAGGAATATTTATTCATATACTCAAGAGCATAATGTGTTATAAATCAATCCTCCCTAACTAAGGAGTATTAATTTTGTAGTTATAGTCAAATTGATTTTCATAAGATTCCTTGTTGTTGGTAAATCATCATTTAGTTATATATTATATATAAACTTATATATACACATATAGATACATACATACATACATACAAAGATGTATGTATGTATGTATATATGTATGTATGTATGTATGTATATGTATGTATAACTAATGTATGTATATACATATATATATGTATGTCTATATATATATATATATATATATATGTATGTATATATATATATATATATATATGTATATATATATATATATATATATATATATATATATATATACAAATATACATATACATATACATATATATATATATATATATATATACAAATATACATATACATATACATATACATATATGTATATATATGTATACATGTGTATACATATACATACATACATAGATACACACACACACACACACACACACACACACAACGGGAATCACTTTTATTTTAGGAATACTTTCTCCTTTTAGTATTCCAACTTTTTCTTTTTTTTGGTCTAAAGACCAAATTCTTAGTGATAGTAAGTTATATTATCCCATTTTTGGAGGAATAACTTACTTCACAATAGGATTAACTACCTTTTACTTGTTTCGTATGTATTTACTTAATTTTGAAGGGGACTTCCTTGCCAATTTCGTTATTTTATATAACAATCATATTACACTATGTTTGACTTATATGTGGGGAAAGAAGGAATCTGGGATATTAAATAGAATGAGAGCGGCTTCTATGATGAATCAAATTATAGGAAGTAATAATTCCTTTTCTAAAGAAGAATTTCAAATTTCCAATAACATGGAAGGATTGTACAAAAAGAATAGAGGTTTGGCTATCACTTATCCTTTCTTCTTCCGTAAGGGATCTTTTGCATATCCAAAAGAATCAGGCAAGACAATGCTATTTCCTTTAGTTATATTAGGAGTATTTACTATGTTTATTAGATTGATAGGAGTTCCTTTTTTGTGAAGGGGAATGAATGGTTTACTTCATCAATGACCCCTTTTGATAAGAAACATCTAGAGAATTGGCTCAAATTTTTACTAGATGCAATCCCCTCAATTGCTATAGCATTTTTCACTATATCGATTGCCTTTATTTTCTATATACCTATTTACTTCTTATCAAAGGATGTATATCATTAAAAAAATCCTAATATGAAGATTATTATGGACCAATTTATTAATATTATCTAATATACATATATTGGATATTATTGTTAATGTGTTATCTATATCTAATGATGATTAACCACAAGACACATGTCTCTTCCTCTTATATTTATATATCATTCGATATGCATTTGAAAATGATTAATTAAAATGACAATTGTTAGTATATTTGTAGAGATCTAAATTTAACAAGAAATGATCTTGTATGACACATTAATCAAGGTGATGGGTTGCTAGTTATAGATATTCTTAGGGACACTAGCTTTAGGTATGAACTTAATATTGCTTTTATTAATAATGGCTCCTAGGCTCTTCTTATGATAAGATTCAATATAGATTTTGTATAGCTCTTGACCAATAGAATCACTTAGGTATTTGTAAAGCTCACAAGGGAACTCATCACATTCAGTAGACTTGGCATATGCCATGGAAAGGATAATCTTCATGAGGTCCTTGATAGTGAGAAACTGCTCAAAGAAAGCCTATTGCTTGACTGGTAGGTGGTTTGGTGTAAGAGAAACACACTTTCTGAGAGCTTCCTCCCCAGTAACCAAATTTCTCTATGAAGAAAAAACATTTACATAATGATGCACAAAATCTTGTAGGATGTTAGGGAAATTGGAGTGAGTAGTATTTTCCTGTTTAAACTTTTTAATCCCAAAGTTGGTATGATGATATCTAAGAGTCTTGAAGAACTCTTTAGAAGCTTTATCACCAACCTCCAACTAGTGTAGGTGAGCCTTGATTTGGGACCTCTCAGCAGCATAGTTATCTGCAATCTATTTATCACAAAAAATCTTGGAAAGCTAGATTTGTAAATCAACATCAAATAGGTTAAGGGCAAGAGCTTCAAAAGCCTTCTTGAGGGCCTTGGTATTGGCTTCATAAGCCCTTTTTTTTGAAAACCACCAACAGTCTCCCATAGATGCAAAAAAATATAGAGGTTCTTGTAATAAAATCATTCCACCATTGAATCCAACCTGTTTGAGAGTGGGGACATGGCTACAAATTTTAGACACATAGAATCTGAGCAATAGTGGAAGAATGTGTCAACACTAATGTGTTGAGGAAAAATTGTGTTCTAATAGATTGCTAGACATTTATTTGCAAAAAAATGGTAAAATAAATGGGATAGTGGTCTGAAAATGTCACATCTGATAGAGTAATGACAGGTAACTCTCAATCTTTACAAAAGAAGAAAAAAGATTGTGTAGAAATTATGGCACGATCGAAATGTTTTATTATGTGGTCAGAACTAGCTTAAAAATTAGACCAAGTGTGCCAGAGCCCACTTTGCTGGTGGAAATTAGTATTGCGATCATAAAGGCCCAATTTATTACATATGTAGTCCCAAGCTTTCATTTCCCTAACTATCTAGCGAAAATGAAAATGTCTTCTTTGTCAAAAGTCAGCTTAACCATATTAAAATCACCACACATCACTCAACTAGTTGGAGGCACGTTGTTAACCATCCAACACAAAAGTTGAGATCATTCCATAGCATCATTGGACTTGCATAAACATTAACTATACAAAAGTTATGATTATTGATAGAAAGAAAAATCTAAATCATTTTGTGCATGGAGTCAGAATCATGTAAACTAATAACATAATAAAGATGAGGTGACAAGAGAGTAACTACACCACCTCTACCAATTTTGTGTTTAGAAGAAAACATAGTGTCATCTGGACGAACGGTGCGACATGCTAAAGAAAGTATGAAACCAAATATTTTAACCTCTTGCATGCTAAGGAAACCTAAATTGCCAAGTCTATGATGGGTATTCTAGACATAGTACTTTCTAGATGGGTTTCTAAGACCTCACACATTCCATGATAAAAATTTCATGAATTTTTTTCCATATCTTCTTTGTCCTTGAAAGAGGAGTATTTATTTTGGAAAAATGTAGAAAGTGGGTTGAACATAGAAGGAAACTCTCATGGACTGATAGCCCATCGTTTGTGTTCTAGTTTCTCAACACATTCAAGAGGACTACAAGAACATTGTACATTATGTGTCACTATGGAGGATGCAAAAATAGAACTGTAGACCACTACAAGAGTGGTAGCTATCATAGCTTCCTTGATCCCCTGTGAAACAAATGGGTTTGACACCTATGAAACAATAGGATTTGACTCTGGTGAAACTATTGTCAACCCTATAAAGGCTAAGGTTTGAGCTCCTGTCTACATAGGAGGAGTAGAAGTTGCAACAACTTACAACTATTTGGGAGCTAAGGAAGACTTTCCCTTATGTCCAATAGTGATCCATTCCTCCTTTATTTTCCTTATGCTGGCTTAATAGGAGCATCCTTGGGAGGGGGTTAACCCTAGGCACTACCAAAGAGCAATCCCTAATCTTTTCTTTGGCCAATTGGCACCTATAATAGGTGTTGGGCAATTTTAATATAGAGAACCTTTTGTGAGAAGGTGTGGGAACAAACCTGAATCTCCATAGAATCTTTGAGATCCTTGTAGAAATCAACCTCAATGCAACACATTTTTTAGGGTGAGCATTGAAAAACTTATCGCATTCTTTAGTAACAACTTTGCCAAGGGTGTTGGCAATGGACTCAAAAAATAGCTAGCAAGGCAAGGGCAGACCAGGAAACTCAACCCAAATAGGAACCCTAAGCTTGTTTTCATCAGAGACTATAAATTCTTGTTACCATATTTGGAACACAATAAAGGAGGAATGAACTAACCAAGGATCAATGCCAAAAATCACATCAGCCTAGGATGGGTTAGCAAAGAGGAATAATTTTTTTAAAATGGTAAGGTTTTGCACAGTGTCAAGGTGGACTCCATGAGGAGTCTAGCTCTTGTTAACCCATTCTCTGAGCATGGCTTTAGGAGGAATCCTAGACCCATAAAATACCCTACCAAAGTATGTTGTTGTAAACATTCAAATGCAACATCAAATTCTTGTAGAAGAAGGATAATATTAGGGATACCTCATGGAAGACCTTTTGGATGAACTTGCAAGGACATCTGTTCAATGAAGGTGTCGTAGCTTTCCAAAGCAACAGTGTAAGCACTAGTATCAACTAATTCATCATAGTTCGCTAGTGCAATTATAAACTAGCCCTAAAAATTTTCATTCTAAATGTAGTTTTACAAATAGATAACATAGAAGGAAAGCTCAAACAGACACATGAGACCTTAATAGAGTGACCAATCTCTTACCTAATTTTCACAATGTAGCTTGCTTGATTAAATCCTTCCATCTTCTACTTTTCTTCTCTTGGCCCAAATGAGATTCCAATAGATTAGTTATTAAAAAATGTATTTAAGAAATGAATAAATTTAGGAGAAAATTATACATGGAATTGGGATAAAAGAATATCTAATGGTTAGGAAATGAACTTGAGCCTATATCTAATTGTGACTAGGAAAATTCAATTAAAAGTAGTATGCAATAGCTTAAAAATTGATTAGAATGACTTCATTAAGCACTAAATGGATATATATTTATGATGTCATTAGAATCCATGGCTACCTCTAATTTTTAACTAAAGTCTTCACCTATAACTCCGACAATAGGCTCTAGTAGAAAGAGTTGATTAGCAAAACTTTTGCCCAGAATAAGTTTAGAATTTATAAAATAATAAAAAATCTAGTAATACTATCATAGAAGTATTTTTTTTTTTGGTTGAATTGTAGCCTACATTTTAGCACTAACTAGGAACAACTGAGCTGCTCTTCAAAATAAAGTGATTTTGGTTTGGAAGTCTATCAAAATATGGTCCCCATCTAGAATTTCCCAATTTTACTAAATGGGATTCAAAAATTAGTTGTCTCAAATAAAATTTTCGAGAAATATAAATAAATAACATATGTCTTTAGTGTTTATTTTATAAATAAAATTTAGAAATTAATTGTTTATAAGAGATGTGAAAGTTTTTTGGATTGACTATTGTTGGACAAAGTAAGTGTGGGTTCCAAATTTTTGGAGAGAATTTGCATACATTGTTGGATTGCGGTTTTTATTTCTTGCATGGTAGGGCCTATGATTTCTTCTCTATTGGTGAAGATAGATGGCTCTACTCCAAATGTGCATGCAATGAGGTTTGAATCACATTTTTTAGGTGAGAGCTCCAAGCTGACAAAAGTTAATGGATGCTTTCCTCATAGACATGATCACCCTATTCTAGTTATTCCTCTAGTGATGATGATGGAGGACATTGAATATTGGAGTATGCATGCTTTGATATGAAAATTTCTTGGAATCTAGATTTCCTTATCTACTCTTAAGGAATGGATCTATTGCTCATGGTAGGTGGAAGGAGATATGGAGATCATGCTAGCTAGGAATAGCTATTTTTTTGTTGTATTCTCATGCATATCTAATCACGATCATGTTTTTGAAGGAGGGTCTTATTTCTACAACCATGTGACGTTATTTATCAAACCTTGGCATTCAAGAATTGATTCTAATGAGGATCTCCCTTCAATAGTGCCAGGTTGGGTTCACTTGCCTCGCCTTCCCCTAGAATTATGATGAGAAGACATTCTCCATCAATTTTTTTCTTTTCTAGGAAAAAAAACTATGATTTCACAAAAACCCCTCTATAAAAAGGTTATTTCTTTTTCTATACTTTTAGTTGAAATTGATCTAAATAACCCATTGCCAAATTCTTTGTAAATTTGTCTTGGGGCTTTTTCTTAGGTGTAGTAGTTAGATTATGAATCCCTCACTTTTTGATGCTGGATATGTCATGAGTATGGTAATTTATAGTGTCAATGTCCTCACAACTTGACTTTCAAAGGAGTGGATGGTTCTATGGTTAGCAGTGGTGGTGGTCTGGGAGATGTCATAGGAAAAGGATAAGCTTAGATGGATAATACAACTAAGGGGAAGAATCAACAAGATATTATAGGAAAGGGAAAGGCTCAAATGTAGGATAAGGATGGATTTACCCCTACTCACCCATGAGCTAAGGGGCATCGTCAAAAGAGACCTTTGAAAGATCTATAATTTGATTCAAGTTTTAATTTCTTTGAGGTGCTAGATAGCATGGTTTTAGAGGAGGATATTTCTCACACTATTGCTTATGATCTAGTTTTCTAAGATGAGGAACTTGCATCTCATGATGCTTATGGAGCATCCTAGGTTTTTGTACACTAGGAAAGTGAGGTCCCTATAGCTCCCATGTCATATGCTTTGGTGACACCTGTGGTGTTAGAGGATAATGACATTGTTTTGGCTGAGTTGGTTAAGGATGTGCTAGCATCTAGTAAGGGTAAGGGGTCTCCTCTCCCCTTGGGATTGATGCATAGACCTTTTAAGCGAGTTTCCTTTACTCCTCTAAGGAGTGGGTGCAAAATAGACTAGGAGAAGATTAAACTCACAGGAGATATATTAATAGATTTTGGGTTAGTGAAACCATTGGATGCACATTTTCCCCATTCTACTCAATGATGATTATTCTCTCATGCAATGTTAGGGGTTTGAATAGAATCCCTAAACAAAAAGGCTATTAAGAATTTGGTGGTTGATCATTCTCCTAATTATTTTTGTGTCCAAGAGAATGAGCTCTCTATCGAGTCTATGGTCTTATATGCCTCTAGTATTTGGCCTCATGGGAAATGCTAGTGTGTTTGTGCTCTACAAAGTGCTAGTGGTTTGGCTATCTTTTGGGATCTACAAAAAATGTCTCCCCTTGGTTGGCTATCTTCTTTCTCATCTCTGTCTATGGTTGTTTTTTCTTTGGAATTAGGAGAGGTAATAATGATTACTAATGTGTACGCACCTTTTGATTTTGTGGGAAAGGATGAACTTTGGAGGCATATTTAGTATGTTAGAAATTGTCACCCTTTTCATCCTTAAGTGTTAGTAGGAGACTTCAATTCAGTTTTAATTTTGGAGGAGAAGCAAGGTGGTTTGGCTAGATTGGGACCTTCTTCAGCTCTTCTTCATCAATAAATTTCTCTTTTGCACCTCTCTAATGATAAGCCTTCTAATGGTCTCTATACTTGGAATAATTGAAGGACTAGGGCTAATGCTATCTTAGAATGTCTAGACAGATTTCTTGTTTCTTGTTTCTAGGTTGGTGGCACCCTTAATCTCTCTTCAAAAATTTTGGACTAAAGGGGTTTCAATTATTGGCCAATTAAATTTTTTTCTATTAGGGCTATTATTTTGAAGTATTTTCATTTTAAGTTCTAATTGATATGGTTGTGACTCCTCTCTTCATGATCTTGTATTATGTTGGTGGAGAGATGGAGTTCCTACATATGGTAGTATTATGTTTTCATTTTCTAAAAGACTTCAATATGTTAAAAGACATCTTGGAAGGCCTGAATCCCTATCTTCTAGAGTTCTAGAAGAATGAGAAACCTCGAGAGGAAATTTATTGGAAGAAAAAGGCTAGATTTGATTGGCTCTAGGAAGGTGGTAGGAACACTAATTTTTTCCATAAAATTGTGTAATCTTTCCTAAATCAAAGCAATATCTTTTCATTGGTTAATTCTCAAAGTATTAAACTAACTTCCTTTCCAAATATGTTCTAGAAGGCTACTCAGTACTTCTCTACCCTCTTCTCTGAGGAATCTCCTTCTTTTGATAATGAATAATTTTTATTTTTTTTTGTATTCCTTCCCTTATTACTTAGGAAATTAATGATTATCTCATGTGACTAATCTCTTTAGAAGAACTAGAGGAGGTGGTCTTTGGCATACCTAAGGGAAATGCTTTTGGTCTTGATAGCTATCTAGTTGAATTCTTTCAAAAAAATTGGGACATCATTAACCATGATTTGTAGGAGGTGTTTAAGGAATCCTATTCTAGCAAGCAGAGGCTTTGGGCATTGAATTCTACTTTCTTGACTCTTATTCCAAAAAGAGGGGGCCTAATCAACTGGAGTTTTTAGACCAATTACCTTATGTAATTTAGTTTACAAACTCATTACTAATTTGATATTTGAGATAATTAAAAAGTGGCTCACGATTATTATATTAAAGGAACAAGGCAATTTTGTTGCTGGAAGACAAATTTAGGATGGGGTGGTTATTGCTCCTAAGGTTATTCACTCTATGGCTAGTTCAAGAGACTGATCAATGTTTGTTAAGTTGGATATGGCTATGGCCTACAATAGAGTTAAATAGAGTTTACTGAGGAATATTCTTCTTACCTTTGGCTTTAGCTATGATTGGATGAGTTGGACTATGAGTTGAATTACTTCTACCCCTTTTTCAGTTCTTCTTAATGGTCAACCTTCCCAGCTATTTGATGCTTCTAGAGGTCTCTTCTAGGGTGATCCTCTCTTCTCCTATCTTTTCATCATTATAGTTGAGGGCTTAGGTAGATTAATTAAGTATTAGGTGTCCCAGAACTCTATTTAAGGGTGGTAGTGGGGTAATAGTTTACCTACACTTTCTCAGCTTCAATTTTTTGATGATTTTGCTCTTGTAGGTCCTTTTAGGATCAAGGAAGATGAAGCCTTTTGACATTCTTTAGATATTTATTTGTCAAATTTAGGCCAAAAATTTAATGAGCACAAACCTTCCATTTATCTTTTTAAAATTTCTAATTCTATTCAAAAAAGGATTTTTGATATCCTATAGTTTCAAATTGGGTCACTTCCTTTGACTTATTTTTACACCCCTATTGTTGTTTCTAGGTAGCCATGACTCTTCTAGCAAAATTTGACTCTCAAGCTTCAAGAAAAGGTAAATCATTGGGTAGCCACAACTCTTTCTCAAGAATTCCTTTGGAGTGGTAATTTGCATAGCTTTAAATGGAGTTTGATTAGCTAGGAGACTCTGTGCAGGCCTAAAAAGGAGGGCAATCTTGGTCTCCATCATCTCTCTTGAGTAGTCAAGCATTGGTTGCTAAGAATTATTGGCAATGGTGCTCTAGAAAACATCAACTTTGGACTCATATTATCACTCACAAATATATTAGAGGTGTTGATACTAGCTCTATTTATGCACTTCCTTTTGAAGGTTTTGGCTCTATGGTTTGGCATACTTTGAAGACTTGTGCTCTATTAGTCAAGAGAGATTTTTTCTGGATATGTAAGGGAGGCTCTGAGGCTTTGTTTTGGTCTAATGCTTGGAATGGATTCCCCTCAATATTGTGCATGTCCTCTCACCTTTAGACTCTCTATGATTCTTTTCATGTTGTTGGATGAGACAAAGTGGCTCATTATAAGACTTCTTATTAATTGGGACTTATTGTTGCTTATAGATGGAAGCACTCTTTTGATTGGCCTTCTAGAGGCACAGAAGTGGATTTTCAGGAGTTTTCTCAAATTTTGGCCTCTACGGAGTGTTCCTCTCTTCTAGGACCATATATTTTGGCATGGGAAGGTACCTTGTCTAGTAAATATTATGTCTTTGCTGGGTATCGAGAGATAACTACACAATTATTTGAGGATGTTGATGTTCCTTGGTGGAAGCAAAATTGGAATAAAGTTTCTTGGTCCAAGTGCAATTTTTTCATGTGGCTAGTGGCCCACAACTATTGTATTACATGGGATAATATTTGTAAATGTGGAATTTAGGGCCCCTCTTATTGTATTATGTATGGTAATGGGGAGGAGTATGTCTCCCATCTATTCTTCCATTGGTCCTTTTCTACTCAGTTATGACACCTTTGGTGGAGTGCTTGTGGTTTCTCTTGTATGCATGCTTCCTCATTGACTAAGTTCAAGGATTGCTTGGGTAATGCTTCCTCCAAGTCTTCTCCTCTCCATGTTGCTTAGCTTGCTTGTACATCGTTCATTCTTTGGCATATCTAGCTAGAGAGGAATCATTGAATCTTCCAAGATGGTTGAATTCATGTTTTGCATCTTTGGTGGAAGATCTCACATTCTCTCTAGGAAACTATTCAAGTGTGTGTTAGATGGGGGTATGGATCTGGATAATTTTTCTATATGCAATGGCCTTAATTTTTATCTTTGAGATGGGGTTGTAGTTGTATGCATGAATATGCGACCTCTGCTAACACACATAGTTCAACCTGGTTTTTATATGCAGATTCATCTCGAAATGAACATTGGATTGTTCATCCAAAAATTAGCTTGCAAAGTGACCTGTTGCCTTCTATCTAAAGGGAATTACTTGTCAGATATCCTCAGATCTGAGGTGTTTAACCAACCAAACCCTGTAAGAACAAAGGATTTGAAATGAAATTAATCTATATGATTATGCAGATTAATCTAGAATGGAGTATGCACGTCTAATCTAAGAACATGTAAAAGAAATTATACTAAATGTATGCATATTAAATCTAGATGAGAATTAAACTAGAAAATGAATATGAAAGTAGGGAGCTCAAATGAATGCACAATCTAGCAGCAGTTCGATGCAAATTCTCATTCAACCTCCCTTTGAAAATGAAGAGATGAGGATCTCTTAAATAGACTTTCTTGGAATCCATCAACAGTTGAGATTGATTCCGATCAACGGTCAGGATTGTAGATGAAGTTCAGTCACAAAGGAAGATTCCCAAATTAGAGGGAGTTAACTAATTTCTTTTGGGTAGAATAAGGAGTTAACTGGTTTAATTTGAGTAGAATAAGGAGTTAATTGGTTTAATTCCTTTTTGATCAATAGTGAACTGGAAATTTCCCTTTTTGAACTAAAGAGAGATTTTGGTGAGATATTTAATTTAATAAAATGAGATATACTCTCAAGATTACCTTTTCTATTTAATTAAATAATGATTTAATTAATTAGAGACACTTTTCTTATTTAATTAAATAACTTCATCTAATTAATTAGGAATGCCTTCCCATTTAATTAAATAACTTTTTTTAATTAATTAGAAGTAAGTACTCCATTAAATTAAATAATTTCATTTAATTAATTAAAATAGGTACATTTATTAAATTAAATAAATTTAATTCCATAGTACATTAGCCTTAAGATATAATTTAATTTAATTAAAGTATAAATACTTAGTAATTAAATTAAATATTAATTTATAGGTTTAATGTGACTAATATGAGTAAATACTATAGGAATTAAATAATAATCATGATAAATGCAGATTAGGGTTTTCTGCATCTAACAATTAAGTCAAGTAGTGAGTAGCCGAATAAGAATTTGCCTAACAGAATAGGACTTTAGGATTGATTAGAAATAGACCAGAATTGGTTGAGATGGTAATGAGCCAATTTTGGGGTATTACATTTTGCCCCTCTTTGAATGAATGTGCGAGTAGCACATTTAATTCAAAGATAATTAGAAACCATGATGTGAACATGAGATTGGTTTCCAAGTTGATTACATGGAGACCAATTGATAAGCTTTTAAGGATTATCTCTAGAACAGAGCTTAATCCCAAGGAATCCAAGTAGAGCACTTAGATACCTAAGATCGATATCATATAAAAGACTATCTCCAAAATGAAGTATAATCTTTAAGGATCCAGACAGAATGTTTAGATACCTAAAATCGATAAGCATTTAGAAGATTATCTCCAGAACAGAGTTTAATCTTCAAGGATCTAGATAGAACACCTAGATACCTAAGATTAAAAGCATTTAGAAGACTATCTCCAGAATGTAGCTTAACCTTCAAGGATCCAGATAGAACACCTAAATACCTAAAATTGATAAGTATTTAGAAGATTATCTCCAGAACAGAGTTTAATCTTCAAGGATCTAGATAGAACAACTAGATACCTAAGATTAAAAGCATTTAGAAGACTATCTCTAGAACGGAGCTTAACCTTCAAGGATCCAAATAGAAAACCTAGATACCTAAGATAAATAAAAGATAACAAGGTCCAATCATGAGTCGTAGACTCATTCCCAGAATGAGGCTTGATCCTGAGGAGTCAGGGTTTAGACTATCCCAATAATTGTCCATCAAACTCTGAGAAGAGCTATTATAAGGTTGATCAATTAATGAAAAGATAAGATAGGTAGAAAAGATGCCAAATAGAAGGGAACAAGATGCCCCGAGTGATAAGATACCCCAAGTGATAAGGACATAAGATGGGAACCAGATGCCCCAAGCAATAGGTATTTAATGATGTTAATCATCTTGCCCCCTTGGGAGCGAAATCGAAAGATGACACACCAGAAATAGATGTGAAGAAATATAGCAATAGATACAGAAGAAATCTAAGATGTAGCATAATGTAGAAGAGATCAGAACGATCAGAAGAAATATAAAGCGATCAGAATGATCTTGAAGAAATATGAAGAGATCAGAACGATCTTGAAGAAATATGAATAGATCAGAATGATTTGAAGAAATTTGGAGAGATCAGAATGATCTGAAGAAATATAAAGAGATCAGAATGATCTAAAGAAATATGAAGAGATCAAAATGATCTGAAGAAATTTGGAGAGATCAGAATGATTTGAAGAAATTTTGGAGAGATCAGAATGATCTGAAGAAATATAATGAGATTAGAATGATCTGAAGAAATATAAAGAGATCAGAATGATCTTGAAGAAATACGAAGAGATCAGAATGATCAAAAGAAATTTGGACGTTGATCCGAAGTGATTTTGAGATCCAAAAGACCAAGTTTGAGTTGAAAAGATTCCAAGAATTGCAAAGTATCAGAAATATTTGGAGTGCACAAAAAATTTTAAAATGCATTTTTAGCCACTTAAGTGTGTCAGATTTCAAATTCGATCCCAAAAAATGGGTTCAGAGGAACCAAAGTAGCCAAGAGGGTGATTAATCAATCATTTTTGCAGTTCGTGAAAGAACATGATACTTTGAAGACATCAACAATCCCTCATCAAAGAAGGTGAAAGTAGATTTGCAATTGAATCGCATGCTTATGCAAGTGAAGTATGCAATGCAAGACTATGTTAAATACAACCCTAGGTCTGGTTACTGAGCGTCAATATTTAATCATCACCAGATATAAAATAAAGCTCGTGTGTTATACAATTCCCACTGACATTGCAATCATGGAAATATGAATATAACATATGTTATTGGTTTGTCAGGATTAAATGTAAGCATTCGAGGCACAAGAAGCTAGAATGACCAGAACATTTGTCCCTTTTAATGTAGCAAGTTAACATAAGCATCAAAGCATAGATGCTAGGATGACCTGAATGTTGTTTGCATAATAGACACACCAAACACACAGGAGATCCATCTTATGCTAAGTACTCAGTATTTATACTATCCGCAACGACCCTTGCATTCGTAACCTAAGACAGAAGTGTGCTAGATATAATCGCAATGACCCGTACGTTCACTTAATAGGACAAGTATTAGTATGTACTATAGCATGAAGAGTTTACTCCAACAAACAAGGAGAAGAAGCAATGTTGTTGGTGTATTCGTATAAAAGGAGTTGAGGTACACACAACCATCCAATACAAGATGGAGTCTCTTATAGTGGACACCCCTCTTATAGGAATAAATCAACTTATTGGAAGTAAACCACAAACAAAAAGTAAAGAAAAGATCATGCCCCTACTCATTACTTCTCTAGTTGACGATGACATCATCGAGTTGCTCGAGGACATATGATAAATCAAAAAAACAAAGCAAACAAAGAAAAATCCTAGCATATCCAAACAAGTATATCATTTTTGAGTTCATTTTTTCGATTGATGTCAAGTGTCAGTGTCCAGAACATGTTTGAAAGAAATATTTTCAATAAGGTGATGATAGTAGGCAGATGTAGTCAGAACGACTAGTGACTGAGGTCAAAGAGGAATATTCATGATGAAGAACCTAAGAAGGACTGAGCGATAGTAGGCAGACACAGCCAGGATGACTGGTGACTAATGCAAGAGAGATCTTCCATAAAGGAATCTGGAGACATGACCTTAGCAATAGTAGGCAGACACAGTTGAAACAACTAGTGACTATTGCCAAAGAGATCCTATGAGAAGAATCTTGGAAAGAGTGACACTGGCAACAGTAGGCAAATGCAGTGAGGACCACTGGTGACTGTCGCAAAGGAGATTCTATGAGGAGAATTTTGAAAAGAGAGACACTAAGGGGGAATGCCCCCAAGCTGTAACAACACTCAATCCATGGATACATGAGTAGAAAGCAAGAAAAGAAGGAACGTGAAAGCATGAAAGCAACTGTATAGAAAGCTAGAAGATGCACTGCAGGATGGAGCGTTGGGAACAAGAGGTGCCTGTTTACCAGGTTTTCACCTTCTTGGCAAGATTTCTTTTTTTTTCTACCATGATGCCTGTTTCTAGGTTTTCACCAATGGCACTTTTCTTGTTTTTCAATTTTTTTGTATTTTTCTCTTTTTGATTTTTTTTTGGTGTTACCAAGGTGCCTATTGCTAGGTTTTCACTAGGGTAACCATTTTTTTAGGACTTTTTCTGATTTTTAGGATTTTTGCAAAATTTTAGAACTTTTTCAGAGATTACTAGCTCTCAAGAAGGATTACCTTGATTTTATTCCAGTGTCTAGCAAGGTGTAGGGAAATATGTAGTAGAAAGCTAGTGGATAAGCAGAGATGGAAAGGCAAGGAGTATGAAGCAATGAATGTTACCCTAAAGGAAAGTCTTCACAAGATTACCCAAGCTAGGGAAAAGGATATAACAATATGAGCTCATGGTGTAATGAAGGGTGTCACATAAGTAATCCAAGAAAATGACCATGTCAAGAGATTGCTAAGAACTGACTTTTCTTCGTTCTTTCATTGATCAAGACTAGAGGGTTAACTAAATAGGACAAAAAAGTTTTTTATGGAGGTTATGAGTTAGTGACTTGAGACAAGGACATCTGAAGGATAAGCAAGATCATGATAGGATGTCATGGATGGAAGAATTACGCATGATGCCTGTTTACCAAGTTTTCATCATGGTACTTGTCCAAGATGCTACAAGAAGTGGTTTTCACCATAAGACGGATTTATTTTTCTTTACTTTTGCTACCAAGGTGCCTATTTCCAGGTTTTCACCAAGGCACATTTTTTTCTTTTTTTTTGGGGGGGATTTTCAAAGTTTTTGGAAAGAATTCAAGCCTTCTTCAATTTGAATAGTGCTCCTATTGGAAGGATAAATTATGATAAGCCAAGACCATAGAAAGGTATGCTCAAAGATGTTGATAGGGTAATGGAAGGGAGATAGGAAAATGAGAGGTAGATGGAGGATAAGGTTGTTGGTTTTGGAAGACTGAAACAAGCAAGGATGGCAAGCAGGCATAAGATTTAGAGGATCTCATGAGGGTGGATGAGATATTAGGAAAGATCAACATTGACACACACCTTGAAGGGTAGTGGAATGATGGAGGAAATATGGATGAAATAGTTTGAGGTTTAGATGTATGAGGTGGAAAAGCCATTTTGAAGAGGGGTGGAGCAGAAGGTTTTGAAACCTTTTTAGGAAGATGTTGGGAAGAAGATGGAGTGGAAGCCTCTGTAAGCTTGAATGTCAACTTTGATTTGTTTTTGATATTCAAGTCCTTCAAAAGAGACTTGGGAATCCATATAGCTTTTGATTTTTCATTAGATGCTTTGGAATGCATTTCTTCAATAACAGATTTAAGAACCCATACTTTCTTTGGTTGAGCTCTTTGAATAGTGGACCTTTGCAGTCTCTTTTTTGTTTTTTCCTTCTTGACATTCACATGTCGATTAGAGGAGACATAGTGAACTTTTGAGGATGGATTCATGCACTTGTGTTTGAGTTGATCATCCAAATTGCTTCCAAAGGACCTAGGATTTATGGATGAATGAGGCCAATATGACTAGTTTAGATGGGAAGGTGGATGTGAAGAGTTCGAGTATGTGTATCTTTTTTGATCTTGGGGTAGGGTAGGAGGAACATGTAATGGTCTAAGAGTGGAAGTAGGAGATAGAGGAACATAAGGTCCCAATACGGATGTAAGACTTGAAGGTTTTAGCTTAGATGGGTATGGACCAAGGATAGATTTAGAAGATGTGAACGGACCATGAGTATGGATATCAACATATTTAGAGTGAGAAATATGACCAAAGCCATCAATAGATTTATGAGTAACTATTATAGGAGCAATACCTTTGACATGAGTATTTAAAGCTTGAGCATAATTTGGAAGTGAATGTAGCAAGGTAGAATAAGAGAGTGAGGGAACACTTTTCTCTTCAAAAGGAATTTTCGGTAACATAGGAAAAGTATCCTTCTCTTGGTCTTTTGTAACCTCCTTAAGGATGGTGGAAGGAATATCTTGATCTTTCTTAGTAGAGGTGCATGACATGGGAGATGGAGGACTATGTGGCTCTTGAGATGGAGACACAAGATCTTGGAAGACTTGAAAGGGGATGAAGGAATGTTGGTCTTGATCAACACTTGTTTCTTCATCATTTAAGTGGTCCTCTTGACATGAAACCAAATCCAAATATGAGGGAGTATCTGAATCTATATTTTAATATATTTCTAGAGTCTCCATAACAGGCTCTTGAAGGGACAATGGAGGAATAGTTGGATTGGGGATAATAGGAGGAGCAACACATGGAGGTTTTGGATCTTTGTTTTGTGTAGTATGGGAGAGGTTTGCAGCTAAGTCAAGATTAGTTTGAGTTTCCTTTAAAGGTAGTCCTTGAGGGTACACATAGTCAATTGGGGGAATAGTGAGTTCTTTTGATGAATATGTGTTGGAAAGATTGGACAATTTAGAAGGTGGATGTATGTTGGAGCAAGTAGAAGTTGTGTTTGAACCATTACTAGACATGGTTTCATGAGGTTGATCCTTCTTGAGAGTAGAATCTTTAGTAGTTGAGAGCTTAGATTTTTGAATTATGCCATTGTCAAAGAGATCTTAGATCTCATTTTTCAGCTCCTTACAATGGGAAGTTTGATGTAAATTATGTCTATGATAGGCACAATAGTTACTCATAAAGGAAACTCCCACCAAAGTGACCTTAGGTAATACAATGAGTTTCTCTTCAAGAAGTTCTTCCAAGGTTAATTCATAAGATTTTCCCTAAGGTGTGAAATCACACTTTGGTTTAGGTTCCCAAGGTTTTTCTTCAAAGATATTTCTAGATTTCTTGGGTGTATGTGAGGTGTTCTCAGATGTCTTAGATTCAAGATCAAAAGAATGTGATTTTTGGTTGTCATAGAAGGAAGAGAAAATTTCTCTCAAAGAGAATTTGTTTGATGATGTGTTTTCCTCTTCTTTTAGTCTGTGAAGTTTAGAGCTCATTGATTAAATTTGTTGCTTCATGTTTGCAATAAGTAGCTCTTCTTCCTCACTAGGAATATTGGATTTAGCACAATTGTTGTTAGCCATTTTGATGTACTATGTTTCAAGTAGTGACAACCATGTTTTAGAACATAAATCAAGTTTCCATAGTCATAGACAATGACAAAAAGCAAAAGCTTAGACAAGGACCACACTAGAACTTAGTCTCAATGGGACAAGATAAGAGTGTTGTATACTAAGGCATGAATAGTTTTATTTGAAGGCTAGAACAACTAAAGATTATGACTATCATAACACGGAGTACAACAAGCACTAAAGGACAAGAGCAAGATAACTGAGAGACAAGACTAGTTAAAGTATGGATCACAAGTCATTAGCTAAGCATGATGTCACTATTTGGGACTGTTTTTAGACAGAGAAGCAGTAAACCGATGTAAGAAATAGACTTGATACAGAGCACAGATAGCTCTAATAGACTAACTTGATAGTTCAGACTCAAGATCTCATGTGAAGATCCTCAGAAAGGCACAGGAGAAAGTACACAAAACCATGCAAAAACTCAAGATAGCATAAAGATTTCACACGAGGATGTGCTATAGGCCACACAAAGTAGTGCAAGGTTAACTTGGATAGCATAAAGATCTTGCATGGAGATGTGCAACTGTTTGCACGAGAACTTGGACAAAGCTGCATGAAGAAGTAGTAGGACAACAAGTATTCGCAAAAAAGTTTGCAAACTGTGTGTGAAAATGGAAACCAGACTGACAACTAAACTAGATTTTGAAAAGACTTTGAAGATTTCAGATAGTTTTGGATAGATTGTTGATTCGTTTCAGTAACTAGGTAGATAAAGAGGCACGTAAAATAGCAAGTAGGTGATTTTAAGCACGTCTAAAAACAATGAGCAAGGGCAAAAGCAACCTTGGGCAAGAACAATCAAGTGACTTAGTTTGTGCTAATCCCTAGGAGAGCTATTTGTGTATGTTTTCAAAGAGTTTTGTAATCATTGCACACATTCCTAGAAAGTGAAAAGTTTGGCCTCTCTAAGGTTTTTAGTAATGTTTTGACTCTGCAACTTTTATGACTCACAGGGGTGACCTCCAATCTCCACACACCGAGGTTTCAACATAATCCGAGAACTTAATCTTTAAGAGTTGTTGGGGAGATTTGACAACCCACAATGAACCACACTTGTGGAGATTTCTTCCACAAGGATATTTATATAGCAGTTGTCACTACCCCGTCAAAAATGGCTATTACCGCTCGAGGTTTCGTCAATACAGTTTTCCCTGTAGAGGGATTGTCTGCTACAGTTAACCCTCTCTAAAGGTGACTGACTCACAATAGTGTACCACAAGGGGACTTAGCTTCCAGATTCAAGGTCTTGACACCTTTTCACTTTTAGCCCAATCAAAGCAGACAGATTAATCCGACATGCTAAACTAAAAGTATCTCTTAAAGATCTATGATATCAACTCCCAGTGATCTATCAACCTCTCCGAAGAAAGGATGCCTCAATCAACAAGTTGAAGATTCATCTATTTGCGAGATGTTCAAAGTATCCTCCCCACCTACAAGGAATCCATCTTAGAGAAGAGTTTCACTAGGAACCCACTCTCTCAAGATCCACGAATAGTGTTCATGGGGGCCTAATTACTATGTATGTATAGATGTTAATTCCCGTAAGAAAATCTATCCAAAAGCAATCAAAAAGCACAAGGTGGTACACTTAATGCTTTAACTATTGTGAGGTGAGTCCAAAGATGTGGAACATTTAACCCCTCACACAAGCCAAAACGAGTTCACAACTCAGAAACTAGTCAGTTCTAGAAAGCACAAAAGGGTTGCCTTGTGGAGCATTTAACACTTATTTCCTGTAGAACCCTCCCCTTTAACGTGGTGCTGATCTTGCAAACACAGGGTGGAACGAGGGGCCAACGAATTAGCGAGTCCAATAACCCAAGATAGCCAATTAGATCTATCACTAGTAACTAAGCCTGCTAGATGAAACTAATAGAGATCACAACCTAGTATCAAATTATGCATGTGTTGTAAAATGAGAACATGGAAGGAAATACACACAAGATTGACACAAGAGATGTTCATTTTAGCTGCAAATGAAGTGTTATCAGCTGACGAAGGTTACCTGGTGATCCTTGCAAAGCACTTAGTAGATTTTACCTAATTTTAAACAATTCTTGTGCTGTTTTCGAAGCTAGCAAAAGCGAGATGCATTTTTATTTTATTTTTTTGCTTTCTTTTGTCATATTTGGATGGCCTTTCTTTCTTCCTTTCTATTTTCCAAAAAAAAAAAAAACAATAAAAATTATTGATTAAAATTCCAAGATTTGCATCATGTGTTAATAAATTTTTTTATGAAAACACATAATTTTTTTTATTAAAAATAGAATTATGATCCAAAAAATCTTAAGTTTTTACTGTAGTCTATAGAAAGCCTCCCAAACATTCAATAAAATTTTTGGATTAAAATTCTTTGATTTATGTCAAGAATTAATTTTTTTATGAAAATACATAAAAAAATTATAAAAAATCATTTTTTGCTTAAAAAAATCCGAAATGTTTATTGTAAATTTCCCAGCATTTCTCAAATACAATAAAATTTTTAGATTTAAATTCTATGATTTGTGTTGTGAAATAACTTTTTTATGAAAATAAATTAAAAAATTACTAAAAATTCATTTCGGATCAAATAAATCTAAAATTTTTACTATAAACTGCGCAGCATGTCTCAAATCTACAGTAACATTTTCAAATTTAAATTCAATTATTTGTGTTGCGAAATAATTTGTTTATGAAAAATACATAAAAAATTTATTAAAAATTCATTTTGGATCAAATAAATCTGTAATTTTTACTGTGAACTGTAGATTGCATGCTAAATATGCAATAAAATTTTTAGATTGAAATAATTAACTGTTTGAAGGATATGATCAAATCTTTCAAGAACCCTAAGACTTTTATTTTGCCTGCAACTCAACCTGCACAAGGGTTAGCCTTAAAAGCTAAAATAAGAACCTAAAAAACCACTTGATTAGAACTAGTAAACTGCTGCAAAAAAAAGAAGTCAAAAAATAGATTGAAAATAAAATGCAAGAAAAGAAGATGGAGCTAGAAACTTGGTTGACGCCCCACGATGGGTGCCAGAAATGTATGCGTGAATATGCGGGCTCTGCTAACACACACACTTCAACATGGTCTTTGTATGCAGATTCATCCCAGAATGAATATTAGATTGTTCATCTGAAAATCAGCCTGCAAAGTGACCTGTTGCCTTCTATCTAAAGGGAATTGCTTGTAAGATGTCCTCAGATCCGAGGTGTTTAAGCAACCAAACCTTGTAAGAATGAAGAATTTGAAATGAAATTAACCTATATGATTATGTAGATTAATCTAGAATGGAGTATAAACATTTAATCTAAGAACATGTAAAAGAAATTATACTAAATGTATACATATTAAATCTAGATGAGAATTAACCTAGAAAATGAATATGAAAGTAGGGAGCTCAAATGAATGCACAATCTAGCAGCAATTCGATGCAAATTCTCATTCAACCTACCTCTGAAAATGAAGAGATGAGGGTCTCTTAAATAGACTTTCCTGGAATCCATCAACGGTTGAGATCGATTCGGATCAACGGTCAGGATTGGAGATGAAGTTCAGTCATAAAGGAAGATTCTCAAATTAGAGGGAGTTAACTAATTTCTTTTGAGTAGAATAAGGAGTTAACTAATTTAATTTGAGTAGAATAAGGAGTTAACTGATTTAATTCCTTTTTTATCAATAGTGAACTAGAAATTTCCCTTTTTGAACTGAAGAGAGATTTTGGTGAGATATTTAATTTAATAAAATGAGATATACTCTCATAATTACCTTTTCTATTTAATTAAATAATAATTTAATTAATTAGAGACACTTTTCTTATTTAATTAAATAACTTCATTTAATTAATTAGGAATGGCTTCCCATTTAATTAAATAACTTTTTTTAATTAATTAGAAGTAAGTACTCCATTTAATTAAATAATTTTATTTAATTAATTAAAATAGGTACATTTATTAAATTAAATAAATTTAATTCCATAGTACATTAGCCTTAAGATATAATTTAATTTAATAAAAGTATAAATACTTAGTAATTTAATTAAATATTAATTTATAGGTTTAATGTGACTAATTTGAGTAAATACTATAGGAATTAAATAATAAGCATGATGAATGCAGATTAGGGTTTTTGGCATCTAACAATTAAGTCAAGTAGCAAGTAGCCGAATAAGAATTTTCCTAACGGAATAGGACTTTAGGATTGATCAGAAATAGACCAGAATTGGTTGAGATGGCAATGAGCCAATATTACAGCAGCTTAGTGGAATCAAAGAGTGCCCAAATAGCCTCGACAATAGGGGAAAGGATTGGTGAATTGAGAGGGACATTGAACTCCTCCTCCTAGCAGAGTTCTAAAAATTAACACTGATGGTTCTTCTGGGGGAATTTGGGCCCTTTTGGTATTGGGGGAGTAGCTCATTGTAATTCTGGTGAAGCTAAATTATTTTTCCCAATGCATAAGGGTGACCATACTAACAATCTCATGGATGCTTAGGCCATTTTATATGGTGTAGAGCAGTGTTGTTTGCAAGGATGTTGCAAGATTATCTATGAATCTCACTCCCAAGTGGTGATGGACTTGCTAATTTTACAGGAGTTTGAGGATGTTAGTTGGCAGCTGGCTACTATTGTTAATCAGACTCTTTTCTTTTGTCCCTCTCTTGAGTTCATTAGGTTTACTTACATCCCTCATGAATGGAATAGAGTTGCTGATTGTTTGGCCAAATGGGCTTCTATTCATGCTCTCAGCTGAAGTACTATCGATAGGGGGTCAATTTCCCTTGATCTGTTACAAGAATTTGATGAACCTGTTGCTTAGAACAAAGCTCCTTGTTGAGCTCTCCTTGTTCTGTTCCTTTTTGTCTTAATAAATTTTTACCCCTGTGGTGATGAATAGAGCTCAAAGAAAACTTTATTAAATGGTAACCTTTTATGATATGAAAGATATACCAATTTCCATTGGTCATAGACCCAAAACTCTAATGATTTAAAACTCTATAGTTAATGCCAGATGATTAGGAAATGATAGCTAAGAAATAAAAAATTTGAAATGGTTATCTATTTTGGTTGAACCAATAAATATGGTTGTAGTTAATCTCCTTGTTTTCAATTCTTATTATGGATGTTTCAGAGTATAATTTTTACTAGATATGCGTAGCAATAACCAATGTCTTTCGGTTTGAGGACCAAATGTTTAAAAAAACCTTTTGTTAATTTCTAATTATAAGTACCTAAAGTTTATTGGGGAATTTCCATTTTCTTTTATATCTTTACTTTCAAATATAGACAAGACTATGAAAACTTAATAAATTTGTAAAACAATAGTTTAAAATTTTTAAATAAAAATCTAGAAAATTGTTGTATCTATGAATTATACATAGGGAGATAACAAGCTCTCACTTTTGAAAAAGTCAAGAAACCTGGAGTAATTAATGTTACATTTCAGATATTGGTTTCTTTCCAAAACAAATGTTTGTTAAAATTTTGAAAATTTAATATAGGGTACACTCTATCTAGAATCTAAAATCTTCAATATGATTGTGTTCAATTAAAAAAGAGTACAATAGAATAGGGGGATGGAGTTTGGAGACATTAAAAAACTCAAATAATTTCTTCTATTAAAAATCTGAAAATAACTTTTGCAAATATAAATTGGAAACTACAAACTTCATAAAAATAAAACTTAAAAACTACTGCTTCTGTAATTAAACTTGCAAGAATCTAGAGTTCTTGCAAAAATTTCCTAGAGCAATCACTACTCAACTAGACAAAATACTAATAATATTGTTGCACAAAAATACCCACAAACATTCTCTATTGCTGCTGCAAAAACAGATTGTATGAGAGAATAATGGAATGAGAAACATTCTTTTTCTTTTGTCTTCCTGCTATCTACAAACTTTTCCCACACAAAAATATAAATTCAAAATTACGTATCAAAATTTAATGTACTGTTAGAATCCAGCGGGAAATAAAATCCAAAAAATAAATATCATTCATATGAGCTCCTATCTTGGCTCAAGGGCAACCATAAATGAATTAAAATTCCAACATACTCAATCAAGATATCAACTATAACCATGCTTCTTGTGTTATTCTTTCTTTGACTGAGAATAGCCTATATAGTTGAGATGTGTTTTTAATTCTTCAAATTATTAAAAAGTAAATGATCAGAGAACTAAATAGTCTTCGAAGAATTGGATGTAAGTTCATATAAAATTAAGTTAGCTTAAATGGTTACGATGAAAGCATTGTTGTTGATCAATCTCCTTGAGGGCTGTTGAATATGAGCCTATCAAGGAAGGATAGTTATTAATAAAGATAAAGATTTCTTTCTATTTATACTACTTGTTAGATTTGTGTTCTGTTGGAATATTAATTACAATTAACGTTGGCCTTGGAGCCAAACACCCACCTACCCCCCCTGATAGATTGAAGAATAAATAGAAAACATGAATGCGATAGGTGAGTTTTCAAATTTGGAAAAGAGGGGGAAAATTTTTTGCCAAAGAAAAAAAGGAATGTTTTGATTCATTCATTCAGTGAGACAGAGAGAAAAATTTTAGCAGAAGTAGTTGAAGTTGAAGAGATTAGAAGTTGCAAAGAGAAGAGAAGTGATCAGCAAATCTAGTCATCAAAGTACAGAGATAAATGGAAGTTCATTTCGTGCTTGTAGATGCACATGTTTCTTCTCTGGTCATTCTGTAACTTTATTGCTCATCCTTTGAAGTAGTGATTGCTCTAGGCATTATTGTATGTAGCCATTAGAGCTGCAAGTTTAAAGTTTTTGAAGTTTTACTAGTTTTAGGGTTATTTTAGGGTTTTCTAGTTGAAGCCAAATGCTCCCAGATTTTGTAATCATTTAATCAAAGTTGAATAAAAAGAAAGGAGGAATACTAGAATCCATTTTTCTTCTTCTATTCATTGCATTTGAAAAGTTTATTTAGAAGCTTCATACTTTGGCTCTTTAATTTTTAATGGTGAAAATATTCATGTTATAAATCTTCACTCGGTCAAGTCTTGTTGAAATTTTTATCTCTACAGTGGCTACCGAGTTCACTTGGTACCTTCCTCTACTAAGCTTCATCGTGCAGTGGCTATCAAGCTCACTCAGTACCTTCTTCTACTGAGCTCCACCGTCTAGTGGCTATCGAGTTCACTCTGCATCCACACTATCGAGCTCAATCGGCATCCATTGGTGCTGAGTTGTTCTTCATTTGAGCTCACTCAACACTCTCTTGCCACTTGGCTCCTTAAGGTTCCGAGCAAAACTACTGCTCAGCAATAGTTTTTTGCCGATTATTATTTAGGGCTATGAAATTGTTTTTGAGGGCTGGCAATATATTTCTCACATGGTACCAGAGCTTTGAGACCCCACATCCAAAGTGATTTAGGAATTTTTTTTTGGGATATTTGACATGGCAGGAGATGCAGGAAAGATATGATAGTAGCCACCACCCTTCAATGGACAAAATTATGATACATGGGAAAAGAAAATGAAAACCATAATGGTTGCTAATGATTTTTGGGATTTCATGGTTAATGGATTCAATGATGTGATAGACCTAGCTCAATATGTTTCTCTCACAAATCCACAAAATACTCAGTTGAAAGAGTCAAGGACAAAGGATGCTAAGGCATTAAGTTTGATTGAGGCAGCAATGACAGAGATAGTATTTCCCAAGATTGCAACAACAAATTACATAAAGGAAGCATAGGATATCCTTGAGAAAAACTTCAAGGGGACTGATAAAGTTCGTACAGTAAAGCTACATAATATAAGGAGGGAGTTTGAGAACCTTAAGATGAAGGAAAATGAATCAGTTACAGATTTTAGTTCAAGGACCTCTAATTTGATTAACCAACTATAGTCAAATGGAGAAAACTATCAAGAACAGAGGATAGTGGAAAAGATATTGAGGAGTTTACATCATAAATATGACAATTTGGTCATGACCATAGAAGTGGCAAACGATCTCACTATTTTGACAATGGATGAGTTGATGGGTATTCTTCAAACCCATGAGCATAGGATCAACAGATTTGCATCTTCTTCTTCTTCCCAAGAGAAAGTTTCCAAGGCTCAGTCATATCTAAGAGGAAGGCAGAGAGGAATAAATGGCTCAAGTAGAAACTCTAGAGGCAGAAGCCGAGGTAATGGAGGACAAATAAATGCTGCAGTAGAAAGCTTGAGAAGAGCAGATGGAGCAAGTAGCTCACAAAATACTTCAAGAGGAGGTAAGAAAAACTACAACTCAAATAGGAGTAATGTAGAATGCTACTACTGTAATAAATATGGGCATTATGCAAGTGAATTCTGGAAGAAGAAAAATGATCAGTCAGGACAAGAAAATGTGGCTAATGTTAACATGGGAAGTAGAAACAATGCCATTGCCTTCATCATGTGTAATGTTGGTGAAAAAGGAAGCCCTAAGGTTTTGTACCTCGACAATGGATGTAGCAACCACATGAGTCATAATGAAACCTTGTTTTTATTCATTGACAAGAGTTTCAAATCTGAGATTAAAATGGGTAATAATGAAACCCTACTAGTAGTGAGCAAAGGATCTATCATGGTCCACACCAAGCTAAGTGAGAAGAAGGAAATACAAAATGTCTATTTTAACCCTAGTATGAAGCACAATTTGATGAGCATTGGTTAGCTCATTCAAAATGGATACAAATTGCTGATGGAGAATGACATGTGTGTCATTCATGAAAAGGATGGGAGCAAGAACGAACTTGTAGCAGTTCAAATGACAAAGAATAGAATGTTTCCCTTGAGGATAGAGATATGTTTCTCATCTCAAGTTGGTGTTGCACCTCCCACACAATCATCTCTAAGGAGTGTGATTGAAGACCCCTCATGGCTATGGCACCTTAGGTATGGTCATCCAGGCTATGCTAGTTTAAATTTGTTGTCAAATAAAAGAATGGTAGAAGGTTTGCCATGTATAGGAAATTCATGTGACAAGTGTGAGGCTTGTATTTTGGGTAAGTAACATAGGCTTCCCTTTAATTCTAGAAATTCTAAGAGGGCTAGATATCCATTAGAGTTTGTGCATACTGACCTAGTTGGTCCTATTCAAGTTACTTCCATTGGGGGGAGTACTTATTTCATGACATTTATTGATGATTTTAGTTGTAGGACATGGGTTTATTTTTTGAAATCTAAATCTGAAGCATTTAATAAGTTTCTCGAGTTCAAAGCCTAGGCTAAAAGAGAATGTGGATACTATATTAAGGTCCTAAGATCAAATAGAGGAGGAGAGTATACAGGAGAGTATACTTCCAATTCTTTTCTAATTTTTTGCAAGAAACATGGCATAAAGAAAGAGCTCACAACTAGCTATACACGATAGCAAAATGGAGTGGCTAAAAGAAAGCACAGGACCATTGTTGAAATGAGAAGGAGCATGATGAAAGAAAAGGGTCTCCCAACTAAACTTTGGGGAGAGGCTATGGCAACAATAGTTTACCTAATTAATAGGTGTCCTACAATGGTAGTTCATGATAAAATTCCAATGAAAGCATAGTCATAAGGAAGATGGATAGTTGAACACCTAAGAGTGTTTGGATTTGTTGCATATGCACACGTGCCTAAAGAGCAAAGTGAAAAATTGGATGCCAAAGGTGTGAAGTGCTTCTTCATAGGGTACAACTTAGAATGAAAGGCATACAGATTGTATGACCCATTGAACAACAAGATGATTCTCTCAAGACATGTGGAATTTCTTAAAAATCATTCATGATATGGACCGACTGATGAATCACCAAGAACCTCAAGTAAAGTGCCAATTATGAGTGAAGAGGATGCTGATGAACAGCAAGAAGAAGGAGTAGATAGAAGAAAAGACAAGTAGCCTCAATCATTGTTGAGCTTCTCTAGGCATGACCAAGTGTCAGTGCTAAGTAGTAGTGAAGATTATGATCCCACACTCTCCTCCCTATTACCAAGAAAGAAAAAGAGTCTTAGAGAGATATACCAAGATGAAAGGTATGAAGATTATGATGAGAGTATTAATTTTGCATTATTTTTTCATAGTGATCTAATATATTTTGAAGAAGCTATTAAGGAGAAGAAATGGTGTAAGGCCATGGATGAGGAGATAGATGCTATAGAAAGGGATGAGACATGGGAGCTAATTGAATTGCCTCCTAAAAAGAAAGTGATTGAAGTGAAATGGGTCTACAAGACCAAATGCATGTTGAAGGCAAGATTGATAGGCATAAGGCAAGGCTGATAGTCAAGGGCTACAAACAGTAGTATGGCAGAGTTATGATGAGACATATGCCTTGGTTGCAAGAATGGAAATCATGCCTATTGTTGTAGCAATTGCAGCTTAGCACAAATGGAAGGTATACCAAATGGATGTGAAGTCCGCCTTCCTAAATGCTGTATTGAAGGAAGAAGGATATGTGGAGCAGCCACTTGGTTATGAAGTAGCAGGTGAAGAGAACAAAGTATATAGATTGAAGAGACCTCTTTATGGGGTCAAGAAAGCTCCAATGACATGGTATAGTAGGATTGACTCATATTTGATGAGCAATGGCTTTAGCAAAAGCAATGGTGAGCCTACTCTCTACATCAAGGCAGCAAATGGGAATGTATTGATTGGTGTCTTGTATGTGGATGATTTGATTTTTACTGATAATGACAAGTCTAATTGGCGAGTTCAAAGAGGTCATGAAAATTTAATTTGAGATGATAGACCTTGGTCTTTGAAGTACTTTCTAGGAATAGAAGTAAAACAAATGCATGATGGCATCTTCATCTCTTAAGAAAAATATGCAAGGTAGATCTTGGAGAGATTCAAAATGTAGAATAGTAAGCCAGCCCCCACACCAACAGTTATAGGTCTAAATTTGAGCAAGGAAGATTCTAGCAAGAGAATGGATCCAACACTATACAAGAGTATACCTAATGCATGCAGTAAGTTTGATTTTCAGATTTATGGAAACACCAAAGGATTCCCATTGGCAATCGGGAAGAAGGATCCTAAGGCATGTGAATGGTACCAAGGGATTTGGAATTTTGTATACTGCAACAAATGAATTCAAGTTGGAAGGTTATACAGATAGTGATTAGGCTGGAAGTATAGATGATAAGAAAAGCACTTTTGGATACATGTTCCATATGGGATCGGGTGCAATTTCATGGGCATCTAAGAAGCAACCTATTGTTGCTCAATCTATAGTAGAGGTTGAGTATATAGCAGCAAATGCAGCAGCATGTCAAGCTAATTGGTTAAGAAGAATCTTGACAGATTTGAATGAAAGGCAAGAGGATTGAACCACAATTTATTGTGACAACATCTCATCTATTGCATTATCTAAGAATCTAGTCT
This sequence comes from Cupressus sempervirens, assembly GCA_028749045.1. Lineage (NCBI taxonomy): Eukaryota > Viridiplantae > Streptophyta > Pinopsida > Cupressales > Cupressaceae > Cupressus > Cupressus sempervirens. Next base: position 300,216,367 of record CM053783.1, read on the forward strand.
TCCATGGGAGAAGCAAACATATAGAGATCAGTTATCACTTCATCAGAGAGTTGGTGGAGAATGGTGATATCAAAATAGAATTTTGTAAGTCTGAGTAGTAGCTAGTAGACATTTTCCCAAAGGCATTAGGCATAGGAACTTTTGTACACCTAAGAGAGTGTCTTGGTGTAGTTGATGTGGATTAGTAGTGATCCTTGTTTGTTTTGCTTAGGACAAAGGGGGAGTGTTGGAATATTAATTGCAGTTAATGTTTGCCCCTGGAGCCAAATTCCCACCTACCACCCCTGACAGATTGCAGAATAGACAGAAAACATGAATGCAGTAGGCGAGTTTTCAAATTTGGAAAAGAGGCAGAAAAATTATTTCCAAAGAAAAAAAATGGAATGTTTTGATTCATTCATTCAGTGAGACAGAGAGAAAAACTTTTGTAGAAGTAGTTGAAGTTGAAGAGATTAGAAGTTGTAGAGAGAAGAAAAGTTATTAGTAGATCTAGTCATCAGAGTGCAAAGACAGAAGGAAGTTCATTTTGTACCTATAGATGCACATGTTTCTTCTCTAGTCATTCTGTAAGTTTATTGCTCGTTTTGTGAAACAGTAATTGCTCTAGGCATTATTGTATGTAGCCATTAGAGCTGCAACTTTAAAGTTTTTGAAGTTTCAAGTTTCACCAATTTTAAGGTTATTTTAGGGTTTTCTGGTTGAAGCCAAATGCTCCTAGATTTTTTAAGCATTTAATCAAAGTTGAATAGAAAGCAAGGAGGCATACTAGAATCCATTGTGCTTCTTCTATTCATTGCATTTGAAAATTTTATTTAGAAGCTTCATACTTTATCTCTCTAATTTTTAATGATGAAGATATTCATGTTATAAATCTTCACTCAGTCAAGTCTTGTTGAATTTTTTATCTCTGCAGATGAAGCTTCACCTTGCAGTGGCTGCTGAGTTCACTCGGTACCTTCTTCTACTGAGCTCCACCCTCTAGTGGCTACCGAGTTCACTTTGCATCCACACTACTAAGCTCACTTGGCATCCATTGGTGCCGAGTTGTTCTTCATTTGTTGAGCTCACTCGGCACTCTCCTGCCACTCGACTCCTTAAGGTGCCAAGAAAAACTGGCACTCAGTAATAGTTTTTTTTCAAGTATTATTTGGGGCTATGAAATTGATTTTTAGGGTTGGTAATATATTTCTCACATGTTCTTCATTCCCGTTAAATCGCACGGCCAAGTAGATAAAAAATAAATGCATATATTTGAAATGCATGATTAGTTTTCTTCCATCAATCTGGTCCAATTGTCCAGTTTCATGATAGTGGATGGACATGGATGATGGCTTGGAGACATGGCTTCATGCAAATGGACATAGATATGATGACATGTATTTAGTTTTACTTTAGTTTGTGGCATATTCTATCATTTCTTGATATGCTCACATTGTATGTACGTCAAGTAGGTTGACAATATCATGATGTTATTTAACTTACTAATCATTTTTTCCCACTAGACTACAAGTTGGCGCATGCTTTTATGTATTTAGAACCATTATTTGATCTCCTCGATCATATATGATAATATATGTTCATTCTTTATATTATTGTTAGCTTGTGATAACACTATCTTATTATTTTTTATTAGACCATTGGTTGATATGTATAATTAGTTTCAAATTATTAGATCTTATTTTTGAAAAAAACTCTTTGTGTTGTATTAAGTATTTTACTTATGTGAAAATGTTATAGGAACTCAGTCTTTACAAGGTTTAAGTTCTATTAAGCCATATAGTTGGAAAAAAAAGCTAGTGGTGAATGTGGAATGCACATGACTAAGTAACATCTACAACAATTTTTATGTGATTTAAAAAATTTATAATTATTTGGAAAGTAATGACAAGAACATTGTCATTGCAATGGAAGAAGACATTTAAATAGATTACCAATTTCTTTCCAAAATGACAATATCAAAAAGTGGAATAGGAATATATAAATTAGACTTCTATTATTTTAGTAAGCTTTAATACTTAATTTATTCTATAAGCTATTTGAAAATATGATGGTGGAATCTTGTGGTGCTCCTCTCTTGTTTGAGCAGAGTGAGCTCAAAAATCAATTTATATCTGTTATTTTAAAATATTAGGTGTACTTAATCTAGCAAGTTCTTTCCATTTTGGTAAAAATATCTATCATAAGATGAACATACTCTTTAACACATGTCTAATGTTCTAAGACATAGCCCTTGATCATGGGTATTATATAGGCATAACAAGACTTTGGATCTGATGAACTAAAGAAGCAATGGTTTTCCTCGTCCATGTTCCACAATTCATCAGAGTAAAACTATTCATTGGAAAAGATGTATGGCGAATGAAAGTTATGCAAGGAATAACCCACTTCAGAGCTATACAACTCTCCGGAGAAGTTGTAAGCTGAATCACTTGAATATTCTCTTTGTTTCAAAATTGTAGAAACACACAACAACTCTTATATCAATTGTAGAAACACACTATAACAGGCCCAAAGAATGTGAAACTGAAAATATAAAATGAGAGAGAAACAATATAAAATGCTGAAACTATTGATTTAGATCATTTAGATACACATAGACTTGATACTTAAAAAATGACATTGAAATGATACTGAATAATATACTAGAATGATATGAATGATGATATGAATAACCCTAAATCAATTACATTGATGTCCGAGCATCTTTATATAGTTTTATTTTCCCTTACAACAACTGCTTATGGGAATAACTTCCCAACAACTATATATTGAACTTATTTTATTTAACTAATCTAAACACAAAAACTAACCTAATTAATGTAATAAACCTAACATTCCCCCCTTATTACATTAATTCAACAATCATTCTTGCTAACCTAATTAATTTAATAAGTCCAACATTCCTAACCTAATTAATGTAATAAGTCCAAAATTCCCCCCTTATTACATTAATCTAACAAAATTGAAAAGCCTTCACCAATATTACAAACTTTGATGAAGCTCCATCTTTGAAAGTAGTCTGCAACATTAGATTGCAAATCCTAATCCTGAAGTTGAGCTCCTTTACCAATCTTTAAAAGTAGTCTACAACTTTAGATTTCAAATCTTAATCCTGAAGTTGAGCTCCTTTACCAATCTTTGTAAATAGTCTACAACTTCAAATTTCAAATCTTAATCCTAATGTCGCCCTCATATCCCACCTTCAAGTTATAAATCCTGAAGTTGGTGTCATAAAAAACATTGTTTCTACCTCTTTTACATAATGAGACATAGTTCTTCCACAATTTCACATCTCCATGGAGTGTGCCTAATGCCTCCTTTGGTGCTGCACATGAGACACCTTTCCTTCGAAAGTCCACATCTCCTCCGAGTGTGTCTAATGCCTCCTCAAGTTCCATAGAAAAAATTACCACTAAAATGTCTGGATGTCTTTCCTCTAAAAGTCGACATCTCCTCCGAGTGTCTCAAACGCCATTGTTGAAATCCTGTGCGCCCCCCCCCCCCCCCCCCTTAATAGAAGGAAAATCACGTAGCCAAGCCCCCTCTTTTATTAAAGGACACAAATCTATCAATTCCCCTCTTATCTTCAGGGAGGAATTGGCCAAGCCCCAACTTTATAGGGACACAAATAGTTGCTTCCCATGCAATAATCATCTCTGAGCGAGAAGCTAGCTTGAGATGATAAAAATCCTCCAACCTCCATTTTCTCTAGCCTCCTATTTACTTATTTGAAATTCTTTAATGCACAAATTTTGTATCAATTTAAGGTGGATTATCACAATCATTAGTATTTGAATGTATTGTGAAATCACAAAAGTTTGTCTCACCTTCAACTACAAAAAAGGCTGTATTTTTCTTCAACTTCCCATCAATAAGATCTTTGGCCCGCTAAAAACAATTCATTTGTACATGTCCACTTTTCTAAAAATAAAAAACATTTTATTTGTCTTCTACCAAGAACACTAGATTTCTTTCTAGCAAATAAAACAAAAATCCTCAGTAAAATTATGACTCTTATCACCTCTATTTCCTTCATCAATTAAAGAAGAAATTATAGTTTCTAGGCTAGGATTCATTTTGTTCAAAGTGAAAACAATATGATCAAAGCTTGAAGGCATGCTACTAAGTAGGATTACTTTGGCATCATCATCATCAATTTTAGAGTTCACACCTGCAAGTTGATTAAGAAGTGATCGAAAAGTACTTATATGTTGAACAATGTTATCACCTCCATTCATCTTCAACCTAAACAACTTTTTTTTTATAGACATTTTTGCACTAGAAGCCTGTGAATCAAACAAGGTGTTAAGCCCATCCCATATTTCTTTTGATGTCTTTGAAAGATCAATGTGGTTCAAATATGCATCTAATAGACCAAGTCCAATCAATGCAGAGGCTCTATGATCTTTGACTATCCACTTTGTTATTTCATATGCATCTTGGGGTTTCTAAATAGTTCCATTAACAATGTCCCATAAATATTTTTTCAATCAAAAGTAATTGGATCTTGATTTGCCATGTGTGAAACTCAGGCCCTTCAAATTTAGGAATTGCAGATAATTTATCCATTGTTTAGAAAACAATATTGTAGAATAAATAATGTAATTGAAAAATTGAGAAGAAGAACGATCACACCATATTCATGACAATATAACATTGTAATATCTTCATAATAAATCTCAAACCTCTCTTCAATAAATCCACAGAAGTTAGGGTCCTCTTTATCCAAAATATATTTGCACTCTTCTTCTCATTGATCAAACCTGCTCTGATACCACTATGACAAGCCCAAAGAATGTGAAACTGAAAATATAAAATGAGAGAGCAACAATATAAAATGCTGAAATTATTGATTTAGATCATTCAGATACACACAAAATTGATACTTAAAAAATGACATTGAAATGATACTGAATAATTGGAATGATATGAATAATGATATTAATAACACTAGATCAATTACATTGATGTCTAGGCATCTTTATATAGTTTTTTTTCCCTCACAACAACTGCTTACGGGAATAACTTCCCAACAACTATATATTGAATTGATTTTATTTATCTAATCTAAACAAAAAAACTAACCTAATTAATATAATAAACCTAACATTCCCCCCTTATTACATTAATTCAACACACACAAGAGCTTTGATACCAATTTGATGGATGTGCAAAAGAAAAATAACAAAGACACATAACAACACAATGTGCTGCCACACAATAAACTATATTATATTTCATTCACCATTTTGCCCATATCAATAACATTACATGATGCGTCAATTTATAGAGGTCTTATATTATTTCTAGAAACATCTACATTAGCTGACATAGCACAAATAGACTTCTCTAGAATTATCTTGACTTCTAGAACTTTACCTAACCCTATTTGGTAATCCTCTTAGAATTTCTAGAATCCTCTATTATTATTTTACAATTTATTTGAGATGGAAATTACTCATTCCAACACTCCCCCTTAATTTCAACCTTAAATGTTATTACATACAAATGCCAAAATAATTTCTTTTTCCTAATGCCAAAATGCCATTTTCCAATAATAATGCCTTTGTTAATACATGCATGTTGCTTGCCTAATTTGTTAGAAACGTCAATAACCTTTTTCTTCTTTGATGCCTTGCTCTAGTTTTCTTTTCAATACTATTGTATTTTTCTTACTCTTGAATATTTATACCTAAATAGACCTTTGATCATTGCTACAATCGGCTACCAACTTGATGCGTAGCTCCATCCATAATTCATTTTTATAGAACCTTCCACAGAATCATTTTTGCAATCTCTATTCCAACATGTCTTTTCACTATGACTCTTTAAGCCACAAATACTACATGTATGTATGTCCCAACATCTATCCTTTGTATGCCCTTTCTTGTTACAATGTGAACATTGCATATATATTTTACGTTGAACAAATTTGTTTGAATGCATATAATCATTCCTTTCATCTATCATATATTCCAGTCCTTTATACTTTGGTCTCATGATTGGCTCAACAAGATCTATGATTCCTTATTGATGTTTTCCCAATCCTTTACCTTTGTAACCCATTTTCTTCATTATATTCCATCCAACATTCCTATTATCACAACTAATAGTATATGATGCCACATTTTCATATTCTTTATCACAAACAATCTCAAGAGTGTCACACTTTTCTAGTGGTGAATTCAAAACATATGTACTACATGAAACATTACATACTATTTTTTCTTTGACACATGCATTTATTTCTTTCAATGATGGATTGATTTAGTTCATCTATTAACAAGTCATTTTCTTCTTTTAGTCACTTCATTTTGTCCTCTAATTCTTCATTTCATTTCTTAATATCATCAAATATCTTTAATTTTTCTTCTAATTTCTCATTTTTCTATTTAGCTTTGATCAATTCCATTTCTAAATCAAACAAATAATCATAATTTTATTTTCCAACTTCTTTGAACCCTTTTATCAAATTTGAATTTGACTCTAACATTCATCAATTCTTCTTCCAAACTATCTTTTTCCTTCTTTACTTCACCTTTCCCCTTTGAAACACACAGATTTAACACACTTTGATCTTCTTTCTTTCTAACAACAATAGGAAAATTTCTCAAATGAAATTAAATAATTATAGAATTTTGCACCATACCTTTTGTTGCCAACTGTCCCTCTTTCCTGCTCAACACTTCTTGTGTGATCTTCAAAACAATTATCTTTCTCATAAACAATCCTCGACCATTTAGCAGCACAACATACCTATCACAATCTAAAATTTTGTACAACCTTCTATCCAATTAGGCTCTACTACCAATTGTAGAAACACACAACAACTCTGATACCAATGTGATGGATGTGCAAAAGAAAAATAACAAAGACACAAAACAACACAATGTGCTACCGCACATTAAACTATATTATATTTCATTCACCATTTTTCCCATATCAATAACATTACATGATGCCCCTATTTATAGAGGTCTTAGATTATTTTTGGAAACATCTACATTAGCCAACATAGGACAAATAGACTTCTCTAGAATTATCTTGAATTCTAGAACTTTACCTAACCCTATTTGGTAATCCTCTTAGAATTTCTAGAATCCCCTATTATTGTTTTACAATTCATTTGAGGTGGAAATTACTCATTCTAACAAAAATTGTCCTAAATTCAACACCATTTTGGGCTTCATATTTAGTACTCTTCCTTGTAGTAGCAACATTAAAGGATTCACATTGATCAAAATCATTATTCTTATAAGGAATTGGATTTGCTTGAAAGGAATTAATTTTAATATGTTCTTTGCTGATCTCAATTGTTTTCCATATTAAACTTTTGCAAACCCCTCTTTGTAGATCAATTGGAAGTTCACTTGAAGTTGGTGTTAAACTCTCAGAGTGGACTTCAATTTTATTATTCAGATGGGTTTTCCAATAATTCTTGATTCCATTGTCTGTCCTACCTAGTAAGCTTTGTGCTATCTGAGACCACTTGAAAAACATACATACGAAAGGTTCATTCACTGTGTATAGAGGGAAAAAAACAAGCAATGAAATAAAATAAATTATTTTAAAGATTAGTAGGGAATTAAGAGCGTCAATTCAAACCAATTACTATTCATTGTTAATTTAGTCTTGCAAGTATTAAGGTTAAGTAATTAAAAAAATTAGTAAAAGTCTATTGATAAATATATCATATAGAAATAGACACTTTTTTAACATAATTCTAGTGAGAATTTTGGAAAGACATTCAAAGATATGTTTATAATTATTTCAAAAATTTGAACGATTATAGGTTATTTATGCTTAAGTATATTGACATTTTTTAAGGTGGTTCTCGGGCACATTTATTTGAACATCTTAAGGTAGGTTTTAGAGCTTTCTTAAGCATCTGCCTTTACATTTAGGTAACTAAATTTAGATCTTTTAAATGTCATATAACAGATTACTAGTATTTATAGTTATTATCCAGAAGTTAAAATAACACCTATAAAAAACTAGAGTAATTAAGATAACAAAAACTATATAGACAAGATATGTGAATACAATAAATTTAACTAAAGAAGTAATAATATGCTTCCCTTTTACCTGTTTCCCAAACAAGCATGGAGATCAACAATCAAACGTTCTTCCTCTAGAGTCATGTTGGTGTGATTAACATTAGGACTAAGATATAACAGATTACTAGTATTTATAGTTATTATCCAGAAGTTAAAATAACACCTATAAAAAACTAGATTAATTAAGATAACAAAAACTATATAGACAAGATATGTGAATACAATAAATTTAACTAAAGAAGTAATAATATGCTTCCCTTTTACCTGTTTCCCAAACAAGCATGGAGATCAACAATCAAACATTCTTCCTCTAGAGTCATGTTGGTGTGATTAACATTAGGACTAAGATATAACAGATTACTAGTATTTATAGTTATTATCCAGAAGTTAAAATAACACCTATAAAAAACTAGATTAATTAAGATAACAAAAACTATATAGACAAGATATGTGAATACAATAAATTTAACTAAAGAAGTAATAATATGCTTCCCTTTTACCTGTTTCCCAAACAAGCATGGAGATCAACAATCAAACGTTCTTCCTCTAGAGTCATGTTGGTGTGATTAACATTAGGACTAAGATAGTTCTTCCATCTCAGCCTGCAGCTCCTACCACTTCTTTCAAGTCCTGTTTAGTTTCCAATTAAAATAGATATTTTCTTTTTCAAGTGGATATCTTAGCTGGCGGTTTAAACGTCATACACTAAGACTTGATTCTTAGATTAAAAATGCTAATTAATAAAAGCTAACTTTTTTTCAACTGCTATATTTTAAAGTTTGTATAAACCAAACATACCTGATGCTTTGGCTAAAACTTCCCAACGCCCTTCACCATTGAAGATGATATAAAAAATAAGTCGAATGTCCTCCTCAAAAGTCCAGGCCCCTTTTTTTCTTCCACGTTTCTTCGAGCTGCCAGCACTTCTGTCCGCCACCATTATATTTGATTCTCTGAATGCTACACCCAACTCAAATTAGAACAACTATTACTATCCACAAATAATGTAATATAGCGTCCTATTACTTCTTCAAACATGCATATCCTCTCGAAATTGACTTACTAAAACTATAACAACGATTTTATCTGATTCTATGAGTCGTTGTATAATAACGTATATATAGAGAGATCAGCCAGCTATTTTGGACGAAGAGCTTTTGAATGATTATTTTAAAACTAATATCAGCCTCTTGAGACGTTTTGTTTCCATTTATAGTCTTATCTTTCTGAGCAGTTAAATTTCTAGGGTCGTTATATCCACATAATTGTGGAGGTTGATAAAGCAAACTGCACACAAGATATGGAAAGCCGACATATAATTCGAAGAAAATGACAGAAACAGATTGTTCAGAACAATAGACAATCTGAATATGGAACATAAACCATTAGAATAATAGGGCGAGATTGAAGGAGGCGTGGTAGCAGATAATAAGTTGAATGTCAGTGCGATTTAATGTTTTTGACAGTGCTTTTATTTGGTGTTTCTGCCACCAATGGTTTTTTAACTTAAATCGTGCTACAAATAGTGGTTGGAGCTTTCTGCTTCCAAGTCCGAGGAAACCCACTTTCATTTATTTAACTCATCAAACCATTGCATATAAATTATTATCATTTGTTCATGTTGCTGACGTCATTGCTTCCATCACCTTTTTAAAATTATTGTCACCAGATATTTTGACTCCACTTTCTTTATCATTATTTTGCCATGTGCATCTTATACTTATAGCATTTTTTTGAAATTATTGTTTCTAGATATTTTGACACCTCTTTCTTTATCATTATTTTTCCATGTGCATGTTATACTTACAGCATTTACTAGTTGATGCATGAATTATTGACTTCTTGGTATTTGGTACACAAGTTATTGGATTTCTTTTTGTTTAATTTAAATGATTAATGATGCCTATCTCTTTTCTAATGTCTTATAGATTTGTGATGGACCATTATCTATCACTCAATTCATTCTTAAAGAAGGATTATTTGTGAGCTAATCATTTTCACCAATCAACAAAATCTTTAAAAGTTTTTAATTATTCTATTTTTAATGTATTTTAATTAATTTTATAACTATATAGTTTATTATTTATACAAATCAATGATTAGAATAAATATACTAGAAGTTGTAATTATTAAATATTTTTATCTTTTTTCAAATACCACACTTGATGAAATTTTGTAAACTAATATGTTTGTATTTACTTAGACATAAAGGGTGTGCATTTAATTTATAAACTTAAATTGATATGTTGAAATGTTTAAGAGGATAGAAAGAGAAACCCACATTCAAACCTCCTCCAAGATAATATTATATATCTATGCTTCCATCTTATTAATCTTTGTTTATAGTGTAGGATCATTCTTACTTTTCTTGAATTCTTATTTAATCATTTTTAAATGTACGTTTATATACCATATTTTCGGTGTCTTCAAAAGTCCATGAATTTGAGCTTGAATTTGTATTATCAGTTGTGTCTGCCACTCCATCTAGTTTTATTTCATAGCCTCTAGGGATTCCTTGCATGTTCTCCTCCTTTTATTGTGGTATTTCCTTGTCTAACTATGCAGTAGTTACCATGGTTGTCTCACCCACTAATTACGCTGAGAGGCATTCTATACAATAGCAGCACAAATGTCCAACATGGGAATATGCCAAGATTCTTTGTCAATAAAAAAGAAAAGGGAGCAGTTACAAACTTCTAAATTAAATATTAAATTATACAATTATAAAATACAAAAACATTCCCAAAATAATAGCTTTCCAAAATAATAGGAAGCCAAATGGACACCCAAAAAATAGGGCTCAAATAATTTCAATATGATTTTATTTTTTGTTAAATATAATTTTGCATGCACATTCATGCTTATTTGTTGTGGGGAGTGGGGGAATTTGAAACAAATTCGTGGAATGTGAAGAGACATCCATAGGGGGATATGAGGAGCATCTCACAAGTTATAAAACAAATGCTCCTCATTTCACTTTTATTTTATATTTTTTCAAGAAGGAAGAGGTGGAGATTATTGAAGGATGAGATTGGCGTTTTTGAATAGGAGTAAATTGAAATTTTGGAGTAATTTTTGAGATTTCTATTTTTTATTTATATTTTCATTTAGATGTAGATGTAGATGTAGATTGAGGTTCAAAAACCACACAAAGATTTTACCAATTTACATGCCTTTTGTTCTTGGCCTTTTGATAAAAAAACATTGAGGTTACAACATATAGACATCTTCCCTCAAATCTTCATTCAAAAAGGCATTTTTACCATCCGTATGATGTATATTCCATCCTTTTTGTGCTGCCAAAGAGAATAATGCTTTTATAGTTCCCCACTTGGTGGTAGGAAAAAATGTTTTAGTGTAGTCAACACCTTCTCTCTAAGCATATCCTTTTGCTACAACTCTTGCTTTGTGTTTATCAAGTGAACCATCAGCTTTATATTTATTCTTATATGCCCACTTCTAGCCAATAGGTTTGGTTCCAATTGGAGGATCTACTAACCTCCAAGTTCCATTTTTTATGAGAGAATCATACTCTCTTTACATTGGAATTCTCAATGCATCACTTGTTGTTGCTTCTTGAAATGAAGAAGGTTAATCAACAACAAAAAATTTAATTCAAAATCTTCATACCTTTTTGGTATTATCTTGGTATGCATTAATCTATGGATTGATTTCTCTAGTGTATTATCAATGTCAATAGCCTTTGAATTAGATTCTTTACAAGTTGGTTCATAATTTTTTCAACAGGTTCTTCACAAACAATTTCAATTTTTTTAGAACTATTCTCTTCTCTTTCAATAGGTTCTTCACAAACTATTTCAAATTCTTTAGAATTTTTATGTTTCATATTATCTTCATTCTCTATAATTTCCAAACATTGACTTGAAAGGGAATCCCCCCTTCAAGAGTTGTAAGTTCATTATCCCATTCATGATAGAATTTTTGTGATTGAAATCTATTCAAATGTGAAAGTTGTTTGTCAATATTGTGTGCATCTTTTTCAAATTTAAGAAATATAACATCTCAAGAAATAACAAATTTTTTATTCTCCTCATCATATAGACAATAAGCTTTGAAGTAGTAGAATATCCCCAATAAATACATTTTCTACTCCTAACTTTCAATTTATTTCTTGGTTGAGTAGAAATTTAAGCATAACAAGTGCAACCAAAAACCCTAAAATTCTTAACACTTGGAAGATGACCATGCCACATTTCATAGGGAGTTTTTCTTTGTAGTGTAGAATTAAGAATTATATTCTTTAAGTAGATAGCACAAAGAATTTCTTCTCCCCAAAACATTAATTTAACATTAAAAAAAAACATCATAGATCTTACCATATTCAAAAGTGTTTGATTCATACATTCTACTACACCATCATATTGTGGGTTATAAGGAATAGTTGTCTAATTCCTAATACCATTTTCCTAAAAATATTTCTCAAAATCTTTAGAAGTGTACTCACCACCATTATGACTTCTTAGGGTTCCAATATTGAGTTGAGTCTCATTTTTAATCCACAAGTGTAAATTTTTGAAGGTATCAAAAACTTGAGATTTCTCTTTTAATAAATAAACCCAACACATCCTGATATAGTCATCAATAAAAGTCATTATGTATTTGTTCCCATTTTCTAATGGAAAAGCCATAGCCTCACTCAAATTTGAGTGAATGAGACCTAGCTTTCTAGAATGTCTAAACATAGAATCATGAAAAGGTTGTTTACTATGTTTGCCTAAAATGCAAGCTTCACATTGAGAAATTTGTTTTGGGGTAGTGGGAAGTCCTTGAATTCCATTTTTTTAATAATTCTAAGACTATCATAGTTAATGTGACCAAATCTTGCATGCCATAACAATCTGGAAGAAATATTACCACCATGCTGTGAGAAATTTGCATAATTCTGAGAACTTGATGAAGTACCTTTCAAATATAAAAGTTTTATCATCTTCCACCATAGTCATTACTATCACATGATCATCATCTCTTCTAATCTTAATAATACCATCAAACATATGCATTGAATGGACTTGTTGTCTAATATGCACAAGTGATATTAAATTTCTCTTCAATTGTGGAAGATAAAGAACATTAGAAAGTATGTAATTAGAAAGACCTAGTAATTTAAGTCTAATAGATAAAATTCCTACAGGTTTTAACTCACATTTGTCAACAAAATATACTACTCCATCCACTTGATCATTGAATGTCTCAAGAAAATCTCTTCTAAATGTCATATGACATGTGGATCTAGTATCTAACAACCAAGTATCATCCAAACTAAAATTTGAAGTACTAAAAACTTCTTCAATCCCAACATTGAAATGTGCAATAACACAATGTGCAAATTTAGGAGGGTTACCTCTATCTGTTGGCTTCTCCTTCTTGTAACAAATCTTCTCCCATGGAGTTCGATAAAGATTGGCACTATAACCCATTTTTCTACATCTATAGAATTGTATAGATTTCCTCTCATTTTGTTGATAATCCCTATGGTGGTGTTGTGGCCAAGAATAGTGTCTATCACCTTGATACTTTTTATTCCCCTTGCCACTAGACTGTCTTCTTCCATGACCTTTGTTGTCATGTCTAGAAGCTTCATCTTTGGATGTTTGCCCTTTTTTTTTTCTTGTGCAAGACACAAAGTCTTAGCATTTGAAAGTGACTCTTTATTCCCAAATGCTTTTTCTCTCTCTAAAATATTCTCTACATGTTTGTCAAATGTTATATCTTTCATCTTTTCTCTAGCTTGAAGAGATTCAAGATAGTGTGAATGGGTAGGATAGAGAGCTTTAATAAAATAGTGGGTTGTAGATCTAATTTAACACCCATGGCTTCAATATCATGAAATAAAGCCTTAATTTCAGAGGCTAACTTCATTGGATCATTGTCTTTCATTTCTAAATTGAATAACTTCATTAATAATTGAATGATTTCAAGTTTTGAATGAGAATCATACAAATCTTTGAGTTTCTTTAATGTTACAAATGCACTCTTACAACAGATTATATGTCTACTTACCTCTTCCTTAATGGAGGCAGCAATGAGAGCATAAGCCTTTTTGTCTTTACTCTTACACATGACAAGTTCCTTTTCATTTATAGGCTACTTTGGCTCTTCATTTTTATCTTTTCTTTCACAAATATCATTCCAAAAATCATTAAAACTTAGAGTATTTTTAACTTTTGGAAACCATTCATGGTAATTCTCTTTTCTAGAAAGAACTATTCCAACAATTGAAATTAAAGAATGCATTGGAATCACAATTCAATCTAAATTATTTTTCTCCAACAACTTGGCTTTGATACCATTATAACTAGCCAAAAGAATGTAAAATGAAATGCTCACAGCGAAAAATGTATTATAAGAACAAGGGAATATATAAAACCTAAAAACTATTTAGGCAGTTGTATGGAACTATATAAATCATTACATAAGTAAACTATAGCAAACCTACTTCCTAAAAAATAAATAAATAAAAGATATCCTGAAGGATTAGTTAGCAAAATATTGGGAGACTTTCCTTGAAATATTGAATCCAAAAGAGAACTTCAAATCACCAATAATATCTTCTATATAAACTTGATTTCTTATAATAATGAGTGTAATAGATGTTGAAATAAAGAGATTGCTTGTACTTTTATACTCGTTTTAGGGTACAAAATTGATAGGCAAACTACAACAAAGAAAAAAATCAAAAAAATCAAGTACTAACACATCTTGATCTATGAAAAAACTAAAATGGGGTCCTTAATATTTTAAATAAATGAGTGCTAAATTTTTAGGATGGTATTAACAATATTCATGAATGACTATAGATTCGTTTCATAGAGTCTAGAAAATGTAATATGAAAGAAAATTCAATATTAAAAGAAGGTTGTTATATAATGTTGTGGTGAGTAAAAGAAGGTCATTATATAATGTTAAGCATTTTTATCATCAAATTAATTGATACAATAAAATATATGTAAATAATTGCCATTATAGTATTATGTCTAAAGATAGATTAAATATTATTCCATAGTGAACATTCAAGAGTATGGGAGCGTAAAAATGGCATGGATAAATGCATTTTATGATTTCATTGGAAACAACATTAGAGTACTAAAAGGTCAAAGATAATGTTATTAAACTAGAAGAACATTAAACTAATTGCACTATACATTGGAGATACTTTAAAAAGATTAAACGAGGGAAATGAGATACATTAGAAGGATTAAAAGAGGGAATTGGATACCTTTCGGTGTATAGAATTATTATACAGTCACAAAAGATGACAGTGGCCAAGGTAACTACTAAAGCAATGTTTCATAATGTCTATCATGTTAAAAAAAATAGAAATCATAGGAAAGAGTAGATAGAAGCCCTAATTTCTAAATGATGAAATTTAGTCATCATAACATCAATATGTATAAATAGTATATAAATACCAAAAGGAAAATATATCTATTAAATATTCATTTAGCAAATGCAAATCACAGTTTACTAAGGAAAGCTTGCATGTAGCATAGACTGATATATGAAGTTTAACTTAAGGTTTGTTTGGCTGCGGGAATAGGAATAGCTATTCTAGAATAGAAAATGGGGCTACGTATTCATATTCTTTGTTTGGTTCAGCCAATATTTGATGGGGAATTTGCTGACCCCAAAATTTTTGTTTTCTAAAATAAGTAAAACTATAATAGGAATATGTATTCCAATAACACCTATTTCGGTGGAATTGCAAAACCTCTTTTTTGGGCCAAAATTGGAATACATATTCCTATTTTACTTTGTATTCCAATTCTGATTTGGTGCATCCGAACGAGAAATTCAAAATTTTAAGAATTTACATATGCCTATTCTGCTTGTATTCTTGTTGCCAAATGGGCCCTTAGAGTTTGAGGTATTATGTTGAGGGTTTGATAATTTATGTAAAATAGCTCCAAATTATCAATCTTCGTTATATTTCATGGACATGAAAATAGAATAGATTCTTGTTTCATTTTGTTGTTGTCTCAATTCATCCATTAGATCTATCAAATAGAAAAACTCGTGAAACTGTAAACTTACTTTCAAGCATCTATGAAAGAAAAAAATAGTAATAAACCATTTTCAATGAGTGCCCTAAAAGTTTTATTAAGAAGACACTATAAAAAGAAACCTAGGAAAAAATATATGCCATTTTTTGAGTTTGAGAGAAAAAAATGGAAATATGTAATATAAGACCACAATTACAATATTATTTAAAACTCTTAATAAATAAGGTGTGCTAGCACCAAAGTTACTGCTATTGTATAAAACATGCAAAATAAATATGATAGTCAAGAGCTTTGAGATAGCTAACAAACATGATTTAAATCAAAATAATACTATCTATCCATAAAAACCAAAGTTCCAACATGAATCTTCCAAAATCTAGACATTGCACTCACACTTCCAATGACTCCTCCAACACTAGTCACTATGGCTTCAAAGAAAGCAGTTATGGTGTCCATTACTATTTTCCATCCAAATTTCATTTTCTATGAGCTCAAATCTAGATTAAGAGTATTAATAGCCTTTCAATGCATTACATGAGTACACAAAACTTTGAAATGATTAAATCTGATTCCTTTGGAATAAGTAACTACTAGCCAAATATGATGGTATTTGAACCTATGATGGAGGTGGATGGATTGAATCCACAATGATAATTAAACAAAAAATACGTAGTACAGACACTTATATAAATTATAGAATCATTTCATTGCTGATCGACGAACCATTACATTGTGCCTCTTTTTTATAGAGATCTTTGATTATTTTTGGAAACATCTAAATTAACTAACATAGAACAAACAGATTTTTCTAGATATATCTAAACATAAATCACTTCTAGAACTTTACAATCTTAAATATTAATTTGACCTAACCCTGTTCAGTAATCTAGCTAGAGTTTCTAGAATCCTCTAATATGACTTTACAATTCATTTTCGGTCAAATTACACATTCCAACACTCTCCCCTAATTTCAATCTCAAAGTTGTTACATAAAAATCCAAATCCTTTCTTCCACTTGATGCAAAAAAGCTATTTTCCAATAATCTTGATATCCATTAATGCCTTCATGAATAGTGTCTTCCAAGGTTTTGGCCTTTAATTTCTACAAAAAAATTGTAAGCAATTGGCCACCAATGATTTCCTCTTTTCATAGGATCCACTGATAATCTTGCCTCATCTGTCATAAATGTTGGTGACAAGGTTCACTAAGAACCTTTTGCCTCTTTGATGCCTTTCTCTAATATATTTCCCAATGTTGTTGCATTCCTTCTTACAATTGAAGATTTGTACCTAAATAAATCTTTGATTATTCCTGTAATTATTTTCCAATTTGATACATAGCTACACCCACAATCCATTTTTATATGTACCTGAATAAACTTTTGATCATTCTTGCAATTCTTTGGCAATTTGGTCCATAGCTCTATCCACAATCTATTTTTATACAACCTACCATAGAATCCTTTTTGCAATCTATATTCCAACATGTCTTATCACAATGATTTTTCAAGCCACAAACATTACAAGCATGTATAAGGATAAAAGTACAAAGTTGTGTCACCATTCAGGCTGACTTATTAGAACGACTAAACTTGAATATTTCTATCAAAAAATAATTTCTTGTCAAACATATGATCCAGATAAATTCATTTTAGCTAAGTTATATATGGTCTCACACTTTTCTAATTGGAAATGTCTATTAAATACATGTTTTATACTAGTTCATATCCAATTTCTAAAATAAAAATATTATTTTAGAAAGCTCACATTTCAATAAATCTTACTATTTCTTATGATATTATTTTAGTAAAACAAAAATACCATTTTATAGAGCTCAAAGTCAAGAATATTCTCATATAGAGTTTATATTGTTTTAATTAGATATAGTATATTCTAATTAAAAGATTCTGCAAGCACATATTTTAACACTCGGAAAGATGTCAATTTTGAGAAAGAAAAAAAATTAAATCACATGAAAAAATTTAAAGTTTATATTCCATTCTAGAGGACAGAGTCCTCTTTAAGAATGTATAATTTTTCTTTTACTTAGAATAGGTTTGTTTTGAAAAATGTGGTGGGAGATGAAAACTATCAATTTCGGGTGTGTTGACACTTGAATTACTATAAAAGAGAAAATATAGGTCTAAAGTAAATTTTTATTTTTGAATGTTCTAGATATATATATTATCTATAACATAGCCTGAGTTCAAATGGATATAAGTTTATTTTCATATAGTTTTGTGGTGGGAACCAAACCCCTAATTTTCAACGTTTTTCAACAACTAAAATTTGATCTATAAAACTAAGGAAAATATATCATTTCTTATTCCAAATAATTATTAAAAATTATAATCCTAAAACTCAACCATTTCTACAAATTTCATTAGTTTACTTCATTTTCAAATTCTAAATAATAATACCAGTTTTATGTCATTCAAAGTGAAAAGTTATACTTTTGTTAGCCTTTTCCTCTACAAAAGGGTGACACAGGTTTGTGCTTTTACCCACAACATCTATCATTTGTATGTCATTTCCTATTATATTGTGAATATTTTACAATCTTTATGCTTTCAATTGGTTCTCTTGAACCTTTATTCATCTTTTCACTACCTATATCATATCCAAGACCTACATATTTTGGCCTAACTGTAGTATTAATCGGATTCCTCAATCCTTGTTCATCCTTTCCTAGACCTTTACCTTTTAAACCTATTCTTTCTATAATATTCAAACCAATATTGTCATTATAATAGCTAGAAGATATGTCAATACAATTTTCATATTCATCATTACACTTATTTTTGCAACCAACTTTAGCAAAATCACATTTCTGAATCCCATAATCACTCAAATCATTTGTGTCATAAGATACATCACATACAAATGGTTTCACATTCAAACATTCTTTCTCTTGTTTAAAGTAGACAATTCCTTCTTTAACATATTATTTTCCTCTTCCAATTTCTTCACATTATCTTCTAAAACATTGTTCTCTTTCTCAACATCATCAAAAAAATTTAACTTTTCTTCTAGTTCTTTATTTTTCTATCTAAGCTTGCATGTTTCCTTCACCTACCAATTATGTACTTCTTCCACAAATTTTAGCCTATTCTCTAGCTCTTCAATTGCCTCTTAATAGAAATTAATTTATTTTAACAATTTAGACTTTTCTTCTTCCATTTCATTTCTTACTTTTGTCTATTCCTTTTGCAAAATATATTTTTCACACAATAATCTTGCATTTTCTTTCTTCACCGTCACTAATTATTCTTCAAAATTATTTGTCTTCTCTTTCTAAACTCTACCAGCTTTTCCCATTGAAATCAACAATTTAACACACTTTACTCTTTCTTTTAGAAAATTCTAAATGCTTTTTTACTTCCAGAATTAAATCTTCAAACAACTTGAAACAAACCTTTAGAAAACTAAAATCCTCACAATATTCTTCTACTGTTATAATTTCTGAAATGTCATTAAATAATTATAAGAATTCACACCATACCTTTTGTTCTTTCATTCAGCCTTTCTTTTGTGCTTTAAAAACACTTTGGTTCCTTCATAATCTTCATGAAAAAGTCTTCTTTCCACTAATTCTGTTGTTCTCAATAATGTGCTTTCTTGTCGACTTTCCCTTTTTGCTTTTTCTTACAACTGCTCAACACTTCTTGTGTGGTCATCTTCAAAACAATTGTCTTTTCTATAACACAAATCAATCCTCCATATTTTAGCAATACAAAAAATCACTTCCTCTTTAATCAATAATTTTTTCCACCTATCTCTGATACCAAACTGATGGATGTGGATGGATTGGATCCACAATGGTAATTAAACACAAAACACATAGTACAGGCACTTATAGAAATTATAGAATCATTTCATTACCTGATCGATGACAAACCATTACATTGTGCCTCTCTTTTATAGAGGTCTTTGATTTTTTTGGAAACATCTAAATTAATTGACGTACAACAAATAGACTTTTGTAGAAATATTTAAACAGAAATGACTTCTAGAACTTTGCAAACTTAAATATTAATTTGACCTAACCCTATTCGATAATCTAGCTGGAGTTTCTAGAATCCTCTAATATGATTTTACAATTTCATTTGAGGGGAAATTACACATTATAAAAACCTGTCAGACTGCCATGGGAAATTTTAAAGACTTTACAATATGATCTTTCATGCTCTATTCCTCCACAAGATCATCTACTCCATTCCTCTTTCATTTTATTGGGGAAAAGCTTCGCCTTGAGGGAAAGTCTCCCTATGGAGCCAAATGTCATAACCAGTAGCACCCCCAAATAAGGCAACAAACACAACTAAAGATAATGGCGAATTGATGATTTTATAATCCATTGACAAATTTTCCTTGTACATGAGACATCTACCATAAAATGATGCAGAAGATATTGATCAAAAATTATTTGAAAGATACCATTCTGTATGCAATTTTGAAGGAAGCCCTAAAGCTTGGTTGGTTTTCAAAGGAAGAAGCTAGAAACACCTCAAAGATGGAAATTTATTCTCCCAATTAATCAATTCCATGAATGGAAAAAAATAGAACTTGTTTCTCATATGCAGCATCCCAAAATTTTCTCAATATGCTTCCATTGTCTTAAATTATACGATATAAATGCTGCTAGCCACAAAATTTAAATGAAACACATCATGTTCCTTAACATAAAATGGAATGTGATCAATTTCAACTGAAAGAAGTAGCATGTGTTGCACTGTCTACTCTATTTCATGGAACCCAAGTTTAATTGAATTTTTAAGGTCTTCAAGTTTCAAAGAAGCAACAAATGTGTGCTATTCCAATGAGCAGTATCATACAATATACCAAATATTTGGTCTAGTTAGGGAGATTTTTATTGAATTTTTAATAATAAAAATTTAATTTTATGGAAAAACAACTAAAACCTGTAAAGAGTTGTCATCCCAGACAGCTATAATAGTTTACCTTGGCTCAAATGGATTAACAAGGGCCTAATTTAATAGAGAATGGAAAGCATGCTACTTACTCTTTCTAAGGGGCATTTTTTTTTTTTACCCAAGTTGTTCTAGTCTACATAATATGGACAAAAAATTAGATAGTCATGAAATTTTGGACAAAAATTGGCAAACAAGATGTTAGGGGCCATTAAAAATAGTAACATTTATATAGCCCCACTTAAGTTGTCTTACCTGATTAGAATGTATAAAGTGTAAGAGTTAGTAAATATCTAAAACAAACTAAAGTACATGGAAGTAAACAAGAAAGAGGCTAACTCTAAAGCTCCATGGGGCTAGCAAGAAACCAATCTTTGCAAAGCAATAGGTAGCAATGCTACAAATGGTTGTAGAAGCAAGGAAGAATGAAAAGAAACCCCTATAAAAAAAAATGGTAAATCCACGTATGGATTAGCCAAAAATACACAAATGTACTTGCACACATAAGGCTAACTTTGACACATGTTGACACTCAAAAGGCTGACTTCAATGCATTTCACATGACAAGGCTCATAGGCAAAATGTGGAAGCAGATAAGACAACACCAAAATAGTGCTCGAAGAAATGTGATCTCCAAGAATGCAATTAATATATGATATGAAAAAAGTGAACTATTTTACTATAGTGGATTTTAAATCTATGTAAATGTTTAGTTGTTGATTTTGGTATAGTATTGAGGCTTTCAATTATACCTATGCCTAGTTTTCTTATCATTGTTGAAGTATAGTTAAGAGAAAAGTACATTTAGGTAATGAGTGTGAGTGCAAAATATATACTAAGTAATTCCATTTCCAAATTCTGATATTTTGATAGCTCAAGTGCCTTCCTTCTCTAAAGTATGGATGAACATTTATAACCTTTAAATCTCAGACTGATGCATTCATTCTTCTAGCAATGCAACTATCATTTATTTTTACTTTGATGTTGTTTATGTGCAACGCAAAGACATTTAATTTAGTGAAAATGCTACTACTACTATATTGAAAGCTTCAGAAAAAGCTTATGTTTCCAAAGACTTTGTGGGTAAAGGTACTGAGGAATGAAGGCCAAAGCATAAAGAAAAAGACTGTCTACTTTAGTTTGATATTTTCTTGGAATGGAGAAATTTAACTAAAGAAAGACTTTAAATTTAGAAAAATTGACATTTGATAACTTATATGCTTACTTTGTAAGCTGGCAAATAAGCCTATATGTGCAATGCTTTTACAGTATAAGCATGCATGTGCAATGCTTTTATAGTTAAACTTTGGCTTGGAAATATTTTATATAATTGGAATCATTTCTTCATTTTATTACTATCTTTTAAATCTGTTAAATTTGTTTTCCTAATAAACCCTTGAACTTTCTCAATTCAATTATTTTGGGCATTGAGCATACCTCTATATATTGTAAGCTAGACTTTGTGTATTTTTTAAATAAGTTATTTGTGAAGAGTAGTGTTGCAACTTTGTATTATCACCTGCTTCTCCTGCAAAGTGAAGAGAGAAAAGTGATCTTTTGATCATCTGGCTTCTCCTATGGTTGTATCAATTGGTGCTAGTCAGAGAATTGGTGCTAGTCAGAGCTCCTTTCCTGGGTAAAAAGGAATAGATTTCTGCTTGGTTCTTAGTGCCATTAGGAAAAATCCTATGCCTCATAATTTGGGATGGAAAAGATTGGGGCATATATTATAATTATTATAGTTCAATACCATATGATTAGGAGACTCTGTACTAAGGCTAATTGACACAACCATTTTATAGAAGATCAAATTCAAAAGAGCATTGAAGAAGATGGACCATAAATGAAGCAAACCTTTTTTTTCTAATTTATATTTTAGAAATTCATTATTCTCATTGCCTTTTTTCCCAACAGCCAAGAGGAGTTGTGATAATTAGGTTTTTTAAATGTTAAAAAATAAATCATAAAATTTAAGCTATATAACAATTTCAAAATGCCAAAACATCTTTTGTTTTTATTGGTGGAAAGAAATATTAGAATATTTTTTATTGTATTCAATGATTCCATAAGTATTCCTCTTACCTAGGAACTAATGATATGCACGACAACTTCCAATTAAATATAAACCCTCATGTAGAGAAACAAAAGTAAGACCACAACTATGCATAGTCATCAACATTATAGAAATTATACCGAGTGTAGAAAGACATGTAGAATCATTATTTAGGTAGAGAGATTCATTATTTCATGAAAGAATAGAGTCATAAATGTATTACAATATAAGATTTAAATGTGGCCAAAAAGGCATCCTTGTTCCCTAAAAGTTTTGCTAGACACAAGAAGGTGTCAAGTGTTAGTTTTACTCGGAACTAATGGATACCAAGTGACAAGTAGTGGGTGTTGAGTGAGCTGGGCACAAGAAGAAGCCGAGCTCACTTGGCACAAAAGGGCAACTCAGCAATAGTGTATGCCAAGTGAGCTTTGTAGTGAAGATGCTGAGTGAGTTCTATCACTATTGCAATGTGATGCTTGCCAAAAGAGGATGTCGAGTGAGCTCGACAATAATAAAAGAGAGAGAGCTCAACAGTAGATTAAACCGAGTGAGATATTTAGTAGACTTATAGTTTGGACATTCTCATCATTAAAACTCAAAGAAAAAAAACTTCAAAAAAACTTGCAAGTATGAAATTTTTTAATGCAAAACATGCAATTTTAAATAGAAGGAGGACAATAGATTGTCAAGTATGCCTACTTTCTTGCTTATATTCTTTTCAACAAAACTATTACAAAATCTAGGAGCATTTGGCTTCAACTAGAAAAACCTTAAAATATTCAAACTGATAAAACTTTAAACTTTAAACTTTAAACTTATAGCTATAATGGCTAAATACAACAATGCCTAGAGTAATAACTACTTCATAGGTTGAATCAATAAAAACTTATAGAATAACAAAAGGGGAAACACATGCAATTCTAGACACGAGACCAAATTTCTTTTATTTTCTGAAACTCTAACTTGATCTGCTAATCGATTTCCTTTTCTCTCTGTGCTCTACTCTGGAACTCTTCCACTTCTTCAACTTCTTCAACTAATCAAATGAATTATATTCATTCCTTTTGTCTCTTGCTAAGAAATGTTTTCCCTTTCTTTTCAAAATTTGAACTCACTTACTGACATTAATGTTTCTGACCATTCTGTAGGGCGTCAGTGTGGTAGGTGGGCATTTGGTTCAAGGGGCAATCATTCATGCATGGGATATTTCAACACTCCCCCTTTTTCCTAAGCCAAACAAACAAGGATCATTCCTAATCCAAATTGACTACACGAAGACACTCTCTTAGGTGTACAAAAGTTCCAATTCCTAAAAGCTTAGTAAATATGTCTACTAGCTACTACTCAAACTTACAAAATTTCATTTTGATATCTCCATTCTCAACCAACTCTCTAATGAAGTGATATATGATTTCTATATCCTTGCTTCTCCCATGGAAGACAGGATTCTTGGACAATGAAATCGAGGATATATTGTCACAATAAATTATGGTTCCATCCTCTTGCCTTTCAAAAAAAATTTGTCAAGATCCTCAACCAAATAGTTTGACATGCTACTGCATTTTCTGCTATGTATTCATCCTCTATTGTAGATTGAGAACCAATAGGTTGCTTCTAGGATGCCCATGAAATTTCACCCAATCCCATATGGAACATGTATTCGAAAGTTCTCTTCCTATCATTCAAACTTCTAGCCCAATCAGTATCCATGTAACCAACTAACTTGAAATCATTTTCTATAGTATACAAAATCCCAAATCCCTTGGTACCATTCACATAGCTTAGTATCCTCTTTCCTGATTGCCAATGGGAATCCTTTGGTGTTTCTGTAAATCTAGAAATTAGACTTACTGCATGCATTATGTCTGGCCGAGTTGTAGTCAAATACATCAAGCTTCCAACCATACTCTTGTATAGTGTTGGATTCACACTTTTGCTGCAATCTTCCATGCTCAACTTTAGACCTACTATTGTTGGTGTTGGGGCTACCTTACTATTCCACATTTTGAATCTCTCCAAGATCTACGTTGTATATTTTTCTTGAGAGATGAAGATGCCATCATGCATTTATTTTGCTTCTATGCCTAGAAAATACTTTATGACACCTAGGTCTATCATTTTAAATTCATTTTTCATGGTCTCTTTGAATTAACCAATTAAGAAATTATCATTTCTAGTGAAGATTAAGTCATCGACATACAAGACAACAATCAACACATTACTATTTGTTGCCTTGATGTAAAGTGTGGGCTCATCATCACTTTTGCTAAAGCCATTGCTCATTAAATATGAGTCAATCCTACTATACCATACTTATGGATCTCACTGGAGCCCATAAAGAGCTCTCTTCAATCTATACACTTTGTTTTCTTCACCCGAAACTTCATAACTAGGTGGTTGCTCTACATAAACTTATTCTTTCAATACACTATTCAAGAAAGCAGACTTCACATTATGTTGATATACCTTCCATTTGTGTAGGGCTGCAATTGCTATGATAGCATGCGTGGTTTCCATTCTTGCAACTAAGGCATATGTCTCATCATAATCTCTACCATACTACTGCTTGTACCCCTTGATCACTAAACATGCCTTATGCCTATCTATCTTTCCTTCAGCATTGCACATGGTCTTGTAATCCCATTTCACTCTAATTACTTGTTTCTCTTAATTCACAACTTCCTCAAAATAAATTGGATCACTATGAGAAAATAATGCAAAATTTACACTCTTGTCATAATCTTTATCATACCTTTATTCTTGGTATATCTCCCTTGACTCTTAGTCTTTCTTGGAAATAGGGAGGCGAGAGTGGGATCTATATTTTTAGTATTGTTGCTACTATTATTTTGTATACTAGCTCATGGTTGTCTTGAAGTGCTTGGAGTTATTTCTCAACATGTTAAGGGTTGCTTTCCTTTTTTCCTTTGTCTGCAATCCATGTTTGCTACTCCAACTTCTTGTTGATCACCAATGTCATCTTCTTCCTCTTCAATAGTGGGCACTTGAAGTGCTTGAGGATTCATCTACTGAGCCATCCCATGATTGATTTTCAAGAAATTTCACATCTTTTGAGATGATGATCTTCTTGTCAATTGGATCATATAGTCTATAGGATTTTGATTTTGAGTTGTACCTTGTGAAGATACGCTTCACACCTTTTTCATCCATCTTTTGCCTTTGTTCTTTAGGCACATGTGCATATACTGCACATTCAAACACTCTCAAGTGCTCAACTGTCCATCTATTCCTTGACCAAGCCTCAAGAGGAATCTTGTCACAAACTAACTTTGTAGGACACCTGTTGATCTAATATACTACTGTTGCTATAGCTTCTCTAAAATATTTAGTTGGGATTCCCTTTTCTTTTATCATGCTTCTAGACATTTCAATAATGGTCCTATTCTTCCTCTCAGCCACTCCATTTTACTGCAGAGTATAGTTGGTTGTAAGGTCTTTTCTTATGCCTTTTTTTCTACAAAAATTTATAAACATATTGATGGAATACTCCCCTCCTCTATTTGATCTAAGGACCTTAACATACTGTCCACATTCTTTTTTAGCTAGGGATTTAAATTCAATAAATTTATCAAATGCTTCAGATTTGTTCTTCAAAAAATACACCCATGTCCTACAACTGAAATCATCTATGAATGTCATAAAATAAGTACTCCCCCTAATAGAAGTAGTTTTCATAGGGCCTACCAAATTAGAATGCATCAATTCTAATAGTGCTCTCGCCCTTCTAGAATTTCTAGAATTAAAGGGAAGCTTATGTTGCTTACCCAATATGCAAGCCTTACACTTTTGATATGAAACTACAATGCTTGGCAAACCATCTATCATTCTCTTCTTGGACAATAAATTTAAACGAGTAAAGCCAAGATGTCCATACTTGAGATGCAAAAGATTGAAGGGGTCTTCAATCACACTCTTAAGAGTTGATTGCTGATGTATTGTTGTATATGCATGCTTGAGAGGTACAACACTAACTTGAGAAGAGAAACATGTCTCTATTTTCAATGGGAACATCTGGTTCATTGTCATTTGGATTGCTGCAAGTAATCTATTACTCTCATCCTTCTCATGAATGACACACCTGTCATTTTCCATCAGCATCTTATCCATTTTGAATGAGTTTTCCAACACTCATCAAATTGTACTTCATACTGGGGGCAAAATACATATTTTGTATTTCCTTCTCCTCATCTTGCTTGGTGTGGACCATGATAGATCTTTTTTCCACTATGGGAATGGTTCCATTATTTCCCATCTTAATTTTAGACTTAAAAGTATTATCAATGAAAGTGAATAAACTTTCATTGCCATTCATGTGGTTGCTACACTTGTTGTCTAGGTACCATTCCTCAAGGCTTCCTTCTTCACCTAAGTTACATATAATGAAGGCTATGGGATTGTTTTCTTTTCTCATGTTCACATCAGCTATATTAGCATTCTGCTTTGATTGATAACCTGCTTCTTCTAGCATTCACTTCCATAATGCCCATACTTATGATAGTAGTAGCATTCAACATTGCTCTTGTTGGAGTTGTAATTTTTCTTACCTTCTCTACAGTTGTTTTGAGAGGTGCTTGCCCCCTCTTGGTTGCTTTCTCATCCTTAGCTTTCTATACTAGCATTCCTTTGACCATTCCTTCCATGACCTCTACTTCTTGAGCCTCTACTAGAACCATTTCTTCCTATCCCCCTACCTCTTGAGTTCTCTTGAGCCTTGAAGGACTACTCTTCGAAAGTTGTTGCTAATCTATTTATTTGGTGATCATGGGTTTGAAGACTTCCCATCAACTCATCCATGGTCAATGTAGTGAGGTCCTTTGCTTCCTCTATGGTCATCACAAGGTTGTCATATCTCTAAAGTAAACTCCTCAATATATTTTCCACAATCCTCTACTCGTCATAATCTTCTCCATTTGATTTGAGCCGATTTATCAAAGTGGAGATTTTTGAGTTGAACTCTGCAATAGGTGCATTGTCCCTCATCTGAAGGTTCTCAAACTCTCTTCTGATCATTTGCAGCTTTAATAATATGATCTTATCAATCCCCTTGAAATTCATCTCAAGGATCCCCATGCTTCCTTTGCATAATTTTTTGTTGCAATCTTGGGAAAAACAATCTTTGTCATTGCTATCTCAATCAGACTTAATGCCTTAGCATCCTTTCTCCTTGACTCCTTTAGCTGATTCTTTTGATTGTTGGTAAGGGCAGCATACCAAGTTGGGTCTATCACATTATTGAACTCATTAATCACAAACTCCCACAAGTCATTAGCTATCATTATGGTTTTCATTTTCTTTGCCCATGTATCATAATTTTATCCATTAAAGGATAGTGACTACTGCCATATCTTTCTTGAATCTCCTACCATGTCAAATATCTTAGAAAAGTAAGTGCCCTAAATCACTATGGATGTGGGGCCTCCAACATCTGATACCATGTGAAAAATAAATCACAACCCTAAAAGTTTTTCTTGGCACAAAAAAGTGTCAAGTGTCAACTTTACTCGGCACCAATGGATGTCGAGTGACAGGTAATGGGTGCCGAGTGAGCTCAGCACAAGAAGAAGTTGAGTGAAATTGACACACAAGGGAAACTCAAAAATAGTGTATGCTAAGTGATCTCAATAGTGAAGATGTCGAGTGAGCTCGGTCACCATTGCAACATGATACTCAAAAAAAGAGGATGCTGAGTGAGCTCAGCAATAATAGCAAAGAGAGAGCTCAGTAGTAGATTAAACCAAGTGAGATATTTAGTAGACTTACAGTATGGACTTTTTCACCATTACAACTTAGAGGGAAAAAAAACTTCAAAAAACTTGTAAGTATGGAAATCTTAAATGCAAAACGTGCAATGTTAAATAGAAGGAGGATAGTAGATTGTCAAGTATGCCTACTTGCTTGCTTATATTTTTTTCAACAAAACTATTACAAAATTTGGAAGCATTTAGCTTTAACTAGAAAAACCCTAAAATACTTAGACTAGATAAATCACTGCTTCACAGGTTGAATCAATAAAAAATTACAGAATAAAAAAGGGGAAATACGTGCAACTGCAAAAACAAGACCAATTTCCTTTTTTTTCTAAACCTCTAACTTGATCTACTAATTGATTTCCTTTTCTCTTTGCGGTTTGCTCTGGAACTCTTCCACTTCTTCAACTTCTTCAACTAATTGAATGAAATAGATTCATTCCTTTTATCTGTTGCTAAAAATTGTTTTCCCTCTCTTTTCAAAAATTGAACTCACCTTCCAGAATTAATGGTTCTGACCATTCTGTAGGCTATTAGCATGGTAGGTGGGCATTTGGTTCAAGGGGCAACTATTAATGCATGAAATATTTTAACATAATTGACACAAACATTTTACAGAAGATCAAATTTAGAAGAGCATTGAAGAAAATGGACCATAAATGCAACCAAACCTTTTTTTTTCTAATTTATGTCTTAGAAATTCATTATTCTCATTTCTTTTTTCCCAATAGCCAATAGGATTTTTGATAATTATTTTTTTTGATGTTAAAAAATAAATCATAAAGTTTAAACTACATAACAATTTCAAAATGCAAAAAAATCTTTTGTTTTTATTGGTGAAAAGAAATATTAAATTTTTTTTTATTGTATTCAATGATTCCATAAGTATTCCTACTATGCAGGAACTAATAATATGTGCCACAACTACCAATTAAATATAAACCCTCATGTAGAGAAACAAAAAATAAGACCACAACTATGCATAGTCATCAACATTACAGAAAGCATATCGAGTGCAGAAAGTATATCGAGTGTAAAAAGACATGTAGAATTATTATTCAGGGAGAAAGAATCGTTATTTCATGAAAGAATGGAGTCATGAATGTATTACAATATAAGATTTAAAATGTGGCCAAAAGGGAGCCCTTGTTCCATAACTAGTGGAAATCATGAAACCCTCTTAAATAATGCCAAATGTTAAAGAAAATGGTGACAACAACTATGGCCTAGAGATCAAGCACAATGATAACACTAAATGTCGATATTATAGAAAACCAAGAAAGACACAAAGCTTGAATACTCAAATGTATAAACATAAGAAGAGCATTTTTATCATTTTTGTACAAGCACACAAAACTAGTGCATCATCATATAAAATTCACACCTAATAAAGGCCATTGTTATGTCACAAAACTAGCAAAAAGGCTTTCAATGTTTTGGAAATTTGAAAGTCCTCACCAAGTTAGTGAAATATACAATGTGAAAGGGCTACCAACAGTGTAGTGAATACTCCAGAATAGAAGATTGTAAAAGAGGTGCAAATCAAGTGTTGAGAAGAGAAAGTGGATTAGGGTTTCAAATCCCTAAATTGTTATTGGTTGAACGGTAGGCATATTTGTATGTTCATAAAATAATCGTTTGAATCATTCTTATAAGTAGCATGACCTATTTATGAAATAGTTTTAATACTTATTAAATAATTTTTATATGTTATTGAACTTATGTTATCTTAGTATCTATTAATTATTAGCTTCTATTAATCACAAATAATTATTTTTACATAATTAAAATATGTACGTTCTAAATCTATATTTTAAAACTTTTTTTCTATTAGCTATAGAGAGATCAAAAAAATATAAACAATCCACCGATAGTCAAGAAGGAGGCATAGCCCCACACCGACACCAAGGAGGTAAAAATACAATAAGTAAGGATCACATACAAAAAAACCTCAAAACAAGGGGGAACCACTGAACTAATGTAAAATGTCAGAATAGGTATCCACCCATGTGGTCCAACCGAGTGGGCCTTCCATCCAAACGATGTTCTTTTGCTCTTGGATCTAGGATAGCATAAAGATCTGCTCTTGACTGGCCTTATGATTCTTTTTAATGGCTTGGTTCAGCTTCCGGAAAGTATGCTCAAACACACACAAATTATCCAATGTCCTCCTCCATTGGTATCCATACTTAAGCTCATAAAAAAAGAACGTAGCTTGACCATCCTTGAGAAATCTTTGAAATTTGTCCTTTTTAGTAATCATGGTGGTTTGAACCTGCAAGAATATTTCAAAATGTGTAAGTTTATGAAAAAACTCAGCAAGAACCCTTGGCTTACCTTGGTACTTTTCCTCATTCCTGCATTTCCAGATCTACCAAAGAATGTTAGAAGACAACATATTCCAGAAAAAATTAGCATCTTTACTAAGCCCATTAATGTAACTTGTGAGCGTGTCATCAGGAAGGTTTTCGGTTCAAAACTACTCAAGTCTAGTGAATGATAATAATTATTCTTCACAAATAATACTAGATAAAGGATAAATAATCAAGGCTTCTACCAATTACCTATTAAAAAAAAAATGAAGATCAAGTAAATATTTTAAAACTTTAATTATCTCATAGCTTAAAATAATATATTTTCTATAATCTTTTTATTACAATAAATAATTAGTTAATCTTTATTATAATACTTAAATAAAAATCAATAATTCATTGACTAAATAATCAAGTTTTAAAAAAATTGTAAATATTTTATTAAAAAACTAACATAAAAATATTTTTTTCATTTTTATAACCATTCTACTATTTTTTATTTGGTACATACACTACAGGTATAATAATCTATTTAAATAATCATAGAATATAGCAATATTAGTTACTATTTATTTTTGCAATACAAAACTACAATAGCATTTGTATAACCACACAAATATTTTTAAATATATTTCTAGTATTTATTAAACAATATTAATTATCAATAAATAAATATTAAATACATCAAATATAAATATAAGTAATGAAAATTATTCAAAAGAAGGTTGTTATAGGTAAATAATGTGAATATTAATAATCAAGTGCTAATGTATAAATCACTAAATCACTTAATTACATCTATCCTTTGTATGCCCTTTCCTATTACAGAGTGAACATTGCACAATCTTTATGTTTTCAAATGATTCTCTTCAACCTTTATTCATCTTTCCATTGCCTGCATCATATCGACCAGACTATAGTCTCAATTGGAATTCTTAATCCTAGTTCATCCTTTCATAGACCTTTACCTTTTTAACCTGTTCTTTCCACAATCTTCAAACTAATATTGTCATTATAATAGCTAGAAGTTTTGTCAATATAACTTTCATATTCATCATTACACTCCTTTTTGCAAACAACATCAATAAAATCACATTTCTCAATCCCATAATCACTCAAATCATTTGTGTCATAAGGATATATCACATACAAATGGTTTCACATTCAAACATTCTTTCTCTTGTCTCAAAGTAGACAATTCCTTCTTTAACATATTATTTCCCTCTTCCAATTTCTTCATATTATCTTCTAAAACATTGTTCTTTTTCTCAACATCATCAAATAAATTGAACTTTTCTTCTAATTCTTTATTTTTCTCTCAAAGCTTGCATGTTTCCTTCACCTGCCAATCATGTACTTCCACAAATTTTAGCCCATTCTCTAGCTCTTCAATTGCCTCTATATAGAGACTAATTTATTTTAACAATTTAGACTTTTCTTCTCCCATTTCATTTCTTACTTTTGCCAATTCCTTTTGCAAAATATCTTTTTCACACAATAATCTTGAATTTTCTTTCTTCACCATCACTAATTATTCTTCTAACTTATTTGTATTCTCTTTTTGAACTCTACCAGCTTTTCCCATTGAAATCAACAATTTAACACACTTTACTCTTTCTTTTAGAAAATTCTAAATACCTTTTTACTTTGAGAATTAAATCTTCAAACAACTTGAAGCAAACCTTTACACAACTAAAATCCTCACAATATTCTTCTGCTGTTATAATTTCTCAAAACTCATTAAATAATTATAAGAATTCAGACCATAACTTTTGTTATTTCATTTGTGCTTTTTTTGTGCTTTACAAACACTTTCGTTCCTTCATAATCTTCATGGAAAAGTCTTCTTTCCATTGATTTTGTTGTTCTCAATAATGTGTTTTCTTGCTGACTTGCACTTTTTTCTTTTTCTCACAACTACTTGACACTTCCTGTGTGGTCTTCTTCAAAATAATTTTATTTTCTATAACACAAATCAATCATCCATATTTTAGGAACACCAAAACATCGCTTCCACTTTAATTAATAATTTTTTCCACCTAGCTCTGATACCAAAGTTATGGAGGTTGATGGATTAGATCCACAATGATAATTAAACACAAAATACATAGTACAACCACTTACAAAAATTATAGAATCATTTCATTGCCTAATTGATGATAAACCATTACATTGTGCCTCTCTTTTATAGAGGACTTTGATTGTTTCTAGAAACATCTAAATTAACTAACATAGAAGAAATAGACATTTCTAGAAATATTTAAACAAAAATCATCTTGAACTTTAAAAACTTAAATATTAATTTGACCTAACCCTATTCGGTAATCTAGCTGAATTTTCTAGAATCCTCTAATATGATTTTACAATTACATTTAAGGAGAAGTTACACATTCCAACAACCTATCAAACTACCAGAGGAAGTTTTAAAGACTTTACAATATGAGCTTTCATGCTATATTCCTCCACAAGATCATCTACTCCATACCTCTTTCATTTTACTGGGAAAAAGCTTCGCCTTGAGGGAAAGTCTCTCTATGGAGCAAAATGTCAGAACTAGTAGTACCCCCAAATAAGGCATCAAATACAACTAAAGACAGTGACGAATTGAGGATTTTATAATGCATTGAAAAATTTTCCTTGTACATTAGTTATCTACCATAAAATGATTCAAAAGATATAGATCAAAAATTATTCAAAAGATACGATTCTGTATTCAATTTTGAAGAAAGCGCTAAAGCTTGGCTGGTTTTCAAAGGAAGGAGCCAGAAACACCTCAAAGATGGATTTTTTTTCCTCCCAATTAATCAATTCCATGAATGGAAAGAAATAGAACTTGTTTCTCATGTGCAACATCCCAAAATTTTCTCAATATGCTTCCATTGTCTAAAAATTGTAGGATATAAATGCTGCTAGCCATCAAATTCAAATGAAACACATCATGTTCCTTAACATTAAATGGAATTTGAAAAATTTCAATTGAAAGAAGTAGCATGTGTCTCACTATCTACTCTATTTCATGGAACCCAAGTTTAATTGAATTTTTAAGGTCCTAAAGTTTCAAAAAAGTGGCAAATTTGTGTCGTTCCAATGAGCAGTATCATACAATATATCAAAAATTTGGTCTAGTTAGGGAGATTTTTATTGAATTTATAATAAAAAAAAGTTAATCTTATGGAAAAAACTAAAAAATGTAAATAGTTGTCATCCAAGATAGCTATAACAGTTTACCTTGGTTCAAATGGATTAATGAGGGCGTAATTTATCGGATAATGGAAAGCATCCTGCTTACATTTTCTTAGGGGCATTTTCTATTTTTTACCTAGGTTGTTCTAGTCTACATAATATGGACAAAAATTCAAATAGTCATGAAATTTTGTACAATAAATTGATGGACTATATGTTAGGGACCATTGAAAATAGGAACATTTGTATAACCCCACTTAACTTTTCTAAAGTGCAAGAGTTAGTAAATCTCAACAACAAACTAAAGTATATGGAAGTAAACAAGCAAGAGGCTAACTAGAAAGCTACATGGGGTTAGCAAGAAACCAATCTTTGTGAAGAAATAGGTATCAGTGCTACAAATGGTTGTAGAAGCAAGCAAAAATGAAAATAAATCCCTTTAAAAAAAAAAATGGTAAATCCATGTATAGATTAGCCAAAAATACACAAATGTACTTGCACACAAAAGGTTCACTTTGACACATGTTGACACTTAGAAGGCTGATTTCGATGGTTTTTGCATGACAAGGCACATAGGCAAAATGTGGAAGTAGATAACACCAAAATAGTCCTCAAAGAAATGTGATTTCCAGGAATGCAATTAATGTAGGAAATGCAAAAATTGAACTATTTTACTATAGTCAATTTTATATCATTTTAAATTTTCACTATAGGTTATTTTTAAGTATTTTTGAATTTTTAGTTTTTGATTTTGGTATAGTCTTGAGGCTTTTGATTATACTTGTTTTTGGTTTTCTTATCATTGTTGAAGTATGGTTAAGAGAAAAGTACATTTAGGTAATTAGTGTGACTGTAAAATATTTACTAAGTAATCCCATTTCCAACTTTTGATATTTCCATTTGAGAAGATAAAGGGGATTAAGGTTTCAAATCCCTAAATTGTTGTTGGTTGAAAGGTATGCATATTTGCCTAAGTTTTAATGGGATATGTTAAATCAAATAACCTTTTGGGAGTCATATGTTCTCCACTATGTAGCAAACAATTACTGAGCCTAAAATTGTGCATTTTGCTTGGTATATTATTTCCTAGGACTTGCATTTGGGACCCTAGCTGCGGCATCTAGGTGTTCCTGACCTTTGTTTCTCTTTTTGTGGTCAACTAGAGACTATTTTTGCACATTTTTTGGTTTTTTCAATGAGCTCAATGTTACTGGTGATGGATCCATGATCTCTTTCGTCCCTTTCGCCTAGAACCTTTCTGTTGGCATATGGTTGTTCTGGGTGACAACACTTAGATTCCCTTCAAGTACTCCTAGATATGGCATGCTTTTAGAGTGGAGATCTTGTTTACCATTTGGAAAGATTGCAATGCAGTTATTTATGCTAACAACACACTTTCTATGTATGCTAAAGCATGTATTTATAACAATGTCATGTTGTAAATTCAAGTACAAATAGATAAAGTAGCTCTAGAGGTGGCTCACCTATACGAGCTAGTGGCACATTGGAGAAATGCCCCCTATATGGTAGCTTGTGTCCCATCAAATTTGGCCTTTGGTAACCATACCACTCCTCATGGTCACTGTTGAGGATGTAGCACTTCTGCTCACTGCTCTGACATGCCTTGCTCTCAACCGTACTGCTCTCCTAGTGATTGTGTTTTTGGTCAGTGCCACTCTTCTGGAGGGTCTGGTGATCAACACCACTCTGCCTTGCCTACTTAGAGGTCTAGCTTAGGGTGGTCCCTAATGGCTCCTCCTATTGCTCTTGCTACTGGTTGGCCCTCTGTGCACTCAAACCCCAAGTGGGTGTTTTCTCAACTGGACTTAGCCATTTCTCCTCCCAAGCCTAAGCGAGAAAACGATGAAGATAATGTTGCTGCTGATGATGGATGGGCTCCCCCTGAGCCATCTACTCACCCCACCCTTGGGTGGGGTTTTGATGATAAGAATCCTTCTCCCTTGGCTAGCATTGTGTTGGCAGCCTAATGCTTTTTATGTTTTCTAAACATTTTTTTTTTTATGAATAGTTGATATCTGGCATTAGGCCATGTGAACTCATGCGGTGATCATGTTTCCCTTAGCCCCATTTTTTGTAAATATGTAACTTTAGTGCAAGGAAGGGACTATTCATCAAAAAAAACAAAATAATCATTTGAATTATTCTTATAAGTAGCATGACATACTTATTAAATATTTTTGTATTTATTAAATAGTTTGTATATGTTATTGAACTTATCTTATCTTAGTATCTATTAATTATTAGCTTATGTTAATCACAAAAAAATATTTTTACATAATTAAAATATGTACATTCTAAATATATATTTTAAAACTTTAATTATCTCATAGCTTAAAATAATATTTTTTTCTATGATCTCCTTATTACAATAAATAATTAGTTAATCTTTATTATAGTACTTAAATAAAAATCAATAATTTATTGACTAAATAATCTAGTTTATAAGAATTTGGAAATATTTAATTCAAAAACTAACATAAAAATATATTTTTCATTTTTTTAACCATTTTGCTATTTTTTATTTGGTACATACACTATAGTTATAATAATCTATTTAAATAATCATAAAATATAAAAATATTAGTTACTATTAATTTTTTGCAAAAAAAACTACAATAGCATTTGTATAACCACAGAACAAAATTTTAATATATTTCTCATATTTATTAAACAATATTAATTATCATTTAATAAATATTAAATACATCAAATATAAATATAAGTAATGTTGATTATTCATAAGAAGGTTGTTAGAAGTAAATAATGTGATTTATAAAGCACTTTATTATTAATTTTTCCTTTAATTAATAATTATTACTAGTTCTACATCGATTCACAAGTCCTTTGGAACATTATTGTCAATGAGGGACTTCTAGTTGCATGAGATGGGATGATTAGATTTGAGGCAATTATGATTGATTTGGAATTTCATGAGTTATACTTGAGTTGTGTGGGTGTACACAATATATATTATTTATATATGATTTATATATATTATATAGATATAGGTTTCTGTTTTGACGGTATTTGATTTAACTCTTGTGTATTCATCTTCATTTCATTGAGTTCTTTTAGTTGTTAGATGTAGAACTTGGTATAGATTTTAGCGAATGTATAATTGAGTCCTTGATCTTGATATGAAAATTGAAGGGAAAAAGATAACTTTCTTTTGAAGCTGTCATTGTACCAGGACTTGTCATAAGAATCAATTTCTTATAACATATCATATAATTATTGTGAGTATACTAGTAACTTTAGTGGGTAATTCTATAAGTTTATTTTATTTATTTGGTGCATCATCCATTAGGTCTTATTTATTCATTTCACAAGTACTTTTTCCCCCTTTCCTCATTCATGCTAATTTAGGTGAGTATCAATAAGGACTATACTTTTTAATCCAAAAGATTCAATCTCACTATCAATACAAGAAGGTTTTCATGTTTAACTAGGTTTTTACAGCTTTATATAGGTACAATTCTAATTGACAATAGTAATCAAGAGTAAATTTCACATCAACATAAATAAAAAAGGAGGGAAGCCTACTTATGAGCTTTTAGGAAGAAAGTGGAATCAAAAGAAATTGATTTCCACATATCAAGAACCTTACTATAGTCTAAATTGCAATGACTATTGAGCCAATAAGAAAACATGGCAATCTAGAATAAAGTTTTTGTGTTGAGGACCTCAAATAAGATTTGATCTCAACTAACATGGGAATAAAATTTTGAAGAACCACTCAAACACAAATCTATCTTTATTATTGATTACAATATCTACACTTGAGAATTGAGTAGAAGATCTTTGATCCATTTAATCAACTTTTTATCCAAGAATTCTATCTAAAATGATATTAGGGAGACACATCCTACTAGGAATAGCACCAAACCCCAACCTCCATTTACAAATTTGTGAAGGCCCCACAACAAGAATACAAACACAATCCTTCTTTAATCCTTCTTCAAGGTGAAGTAGAACTAGAAACAACCTTTTGGAAGGGAAATGATGTAAATGAGCCCTTCAAAGCTAAGACATCAAAAAATCATTTTCTAACTAGAACAGTTTATTAATGTGAGGGTCTCGAAATGTATTTTTGTAATGGATGGGTAAATAAAAGGGTCAAGAATGTTTATACAAGAACTAGCATCTATCTTGTTATCTAAACTCCAACTTTCAAAGGTTTATGGAACTTGATAAAAAGATTTGCCACACCCCTCCAAAAACCTCAAACATAAAATATGGAGGACCTACTTACCTTAGAATAACCTCTCCCTAAATTAAAACCATCCTCAAATAAACAATAAATAGTTTGATCTCAACAATTTGAGAAAAAAGGTGTGGGTTGGCCATGCATGTAATGTCCACCCATAGTTTGTCTTTTATGTATATTTCATGCATGTGCTAGTTTCAAAGATATTTGATTTACAATTATATGTCATAATTTCATCACCCGGACTACATATATATAGATATCTTCTAAAACCCTTTCTAATTCGATAATAGAAAATTGGAAGAAAACAATAAATTAAATAGTTATGGTTTCAATTTTAAATTTTTCATGTGATTATCATGAGTTTTCTAAATAAAGATAAATATTCTCTTGTATCTAAATTAATTTGGTTGCAAAATTTATTATAAAAACAAAAGATTTATTGAGAATAAAGCATGTTGTAACCAAACTTATACGTGCATGTGAAAACTAATATACTAAAAATAGAAAACTATGT
Source organism: Cupressus sempervirens (assembly GCA_028749045.1). Taxonomy (NCBI): domain Eukaryota; kingdom Viridiplantae; phylum Streptophyta; class Pinopsida; order Cupressales; family Cupressaceae; genus Cupressus; species Cupressus sempervirens. The sequence continues at coordinate 300,255,437 of CM053783.1, forward strand.
ATACTATGGTTGCATGATTTGAGAGATCAGAAGAATGTGAAAATACTAATTGTATATTTATTTTTATTTTATAAAAATATAATATATTTTTCAATTTTATTTATTTATTTTAAAGGAAAATAATTTTTTTAATGATCATTTATTAATTTTGAAATTTTAGTTTTTGGATTTATTTATGAAAAAATTATTATAACAGAAATATTTGGATTTATTTATTATTCCAAAAAAAATTAAAATTTTATTATTTAAAAAAAATTATTATTAATTATTAATTTCAAAAATTAAATTAATACTACTGATTTAGTTATAAAGTGAATGTTGGTATTAAAGAATCTTTAAGTTTGAGTTATCTCGATTTAAATATTAATATTATACCTAAATAGAAGTCAAATTAATATTTTAGAAATGAAATTGATATTAAGATTTAATCCAATAATATATATTTATGTAATTAATGAAATCATTCATGATCTAAGATTATTTAAATTAATAACATGATAATATTGCATGATTGATAACCTTTATCCAACTATGAAATGATTATGAAATGAAAACTTGAATTTGATGCAAATTAATTTCTATGGAGTTATATTTCTAAAACAAGGACTAAATAACTACACTTTCTTTAAATGCATGTCAAGATGTCATGTTTTATTTTATGGTGGGTTTGGGGGTGAACCTAGTAGTTTGACCAAATAGGCATGTTTACTAGAGGCTTGGGAAGTGGTATTCTTATGATGCTTTTATGTGATTTTGTTTTGTCATGATTATTTTATTCCTAATCAATGTCCTATATTCACATATTTGTGTGATGATATTGAGTGTTTTTTTGTAAGCTCATGTACTGTGATTTTCTTGGTGTAACCTATGAGGTTTTCAATCAGTTATCTATTGGTGCTTTCAAGTTGCTTGTATAGGACTAAGGTGAATATTGTGATTTATCCATTAGACATATTTTTCAGTTGTTTTTATAGGACTAAGGTGAATATTATGATTTATCTATTGGACATACTTTCTAGTTGCTTGCATAGGACTGGGGTGAATATTGTGATTTATCTATAGGTGCTTTCCAACTACTTGTATAAGACTGAGGTGAATATTGTGATTTTATGAGATATACTTTTATGAGCTTGGGGTAGGTTATCTATGTGTATGTTGGGAAGTGGCTTATAATGGAAGTCAAAGCCCTAAAGAAGCTACCTGGGTAACCCATTGTAAGTTGTATTAATAAGTGATAACATATCATTAAATGGGTTGAAATAAATTAACAAGAGTCATTGTTTACCTTTCCCATGCCTCGAGTGCTAGTATAGTCTAGGATGGGAGTAGAGAGGATGCCTGGTTGTGACCTTGTCTTGTTAGTATGCCTTGTCTATAAGAAAATAAATTGATGCTGCATAGAGTCACTAGGGGGCTAGAGTCTAGAGAGGTTGTTAGGGTAACCTTAGAGTTGACTCATGTGATGACACTTGCCCACATGCATATTAGTTTTCCTACATGTCTTTTTTGCCTCTAGAATTAGAATTTACTTGTGTACTTGGTACCTTTGAGATAGATTGATATCAGGATTCCTTTCCTATGATTATTTTATCATTTCACTATCTATATGTGGATCATACATTATCTCTCCTATGTAGTGGGACTGGGAAATTGATTCGATGACCACATAGTTGGGAGGTAGTGTCTTCTTACTATTTGGGTTCCTCTTAGATTTGCAGATGTTGGATGCCCATTGGTGTAGTTGTACTCTTTATCATTCTTATTAATATCTTAGAGACTTTTATTCATTTCATGTATCTATCTTTCATGTGTTTTCAGATCCTACAAGATATTGTATTGTATATTGATGTACTTATATCTATTTTCACATACCTTGTGACATGTGTAGTGGATGTTACTAATGAGATATGCTTTCATATTATTAGTTGTACTCATGATTTTTCTTATGTGTTAATGTATCTATTATTTTTTTATGGTTAGGAGACTTTGTAGTTGAGACTTAAAGTAATTAATATAAACATTTTAATGTGACTCAACGTAGAATGGAAACTATATTTATAATTTTCTTATGTGTACTTAATGTGTATATATAGATTGCTTCCACATTGTTGTTACTTTTATATTCTTTAAAATTATTATATATATAAAAATTAGTTCAGTAAACATTGTATATATTAGGTTAATTTCATTTGGGTTCAACAGGGCATTAGAATGTATTTATTGAAGGATGCCCTAGCAGGAGCCCGTCCATCAAACTTAATCCCATCATGAATTTTGCAATCATATTTTGAAGTATGTTCATCATTGTCTAAATTCAAAACTTGTCCTGTTGGTATCACACACAAATCATTGCTTGTATTTGATTGATATTCAATTATTACAACAAATATACAAATTTATTACATATGAATTATATTTACTTACTACTATTGTTTTACTAAATTAATTTTTTATTGAAGATATTTTTCCTATTGGTAATACACTAGCAGTCCTGGAAAACTAGACATTTCCTAATCAATCATTTCTCCCTAACAATTTTTAATTCTACTAAACCAATATAAATTATATCTACTATTTGATTAGATTTTTAAAAAAATAGAATTATAAATTTAATAATGATATTTTTCAGTGTTCCCAATAACCTAATTATCATTCATTATCCTAATCAATAATTACTCTTCAACTACTTTAAATTCTATTAACCTTAATTGGGTAGAACCTTCACTCCTATATGCCAAGGCTATCTTATTTATGAAGGTGATTTGGTTTCTTCCTGAAACATTTTTCGGAGACATCTCCATTGCAATGAAGAAGATATTTGCAATAGATTACTATTTTATTCTGGTAATGCCAATATCCAAAAAGTTAAGGGAGTATAGATTACTATTTTATTCTGGTAATGCCAATATCCAAAAAGTTAAGGGAGTATATAAAAATAGTTTTCTGTTTCTAGTAATTAAGCTTTAATACCTAATTTATTCTAAAATCTATTTGAAATGACGATGGAATCCTATGTCACTTTCAATTAGGCCACTCCTCTTTCCTATTTTGGCGGAGTAAGTTGTGTGAAATCAATTTGTAAACCCATTTTGGTAAAAATATCTATCATAAGATGAGCGTAGTCTAACAATAACAATAACCTTCTTACATTGGATATAATTATTATTAGCATTATATATTCTGAAATTTACAACATTAACATTGAGAAAAATATAACAAGAGTTTAATCTTATCAATTGACGAAGCAATGATTTTACTTATCCATGTTCCATAATCCATCAGAGTTAAATTATTGGTTGGGAAAGGCGTCTGGTGAATGATTAATCTGTAAAGAATAATACACTTCAAAGCTATACATCTCCCTGGAGAAGTTGTAAGCTAAATCGCTTGAATATTCTCCCTGCTCCAAAATTGCCCTAAATTCAACACAATTTTGGGCTTCAAATTCGGTAATCTTCCTTGGAGTAGTAGCATTTGAGGATTCAGATTCAAAATCTTTATTCTTATTCTCATAAGGAATTCGATTTGGTTGAAACGAATCAATTTGAATGTGTTTTTTGGTGTTCTCAGTTGTAGATCAACTGGAGCTTGAAATGAAATTGGAAGGGAGGATGACCGAATCAAACTCTGAGATTGGACTTCTCTTTCAGCATTATTTTCTAGTTTAATTTTCTCCTTGACATGTGTTTTCCAATAATTCTTGATTCCATTGTCTGTCCTACCCGGTAAGCTCTATGCAATCTGAGACCACCTGAATTTGAAAAATCATACATACAAAACGTTCATTTACTGTGTATCTTATATCACAGAAAAAATGAACGGCAAAACAATATAATTAATTAATTTATGATCAGGGAATTAAGAGTGTCAACTTAAATTAATAACTGTCCATTTCTCATCTAATTATAAAACATAACAATATTAGTTGCTATTAAATTTTTGAAATACAAAACTCCAACGACAAGCCACCAAATGCATGATATGTATAACCACAAAATTAAATTTTAATATGTATCTAGTATTTATTAAACAATTTTAATTATATTTAATAAATATTAAATACATTAAATATAATGGGAAAGGAAAGCGGAGACGCTAGCTATACAGCTTCCTGGCCGATGACTAGTTCAAGACCATGATAGACAAACCCATGGAGGAGGATGATGGGGTTGGTAAGAAGGACCCAAGAGATAAAGAGGAGAACTATCCCCTATGCTGGTATGTTTTTCTTTTTTGATGTTTTGGTATTTTATAAACTTTGTGTTCAATGGGGCTAATTTGTAAAAGTTGAAACATTGTTGTAATATGTGTTGCTACTATGTTTTTCGTTTTAATTGGTTAGATTTTATGTATATATATGTGAATACTGATAGTAACTTGTACTTGTCATAATAGTAAATTGTAAAATAAATAGTAAGATAAGATTGATAATAGAAGCATATTATGCAATACAAATAGAAAAATAAGACTAATAATAGAAGCAAATTATTTACTATTAACAGTAGTTAGAAGCAAATTATGTAATACAAATAGATTAATGATATAAACTAATTATTTACTATTAATAGTAACAACCTTTGTACTTAGACATTGCACATTAACATAGACATAACTAAGGTTAAATTAATTGTATAAATAGAATTATATTGTAACCTAATTTATTGAATTTAAAGAATTTTAATTTTTTTTAAATAAATAAATTTATGATTCACTTTCACCTATAATAACAATATTGAGATTGAATATACTTCTAATTTTGGTAACATTAGCTTGCAACATATCTAAATAAATATATTTTAAAGTCTTAATGTTGAAAGTTATAATTAGTTATGTATATTTATATTTATATTATAAACTCTAATACTTTTAATATTAACCAATGTTAAAAAATAAAGATATAATCATGTTAGTATTTATTATAATATCTATTATTAAAAATGACTATCATAACATAAAATATTCTACAATAATTTTATATTGAAATAGTACATACTAAGCTTTTACTAATTACACATTGATAAATTCAAAAATTATTAAGTGAACCCTATTTCCACAAAAAAAAATGAATCTTGTTCAAAGAACAGTAAACATTGATATGTGTAAATATTTTGAAAAATTAATTTGTACTAAAATATAACTGAAAATGGTGCAATGTGAAAATTTCTTTAAGCGAATCATATTTTAAATAAGTTATATATATATATATATATATATATATATATATATATATATATATTCATTCAAACTTTATAAAAACTATATTAAATTTAATAATAAAAATAATAAAGTGTTTTCATTGGTCCAAAATAATACACTAATTGCCTCAACTAAATGCAATAGTATTGTCTACGACAACTACAATAAGGATCTTGATCATTATTATAAAACTAAGTTATTTTCTATGTTTAAAAGGATATAGGATGAACTTTTGATTAATTACTACTGGTTGGCCTCTATCCTATTATACTCCAGGGTTAGCCCCCATTTTCTAGTTGTTATTTAATACATCAAAAACAATAAACAATATAAATTATTCAAAATAAGGTTATTGCATGTAAATAATGTGAATAGTAATAATCAAATTTTAATTTATAAATCAATTAATTATTAATTTATTTTTTAATTAAGTGTCACTAATATGAATTAGAATAAATAAAGATTCTTAAGAAGGAAGCTCCCAATTTCTCATAATAAAAATTAAAGTAAGTAGTACACACATGTAAAGATGTAGAAGTGTATCAGACAAGACTGAAGGTTCAAATTTAGATACAAATAAACTGGGGTATGCCCCTTTTAATTATTATTAGTTCTATATCAGTTCATAAGTCTTTGGAACATTATTGTCAATGAGGGATTTTTAGTTGCATGGCATATGCTGATTAGATTTGAGACAATTATGATTTGATTTCGAGTTCCATGAGTTATACTTGAGTCTAAAAGAATTTCAAAGTGATCAACTACATGCCTTTCTAACTGTGTGTGTGTGTGTGCATACATACACATATACATACATGTGTACATACTAAATTATTTTGAGGGTTCTTTATTTTTGTAAGATTTTTGCACATTGTAAAATTTATGAGATTGTATTTAGTACAATTTATAGAAGAGTTTACATGAATATTTTATATAGATATAGGTTTCTTTTCAATTATTTTTCTCTAGAGTATGAATTGTGGGTATTTGATTTAAGTCTTGTGTATTCATCTTCATTAAGTTGAGTTGTTTTAGTTGTTAGATGTAGAACTTGATATAGATTTTTATAAATCTATAATTGAGTCCTTGGTTTTGATGCTCACAATTGAAGGAAAAAAATTATTTTCTTTTGAAGGTGTCATAGTACCAAGACTTTTCATAAGAATCAATTTCTTATAACACATCCTATAAAGATTGTGTGTATACTAGTATCTTTAGTGGGTAATTCTATAAGTTTCTTTTATTTAATTAGTACACCATCCATTAGGTCTTATTTATTCATTTCACTATGATTTTTTCCCCTTTCCTCATTCAAGCTAATTTAGATGAGTATGAACTAGGAATAGGCTTTGTAATCCAAAAGATTCAATCTCGCCATGCAATACCTATAGCCTAAGAAGGTTTTAATGTTTCAATAGGATAACTAGGATTTTACATCTTTATATAGGTGCAATCCTAATTGAAAATAGAAACCAAGAATACATTTTTTATCAACAAAAAAAAAACAAGAGAAGGGAAACCTACTTATGAGATTTTAAAGAGAAAGTGGAATCAAAAGACATAGATTTTCCCTTATCAAGAACCTTACTATAGTCTGAATTAAAATGATTGTTGAACCAACATGAAAACACGGCAATATAGAATCAAGTTTCACTGTTGAGGGTCTCAAATAGGATTTAAGAACAACTGGCATGGGAATGAAAGTTTGAAGAATGACTCAAATACAAATCTAGCTTTATTATTGATTACAATATCTACACTTAATAGTTCACTAGAAGAACTCATGATTGATTTAATTACTTTTCTATCCAAGAATTCTAAAAGAAGATTAGGGAGACACACCCTAGTGGGAATAGCACCAAACCCCAACCTTCATTTAAAAATTTGCAAAGGTTTTTTAATCACAATACTAAAGCCTCACAAAAAGAATACAAACACAATCCTTCTTCAAGGTCAAGGAAGACTAGAAATAACTTTTTGGAAGGGGAGAGACATAGATTGGTAACTCTAAAGCTAAGACATCAAAAAATCATTTTCTAACTAGAACAATTTATTAATGTAAGGGTCACCAAATGTTTTGACCAAGGAATTTTACATTTTCGCAATGTACCGATAAAGAAAAGGGTCAAGAATGTTGATACAAGAACTTGCATCTATCTTGTTCTGTAAAACTCCAACTTTCAAAGGTTAATGGGACTTAATAAAAAAAAAATCAACACCCCTACAAAATCCTCAAGCTTATAATATAGAGGAACCAATAACCTTAGAATCACCTCTCCTTGAATCAAAACCATCCTCAAAGAAATAGTAGACAATCTCAACAATTTGAGAGAAAAGATGTGGGAAGACCATGCATTTATTGAAGGATCCCCTAATAGGAGCCTATTCATCAAACTTAATCCCGTCATGAATTTTGTAATCATAAATTTTGAAGTTTTCTCATCATTGTCTAAATTCATAAATTGTCTTTCCTATCCATTATTCCTTGTAGATCTCATACCCTCAATCTTTATTTTAAAGGTAAGTAGGTATCAGACACAAATCCCTATTTACAGTTTATTTGTTAGTGTTAATAATTCAAATGATCAGATTAGTTTATTCTTGATGGTGATCCTCCAGCTTTGACAATGACTTTTCCCAAACTAATGTTGTTATTTAGATAGTCTCTTGTTAACTGCTCATGTAGAATTGGTGATAACTGAAACTCTTCACTACAATTTGTGCATGTTAAAGGTCGTTTCAATTTGTATAAATCATACATAATGTAATCATTACTATCAATGAGAAAGAGCATGATGTAGTCAATAATTTTTTTATTGTGTGCAACTTTATTTATTTCTTGTTCAGTTCTAAAATTATTATTTCTTTTTCTTTTAGCCATATCCTAAAGCTATAGAAAATTTTGCATAGTATTAGAGCCTAGTTTCTAGGAAAGAGGCTTATTTTTTTTGCATGAATTGAAGATTAGAGCTTTTAAGAATGGAATTTTCAACATTTTTCTTTATCATGTCATTCAGTTATTTTGAGTGGAAGTAACCAATTCTGTTTAGGCCCACAAGCAGAGCCTTTCATCAAAATGTAATGGCATTAGAGGTTGGAGCCAATTCTACATTAGAGATAGGGAAAAATCATGCTCTATTTGCATGGATCTTGCCTTTCTTTTCTCTTTACTTTCTTTTATCTTTAGTGACACTCACATGTATTTTCAGTCAGTAATTTATTCTTGCATGATTGAGCAGTCACTCATACCATGACATATGTGTCCTTGAATGTAATGTCTCACCCTAGAACCTTTTCTTTTCTTGCTTATGTGGCTATGTCGACTTGGTCAAATGTAGACTTAATTAAAAGATAAATGAAAGTTAATGTTTTAGATTTCTAAATTGAAATGATTTAATTATGATGGATTTGTATGAGATATTACATTCAATGATGATGTTATTTGATGTAATCATGATGTCATGCTTATAGCTTTGATTCAGTTAATGTTATTTCTTAATGTTGATTACTTAAGTTGTTAATAACAATCGATACTAACTCCTTGTTATGATTGCTTGTTTGAGTGGATGCAAGAATCATCATGATGGAAGTGTGGCTGAGGTAGAGAAGGCTAGCCTCCTGGAAGGGGATGTGTTGGATGACCATGCGACCACACACACATCACTTAGGATTCATATGTTTATTTATCTTTACATTGCATTGCTATGTTAATTTTGAGATATTAGAATAAAACTAGACATAACATATGATCTAAATGAGAGATTTTGAAATGAGCAATATAATTTAATAATAGAAAAGTTTTGTTTAATGTTAATTTAGTATGAGCATTCTTTATTAGCAATAGTAACTATATATGTTTAGTTTTGAAACCAATTGTTAACAAAGGAGAGTTTTCTTTTAAAAGACATTTTTGTAAAAACAAATAATAAGATATATTATACCCTTTCACCCAGCTAGCGTCATGGAAAAAGACACGAGCTATTTTCCTTGTATTAAGCATGCAGTTAGGTCAGTTCCATTGGGGGGTGTGGGAAGAGTGGTGTTAAAAATAGGGTTTTGGGGAATAATAAAACACACACACACACAGCCGAGTGAAGTTAATAACAAAGAAGGAAGAAGAAAGGTTGGCCATAGCACTTGAGAGTCATTGTAGCAGGGGTGGCACTTAGGGAAAGAGGATTGTAGTAGTAGCCACATCAATAGGTGTTATAAATTTCCAAGTTCCTTCTTAATTAAATGATCTTCCTCTATTCACGTTTTTTTGTTTACATTTCTTGCCAATAAGTTTCTTAACAAGCACTAAATCTTGAATGTCTTGCTAGAACTTTTCACTTCTTGTCTAGAAATACCATGAAAAACAAAAGGTCTTGTCTAATTTGGGTTTCGATATGTGTTTGAAAGTTCCCTGTTTGTAATTTTTCATTGAATGAGAAGTCTTGGAAAACCTCTTTTTCTTAACAGAATGGTATGCTATATGAACCATTTTTAAGCTTGTTGGAGCCATTGAATAATGATTGGAATATATATAGCTAGAATCCCTCCTAAAAACATTGATGTTATACATTGAGATGTCATTGTTTGACTGTTACCTGTACATCATGTTGATACTGTTGGTTCCAAATGTTATTACAATTCCCTTATACGTTGCTAAATCCAAAATGTTAGAACTATGCCATTATACATTGTTGAATCCTAAATGTTATAACTATGCCCTTATATGTTTTGTTGTGTCTTAAAAATGTTATTATTGTTCCTTATACATTTTTTTGTGTTCTTGAACACTATTATTGTGTCTTGATACATTTTTTTTGTTGTATCTTTTAATAATATTGTTGTCCCTACTATGAAAGTTACATTATAGGTTTTAGCTGAGGACTGTGATTGTTTCAATGTCTTTCTATTACCTTACATGAGTTGCTAATGCTTTATAAAACTTCATGGGTGTACCTTATTTAAACATCTTGTTATACCTTTGCTAAAAAAATGCTTTGGTATTTTATGCTGATCTTGATGTGGTGCTATCACCACTAGTGATGTAGCATTAAAACTTATGGCAAATACCCTAGAAGATGTCAATGCTTTAAATGTCATGATGAATAATTGAAGGTTATTAATGTTTCTATCTTTAAATGAATTTGCCTTACCTGTGAAGACCCCACCCTTAAACTTTACTGTAGGTATCATTATAAAATGTAATCTAGTTTTGGGTCTCTGATCCGAGTTTAAGAACATTGATACAAGTCTAGAATTATTGAATAAGGGGAGACTATGTTGAAACTACATTGCTATTACTATAATAATGTTGCCATAACTTGATGACATTAAATTGTTATGAGTTGAGAGATTTAGAAATGAAGTTTTGTACGATTCAGACTTCTTAAAATAAAATGTTACTTTACTATACCTCAAGACCACTTTATGATTTTGAATTATCATTGTACCCCTAGTTTTCCTTGTGGTGTTTCTAATTATCTTGCCTTTTACCATCACATCTAGCCATTTTAACACACTTAGAAATGTACATATAGAGCTTAAGGCACCCATAATGGATAATTTTCTAAGTGCGTATATGTGTATGCTTTGCTAGTGTTCCAAAATTCATTTTTATTAAAAGATGGCTGAACCATAATCGTTGAATTGAAGAAGATTACTTCATGTTGTGAACCGCAATAGTTCAAACCTCTTGTTCAAATCAGTATTACTAAGTTGATAGAATTATATGAAACACAAAAATCTAAGGTGCTCTCAATAGTTCATTTCAATAGTTTTGTGATTGGCTGATGTTGAGTTTTACATCTGATTTATTTTAACATTTGTTGTTGTTAGCATTAAATAGCGTATATCCCCTCATGTTTGGGTGTAATGTAGCAATTTTTGGATAGATAGATGGATATCTTCATGTTTAGTTTCCCTATCTGCTAGTACTGTAGAATGGTTACATGCTATTTTTGTTTCTTCTACAAGTAATTCTAGATTTGAAAGTGCTTGGCAAAGCCATTTTATTTTCCAAATATTGCATATGTATTCAAGGTTATGCCTATTTGGTTTATTTTATTTTACTACATATGTGTAGATGTGTATTTAATTTATTCCTAGCTACATTCTCTGCTTAAACTACTAGGCACATGGTTGCAATGTAGAAATGTTACACGGTCACACCAAATAGATATGATCCATCTTGTTTCGGTAAGCTAGGCTTCTCGTGCCAGGGTCTGGGAATTCTTCATGTCAAGAAGAATCCTGGTGGAGTATTTCACTCCATGGTTGGTGAGGTTAAAGCGCCTGGGCCACATTTCCATCTCGAGAAGTAGGTGGGAGATGTCCTATAGCTTTTGGAGACTAATACCACTAGAGAACTCATTGGAAAGTCATCTTAGTTTGATTTCCTAGTTTTTCATTCTAGATTTACTTATTTACAACATTGTAACTCATTTATGAACCGTTGAGAAGTTGATGCTCATTTTTAAAAGGAAAACATGTAACTATTGTATGTTGATCAACAAATTTGTAATTATATATAACTGTTGAAATGTTGTAAGTTGGATCAAAAAATCTATAATAATGTATGACATGACATGAATGTATGTAAAAGAATTGATGAAGATAATTTTAACGATGTATTACTAATCATTTGTAGCAAATAGTTTGACTTTTCCACTTTTATGTTATTGGCTTCTTTTCCGCATTTTTTGGTTGATGATGATAATGATCGTTAGTCTAGAATTGGTTCTTTACATATGGTATCAGAGCATGGTTTAAATCTAGGCCCTTTGGCTACTATGCTAATTGCGCCTATGTTTGATAGGTGTTTTGAATTACTACCATGACCACAAGATCTAAACGGAGAGTTGGGTCCAACAGTAGTGCACAAGATAAAGAACCTAATGAGAGGTTGGATCAGATTATAGAACTGTTAACCCAATAGGGGGCTTTTCTACAACAAAAAAGTTAGTGGATGGACAACCTAGAGCAAGGGGCTTGAGGTAGACAAGCCAAAGAAGAGGCCAGAAAGCGTGAGGAAGATCAATGCTCTAAAGCTTTAAGTAAGTAGCAAGAGGAGCTAAGGAAGAAATGAGAGGATGAGAAAATGGTAGAAGCTCTTAGGAGGTCTGAAATAGATCAGAAAGTGGAAGCAGAACGTCGAAGTGCTCTCCTTAATTCTGATAGGATTTAGATAGTTGCTGACTTTAGCAAAGACCTCAAGAAGGTGACTCCACCCATGTTTCATGGAAGAGCTTCTGGGGAAGATGCAGAGGCTTGGATTACTAGCATGGAGAAGTACTTCCTAGTGAAAAACTACACTAAGAAATCTAGATCAGTATGGGCTACCTATTAGCTAATGGGTAAAGCAGCCAATTGGTGGAAGAATGTCATGGGTAAAAAGAAATTCCAACATGGAGAGGTAACTTGGGAAGAATTCTTGTAGCTATTTCACAAATGATGGTTACCTTAGCTTTATTATGATAGGAAAATAATAGATTTCTATAAGTTAGTGCAAGGGAACATGAATGTTACACAATATCATGAGAGATTTTGCCATTTGGTAAAATATGTTCACAGTATCAACATGATGAACTCTTTAGAACATGAAAGTTTGTAATGGGCTTGCGACTTGAAATTTATAGTGAGGTTTAGATATAGGAGCCTAAGACCATGGACTTTGCATTACATAAAGCCCTTAAGTAGGAGAAGAGGTTGAAGGATGCTTCATCCTATAAATCCTCCAACTAGAACTATAAGAGAAAGTTTCAAGATAGTAGCTCATATCAGGATAACAAAGGATATTAGGATGATGGAGCAAAAGGAAAAGAAAAGAAATACAAAATTAAAAAATATGAAAGACAAAGGACACAAGAATTTTGATAAAAATAAGGAAAATTGGAACAACAATCAAAATTCCAGAAATGGTGGTGGTAGGAATAGAAACAACCGAAGAGATCAAAACAAAAGAGCATCTAGCGTAGGTTGTTTTGTATGTGGAGGAAACCATTATGCTGCTAAGTGTCCAAAACGAGTTGGTAAGAAGGACTATCCTCTGCAACACCACATCCATGCCACAGTTGATTATCGATAGGCTAATTATCAGGCCACTCCCATTTAGATGACTGGTACACTTTTCGGTCACCCTATTTCTATCCTAATAGATACTGGTGCTACTGAATGTTTTTTAGATCTTAATGTATTAACCAAGATACCTATTAGGGCTGGTTTTATGGCTAAACCTTGGATTGTAGAGTATGGTAATAGGGCTAAACGTAGGGTAGAGCAATGTATCTTGTAGCAAGTTGGAACTTCCTAGCTTTCAAACTAAGATCAACTTGGGGTGGAAGCACAAACCTATGTCACCCTTTGTGATAGCATTGGGTATTTTGGCTAGAATGATTTTGGCTGAAATAGTTATGGCCAGAACAATTTTGGCTAAACATACGTGGTAGTTTCACGTGCCTACGTGGCTAATACTATTTCGGTCAAAACCCTTTCGGCTAGAACGATTCTGACCAAAACCTTGACACATAATAAAACTATTGGAAACCTCTTGCAGCTATAATTTTTACTATTGCAATTCCTAGGTTCCTAGAGAGCAGCTTAGGTGTTTTAGCTATAATAGGTTAGTGGTTTTTTTCTCCCCCTTTTAAAAAAAAAAAAAATTTAATGTGTTTTTGATTTGTAAATGTTAATTGTACTTAAAGTAGCTATTTTTTACCTATTTTGTGAGTGAAATATTTAAAATTATTTATTTTTTAATATATTTTAATTATTTTAATTAATTAAAATTTTTAAATTTTTTTTAGATTGTTTTAGAATGGTATTTAACAAAAATGTAGTTCAACATGAGATAAAAATGTAAAAAAACATTAGTTAAAAGTGTAGAAAAACATCAGTTAAAAATGTCAAAAAAATTAGTTTAAAAATGTAGAGAAACATGAGGTAAAAATGTACAAAAACATTAGTAAAAAATGTAGCAAAACTTTAGGGAACATTGTTCAATTTCTAACATAACCTAATGGATCTAGGTGAAACAATAATCTCTTATGGTGAAATTAATTTTGACAATAAATACACCTTCTAACATAACCCTATTAACTACAATCGTAACCTGTACCACATTCTAACCATAACATAGGCACTTTACTAACTGAATGAACCACACTTAGATATTCATGAGGTTCATTTTAACAACTACGTATTGTTAGGTAATAATGAGTCTTACATTTCCAAAAAACACATTAAGATCAGTTAAATAATATGTTTCTAGGTATGTTATCCATGTATGTGTGTCTTAAGGGGACATAGGAGTTGTAATAGGTCATACTATTTTTTATAGGTTCTAATAATTCTTAATATGTATTATTAGGATATAATAGGTCTTATTAGGTAATGACGATTCTTACATTACCAAATGACACATAACGACCTCTTATGATACATTCTAAGTATTTTTATCCATATATATGTTAAGGGCACCTATGGACTCCTAGACTAGGTCATTATGTCTGTTGTAGGTTCTAATAGGTATTCATATGTTTACTAGCACATAATAGGTATTGTTAGGTAATAATGAGTCTTACAGTACCAAACAACACATTAAGATCACTTATAATATGTTTTTTGGTATGTTATCCATGCATGTGTGTCTTAAGGGGACATAGGAGTCATAACAGGTCATACTATTTTTTATAGGTTCTAATAAGTCTTAATATGTATTATTAGGATATAATAGGTCTTATTAGGTAATGATGATTCTTACATTACCAAATGACACATACGACCTCTTATGATACATTTCTAGGTATTTTTATCCATATATATGTTAAGGGGACCTATGGACTCCTAGACTAGGTCATTATGTCTGTTGTAGGTTCTAATAGGTATTCATATGTTTACTAGCACATAATAGGTATTATTAGGTAATAATGAGTCTTATAATACCAAACAACACATTAAGATCACTTATAATACATTTTTTGGTACGTTATCCATACATGTGTGTCTTAAGGGGACATAGGAGTCATAATAGGTCATACTATATTTTATACATTCTAATAAGTCTTAATATGTATTATTAGGATATAATAGGTCTTATTAGGTAATGATGATTCTTACATTACCAAATGACACATAACAACCTCTTATGATACATTTCTAGGTATTTTTATCCATATATATGTTAAGGGGACCTATGGACTTCTAGACTAGGTCATTATGTTTGTTGTAGGTTCTAATAGGTATTCATATGTTTACTAGCACCTAATAGACTAACCTTACTATCAACCTTAATAAAACTATATTCTGTTTACTTTATTAACATTCTTAACTCTAATTCAAACTACTAAATTAAGTCATGAGTTCTAAATTGTAAACTAACATCTGCTAACTAAACTCATTTACTTATCTAGTAACAAATTTTTCTATCCCTGTGTCCTAACTCTCATCTACACTCCCCATAATCATCAAAGCATTTACATCAAAATCTAGAATTTAGTCAAGAAATTTTTTTTTTTATTGCATATACATGTGTACACTTAGTTATCATTTAATCAAGAATTTTTTTTTTTTTTATCGCATATACACATGTACATGTATGAATATTTATTTTTCACATTTGCATGAGCACATTACAATGTGCATTCGATATGGTTTCTATGATAATTTGTTTTAAAATGCATACATGGTACATGATTGAATTTAGCACCATACATTTAATGTTGTGTATTTATATGTACATGTGTTTCAAATTAAATTTAACTTTTAATTATTTTAATTTAAATACACTTGTATGTTTATATTTGTATATATATGCATGTGTAGATCTCTAGATATTTTTCACTCTTGTAGCTTCACATTCAAATCATTGTATTTATTTTCATATATATATTATGGAATTCAATTCTGGGGATCATGCTCCTACATCCTTAGGGGATGCTAGTGTCCATGGTGGGGGTCAGAGTGTTGAGCCTGGTATAGCATGTAGATCGACCTCCTCCACTAAGGATAGAGAGCAGTTATTTAGAGATACAATTGCGAGATTATCTCATGCTATGCAAGTTTTGGATACCTCACTTTCCTCTTCTTCCACCCTCCCTAATAGGGAGAAGGTCACAATGATGTGAGAGGAGTTATTTTGTATGATTTAGACCATTGAGACATTTTATTCTTCTTTATCTCACAATGTCACTAGCACTATGAAGTACACATAGATTGACACTAAGGTTTCCACTGGCATTGTGAAATTCATGTTTCCATCTTATATAGATCGTTGCAGAGTCAGAGGCTACTCTATGATGAAGTGTACTGATCCACTTGTCACACCATTGATGTATCCTCATTGGTTGGCCACTCATCATCGATGGCCATCAAAGGATGAGTTCCCTCTACATTTTTGCAAACAATTATTTGTAGAATTTCATTTATACTATGATGTTGACTATACAAATTATCCAGGGCATGTTGGGGAGGGTCAAGGGAGACTTTTTGATAGATTTAGACCCATGGACACTCCTGTGCTTGTTAACAAATGAGCAATGGTGAGTCCAAACCTTTTGATTATGTCAAGATGCCCATAGATGGCTGCTGTAGGTGAGAGTGTACCTAATGACACAATTTGGACATAGATTTTTTTGAGCATTGTCACTATTGCCACACAGTTACACAAGATTTCTTTTGATCGGTGTGGTAGATATATGCTACAGTCTTGAGGTACTGCTCCCATAGCTACATCATCTAGTGCACCTATTGATGATGATTATGGAGTTGCAAACATACCTTCTCCAGTAGACATTTCTACAGTCTTAGAGGTGGATGCATCGTTTGGCATCATATTTAGCATATGATCTTTTAGATGCATATTGAGCATTATCTACACTCTCAGGGATTCCACTTTGTGACGTGAGCTCTCAAACTAGTCATATTTTGTCACGTACAATAGTCCCAAAGGATTCATGGAGGTAGGAGGATATTCTTGCAACTTCTACTGCTCCTACTACTACGCAGACCCAGGCTATAGCACTAGCCCTAGTTACTCAAGACCCTAAAGCACCCCCCCCCCCTGCCCTACTCAGGATGTCAGTGCTAGACAGCCTAGTCTATTTACCTCCATGCTTTTAGATTAGGGTCACACTATTGAGTTGGACGTTGATACTATTTTTTCATTGCATGATTCAAATATTAGTCAGATTAGCAAAGCATTACATAATGCTATGGTAAATATCTCTATATGTTTAGATTTATTTTTACTATGGTAAATAATATGTCTATATGTTTAAATTTATGTATATGTGTGTGTTTGTGTATGTGTTATAGAGTTTGAGTGATAGTATGTTACATTTTTCTGATCTACAGACACTGACAAATCCTACACATCATGAGTCCCAGGTATGTTACTATATATATATATATATATATATATATATATATATATATATATATATATATATATATATATATATATATATATATATACATGTAGATCTTGATTTAATTTTTCTATACACATAATTAAATGGTTCAAGTTATACTTTGACATAGGGTTCAGATGCAGCTGATAGATCCTTTTGGGGACAAGGCCCAGGATTAGGAGGGGGAATGTAGCTAATTATCATATGTGGCCTTTTTATTTTATTACACACATGTTATGTCTAGATACATATTTATATGGAAACTTTGATGTTTTATATGTTATTTCCAGATACATGTTTATATCATGGACACTAAATGATGTTTTATATGTTATTTCAAGATACATATTTATATGGAGATTTTGATGTTTTATATAAGTTATTTCCAGACATTTGATACATGATCTATTTTTATACATTTGATATGGGTACATTATATTCTCTAGATATATGTACATGTATGTTATTGATCTTTTAATGTACACGTGTATCTTATTGATCTCTTAATGTCTTAATCTTTTATGTAACTTATGTATGTGTTATGAACATGTTTCTATATGTTATTCATCTTAATGCCTTAATCTACGTGTAATTAACTATATAATTTTAATGGTTCATGTACATAAGAACATATAAAGACTATGATCACCTAGAAAGAATGCATGAAGTACAACATTTAATTAATAAAAGTTAATATACATATGTATATGTTTTCAATATTCATGTTACTATTTTTAATGCCTTATTTAAGTTTAATTAACTATACTTAATGACATGTCTTAATATAAGTATAATTAAGTTCTATATATTTAATCTAAATATAATTAACTATATTTAACGACATGCTTTAATCTAAGTATAATTAACTATATTTAATGACATGTCTTAATTAACTATATGTAATCTAACTATATTTAACTATTTATAATATAATTAACTATATTTAATGACATACATTCTTAATTAACTATAATTAACAACATTTAATTAATAAAATATAATGTATGTAATATGTAACATAGTTCATATAACATATACATGTAAGAACATATAAAGAGTATGACCTAAAGAATGCATATTACAATATTTAATTGGTAAAAGTTAATACATGCAAGAACATAATGATTATATACAAACATAAAGAATGTATCATATAAGAACATATAAAGATTATATGTACATAAATACATAAACAATATACATATAAATACATACAAATACTAAAGGGATTGTCTTAAGGAGAGGTTAGGTAAAAGGTGTTCTAATAGGTGTTCTTAAGGGGAGGTCCTAATATTTGTCTTAAGGGGAGGTTCTAAGAGGTGGTCTTAAATGAGATATCCATGTCGAATTTAAATAAAAATAACCATACATGTCTAATTTTTCATATCCAAGATAAATTATCCAATTTACAAAAATTTATAAAAAAAATATCCTGTCAATATTAAATATGAAAGTATAAGAGCTATACATGCATAGCTCAACTAGAGCTCCACAATAAGTACATAGGTAAACTGGAGCTCCACAAACAATGTATTGTTAGGATCCTCTCTACCTTTTATTATCGCTAGAAGTTTTTCATGTTCTTCAATAGGAAATTTCCACTTTTGATTTCAACAACGTCCTCTTCTTTGTATTGCTTCAAATTGTAATTTGGTTACTATAACATGGTTGTTGTAGTGTAAAACCTTTCCTCCAAGCTTGTATTCAATAAATTTAATACCACTATCGACTACCCTTGTTTGTTGATAATATGTTCCTTCAATAACAACTAATCCAATTGGATATGACTATTGATCAGCATCTATAGTTCCTTCTAGCAACTTGTGTTTTTCTTTTGTGCATCTTAAAAGATAATAGTCCACATTTTCCTCATTATCTGGTAAGACTTGAACTGCAGAAATATCTCCTACATGTATATAAAAATATAAATAAATATAAATTAATTTAAAAAAAAAAAATATGTATATTAATTTATAAATGTATATATGCACACAAACCTTCCATAACTAAATTAGAAATGTGCTCATAATCAGCTAAATATATAGGATCATGAATGTCAATGTCAATGTCAACATCTTCAAAAGGAGGCTTTCTAACTATCTCCTTCGAATCCCAATGTGAAACATATCCATTCACAATATTTTCACATGCAATCACTAGATTGTCCTTAATGCAGTCATCACAAAAACATGTTTTCTCTCTTACTTTAATTACTGGAGGTTTATGGTTTCTTGTAGTCATCACTTGATGTAAACTTCTAATACCAGGAATCATTTGACAATTGTAAGGATTAGGTCGAGCTATATTTGTTACAAATACAAAAAATAATTTTCATATTTCAAAATAAATATTTAATTAAAAACTCAACTTGATTTGAAAAAATACATTAAAAATAAATATAACTTAGTTCACCTTTCACCTCCCAAAAGTAATGCTTATTGTATTTAGTATCTTGAGTAGCAAAATAAACTTTTCACCATTCAACAATTTGATTTGCACTCTCTATCCTATTCCCTATATGTACATACAATATGCATGTATATATAAAATTAAAAATATATGCTACTAGAGTATTAAACATGCACATTTAAAAAATGCATATATTTACCTGCAAGTTCATGTTGTCAAAACATACATTTTATACATGCTCCTACTCCATCATGCTCCCCTTTTTCATGTCCACTTTCAAAGAAATTCCATAAAAACCTAACATTGGTTCTAGCATGTTACATTGCTAACCAATTAAATACTTTTGCAGATTTGAATTGTCATATGAAACTAAAACATGATAAGTATCTACAATTATCCGTGTACATATATCAAATAAAAATAGACATGTCCAAATAAATATAAGTTAAAATAAAGTTAAATAAATGTGTAACTACTTCGTGTATACTAACCTGCACATCCATCAGACCAAATCCAGTGCTCTGAAACATTTATTCCATGATTTTTGAGATCTTCAGAGAACATTGCAAAACAATGGGCCACATAACTCCTATCATGAACTCTATCATCACTAATATAGAAATGAACCTCTTTAATGATGATGCATTCATTTTTATCCAATCTTTCTATCTGATCCACCTCAAATTGTGCATGTCTATAGGTCACTTGCACAAATATTGCAACTTGTTCAAAATGATAATATTGGCCTTGAAGCTCTGTATAAGGTGAAAATGTATAATTCTAAGAAAAATCTACAACTAAAAGTATACAACTAGGTGGAAAACAATTTTTAGAATCATGAAACTATTTAGCTTGCCATCGTGCACCATGGCAATGTTGGATATGTGGATATATCAATGGACAGAACTTGGGCATGAACTCATCATAATGCAATTCACTCTCCTTCAATACAATTTTTTTGGATTCATCTCCTTTCTTATTTTGGTATGTCTCATATTCATATCTCATCCATGAAACTGGTGTGGCTTCATTAATATTCTCAACTTACATAATTTCAAAAAATTTGTGTAAATCTCCATAATCTTCACACTAATTTTTGATGCATTGTACTTTGAATTCATCTGAATCTTCTAATTTATCACATAATATGGACCTCACAAATTGTGTTGTACTACTAGGGATGACCAAATTAGGATCAAGTACTAACATAACTTTTTTAAATGATTGCAAGTGTAGACCAAATTCAACATGATTTCTACAACAAGAAGTTTTATGCATCTTATTTACTCATACAAAAGAAGGACATAAACTCTCAAACATTCTCTGAGATATTTTCACATTTGAAAATTCTTGTTTGAATGCTTGAAATAATTCACTTTGAGTTATATCTATGAAATGTTTTGGACGTTCAATTTTGGCCCCTATTTCTTGATCTATAATTTGTATAGTATCATGCCTATTGGAAGAAACATGAGAATGTGTGGTCCAAAATTTAATAACTTGTCTTTTTACATCTCCAAAAATTCTATCTTTTCAAGGAACTCTACAAATATTTACCTAGTTATTCTCAATGTTATCATCTAGCATATTTCTCCTCTTGATGTATCACTAGACAGTTCTTCTAGATATATGTAGTACATAAGATATTGCATGTACCTATTTTCTATGTGTCAATTTTCTACTAGATATAGTAGTTATCAATGCTCTACGTTTATTACTCAAATCACCTCCTCGAGTTGTGTTGTCAATTTTTTTATAAGCATTTTGCAAGTTTTCAACTATTGTTTTATTAATATTCTGTGCATGGCTTTTCCTATTATCAACACCCAACAACTCCAGAATAGGTATCATATCTTTTCTCCTAAATAACTTGACAAATAATTTTTCCTATCCAAATATACTTTTATCCTTGAAATATTCATCCCACATGTTTTGACAATGCTTTCTGATAGTGTTATCATTTATCATATCTTTAGATGGAATTTGGTTTAAAAGTAGTGCTTCATCCAAATCCATCAAATTTTTTATGCTTTCTAATATGTTTCTATCAATAGAATTGTCTACTTCTTCCTCTTCATTACTTTCATTTCCTTCATGAATCTCATCCTATTCAGGAATTTTAGTAGGTTGCTTTTGATTATGTTTTGTATGGCCTTTCATTTTGTCATCTCTTATTCTATCATATTTCCTTGATCTTTTCCTTTTACTGCCCATTGAATATTTCAATCTATAGAAATAACAATAAATAAATTTAGATTTCATTAAATATTACCTAATGGTTCAATATAGAATACATAAAAATAAAAAAGGTAGATGAAAAAAAAAAAAACTTCAAAATATTCGATCCTTTACAATATTGATTAAATCCACAGAATAGTTGTTGAAAATTGCTTCAAAATTAATTGTCTTCTGAAAATCCTCTTCTAATTTTCATTGTTCTGTATATTCAATTTTTTTTTAAAAGAAAAAACAACTTTATTTTATATCAAATAGTGACATTAACCGCTGGCGGTTTAATCTACTGACAGGGGTTTCGGCCGAAACAATTTGTGTGGCATCCTATGTGGTAGCCAAACAAGCAAAAATCAGAACTTTTGTAAACATCTCACTTTGAAGTCCAATTTGAGCTACTAAATTGAAGTTTTTTTTAGAACAAAAAATATACTTTTGTAGTTCTCGGAGACACGATTATGGTCATATAATTTTTTTAAAATTTTGATTATGAATAATATGTTATAATTTGAAAATATTACAAGTAGGTATCTTAAGATTCAAGAAGATGTCTATTCAAAAATAAGAAAAAAATAGTAAATCATGTTTATTAATTTATTATTTTTTAATGCTGGATTAGAGGAGAGAGTCTTCTTCTAGAATATGTAATTTTTTTAAAAAAATATGTAGATTTGATGAAAAAAGTTTGACGGGAGAAAAAAATTGTCAATTTCTAATAACTTTGACTTTGAACAATTATAACTTCAAAAATATTAGTCGAATTTCAATTTTTCTTTTTTGGTGCACTAGGTATACATGTCAACTCTCACAGATTCCAAAATCAAACCAAAATATGAATATTTACATATGTTTGTTTGATGGGAAAAAAACTCTATATTTTTAGTATTTTTAAAAAATTTAAAAATATACTTCAAAAATTAAAAAATAAATAAATTTTTCACTCAGTTAAAAAAATTAAATTATAGACATAAACTTCATCCAATTTTACACATTTCATTAGTTTACATCATCTTCAAATTCTAAGTAAAAATGCCACTTTTATGTTGTTAAAGTTGAAGACTTTAAATTCTGATATCACTTCTCCTTTATAAAAGGTGACACAGGTTTGTGCTTTTACCCCTTGTATGTAGCACCTTTGGGTTCATATGATGTCATCATAGGTATAAATTGGTTAAGTGGGCATAAGGCCTTAGTGGACTATCGAGATAAGGTGATTAGATGCCTTCATGATGCTAGGTGTTTAGTGACACTAAATGGTGTCAAACGACCTTTAGAATTGAGGCAAATTTCAGCAATGCAATTGAAGAAAGGCAAAAGACAAGGGTGTCAATTATATGTTGCCCATATTAAGAATCTAGATGAGACTCCACCTCAAATAGAGGATCATCCTATTTTGCAAGAATTCTGAGATGTGTTTCCAGATGATTTGCCTAAACTACCCCCTAAAAGGGAGTTTGATTTCTCTATCGATCTCATACCTAGAGCATAACCTCAATCAAAGGTTCCTTACCGCATGACTTCTACAGAAATGTATGAATTGAATATTCAGTTATATGAACTTTTAGATAAAGGTTTCATATGTCCTAGTGTATCACCATGGGGAGCTCCTGTAATTTTTGTCAAGAGGAAGGATGGTACCTTAAGGCTATGCATAGATTATCGTATGTTGAATAAGGTGACCATAAAGAATCGATACCCTCTACCTAGGATTGATGAACTTTTCAATCAAATAAAATGGGAAACTGTATTCTCCAAAATTGATTTGCAATCTAGCTATCACCAACTTTAGATTCGAGAGGAAGACATACCTAAGACTGCATTGAAAACAAGATATGGCCACAATGAGTTTGCAGTCTTACCTTTTGGACTAACAAATGGACTAGTTGCTTTTATGAACTTGATGAATAGCATTTTCAATGATTTTCTTGATAAATTTGTGGAGATATTCATTGATGACATATTAATATATTCCAAGAATTAGGAAGAACATGAAGAACATGAAGAACATTTGCACATAGTGTTGCAACGACTGAGAGACAAGAAACTTTATGGAAAACTCTCCAAGTGTTCCTTTTATCAAAAGGAAATCCATTATTTGGGACACATTTTGTCAACCAAAGGAATCACCATGGACCCTGCGAAGATCAAAGCCATCCTTGAATGGCCAACTCCGTAGAATGTCAGTGAAGTTAGGAGTTTTATGGGTCTTTCTAGGTATTATAGAAAATTTGTTGAAGGTTTTTCCCACATAGTAGCATCGATTACATCTCTTTAGCGCAAGGGAAAAAGGATTGTGTGGACAGAAGCATGTGAGAAAGCCTTTCAATTACTCAAGGAAAAACTCACTATAGCTCCTATTTTGATTATTCCAAACCCAAATGGGCATTTTTTTATCACCACAGATGCCTCAGGAGCAGGATGGTAAAGTTGTTGCTTACGAATCTAGGAAACTTAAATCTCATGAAGTAAACTATGCTCCTCATGATTTAGAGCTGGCTTCGATAGTACATGCCTTGCAGATGTGGTGGCACTACCTATTGGGGAAGCCATTTGAGTTAAAGACTGATCATATGGGGTTGAGGTACATTTTCACTCAACCAAACCTAAATGCCCAACAAATATTTCTTAGTGAATATGATTTTGACATCGAGTATATTAAGGGTAAAGAAAATAGAGTAGCAGATACACTTAGCCGTAGAAGACATATTGCTGCTATCTCTACATCTTGAACACACATGAAGGAGTATATTCTTCAATATCTTCTTGGAGATGCCCATTATGAATGGGTAAAGTCAATTTTTGGATATGGATGCTTCTGATCCATGATTTGATGACTATTCTTTGGATGAGGATGGTCTACTTAAATATCAAAATCAGATTTATGTTCCCGATCGTGAACGATTGCGAAAAGTTGTTCTTGAGGAGATGCATAACAATCCATTTTCAGGGCATCTAGGGGTAAATAAGATGATGGCTTATTTGAGACCTTTATACTTGTGGCCAAGACTCAAGCGGGATGTGACAAAATATCTAGTCCAGTGTTTAGAATGTCAGTGTGTCAAGGCTGAGCATGCCCACCCAACAAATCTTCTGTACCCCCACAACATACCACAGTATAAATGGTAGGTTATTAGCATGGATTTTGTGCAGGGTTCACCCATGACCCGACATAGGCATGATGTCATCTTAGTCATAGTTGACAAGTTCACTAAGGTTGCTCATTTCATTCCTAGCAGTATGAAGGATGGATCTTCGATATTGGCAAGGAAGTTTGTTCAGGAAATTTTTCGACTACATGGTATTCCTAAGACTATTATTTCTAATAAGGACACCCAAATGACTTCCAAGGTTTTGGACAACCTTGAACACTGCTTTAGGTACATGTGTGAATTTCAGTACAACATACCACCCTGAGATTGATGGTCAAACAGAGCAGGTGAATCAGGTATTGGAAGATCTACTACGCATGTACTATATGGATCAGCAAAACAAATGGGAGGAATATCTTCCATTGGTGTAGTTTTCCTATAATAACTCCTATCATTCATCTTTGGGTATGGCCTCATTTGAGGCTCTCTATGGGTGGAGATGTTAGACTCCTATCAGTTGGGATAAGGTTGAGGACAGGATTATTGTAGGTCCTGAGACACTAAGAGAAATGGAGGAGCAGGTAACCCTAATCCACAGTCGGTTGAAGGAGGCAACAGATCGACAAAAGAGTTATGTGGATAAGAAACACACCTTCTGCCAGTTTCAAACTAGGGAAAAGATGTTTCTCAGGGTTAGGCCGTAAAAGAGTTCAATCTCATTTGGCATGAGTTCAAAGCTTGCTCCGAGATTTGTTGGCCCGTTCAAGGTTCTAGAAGTCATCAGCCCAGTTTCTTATCAGCTTGCTCTAACGCCTGCTTTAACACACATTCATAATGTTTTTCATGTGTCTTTGCTTAAAACCTATCATCCTGTTGTATCTCGCATACTTGACTGGCATGCATTATAGGTACATGATCCAAGGGTGATGGCAGTTCAGCCCACTCAAATCATTGAGCAATGTAACCTCAGGGTACAAGATAGGGATGTGCTCTAGTGTAAGGTCCAATGGGACCAGTTTGGATTGGATAGTGCCACTTGGGAAGATGTTGATGATCTACAAGAATCATTTCCCCATCATTTTGTATACCTGTTTGATTTCAAAATATCTATATTACAGTTTTGGTATGTGTAAATAAAAAATTTGTTGTGAGAGACATCGGGATGATGCCTTTTTCCTAGTGGGGAAGGATGTAACGTCTCGCCCTAGAACCCTTTCTTTTCTTTCTTATGTGGCTATGTCGACTTGGTCAAATGTAGACTTAATTAAAAGATAAATGAAAGTTAATGTTTTAGATTTCTAAATTGAAATGATTTAATTACGATGGATTTGTATGAGATATTACATTCAATGATGATGTTATTTGATGTAATCATGATGTAATGCTTATAGCTCTAATTCAGTTAATGTTATTTCTTAATGATGATGTACTTAAGTTGTTAATAATGATCAATACTGACTCCTTGTTATGATTGCGAGTGTTTGAGTAGATGCAGGAATCATCATGATGGAAGTGTGGTTGAGGTAGAGAAGGCTAGCCTCCTAGAAGAGGATGTGTCGGATAACCATGCAACCACACACATGTCACTTAGGATTCATATGTTTGTTTATATTTGCGCTGCATTGCTATGTTAGTTTTGAGATATTAGAATAAAACTAGACATAACATTTGATCTAAATGAGAGATTTTGAAATGAGCAATATAATTTAATAACAAAAAAGTTTTGTTTAATGTTAATTTAGTACGAGCATTCTTTATTACTATTCTCCTAACAATCATAACTATAGATGTTTATTTTTGAAACCAATTGTTAACAAAGGAGAGTGTTCTTTTAAAAGACATTTTTGTAAAAACCAAAAATAGAATATATTATACCCCTTCACCCAGCTGGCGTCATGGAAAAAGACACAACCTATTTTCCTTGTATTAAGCATGCAGTTAGGTTAGTTCCATTGGGGGTTGTGGGAAGAGTGGTGTTAAAAATAGGGTTTTGGAGAAATAATAAAACACACACACAGCCGAGCAAAGTTAACAGCAAAGAAGGAAGAAGAAAGGTCAACCATAGCACTTGAGAGTCATTGTAGTAGGGGTGGAACTTAGGGAAGGAGGACTATAGGAGTAGCTGCATCAATAGATGTTATAAATTTCTAGGTTCCTTCTTAATTAAATAATCTTCCTCTATCCACATTTTTTTGTTTACATTTCTTGAGAATAAGTTTCTTAACAAGCACTAAATCTTGAATGCCTTGCTAGAACTTTTCACTTCTTGTCTAGAAATATCATGAAAAACAAAAGATCTTGTCTAATTTGGGTTTGGGTATGTATTTGAATGTTCCTTGTTTGTAACTTTTCATTGAATAAAAAGTCTTGGAAAACCCCCTTTTACCGGTACATCATGTTGATACTATTGGTTCCAAATGTTATTACAATGCCCTTATATGTTGTTGAATCCTAAATGTTATAACTATGCCCTTATACGTTGTTGAATCCTAAATGTTATAACTATGCCCTATATGTTTTGTTGTGTCTTAAAAATGTTATTACTATTCATTATACTTTTTTTTTGTGTTCTTGAACACTATTATTGTGTCTTGATACATTTTTTTTGCTATATCTTTTAATAATATTGTTGTCCCTGCTATGAAAGTTACATTATAGTTTTAGCTGAGGACTATAATTATTTCAACGTCTTCCTATTACCTTACATGAGTTGCTGATGCTTTATAAAACTTCATGGTTGTACCTTATCTAAACGTCTTTTTATACCTTTGCTAAAAAAATGTTTTGATATTTTATGCTGATCTTGATGTGGTGCTGTCACCTCTAGTGATGTAGCATTAAAACTTATGGTAGATACCTTGGAAGATGTTAATGCTTTAAACGTAATGACAGATAATTGAAGGTTATTAATGTTTCTATCTTTAAATGAATTTGCCTTACCTATGAAGATCCCACCCTTACACTTTACTATAGGTATCATTATAAAATGTAATCTGATTTTGGGTCTCTAATCTGAGTTTAAGAACATTGATATGAGTCTGGAATTACTGAATAAGGGGAGGCTACATTGAAACCACATCGTTCTTACTGTAATAATGTTACCATAACTTGATGACATTAAATTGTTATGAGTTAAGAGATTTAGAAACAAAGTTTTGTACTATTCACACTTCTTAAAATAAAATGTTACTTTACTGTACCTCAAAACAACTTTATGATTTTGAATTATCATTGTACCCCTGTTTTTCCTTGTGGTGTTTCTAATTATCTTGCCTATTACCAGCATGTCTAGCCATTTTAACATAGTTAGAAATGTACATATAGAGCTTAAGGCACCCATAATGGATACTTTTCCAAGTGCGTATATGTGTATGTTTTGCTAGTGTTCCAAAATTCATTTTTATTAAAAGATGGTTGAACCATAATGGTCAAATTGAAGAAGATTACTTCATGTTGTGAACCGCAATAGTTCAAACCTCCTGTTCAAATCAGTTTTACTAAGTTCATAGAGCTATACCAAACACAGAAATCTAAGGTGCTCTCAATAGTTCATTTCAATAGTTTTGTGATTGGCTGATGTTGAGTTTTACATTTGATTTATTTGAACACTTTTTGTTGTTAGCATTAAATAGTGTATATTCTCTCGTGTTTGGGTGTAATGTAGCAATTTTGAGACAGATAGGTGGAAATCTTCATGTTTAGTTTCCCTATCTACTAGTACTATAGAATGGTTACATGCTGTTTTTGTTTCTTCTACAAGTAATTCTAGATTTGAAAGTGCTTGGCCAAGCTATTTTATTTTCCAAATATTGCATATGTGTTCAAGGTTATGCCTATTTGGTTTATTTTCTTTTACTTCATATGTGTAGATGTGTAGTTAATTTATTCCTAGCTACATTCCATGTTTAGACTACTAGGCACATGGTTGCAATGTAGAAATGTTACATGGTCTCACCAGATACATCCGATCCATCTTGTTCCAAGAAGTTACGATTCTCGTGCCAGGGTCGGGGAATTCTTCATGTCAGGAAGAATCCCAGGGGAATATTTCACTCTATGGTTGGCGAGGTTAAAGTGCTTAGGCAACACTTCCGTCTCGAGAAGCAGGTGGGAGACGTCCTACAGCTTTTAGAGACTGATACCATTGGAGAACTCATTGCAAAGTCATCTCAGTTTGATTGCCTAGCTTGTCATTTGAGATGTACTTATTTACAACATTGTAACTCATTTATGAACCATTGATAAGTTGATACTCATTTGTAAAAGGAAAACATGTAACTACTGTATGTTGATCAGCAAATTCATAATTATATGTATCTGTTGAAATGTCGTAAGCTGGATCAGCAAATCTATAATAATGTATGACATGACATGAATGTATGTAAAAGAATTGATGAAGATCATTTTAACGATGTATAACTAATCATTTGTAACAAATAGTTTGACTTTTCCACTTTTATGTTATTGGCTTCTTTTCCGCATTTTTCAGTTGATGATAGAACTGGTTCTTTACGTTGAATCATAGATATTTTTCCTTTGTTTTCCATCTATACTTTGTTTGATGGAGCTATGCAGATTATTGTCTATTGTATCTACGACTTGATTGATAGTTTTTTTGTCTTTGTTTGTCATTCGAGTGGTATGCTAGCAAAACTCATGCAGACTAATCATGATCATCATCTTGATTTCGAAGATTATTTATTTATTATTATTATCATTTTACTAAATTATTTTTTATATTGACTTTTATCTATTCCTAGGATAACTAAACATTTTGTAATTAATCTTTGTCCATAACAATTTTAAATTCTATTAAACCAATATGAATTATATCTATTATTTGATTACAGTTAAAATTTTAGTAATGATATTTTTCACTGTTCTCAATAACCTAATAACCTACTAGTAATTCATTATCCTAATCAATAATTAGTCTCCAACTACTTTAATTAACCCTAATTGGGTAGAATCTCCACTCCTATCTGCAAAGGATATATTATTTATTAAGGTAAAACAAATGGGTGGTGAATGCCGTCTCTAAGTTATATCTGCAGTAATTTTTGAGTTATTTAGTGTTTTCCTTGAAAATGTTTTTCGGGGACATTTCCATTGCAGTGGAAAAAGATATTTGGAATAGACTACTATTTTGTTTTGGTAATGCCAATATCCAAAAACTTGAGAAAATATGTAAAATAGGGTTTCTGTTTCCAGTAAGCTATATGAAATGACGATGGAATCCTATGTCACTTTCAATTAGGCTTCTCCTCTTTCCTATTTCGGCGGAGTGAGCTGCGTGAAATCAATTTACAAATCCGTTTTCGTAAAAATATCTATCAAAGATGAGCGTAGTCTAAAATATCCTTCTTAGATGGGATATAATTTATTATCAGCATTATATATTCTGAAATTTACAACATTAACATTGAGAAAAATATAACAAGAGTTTAATCTGATGAATTGACGAAGCAATGATTTTACTTATCCATGTTCCATAATTCATCAGAGTTAAACTGTTGGTTGGGAAAGGCGTCTGGTGAATGAGTAATCTGTAAAGAATAATACACTTCAAAGCTATACATCTCCCTGGAGAAGTTGTAAGCTAAATCGCTTGAATATTCTCCCTGCTCCACAATTGCCCTAAATTCAACACAATTTTGGGCTTCAAATTCAGTAATCTTCCTTGGAGTAGCAGCATTTGAGGATTTAGATTCAAAATCTTTATTCTTATTCTTATAAGGAATTCGATTTGGTTGAAACGAATCAATTTGAATGTGTTCTTTGGTGTTCTCAGTTGTTTTCCATTGAAAACTTGTGGAAGTACCTCTTTTTAGATCAACTGGAGCTTCAAATGAAATTGGAAGGGAGGATGACCGAATCAAACTCTGAGATTGAACTTCTCTTTCAGCATTATTAGCATTATTTTCGACTTTAATTTTTTTCTTGACATGGGTTTTCCAATAATTCTTGATTCCATTGTCTGTCCTACCCGGTAAGCTCTGTGCAATCTGAGACCACCTGAATTTGAAAAATCATACATACAAAACGTTCATTTACTGTGTATCTTATATCACAGAAAAAATAAACCGCAAAATAATATTATTTATTTATTTATGATCAGGGAATTAAGAGTGTCAACTTAAATTAATTACTGTTCATTTCTCATCTAATTACTAAGAGGTACTCTCGCTTATATGGCTGTAGTGGGACTTGTTTTAGGACAATTGAGACATCTGTTTAAAATCATTATAGGAGGATTATAGGACATTTATGTTTAAGTTTATTAAAAAAATTTAAGGTAGTTGTAAGGTACCAAATTAGAACATCTTTAATCTGGTATCTATCTTTAAATTTAAATAATCATAGATTCTTAATATTCATTATTATTATTTAAAAATCATAACAGGAATTAAAAATAATAAAATAAAAATCGTCAAAATTAAATATACATTTTAAAATATATTAATACAAGTCAAATTAATTAGTTAAAGAAAGACCAATATGCTTCCCCTATACCTGTTTCCCAAATGAGCATGGAGATCAACAATCAAACATTCTTCCTCTGAAATCATGTTGGTGTGATTTACATGAGGACTAAGAGAGTTCACCCATCTCAGCCGGCAGCATATTATGTAATACAAATATTAATAAGTCCTGTTTGCTTTCCAATCAAAGATTATATATACATTTTTGCATGTGGGTATTTTAAAATTTAACCTATTTGAATATGCCATTGCTAAAATATCACACTAATAAAAGTGTTAAGTAGTCTAAATGGACTTTTTTAAAGCTTAATCTTTTCTTGATATTTAACAATAAAATAGCTGTTAAACATACCTGATACTTTGGCTAAAAATTCCCGACGCCCTTCACCATTAGAAGTGATATAAGAAATAAGTCGAATGTCCTCCTCAAAAGTCCAGCCCCCTTTCTTTCTTTCACGGTTCTTCGAGCTGCCAGCACCCTCTATCCGCCATTATATTAGACTCTCTGAATGCTACACCCAACTCAAATCAAAACTACTATTAGCATCCACAAATGATGTCCTATAGCGTCTTAATACTTCTTTCAAACATACATATCCTCTCAAAATTGACTTACTAAAACAATAACGACAATTTTAGCTGATTCTTTGAGTCGTATCATAATAACGTATATATAGAGAGAGATGAACAAGTTTTCATTGATTCATCACAGCAAGCAATTTTGGACCAAAACCTCTTGAATGATTATTTTAAAACTAATATCAACCTCTTGACACGTTTTCTTTCCATTTATAGTCTTATCTTTCTGAGCAGTTAAATTTCTAGGGTTCGTTATATCCACATAATTCTGGAGGTTGATAAAGCAAACGTCACAAATTAGAAGAAAATGACAGAAAAGGATTGTCTAGAACAATAGACAATTTGGATATGGAACTCATAGCATTAAAATAATAGGGAGAGATTAAAGGAGTCGTGGTAGCAGATAATAGGCTGCATGTTAGTACATTTTAATATTTTTCACAATACTTTTTTTGGTGCTTTCTACCAGCAATGGTTTATTTAACTTAGATAGTACTACAAATCGTGGTTGGTGCTTTCTGCTTCCAAGTCGGATGAAACCCACATTCATTTATTTAACTCATCAAACCATTGTATTGAAATTATTATGATTTTTTCTTGTTGCTGACGTCATTGCTGCCATCACCTTGTCTAAATTATTGTCTCTAGATATTTTGACTCCTCTTTCTTTATCATTATTTTGCCATGTGCATCTTATATCTAGATATTTTCACTCTTTCTTTATTATTATTTTGCCATATATATGATTTTTCCCACTGGATGGAGTCTCTGAGAAGCGTTGGTTGCTGGTTGGGCTAGGGTTTTTCCTCTAGCCTGTTCTTGGTGTTTGATCTTTACTATTTTTCTGTTCTGTTTGGATTGTTAGCTACTGGACATAATTTGCATCGGTGTTTTTGGAGATCTTCTGCA
Organism: Cupressus sempervirens; assembly: GCA_028749045.1. NCBI lineage: Eukaryota > Viridiplantae > Streptophyta > Pinopsida > Cupressales > Cupressaceae > Cupressus > Cupressus sempervirens. Next base: position 300,288,728 of record CM053783.1, read on the forward strand.
GTCAATTTTGGATTGGGGGTTTTATTGTTTGCATGGTAGGGCCTGGGATTTCTTCTCCATTGGTGAGAACAGATGGTTCTTCTCCAACTATGCATGCAATGCGATCTGAATCGTTTTATTCAGGGGAGAGCTCCAAGCTGAAAAAAGTTAATGGTTTTCTTCCGCGTAGCCATGATCGCCCTGTTCTGGTTATTCCTCCAACGGCTGTAATGGAGGACATTGATTATTGGACCAAGCATGCTTTGATATGCAAATTTCTTGGAATCCGGATTTCTCTATCCACTCTTAAGGCATGGATCCGCCACTCTTGGCAGGTGGAAGGCGATATGGAGATTATGTTGGCAGGGAATAGTTATTTCTTTGTTGTATTCTCTTGCATGTCTAATCGTGATCGTGTTTTTGAAGGAGGCCCTTATTTCTACAACAATGTGGGGTTATTTGTCAAACCTTGGCATTCAAGTTTTAATTTTGCTGAGGATCTCCCTTCAACAGTGCCAGTTTGGGTTCGCTTGCCTCGTCTTCCCTTGGAATTTTGGCGTGAAGACATCCTTCGAAAAATTGTTGCTTTGTTGGGGAAGCCAGCTGCGATCACACATCAAACCCTCGATAAAAAGGTTATTTCTTTTGCTAGAATTTGTGTTGAAATTAATTTGAATAACCCATTACCAGATTCTCTGGAAATTTGTCTGGGGGATTCTTCTTGGGTGCAGCAGTTAGATTATGAATCCCTCCCTTTCCGTTGTTGGATTTGTCATGAGTATGGTCATTTATTGCGGCAGTGCCCCTGTAACTCGAGTTTCAAAGGAGTGGATTGGTCTACAGCTGGAAATGCTGGTGGTTTGGCAGATACTACAGGGAAAGGACAATCTCAAATGGTTAATACTACCAAGGGGATGAATCCACAAGATGCTACAAGTAAGGGTAAGGCTCCAATGCAGGATAAGGATGGATTTACACCTGTTTGTCCTCGAGCTAAGGCACGTGGTCAAAGGAGGCCTTTGAAAGAAAGATTATCTGATTCAGGTTTTAACCGTTTTGAGGTGCTGGATAGTATGGTTCTGGAGGAGGGTATTCCTCCTCCTATCTCTTCTGATCCACCTTTCCCAGATGAGAGATCTGTTCCTAATGATGCTTGTGGGGCATCTCAAGTTGTAGTATATCAGAATTGTGAGGTTCCTGTAGCTCCTATGATAGCGGCTCTAGTGACTCCTGCAGTGTTGGAAGATGATGATGTTGTTTTGGCTGACTTGGTTAAGGATGTGCTACCATCAGGTAAGGGCAAGGGATCTCCTCTCCCCTTGGGGTTGCTGCCTCGACCCTTTAAGCGGGCTTCTTCTTCTCCTCCTCTAAGGAGTGGGCGCAAAATAGACCAAGAGAAGATTAAACTCACAGGAGATATATTGATTGAGTCTGGTTCAGTGAAACCTTTGGATTCTCATTTTCCCAAATCTACCCAATGATGATTATTCTCTCATGGAATGTAAGGGGGTTGAATAGCATCCCTAGACAAAAGGCTATTCATAACTTGGTGGTTGATCATAGTCCTGATGTTTTTTGTATCCAAGAGACTAAGCTCTCTGTGGAGTCTATGGTCCAACATGCCTCTAGTATTTGGTCTCGTGGCCAATGCCAGTGTGTTGGGGCAACAGGCAGTACTGGTGGTTTAGCTATATTTTGGGATCCTCAAAAAATTTCTCCTCTTGGCTGGATGTCTTCTCGCTCATCTCTCTCTATGGTAGCTTCTGCTCTAGACTCAGGAGAGGTAATCATGGTTACTAATGTGTATGCACCAGTTGATCTTGTGGGAAAGGAGGAACTTTGGGAACATATTCAATATGTTAGAAATTGTCATCCTTATCATCCTTGGGTGTTAGCAGGGGACTTCAATTCAGTTTTAAGTCTGGAAGAGAAGCATGGTGGTTTGGCTAGATTGGGGCCTTCTTCTGCTCTTCTTCGGCAACACATATCTCTTTTCAATCTCTCTGATGTTAAGCCTTCTAATGGCCTCTATACCTGGAATAATCGCAGGACTGGTGTTGCTGCTATCTTAGAACGCCTGGATAGATTTCTTGTTTCTTGCTTCTGGCTTAGTGGCACCCTTACTATCTCTTCAGAAATCCTTGATTGGAGGGGTTCAGATCATTGGCCGATCAAATTTTCTGCTATAGGGGCTTATGTTCCGAAGCATCCTCCTTTTAAGTTCTAGTTGATGTGGCTTCGTGACTCCTCTCTTCATGATTTTGTTTTTTGTTGGTGGAAAGATGGTGCCCCTGCATATGGTACTGCAATGTTCTCATTTTCTAAAAGGCTTCAATATGTTAAAAGCCAGCTCAAGATATGGAATAGGGAATGCTTTGGGAATCTTCACTTTATGAAGAGGCTTGCTCAAGAAAATCTTGATGTCATCACAAGGGAGATTAGAGATCAAGGTTTCTCGGAGGATCTTGGCTAGGCTGAATCCCTTGCTTCTAGAGCTCTAGAAGAATGGGAACTTTGAGAGGAAATTTTTTGGAAGCAAAAGGCTTGATTTGATTGGCTCCAGGAAGGTGATCGAAACACGGCCTTTTTCCATAAAACAGTGCAATATTGCTGGAATCAGAGCACTATCTCTTCTTTGGTTAATTGTCAAGGTATCCAACTGAATTCCTTGCCAGCTTTGTTCCAGGAGGCTATTTCGTACTTCTCTACCCTCTTCTCTGAGGACTCTCCTCCTGCTGATAATGAAGAAAATATTATTTTTTCCTGTATTCCTTCCCTTATCACTCAGGAAATGAATGATTATCTCATGTGTCCGATCTCTTTGGAAGAGCTGGAGGCGGTGGTCTTTGGCATGCCTAAGGGGAAGGCTCCTAGTCTTGATCGTTTTCCAGTTGAATTCTTTCAGGAATTTTGGGACATCATTAATCATGATTTGTTGGAGGTGGTTAAAGAATCCTATTCTAGCAAGCAGATGCTTCGAGCTTTGAACTCTACATTCTTGACTCTTATTCCTAAGAGAGAGGGTGCTAATCAATTGGAGTTTTTTAGACCAATTGCCTTATGTAATGTGGTCTACAAAGTTATTACTAAGCTGATTGTTGAGAGACTGAAAAGGTGGCTTCCCATTATTGTCTCAGAAGAACAAGGTGGTTTTGTTGCTGGAAGACAAATTTTGGATGGGGTGGTTATTGCTACTGAGACTATTCACCCTATGGCTACTTCAAGGGAGAGAGCCATGTTTGTTAAGCTGGATATGGCCAAGGCCTACGATAGAGTTAAATGGAGCTTCCTAAGGAATATTCTTCTTTCTTTTGGATTTAGCTCTGACTCGGTGAGTTGGATTATGAGTTGCGTTACTTCTGCCTCTTTTTCTATTCCTATTAATGGTCAACCTTCACAACTATTTGGTGCTTCTAGAGGCCTCCGCCAGGGTGACCCTCTCTCCCCATATCTATTCATCATCATGGCTGAAGGCTTGGGTAGACTCATTAAGCATCAGGTGTCCCAAAATTCTATTCAAGGCTGGCGGTGGGGTAATGGCTTACCTTCTCTTTCCCATCTTCAATTTGTTGATGATTTTGCTCTTGCCGGTCTTGCTAGGATCAAGGAAGCTGAAGCCTTTCGACATGCTTTGGACGTTTATTTGGCAGCTTTAGGCCAAAAAGTTAATCAGCACAAATCTTTCATTTACTTTTTTAACACTCCTGATTCTATTCAGCACAGGATTGTTGGTATCCTACGATTTCAGATAGGTTCACTTCCTTTGACTTATCTTGGCATTCCTATTGTTGTTTCCAGGAAGCCACGTCTCTTCTGGCAAAATTTGATTACCAAGCTTCGGGATAAGGTAAATCATTGGACTCATAGATGGCTTTCTACTGCTGCCGGGTTACTCTTCTTCAAGTTGTTATCCAAGCTCTTCCTACTTATAGAAGCATGGTTCATGCTGCACCTATTTACTTTCTCAAGGAGTTTGATGCTCTTTCTCGACAATTCCTTTGGAGTGGTAATTTGCGTAGTACTAAATGGAGCTTGGTTAATTGGGCAACTGTTTGTAGGCCTAAAAAGGAGGGTGGTCTTGGTCTTTGTTCTGCTCTATTGTGTAGACAAGCTTTGGCTGCTAAACTTTATTGGCGATGGTGCTCTGGAAAGCATCAACTTTGGGCTCGTATTATCACTCATAAATATTTTCATGGTGTTGATCCTTGCTCTGTTTCTGCACTTCCTCTTGAAGGTCGTGGCTCAATGGTTTGGCATACTTTGAAGACAGGTGCGATGTTGGTGAAGAGGGGTATGTTCTGGATATGTAAAGGAGGTTCTCAGGCTTTGTTTTGGTCTGATGCTTGGGATGGATTCCCTTCCATTTTATCCATATACCCTCATCTTCAGCCTCTTTGTGACTCTTTTCTTGCCGCTGGATGGGATAAAGTGGCTCATTACAAGACTCCTTATCAATTGGGACCTGTTGTTGGTTATAGATGGAAGCATTCCTCTGATTGGCCTCCTGGAGGTACAGACATGGATCGTCAGGAGCTTTCTCAAATTTTGGCCTCTAGAGAGTGTTCCTCTTTGCTTGGTCTAGATGTATTGGCTTGGGGCGGTACCTTGTCTGGTAAATATCATGTCTTTGCTGGGTATCAGGAGATAACTAGACAATTATTTGGGGATGCTGAGGTCCCTTGGTGGAAGCAAGTCTGGAATAAAGTTTCTTGGTCCAAGTGCAATTTTTTCATGTGGCTAGTGGCTCACAACCGTTGTCTTACCTGGGATAATCTTTGTAAACGTGGATTTCAGGGCCCCTCTTATTGTGTTTTGTGTGGTAATGGAGAGGAGTCTATCTCCCATCTATTCTTCCATTGCTCCTATTCTACTCAGATATGGCACCTTTGGTGGAGCACTTGGGGTTGCTCTTGTCGGCATGCTTCCTCTTTGCTTGAGTTCTGGGCTTGCTTGGGTAGTGCTCCCTCCAAATATTCTTCTCTCCATGCTGCTTGGATTGCTGGCCCATCTTTCATGCTTTGGCATATCTAGTTGGAGAGGAATCGTCTCATATTCCAAGATGTTCGGCTTGTTGTTTTGTATCTTTGGTGGAAAATATCACATTCTCTCCAGGAAACTATTCTTGTGAAGTGTGAGCTTGATGAGGGTATGGATCCGGTTGATCTTGCTATCTGTAATCGCCTCAATTTTCATCTGCAGGATGGGGTTGTGGCTCATAGGTTTCCTTCTATGTCTAGGCAGCTTCACCATCAGAGGAAGGGTCGAGTTAACTAGGATGGGCACTGGACTCCTCCTCCCTGTGGAATTCTGAAAATTAACACTGATGGTTCTTCTCGTGGGAATCTTGGTCCAACTGGTATTGGTGGAGTGGCTCATTGTAGTTCTGGGAATGTTAAATTTTTCTTCTCAATTCATAAGGGTGATTATACTAACAATCTCATGGAAGCTCAGGCTATTTTATATGCTGTGGAACAGTGTTGCTTGTGGGGATGGAGTAAGATTATTTGTGAGTCTGATTCCCAGGTGGTGGTGAACATGCTTTCTTCGCAAGAGCTTGAGGATGTTAGTTGGCAGCTGGCCACTGTTGTTAAGCAGATTCTTTTCTTCTCTTCCTCTTTTCAGTTCATTATGTTCAAGTATATTCTGCCAGAATGGAATAGACCTGCTGATTGTTTAGCCAAATGGGCTTCTAGTCATGATCCGGGTTGGAATATTAGGGATAGGGGGCAACTATCCTTTGAGATGGCGTAAGAATTTGATGATCTTGTTGCTCAGGATCGAGCTCCTTGTTGAGCTCTCCTTGTTGTATTCCTTTCTATCTTAATAAAATTTTACCCCTCTTTTTGCACTATTTTGCCATATATATCTTCTACTTCTACCTTTAGTAGTTAATGGATGCATTGTTGGCTTCTTGGTATTTGGTACATTTTATAATTAGGTCACAAACCCTCCTTAAGTAATTATCTAGTCGAGTTTCTAGATCAAGATCAACGATCTAGATTCACCTCTTTTGATGCTTAGCCCTATCATTTTTCTGATTGGCTACATTTCTTGCATAGGGATTGATAATCCTTAATCAAACACATAATTTACTCCATAAAAACTCCTTGATCAAATAAAGGAATCTCCATATCAGCAAAAATGGTTTACCTTGATGTTTGTGCAATTTCAAACAACTATGTCAAAACTAGCTTTCTCAACACTTAGTATCATGATGCTTGGCCATGACTAAACTCATATGTTAATGCTTGGCATCTACAACGCTCAACATAGTGTCAACTTAGAATACACTATCCTTCTTATGACATGACATAGACTAATCCTTGTCAACTCAACATATACATATTACTGGTCTGATATACTCATCTTGGCATACACTAGAGTACTCGACGACCATTGACATTCTCAATTATAACTGAAAATCTAAATATGTACAAGTCTCCCATTGAAATGCTTGGCCTGTATAGGATGACTTGGTCATAGTGATGATGGACCAACCTTGCCTTGTAAATGACTAAGTATTTTGCACTAACTGACAATAATATGATTGCCTTGGGAAACCAATAATCTCCCCCTTTGAGATTAATGGAAAAAAAACTTTGTCATGACAAAATAAGTACACGTCAAAACTAAAATACAAGTACTACCCCTTGGTATATATTGGACATAAAGATAAATTGGTCTATATATGGAAATAGAATTTTCAAAACATATTTCATACACAATTGTGCATAACATAAAATCTAAACTTCAAAAGTTCAATCATTTCCCCCTTCAAAGCTTTGACTTCAAAATTGTAAAATTGCAATAAAAATTTTCAAAACTTCAATAAATTCAATCATTCCCAACTATTTTTGACACTTATGGCTATTTAGGGGTAGAATTTATTCAATGCTTATCCAAAAATGGTTTGTGGGTCTATAAGATCATTGCCAAGGAATTGTCCCAACCAATTTGCATAGATTCCAAGACTTGTGTTTTTATTTCTAGCAATGCTTCTAGATCAACTAAACTATCACTCATATTGAGAATTGGATTTCTCTATGTTAAATCCTTGGCTAATGTTAACTCCCTCTGCATAACTTCAAGTGTGGAGTCAACATTGTCTTAATTACTATGATCTTTTCTCTTATCTTCCAATCTTCGGCCATTAACTTGACTAACCTGCCTTGTATTAATGTCAACCTACCAAAATGAAATGAACTAGAACTAGCTCCCATACTCAATAAGCTTCCACTATATTGCAAATTTACTTGTAATTTGTCTATGAATTCTTGAGTATGCTTGGTAAAATAGGATACAACACACAATTTCTTGTACAAAGTGTGTACCTTGTTCACTACTCCTAATGTATTTACAAGATTAGAAAGTTCAACTTGACTTATAGCAATACCATTTGAAACTTTCTCCAAAATTTTCTTCTCAAACTTCCTTTCTAGCCTCCTCATGAGCTTCTCATTTTATCAATATCAAAATTATTGAGTTTTTCAACTATCTACACTAATTATTCAATGATAGGGGCTTTTCCATTTAGGTTCTCCACATCTACTTCCTCTAAAAATATGTCTTTAATCTTATGCAAGACCTACTTCTGTTGAAGCTCTCTCTTAATTTTTTTTCTGCTTGGTCTTATTTCCATTTTGTCAAAACTTAAGACAATAGTGTCCCAATTTGGAATTATTATATAACTTCATCCAATGTCACTAGTTTCCCAAGTGACTTGATCATCATCTTCTTCAATCTCCTTGCTTTAGAGTCTAGAGTATTAGAGTTCAACAATGAGATCTGCAAGTTCTATGATGGTAGCTCCATATTTGGCCTTTTTGTACCAACTTGTTCCTTGTTCTTCTTCTATTCCTTAATCTTCTTATGTTCCATGATCTTCTTTTGTTCCTCAATTTTCAAGAATTCACTTTTTGAACTCAGTTTAGTTATCTATTTTGATCCTATGATCACTTCACTTTATTCTTATTTTCCTCTAATGTCTCCCATGGTAGTGGTGCTTGTACACCTGATTGATCTATTTTAGTGACTTTAAATTGACTTCCAAAACTTGATTTTCCAACCTCTTTAACTCCCTCCTATTGAGGTCTTGAGGAAATTATAGTAGACTAATCTTCTTGAGCTCTAAGGATCTCTTCTCCCTTTTCTTCTTTATTGGTAACAATACCATTAGTGGCTTGATCTTTCTATTCATCCTTAGTAGGCTCAATATTTGTAGTATTTGTCGACTTCCATGTTTCTCAATACCATCTCTTTGTGCATAATCTTGTTTATCCTTCCACTCAACTACAAATGTAGGTAAGTTGAAAAAAATTGTTCAATTGTATATTATCTTTCATGTTACACAAAATGTCAAGTCTTTATGACTCAATATCCTCCAAGCTCACCTGGGCAATGAAGATGGTTTCAAGGATCTTTTGAGCATTCCAGAGTTAATCAAGTTCAAAGAAGTGTTTTCCTAGTTCACTAGGGCACAAAAGGAAGTTGGCATGAAGATAGTGTCTACCGAGTTCACTCGAGCCCCAAAGAGAAGTTGGCAAGGAACCAATGTTAATTGAGCTCAGTTGGTTAACAAAGGGAGTTTAGTTCATAATGTAATGTTAACTGAGCTCACATGGTTAACAAAAGAAGTATGAAGAAAGTATTTTCTAAGTTAGTGTTGATTAAGTTGGGTCAGCTGATGAAGAATTTTCTTGATTCAATATATTTATTTTGATGAATTTATTTGTTAAGTCTAGCCAAATTAAAGGATGAATATTGAATATTTGAAAGTATATTCAAGCTAAATTGACAAAATAAATGATCAAAGTATAAGGTATAGTTGCGGGATAGAAAAAATCATGGGATTGAAAAGATAAATCAAGGAAGCAAATTGGAAGGATAGCAGAGTATCTTGAGTTGACCAAGCTAAAAAGTTTTATCTGATCAAGGAGGATCAAGTATTCAAGCCAGAATAGAGATCTGAATTCAGCAATGCAGTTGTATCAACAATCAGGTTGTATCATTGTTACTCTCTAATAATTGTAGTAGTCTATTAAATCTCTTAACAAAATTTGCTTAATAGATCTATTTTCCAAATCCTCTACCAAGGTCGCATTTCTAGATTGAAGTGTCTGAAGACCTCTAACAAGGCCACTCCTGATAGGGTGATCAAATCCTTTAACAAGGTCACACCTAATAGTGTGTTTTGTAACCCTTAACAAGGTTGGCTCCTAATAGGGCTCACTTCAGAAGAGTGAAAAAAAGTAACTAGTTGCAATTGGTGGTTTTTCCTAAATTTGGTTTCCACATTAAATCCTGGTGTCATATGTGTTCATGGTATTTTCTTTGTGATTTTGCAACTAAGTTAATTGAGGTTAATCACATTAAACATATTAAGAAGCATTTATTTCAATGATTGTCAAGTAACAATAATTGTTAGTGTTTGTCGAGGGATTCGGTGCTAATCAAGATACAATAGTATTTTTTGTTTTCGCAAAGTTTGGTTTTGTTTTCTATTGACATCTAAGGGATCTAAGATTTATTTTTTTGGTAACTAATTCACCACTCCCCTCTGAGTTACTCCTCTTATATTTCCAACAATTGGTATTAGAGATTTTGGTGCTTGCAGAGAAGGTTTCAAGGACCTAAACTAAAGATCGAGATGTCTTGCAGAAAGGAGATCCCTAAGTTGAACATATATAACTTCAAGGCATGGTAGGAACTCATGAGATTGTATTTTGCAACCATTAGAGACTCAAGCCTAAAGTATCTAGACACCAAGTATGTGCCACCTACTAGAACTATGATTATTGAAGAAATTGCAAAAAGGAATAATCATAACATTATGATGATTGATATTGCTTCAACTCTTAACTATGTTGAGTTTGATGAAGTCAAAGACTGAGATATTTCTTGTGAATGTGGATCAACTTGAAAGCCATCTATGGAGGAGATGACAATGTAAGAATGGATAAGACAAAAAGTCTCAGAGGTCAATTTGATCAAATGAGGATGAGAGAAGATGAGAATATTTCAAAATACATTGAAAGGATCAAAGCTAGTGTGTGTGAAATCAGAGCCTCAAAAGGAAGGATAGATGATGAGACACTGGTAGGAAAGGTACTCAAAATATTTATTCCTATCAATGCAATTAGAGTTTCAAAAATTTAAGAGGTGAAATGCAATCCCAAGAATGATATATCATTGGATGCATTAGTGGGAAGGTTAACATCATTTGAGTTAGATAACTATGATAATTATGTTCCTAACTCTAGCAACCTCGAGTCTGCAATTCAAGCCAAGATATCAATAAAGAATAAAGTTGCAAAATCTAAAAAGCAATCTAACAGTGAAGAGTAAGATGATTCTAATGAAGATCTTGAAGTCGTTGAAGCATTATGTGCAAGAACATTTCCCAAGGGAAAAGGAAGTACAAATCCAAAATTCCTTTGATCTACTTTTTCTTGTGAAGAAGTTGGTCACATTGTTGTAAGGTGTCCAAATAGAGAAGGAAAAGAAGGAAAGGAGCATGATAAGTACAGCCAAGGAGGACTTCAAAAACTACAAGGACTACAAGTAAAGGAAATAAATCTTGACACATTGCTAAAGATTCTGATAGTAGTAAAGAAGATGAAATGGTTTGCATTATTGTTAAAGATGAGTGAGATGATGAGAATTATGAGAAGGAACTTATCTAACATGTTAGTAAAAATTATACATGGATTATTGATAGTGGTTTTTCTCACCATATGACTGGTGAAAAATCTAAATTTGAGAACTCGGTACACTATGATGGTGGAAGTGTTAGATTTGGTAATGATGAACCATGTTATGTGAAAGGTAAAGGTCATACTGTGCTTATTGGGTTGAAGGACTAAAGCATAATCTACTTGGTATGGCTCAATTTCATAACATTGGATTCAAGGTAGAATTCGTGAATGGAAAGGTCAATCTACTAGATAGGAAAGGAAACCTGGTTGGGATAGGCAAGGAAACTAAACATAATCTATTCTACATAGATCTAAATGAAATTTCATGTTTCATTTCTCAAGTAGAAGAAAGTTGGTAATGGCATAAAAGGTTATGCCATGTGAACTATGATAACCTAGTAAACATAAGCAAGAACAAAAAGGTTAAAGGCATTCCAAATCTCAAGAAACCTGATATAGGCATGTGCAAGAATTGTCAAATTGGTAAGATGGGAAAGAAAACTTTTAAAAGAAAAAACTATCATTCTGAAGAAGTTTTGGAGTTGGTGCATATAGACCCTTGTGGACCTATTGATACATAAAGCTACTATGGAGATAAGTACTTTATTTTATTTATTGATGATTACTCTAGAATGATGATAGTAATGTACTTGAAGAAAAAATCAAAAGCTTTTCAAAAGCTCAAATGGTATCTGGCTAGAGTGGAAAAAGAAATAAGAAAGAAAATAAAATGTTTAGATCAGATAGAGGAGGAGAATTCATTTCTAATGAATTCAATAAATTCTATAATGAGAGGAATCAAAACAAAAGTATATGCACCTGGTAGATCTGAGTAGAATGGTGTTTCTTAAGGAAGGAATAGATTCATGGATTGTGCAAGGACCTTGATGATAGAGAAGAACGTTTCTATCAAATACTAGAAGGAAGCAATCAACACTATAATTCACACCTTGAACTAAGTTTAGTTAATGAAGGATTCAAAGAAAACACCTTTTGAGCTATGGTATGGCTATAAACCTAATGTATGTTATTTCAAAGCATTTGGTACTAAATTTTATATTCTAAAGGAGTCTAGAAAAGAAAATTTTGATGTAAAAAGTGATGAAGTCATGTTTATAGGATACTCCAATAAAACAAAAGTGTATAAATGTTTGAATGTATCTACTCATAAAGTTATAGAAAGTGTACATGTGAAGATTGATGAGTTTGTAGAAAAGAGTGAAGAACAAAGTAGTAAGGAACCTCAAGACTATAGTTCAACTTTGTTTACTATGAGCTTGATAGTGCACCTAAAATTCAACCAAGTAGAAATCAGGAGTCTTCACCACCTAAGTCCCCAAAATCCCCAGTTCAACCCAAGTTGCATCCAGTTCAACCCAAGTTGCATCTAGTGCAACCTGAGCCATCAAAAGGAACCAGGTCATTAGAAGGACCTATGTTTTAGCTAATGGAAACCAAGTCATAGTCTGATGGACCCAAGTCATAGTTAGTGGGACCCAAGGATGATTTAGAAGATCATGGCGAACCTAGTAGTTTTAGAAAGAAGGAGCCTAGACTTGCTAGATATATCAAAAGCCATCATGCACTTGAGAAAATGATTGGATATCAGTCAGAAGGTAGAATGACAAGAAAAAAATTGAAAGGTACATATTTTCTTACTAAATTTTAACCTATATCTATTAAAGATGCATTATAGAATGAAATTTGGATTGAAGCAATGAATGAAGAAATTGGTCAAATAGAAAGGAAGAAAACTTGGACTCTTGTTCATAGACCCAAGTACAAGAATGTAATTGGCACAAAATGGGTATTTAGAAATAAATTGAATGAGAATGGAGAAGTTTCATGAAAAAAGGAAAGATTAGTTTTCAAGGGTTATGCCCAAGAGGAAGTTATTGACTATGGAGAAACTTATGCTCCTATTGCTAGACTTGAAGGCATTAGAACACTCCTTTCATATGAAGCTCACAAAGGATTCAAACTATATCAGATGGATGTGAAATCAACATTTCTAAATGGAATCTTAGAATAGGAAGTCTATATTGAGCAACTAGAAGGTTTCATTGATCTTAGAAAAAGGGACATGGTTTGCAGATTACAAAAAACTTTGAATGGTCTCAAACAAGCCTCGAGAGAATGGTATGAAAGGTTACATAATTATCTCATAAAGATTGGTTTTCAAAGAAATAATAATAACAACAGCCTATACATCAAAGAAGGACCAAATAAGAATATTGTATTGGCAAAAATCTTTGTGGATGAAACATTATTTACTAGAAATGATGATTTCTGCAATTTTTTTTCTGATGAAATGAGTAATGAAATTGAAATGTCAATGTTTGGAGAGATCAAATTCTTTGTTGGCTTGTAGATTCAAAAGAAGAAAGATAGTACCTATATTACTCAATCTAAGTACATCATGGAGATACTAAAGAAGTTTGGAATGAATGATTCTAGACCAATTGGAACACCTATTTCTATTGGACATTAGCTTTCTAAAGATGATGATTAAAAAGAGGTAGATTAGACTACATACAAATCAATGATTGGAAAAATTCAGTATGTGGTGCATACAAGATCTGATATAGCATTATCAGTTGGAATGGTGACTAGATTCTCTACTAATCCTAAAGATAATCATATGATGGAAATCAAAGGAATCATGAGGTATCTAAATGGCACTAAAGATTATGGTTTGTGGTATAAGAAAGGAGAAAACTTTGAAATGAAAGAATTCATTGATGCTGATTGGGCAAGAAGCATTGATGATAGAAAAAGAATTAGTGGTTGAGCATTCTTTCTTGGAAAGAGGCTAGTATCTTGGACAAGAAAGAAGTAGAACTATATTTATCAATCAACAATGTTCAAGAGAAAAATATGTTGCTACAATAGTCAATTGTTAAAATATTGTTTGGTTAAAACAACTGTTGATAGGTATGAAGGATGAAATCAAGGATCTGGTTTCTTTTTTTCTGTGATAAGACCAGTGCAATTAATATTTCCAAGAATCTAGTGATGCATACCAAAACTAAGAATATTGCAAGTACGTATCATTTCTTGAGAGAATTGGTACAAGACAAGGAAGTGAGATTGGAATATGTGAATAAAAAGGAACAAATTGCAAACATATTCACCAATCCATTACCTAAGGAAGCATTTTTGTATCTAAGAGGTAAGCTAGGGGTCATTCCCCTATCTAAAGCTTACTAATCAGATTTTGGTGATGTATCAACTAATCATGTTGAAGATTAGTCAAGTTAATGCACTATTGTAAAGGGAAAATTGCATAAGAATCAGTACATCAAGTACATGGGAGTTCATTTAATGCTATCTTTGGCATGAGATGTCAAAGAGAGAGAGTTTGTTGTCATACATCAAAGAAAATTTATGTCTGATCGGAAGAGTTTGTTTTCATATATCATAAAAAAATTATGTGTTTCAGAGATGTCAAAGAATGAGAATGAACTTGAGTTGATATCAAAAATGGAGAGTTTGATATTGCATTCATTACAATCAAAGATTGATGATAAAGGGAGTTCACACTAATAAAGGGAGTTCTCATGGATGAGAATTAGAATGAAACTAAGAATATTATAATTAATTTTATTTTACTCAAAAATTCCATTGTACTATGACATTTTATGCTACCAATGCCAAAGAGGGAAATTGTTGAAAACAATTGTTCAATTATATATTATCTTTGATGTTACACAAAATGTCAAATCTTTACCAGTTGGTGTCCTCTGAGCTCACTCGGTCAATGAAGACAGTGTATCTATCAAGAATTCTACAATTAATCAAGTTTAGAGATAGTTTTTGTCTAGTTCACTTGGGCACTAAAGGAAGTTGGAAGGAAAATAGTGTTTATCGACTTCACTCAAGCACCAAAGAGAAGTTGGCAAGGAACTAGTATTAATCAAGCTCACTTGGTTAACAAAGGGAATTGAATTCATGATGCAATGTTAACTGAGTTCATGTGGTTAACAAAGGAAGTCTGGGGAAAGTCTTTTATGAGTTAGTGTTGACTGAGCTAGGTTGACTAATGAAGAATTTTCTTGAATCAACATATTTAGTTTGATGAATTTATTTTTTAAGTCTGGCCAACTTAAAGGATGAATATTTAATATTTGAATTTGTATTCAAGTTGAATTGACAAGGTAACTGATATAAGTATAAGGTCAATTTGTAGGGTTGAAAAAGAGCATGGGATTGAAAAGATAAATCAAGGAAGTGAATTGGAAGGATAACAGAGTATCCTGAGTTGATTGAGTTGCAAAGTTTTATCCAATCAAGGAGGATCAAGTATTCAAGCTAGAATAGAGATTTGAAATTAGAAATACAGTTGCATTGGGAATTAGATCATATCATTTTTACTCAAATATATGATCTTACAGTCTAGGATAAGCGTGGAATTATACATTGACTTCTAGGATATCCTACAGTTACATCTAAGGGTTAATCGTAAGAACACAAGAGTCAAGTATCAAGTCTCTCAACCTTATGATTATTATTGAAAGTGTACCATCACAAGTGTATTTTCTGGAGGTTCATTGGTGTTTATAATCTTATAAGGAAAAGGTTTAGCACGAAAGTGTAAGGAAATTGAGCATGTGGCTTAAAAGGTATCTCGAGATACAATTTAAGGAAGATCGTGGGATTGCAAGGTGTTATGAAGAAGGATTCCATGGTTATGACTAAGATTGAAGGAGAAAGATTGTTGATGCTATGATAAAGGCTAAGAATATGATCAAGTGGTTAACTAAAAGGTAAAGTTCATGTTGCCAAAGTTACAAAAAGCAATTAAGTTGACTATCAGCAAATGGTTGCAGCTGAAAAGACACATAAAGGGCTAAAGATCTCAATCTCATGAAAGACTAAATGGATAAAAGGATAAAAGATTTTTGATCTTTTGAGAAGGGATAATTATAAAGACCTAAGGATTATAAAGGTTCTTGATTCTATGCAAAAGAATTACAAATAGAAAGTGTATGTTCATAGCTTAAAGGTAGACAGGGTAGACATGATCTTTGATGCTATAATAGACTATCAAGTGTAAGATAGGAAGGATAATTTATCATTCATGTAAGGTTGCAAGATACCAATTTCTTAATGAAGCATAAAATTTTAAAACTCTAAGTTGGCATAAAATGCAAGTGTGTTCTTTTTAAGCTAGAAAAGGATAAAGGTTTTAGTCCATTAAATCTTCAAAATGATAAAGTGAAAAGTGTAGTTGGAAATTAAGTCAAAATCATAGAAATGACATTTGAGTTGTAGATTTGAAGGCATTATGCATGTTGATAGTTGATGAAGTAAATAGAGTTGATGAAACACATATGCAAATAAAAATGCTCTTATGAGACAGACAAATTTTAGAGTGAGGTTGTCATATCAACAAGAGATTGACTTATCAATGCCTGATATAACCACTCAACTTATAGTACATAGGAGGTTTTTAATCCCTTGTCATAGATCTCGAGGGGAGATCTAAAAAAATTTCCAATAATCTTCCCCTCAATGTTACCTGAGGGTCTAAAGATCCAAACCAGTGACCAAGCTTTGATACCACTTATTAGAGTGGGGTTGTCATTGCACCAAAAGATTGGTCTATCCATGCTTAATACAAACACTCAAGTTATAGTGAAAAAGAGGTGGTTAAGCCCTTCTCATGAATTCCAAGGGGAGTGCTCAACAAATTTCTAACAATAATAAGCTACTCATTGCTAAGAGAATAATTACTGAGATCCTGAAGTTGTAGAGATTTCAAATTTTGCTATAAGTGTTATGCAGAGTGAATTGCTAAGTTTGAATAGAAATTTTTTTTGATATGGAGGTAGAAGAAGTCCAGTCCAACAACACTAAGGTTCTAGAGACTTCAACTTCAAAGACTAGAAAGACTAGATAGAAAAATGCAAATAAGTACATAGAGGAATAGATGAAATTATTCCCAGGGTCATATAACATTATTTTACCAAAGAACCATGACTTCAGAGATCCATATGCATTCTACAAAGATGCAATTTTTCCTAACACCAATGTGTATGATTTTGTTTATATTCTTCTACTATAATATATTTGAAAAGGTGTCAGTTTCAAACCTCCATGGAAGTATATGTGGATTGGATTTGGTAAAATCCCTAATAAAGTCTTATAATCCTACCACATGATAAAATTATTTTGTGTACACTAGACCATTTTGCATTCATTGATGCTTTTGGGCTTGAGGGTCAGATGAGTGTGTCTATTGACATTGAAAATTTCTAGAGGAATTTTGAAAAGAGTAAGAGCTTCTACATTGGAAAAGTGGTTATCCACCATATCCCCTACAACCTCAAATTGAAGGGAGATATTCAAAAGAAAGTGGAAAAGATGCTCCCTGTGAGAAATTTAAGAATTACTTCTAGAAAAAAATCTATGGTACACATAAAGCATTGGGAAGTGATGGCTCTAAAACAATATTTGGATAAATATACATCATAGCCCTAGATGTAAAAGATACTTTTCATAACAAGGAGTATGACTATGTGGGCTACATCATTGAAAAGATGCAAGAACAAATTGAAGAATCTCATAAAGGAGACCTAGGAAATTTTAGAGTATACCATTTTTCATTGCAGAGGCATATGAAATTGTATTACATTGTTGGATACCTTAGCCCATATTTTATTGATCAAACAATAGACGGATGGAGTGCTAGTGCAATTATAGACATGGCGAAAGAATAGGCATAACCATTACTCTGACTCTTTGTCCTTTTTTAATAATTTTAGTGCTAGGATTATAAGAATGTTGAACAATAGCCTGATTAGGGCCCCTAAGAATTTGAAAATGTTAATGACACCAACCCTTTTACCTGATAATGAGAAACTTGACCATAACTAGGGTGATGTTTTTCTCTACCAAGAGTTTTTTAGTTTTGAGAGTTTATGCCTATCCTCAGCCCCACCATGTATTACCAAAATTCATTCCTCCAAGGCACATCAATGAAATCCTCTCATTTGGAGCTCCACCAATGTTCATAGCTCTCCAGCCTCATTTGGAGCTCTCCAAACTCTTTCACATGCAGCTCTCCACAATCAATCAAATGGGGAATGATTAATGTTGTTTTTTCTTTTCTTTTTTATAATCACATGAATGTCACAATTATGACGGACCAAAATTAGTATAAAAATGGCATTGGGGACACTTGCAATATCAAACAAATCAAACCATTATCGCAAATTGTCATCACAATTTGACCCCAAATGTTGTAGTGTATGAATTATTGAGATATGTTTTTGTTACAAGCTAGAGTTTCTGTTGCACTAAAAGATCAAACTATTAATGCCTAATACAACCACTAAACTTATAGAACATAGGAGGTAGTTAAGCCATGTCACAAATCCTAAAGGGG
Organism: Cupressus sempervirens; assembly: GCA_028749045.1. NCBI lineage: Eukaryota > Viridiplantae > Streptophyta > Pinopsida > Cupressales > Cupressaceae > Cupressus > Cupressus sempervirens. Next base: position 300,306,791 of record CM053783.1, read on the forward strand.
AAAACTAGTGATTAGTACAACAATTCCCCCCTCAGCATTACCCGAGGAGATTTGAACCTATGACCAAGCTCTAATACCACTTTTTACAAGCTAGAGTTGTTGTTGCACTAAAAGATTGACTTGTTAATGCTTGATACAACCTCTAAACTTATAGAAGATAGCAGGCAGTTAAGTCATGTCATGAGTCCTAAAGGGGAAGGCTAGTGGTTAGTCCAATAGTTGTATAATCAAATATGTCTTCACAAATGAAATTTATATACACTTTCTAGATCTTTGATCCCAAATAAATAGATGCTTGATTAATTGAATAGAGAAGAAGAGTAAGAATAATAGTTTTGGATCTTATTGTGTCTTGTGAATTCTTCTGCTTCTCCACCATGGAAGAGAGAAACGTAGATCAATGAGAAGATGTTTCCTTTCAATAGATCTTTAATTGAAGAACACTTGGAGATATTGAAATATTGGGAGACTTTCCTTCAAATCTTGAATCCAAAAGAGATCTTAAAATCATAAAAAATATTTGGTATATAAAGTTGATTGCTTGTAATAATGAGTGTAACATATGTTGAAATGAGGAGATTTTGTGTACTTTTACACTCATTTTAGGGTTCAAAATTGATTGGCCAATCACAATCCTAAATTTTTCAAATAAATAGGCACTAAATTTTTTTAATGGTACGAATGAAACTAATGGATGACTACAAAGTTATTTCATAGAGTCTATAATATGTAATATCAAAGAAATATAAATTCTTTGTGAAATAGTTGTTGTGATGAGTAAAAGAACTTTTTTTATATAATGTTAAGCATTGTTATCATCAAGTTATTTGATACAATAAAGTATACAAACAATTGCCTATTGGAAATGTAATGACATGCAGGTGATTGAGATGGAGGTTGAATCAGGAACCACTTTAAATTTTTCTCTTAGAATACTCTTGCTTTAATTTATTAGATTATCTAATCTACTTTCTTGTATAGAACATAAAGAAATAAAGAAATCAACACCATAACACTTTGACACAATATTTGGTAACCTAGAAATCCTCCAAGGACAAGGTAAAACTACAGATAAAGCAATGTTTTATGATGTCTATCATGTAAAAAAAAATAGAAATCATAGGATAAAGTAAATCAAAGCCCTAATTTCTGAAGAATAAAATTCAATCATCATAACATCACTATGTATAAACAGTAGATAAATACCAAAAGGAAACTCTAATCCAAATGGTTAGAGTCCCAACTAGAACTTACAGGAAATCAAAATAATCAAAACGTGCCATATTCTTTGTATAGTTTAAACCATCCATACCTAAAACTAAAATAAATCTAAATTTTAAATTACTAAACTTACTAACCAAAACAAAAGTCATAGTACCCCAACAATAGTGGAATAATCAAAGTTATTAGTTAATAGAAACAAATTCAACAACATCGAAGGAATAGTAATGTATTTTAAGAAACCACATATGAAAGAAGTAACGACCAAAAAAAACAAAAAGTACAAAAAACCAAGAAAGAGGAACTAGGCGTATTTGATGTTCTCAAACAATCCTCATTAAGGTACTTGATCTCTTTAGTCCAGTTCTTGATCTGTATGGCACTCTTTATCTTGTCACACTTCTTCTCCTTAGTTTGGCTTGCGTTTCTCAATTTACTTTCCCCATTCATCACCTTTTATACATCATTTTCTTCTACACCTTGCATATGATGGATACAGCCACTCCTAGTTCAAGTTTAGTGATGGCATTTTAAAACTTATTGTTGAGCTCTTTGATCTTCTCATTAATTTTAGCAAAAAAAAAAATCATAGTCATTTTTGAAGTCTTCCAAATGCCTCTGGACAATGGGAAGAAAAATTTCTTGTTCCCAAACCTCAATTTTATCATAAGACTTGATCTCCTTGTCACTAAAAACCCTAAGCCCACTACTACTTTCATTTCTTTGGGAAATTAAGTTTCCTCATTAGTATCCTCTACTTGTGCTTTGAAATATGCACTCAAAGGAGAAACCCCTAGCTTCTCTAGTGTTTCCTCTACTTTTGTCTCTTTTACTTTATCCTCCATTTGGGAATTGTGGGATTCCTCCTTGCTTTCTTCCTTATAACTCTTTCTTTTTTTGTTTTTTTATCTTGTTAATCTTCTCTCCTAGAACTAGTATTCCCCTTCTTCTTTTTGGATTCCATAACCCTTTCCTCCACCTCAAAATTAGAAAATTCCTCCTCCTCATTTTGGTGACTTTCAATAATGTCTTCCACCATTTTCCTTTTTTTAGGGGTACTAGCAAGACTAGATTTCGGGGAAGCATTCTTTCATTTTTGGGGGCCTCAAGAAAAAGAGGTTGTTCCATATAAATGTTAAGCTTCTTTGATTTTGAGGTATGAGGGTCATCCAAGAAATAAAGTGTCTCCAAAGAGGATTTACTAGTGCAGATTTCTTCAATAACTAGTGATGACCTCGACCCTTTAGGCATTCTAGGGTTTTTAATGGGTGGGAGACATCTACCAAACCCTGGACGGTGAGCACAGACATGATGGTAGAGGAAAAAATTTATACCTTGATGAATAGGAGGGTTTTCTCATAGGATGATGTTGTTGACCAAAGAGCAATATAGGAAGAATAAGATGTTAACTTTTTCCCCATGTCTCAACATGTTAAGAAAATGAAAATGACAGCCATGATAGGTTGTATACTAACCTTCAAGAGTAAAATACTTTATTGACCTATAACATATGGCACCAAAGGAATTAGGAAGGAAGAGCCTATCATACCCATTTTGAGAACCAACTCTAACTAGTTCTTTCATTCCTTCAAAGAATTTATGTGTAAATTTACTTTAATCTAGTGTACCTTTCATTTCAACTTGAACACCAACACAATCTAGGCCAGTTGTTTCATCAATCAACTCTGGCATCACCACAAATATGATACTCCCTATCTTGATCTAACCCTTGTTCCAAAAGCTAGAAAAATTATTTGAAAGGGTGATGTTGTGGCCTTTCATCATGTGAATATAAAAATGTAATCCCTCCTTAAAAAAATAAACCCATATATTCTTGTTCTACTCTATTTCTTTTCTATTTCTAGGTTCAACATGTTTCAACAAACTACCCATGATATTTTCCTTCTCTAATGGAAAATTTCTCTAACAATTGAAGAATATAGATTTTATTAAGGAGCTTTGAATGTAGAGTGTAAATTCCCTTTTCCAAAATAAGGGTGACAAAAAATATAAGTCATAGGAGTTAATATTAAATAAATCTTGCCTCAAAACTTATTCTCATTCCTGGCTCTGTACCCTTTTGCAAGGTTAGCTCTTTGTCTACCGTCGATGTAACACATGTAGTAAATCATGATGACATATGGCATAAATCTCCTCAGCTGAGTGAGGTACTTCCCAACTTGACTCCATAAATATTTGACATCAATATTATGAATCATATTGTGAAATAAAAGAGAAATATATGGGTTAGGATTCACATGATCAAACTTTATTATTTAAATAATATGGATCATCCTTTTTAGCTTCACGGGGATTAAAACATCATTACTATGAATATTTTGAATGACACTCAAATACACATCAATAGGATTGTTTCCTTTAATGATCATAGGACGTGAACCTTACTCACTTGGATGCTTGGCAATCCTCATGGAACCTCTTGTACTCCTAACCATTATATTTTTTATTATCATTTAAAAATATTAGATTTAACTCTTGCATCCCCTCCATCTTAGTCACCATCTTCCATTCTTCATGGTTTAGACCCCACATAGCTAGGTATTCTATAGCTTCTTTTTCCTTTGCTAAGAATGTGCTTGATTAGTACACTATTAAAGGATGAAAGCCTTCTTTTGAAATCATTAATTATAGGGGCAATAATCCATGGCCATTTTACTTTGTTTAAAAGTAAGTCAATAATGAGATTTATGTCTCTTTCCAACTCAACTTTGTCCACTTCTAAATCTTGTAGATTTTTAATACCAAACCATGTTGCTATTGCCTCATCATAGTTATTGGGTCCCTAATTCCTAATAACTTGGCAAAGCCAAGTGTAATATCACATTTCCAGTCTTTGATAATTCCTTCAGCTCTAGTGAAACCAAGGTTGTCTTTGGAACATCCATCCACATTACATCTCAATGATCTCTTCTCAGGTAGGATGTAGTAGTGCATTTTCCTTTTCCATATCTTCTACTATTTGACATCTATAAACATTTTTTGATATTCCATTTTTGTTTTAACCTTAGATCAAGAAAGTTGGGGAACATAATGATTTTGGAGAAACAAGCCTAATTAAACTATCCTTGGTGATATTTTTGATGATGTGGAAGATGAAACCAATTTCCATATTTTGGTCTCCAAAGACTTTTTTATTCCTTTATTTCCAAATAGACCACCTAACCATGGGTAGCATTATTTCTCAAGCATTAGTAGAGATAGGGTGAAAAATAGGAGAGATCTTCCATTGTATCATCAGATCCTTAATATTTTTAAGGAATACCACATTGTAAGATGAGATTCCTTGAACACTAGATTATGAATCTCAACTGTGAATGGGCAATGTAATAGAATGTTACTAATAGACTCAACATTCTTTTCACATAGGGTGCATATGTTAGCTAACTTGAGCATGCATTTACATAGATTATCGAGTATGGTGATTTTTTCATGAGCCAAAGACCACCAAAAATAATATATTTTTGTGGAAGATTATGGGTCCAAATAATCTTCTAGAATTTTTCAACAACTAAAGTATCTTCAAGCAATTTTTAGGATGAACTAACAGAGAAGAGACCATTTATGTTATATCTCCAAATCCATTTGTCCTCTTTGGCTTGATTGAAGAGATTAGGGTCAGGGAGAAAGTCCATAAGAAAGGTAACTACCTCCTTACTAGCATGCCTAATTCTTTTGGACTCATGTTAAACATGTTATGGACTAATAATGTTCTTCCATCTAGCATTACTATTCTCCCATTCTAAGTAGTTTTCCACATTCACCCCCACATTCGCCTTTAAGCACTCTATCAGGACTTGTTTATTAACCACCTCATTTATAGGAACCTCGTCCATCCATATTTCTTCCCAGAATAGGCTTTTCTATCATTTCTTATTTTGGTTCTAGTACCTCTTCTAATCATGCCCTTGGTTTTCAAAATGTATTTCCAAAGAATAGAGCTACCATTGGGGTTATTCTTTCTTAGATATAAAGAGGAAGGGTTGTAAGATAAGTATTTAGCCCTTAGGATTTTAGTCCAATCTTTAACTCCTTCTAAAGTTAACCATCCCATTGTAAAGAAAAGAGATATTTTCATACTCTTAAGATTTATGACACCAAGGCCACCATTCTCCATGGGTTTACATACCTAATTCCAATTGGAAACATCCATCCTTCTCTTTTCCCCCACATCTGACCACAAAATTCTCTTTTAGATTTTCTTTAGGATATCTACCACCCTCATCGGCATTAAAGAAAAAGACATAAAGTACACAACAATACTTTGGAGGCACACTTTAAGGAGAAGGAACTTACCTCCAAAACTTAACAGTTTTCATTTCCATCCTACGGATTTCTTTTGAAACTTTTCTATGGCACTACTCCAATAATTATGGATAGCTTTCTCTAAGGAGAAAGGAAGACCAAGATACATATATGGGAAACATTGGATTTGGCATTCGAGTTTGACATAAATTTTTCTTTGCATGTCTTGTTGAGTGTTAAAAAAGAAGAGCTTTCTCTTATGAAAGTTAATCTATTGACTAGACAATTTGGCATAATTAGCTAACAAGGACTTCCAAGCCTTAGATTTAGATAGAACAGTTTCACCAAAAAGGACAAGTTATCATCCACCAATTGGTCATGAGTAGTAGTGGGGATATTAGAGGCCTCTTTAACACCATAGATAGCTCTCAAGAGATTTAGTCTATCAAGTTCCTTCTTAGGACATCCACCATAATTATAAATATGTAAGGGAAGAGAGGGTCTCCTTTCTTGAGGCCTATACCAGTAGTTAAAAAAACCTGAAGGGGCACCATTGACAAGAACAATATAGCTCATTGAGGTGACATGGTTCATAATCATCTTGTGGAACTTACCAAAGAAACCAATTTTAGTTAACACTTTATCAAGGAAAGATCATTTCACCCTATCATAAGCTTTAGAAATGTCAAGCTTGAGAATGATGGCCAATTTAATATTTAAATTCATTGAATGTAATATTTCATGAGAATAATGATTGCATCCATAATATTCCTCCCACCAACAAAGACTTTTATATTTTGAAATTATTTTTATCAAGATCAGCTTCATCCTATTCACTAAAGCCTTGGTTATAATTTTGTAAATAGTATAACATAGACTAATAGAGTGAAAGTCTTCCATGTATATGGGGAAAATTTTTTATCAATGAGCACAATGTAGGTTTGATTTTAAAAAAATTCATATTACCAATTCTAAAGAAGTGATAGATAGTTTTGGAAACATCCTCCCCCATGAAGTCCCAATATTCCTAGAAGAACTTTGGGGTTCCTATCAGGACCTTGAGATTTAAAGAGTTGGACATTTTTCATCATAGAAACATTGTTCTTAGGAGAGACAAGCTTAGGAATGCATTCAAGAAGATCACGAGGGTCTTTCACTCCATCATCAATAGATCCCCTTTGTCAAAAGTAGTTAATGGCTTCAGTGTTGATATTTGCTTCCTCCATAACCACCATATCATTATCCACCATAAGAGATAATTTTTTTTTTCTACTTTTATGTTGCAAATTGGTATGATGGAAGAATATAGCATTCTTTTCACCTTCTATAAGCCATTGGATCTTGGATTTCTGCTTCCAAAAGGTTTCTTCTTGGGAATAGATAGAGATCCATTAGTGTTTGTAGGATTTATCCAACTTTTGGGAATCTAGGTCATTCATATTATCTTCAAATTTCTTCTAGGAGATAACAACTTTACTTTCTAAGTCCTTTTTCTTTTCAAAGATATTGTCAAAGGACACTTTATTCCACCTTTTGACCTTATCTCTAATAACTTCTAGCTTAAAGTTAAACTCTAGTAGAGGAGAGAAGTTGATTGAAGTCTTCCACCATCCAACTATTAGGTCTCTTAACTTACCATTGGACTACAACATTATCTCAAATCTAACAAGTCTACCATTTCTTTTTCCATCTTTCCATTCCATGAGTGAAGCACTATGGTCCAAACCCATTCTAGATTTAGCCTGTAGGAAGAAGTCATCAATATTACTTTAGTTGGAAGATAAAGAAAACCTATCCAATCTAACATAGATAAGGCCTTTTCCCTATCTCCCATTGGACTAGGAAAACCTCACCCCTTTGAGGTCCAATCCAATAAACTAGTCACTTGAAAGAAATATTCTAGGTCCACCATACTGTCAAAGAAGTCCTCTAAGCCTCCATGTTTCTTCAAAGGGTGTGGAGGAGTGTTGAAATATTTATCTAGAATAGATATAACATTTATCTAGAGCACCTAGTTATAGCCCTAGAGGAACCTCGTCACCTACCAAAATATTATAGGAGGGGGAGGGGGGAAAAACTTTAGTGCCACCTTTTACTCTAGGAATTTCCCACTTTCCTATCTCTACCCACATCTATTTTATTCTTCCTTTTCTTTTCTTGTCTACTACTATCAAGATTGCCTCCTACAACATAGCAAACTCATAATCCTCTTCTATCTCCAACATTTTTTGAGGGGAAAAAAGATTATTTGCTTCTATTTTCAAGGAAATGAGATCTCCAGAAGGCACACCAAAAAAGGACACTAGCCTAGGGATAATCTCAAAGATACAAGAATTATCAACAGAAGAATGGTCAGGGGATTAAGGATTTATTACTGCAAAACATTTAGTGGAGGAGGCTCGAGAAGCCTCTATCAACATGACTGATATTTTTTGTTGCACTAGGGTCAACAAGGAACCTCCACCTCCTTTTGAGGGAAAAAATGGCTTCTTTGAGGATTGCAGAGTTTTAGAGTACTCAAATTCAAAACATAGAACACCTGGGGGCCTAAAGGGATGAAGGAAAAAATCCAAAACTTTGAGATTTGGATCTTGGGATTTCATCATACCCTCCTTCCTATATGGACCTACAATGGGGTCCTCCTTCTGCATGGAAGGAATAGGATCAAATTTTGCAAATTTATTAACTAGGACATAGAAGGGGTCTCTAACTTTGACATCTTGACAACACAAGTCACATCTAAATGTCCAAACCTTTTACACCTTAAGTAAAACTAATCTTATTTTTCATAGAACAAGGTTTGGATGTAGGTCCCTAGCTTGGAATCAATAGTAACCTATAATGGAAGAACTTGATTCACTATTACACTAACACAAACCCTAGAAAATAAGAGGCAAGATTTTGTTTGGGTGACCTTTTCAACTACCAAAAGTGGTCCAAAGGAGTCAACTATACCTTTAAAAACCTCATTATTCTTCAACTCTAGGGGAAAATCTGGCAATCTTAACCATGTGAGAGCATGATCCCCCAAGTCAATGGTCAGGTCTAACTTAGGTTTCCAATTATGAATATTGAGGAGATTTCTTGTGTTCAATCTCAAATTCAAAAGTCTATTTGTAAG